>OU452167.1:10000-1234036 GCA_911728515.1 Peribatodes rhomboidaria | reverse complement strand
TGTGCATTGTGTGCACACAATAAAATACTATGAAGCACTAAAAATTGACCAAAATTCTTAGTTTTATATTTATGTTTATCATCATAAAACAATATTTGTCTTTTAATATTGAAAAGTGTTATGTTTATTTAGTGATTGTTTTTATTATTTTGTATATAAAATGTAAATCCGTAATTAGCTGAATTAGCTATAAGTGTATCTGTAAGTTTATTTCATATCATTATTGTGAGCTGTGGATTTTGTTTAAATAAATTAAAAAAAAAACGATTTCCCGTCCTCCATGTGAACAGTTATTAGACTTTCGTTGATAGTTTGACAGATTTCGATGTATGGAAATGGGACCACCTCTAAAGTATGATCTACTAAACAAAAAAAGAATAACTAAAATGGAGTAATCGCGTAAATACATACAGAAAACAAATAAAGTCTAATTGAGGACCTCTTTTTTGCAAGTTGGTTACAAATACACCTCTGCGTTATTTGAAAATTTGTACCAAATAAATCGAGTTTTTAAGAACAGCTAAAACTTAAATTTTATTATTTTAATATCTCTGAAACAATGTCAAATGTAGGTATTTTGCTACAATGATACGAGTCTAAGGTCTAAATAAAATTACTTGATAAAAAGTCATCGCCGTACAGAAATTTTTAAAACTTGTTTCAGAAAACAGGGATGGCATGTTCAACCATTTTCGATTTTATATACGAGTATTTTATGTCTCTCTAATTGTTTACGATATATATATACCTATATATACAATACCTAGTCTAGCCATAAGTTCTGTTACAAATGAAAATGCATTTGTTTTTTTAAACTGTAATGTAATGTTAATAAAAGTTATGTGTACAGATGTATTGAAGTCTTAACAAAAATATAAATTTTATTTTATTCAAAATGATCACCTTCGGCCTTTACATCAGGCAGGCATACATATACAGGCCTTTAGTCGGTCTGGCCAAGAATTTACGGACGGATGGAATTTAAGAAGTTTATTTACGGACTGTTTCCAGGGGAAATATAGCCACTGCTTGCTTCAAAGATATTGTGACTCTATGTCGGCGTGTCGTTTAGAGCAAGCATTCCCTCTAAAACTAACTATAATTCCGACGGTTCCATACCCACTCTGTGCAACGCAATCACTGCAATCCTGTTTTCTTTAACACCCCATTCCATGTTGTAAATTTAATAATAATCACGAAAAATATATGTGAAATGGCGGGAAATTGATTGTAGTTTTCGACATAAGAAACGCATTCCAAATTGAAATGTAGAAAAAAAAATAAACGAAGGAGTTTGTATTGTAACAATATTTATGGCTAGACTAGTTACTCGTATATGTATAGTGAGCTATTTCACTATCAAACATTAGCACGCTGGCTCAGTTAGCGTACTGCAAATTGGAAAATGTAATGACTGCCTTAGTGCGCTTGTCAGTTTTGACAGCTCAAAGTGAAATCGCGTGATAGCATCAGGCCTTGTTCAGGGAGACGCGGCGTCGCGTCTCTCAGAAAACAAAACAGAAGTATGAATTAATGATTTAAAAAATCCCCAACACGATTTTCATTAACATTGATTTTTGTCAAACATAACTAAGAACACTCCCGACTAATACACCTTTAAAACCACCTCGGGGGTTAAAAACAGAACGCGCGTGAACACGCTCCTATCTAAACGCTCCGTTATATTAGCTTATTACCTAATTATTTCTTTTTCGAAAATCTAGAATACCTGCTCGGAGATCGGCATAGGTATTCACAATCATTCGAAAACGTTTCCGTTCGGATTCCAAAAAATGTAAACTTAGATAATTCGAATCTCCGTCCGCATCCAATTCCATCCGATTCCCTATTCCATCCCAAAATTTATAAAAGTAGACTGAGATTCGAACAATTTGAGATTGAAATTTGTGGGATCCGATCGGAAATGTTTCCGAAAGATTCTGAATAGCCCCGCAGATCGGGCAAAAGAGCATAATATGTGGACGCAGCATTGGGGCTCGCTCAGGAGCCCTTAGGTCTAACTTTCATAGAAGCAAGGTTGGTGAACAGGGCGGCGCGGCGCACGGCGGCTGCGACGCGGCGGCGCGCGTAAATTGTTCTGAAGCGCACCGCCCCTACGCCGCGCCTTCACTTTATAAACCGCTTACTTTAAACCCTCAAGTATGCCACTTTTTTATGTCAGATAAGACGGTAGCTAGTGGCGTCAGTGGAGCAGCAGTAGATGTGTCGTGCAACAAGTACGTACGTAGCATACGAGCATCAATTCACACCCGAGCAGGCCGCCAGCCGGCCGACGAAGCGTGAAGATAATACCGTTCTCGAAGAATACGTCTACGTCGGCTTTTAGTAAAGACGTTGTCGGTAATGGCTCTAAACGTATGTATTCTATACAGCTAAACTTACTTATTTAACCTTGGAAAGTTAGTACCTCGGTGTTTTGTCTGTTTCTTTCTTATAGATGTTTAACTCGATCAAAAAGACAAAACGCGGAATAAATATTCCGAGCAACGTTTAATGGAATACCTCCTTAGGGTCACCGTGTCATTTTACAAATTGTACCTAATCAACCGCCTGCGTGATCATTCGACGTGGTTGTAAAGTCAATACAATAGGGCCTACGGGTCGTTAAGTTCCTTCTATGCCATGGTTGAATGGAGAAAGTCTGGGCGCGGCCGAGGAGCGTTCGTCACACTCAAGCTGGCAATGTTTGTTTTGGTAAACACTGTCTACTCTGCAAACAACTACTCTGCAGTTTGGACGGGATTTGTCAAAATCTGGTAACCTGGGTAGACCGACTCATTTTTCGATATTTTTGCTAAAAAGCGATGATAGCCTAGTCGGAGAAGGCTCGCCCCTCAACCCAGAGGGAGAGGAAGGGGTGTCAGACTCAGCCGAAGACACGCACGAATTTGTTCATTGTGTAAACATGTGCGTATTTAAAGTCATCTGCTACATAACTGGAGCCCGTTGCAGGGCGCTAGTCTCGCCCCTGTCACTTTTGGGACTGAATATCATAATAATAATCGGGACATAAAATTATTATTTGTGCTAACGACCACAGACAAACTGCCACCACTGGTGAAAAGAACAGTCAAACCGACATAACTATACTCTAACATGGAAAACCAATGTTTGATAAATATTTACAATGGAACACAACTTAACAATGTAATTACATGTTAATGACAAAACAAATTCGTTTTGGAGGTGGTTGTTGGGAGCAAGCCTCGATGGCGAGCGGCGGATTAGCGTTCGCTGACAGCATCCACAAGCAGATAGTCTTCCGCGAATAGGTATGCGTGTGAATGGTGGGCTTTATAATTATAAATAAATAAAAAAAATAAAAAATCCGATGGACTTATTCTCACAAAACAGCCTACCAATAAACGGCTCAATACAAATATTTTCAAACCTTTTTTGCCGGCAAAAGAGACTGTTATGAAAAAAATACAGTTACGTTCGTTTCTAGACGTTTTTTGCCAAGTTATAAAGTAAAGGGCGGCATTATTTCTCGGAGAGCAGTTGGCACTGAACGCTAGCATTCCAGCGGCATGGAGCGATTAATCACCACTTTAATTCGGTTTAATTTTAACTCAATGATCGTCCCATTTGCATTTTGCTTTACACAGAGCAGGGGGGCCTACCTTGAAATCTTATTGCTATGATCGTTAGATGTAATGCCGAGCAATAAGGTCCTTGGTAGCGCAGCGTGGAAAACAACGTAACCATCATGGTATTAAGACATGGTAGGTAGGTAGGTAGGTCTGAGCAGTAGCGCACTTGTAGCGTCTCACTCAACTGCCGTCTTTGTACTTCTTCACTCTACAAAACTTCAAGGCTAGAGTGAATAAGTACCTTATAGGTCGTCGTGCTCCATCTTAGACCACAACGTCGCTTAACATCAGGCGAGTTGGTGGTCAAACGCCGACCTATTCTACATAAAAAAAAGGTAGGTAGGACATGGTATTAAGGTACGGTAGTGTCATGGTAGGCCCCCAGGCTAGGCACATTCTAAAGTTTAACTTAGGCCCTATGCATATAACATAGCTAATCGTCACGACTGTCCACCGAAGGGGTTGGCAGACCTCTGCCAACCCCTTAACTATACTACTATATTACTACTACACCTGTAATACAACACTCACACTTCGCCGGACGACATTCAGTCCTAAATGTGACAGAGGGCGAGCCTGTCGCCATACACCGATGATAGCCTAGTTGGAGAAGGCCCGCCTCTCAAGCCAGAGGGAGCAGGTTCAAACCTAGCCGACGCTACGGCTCGCACCAATTTGTTCATTGTGTGAACATTTATGTGCGTATTTTATTTCATCTGCTACATAACTTGGGGCCGGGTTTTTTTTTCATGTGTATATACGTATATAATTATAAACACATACTCAAGCTAGGTCTAATCTAGGTGGGAATAGAACCCACGCCCGAGCTTAGACTCGGAAAGTAGATTCATTACCAACTGACCCACCGAGTTAGTGAAATGGCAGTTGGTGGAGTCAGTTTTCCTCACATTTCTCCTCTATCACGCTATTATTGATGACTTTGTGATCGTGTAAGAATATAATTATTAAGGACCCGGCGCACACTTTAGACTAACTTCGCATTGGCTACAGGTTTTCTATTGAAATGTCGTCTAGAAGGAGACGACGAGCGAAGAAAGCAAGTAAGGGTACTGACGAACCTCTAAAGTTATCTACAGAGTGACATATTGCAATTTTAATATTTTTTTGTGATTTTCGCACTTATCTAATCATTCTTAGATAACTAAGAATTTCCCTTGTATAATTGATTAATTTAAAAGCGAATTTTAAAGACAACCTCTCTATGCAAAGGATTTTTTGATTTTCTTTGTCTATTAATTAAATAACATATCGTCACGCCATTCCCCCGAGGGGTCTGGCAGAGGTGTAATACAACACCCACATCTCGCCGGACGATATTCAGTCCCAAATGTGACAGGGGGCGAGCCGGTCGCCATACACCGGGCTCCAGTCATGTAGCAGATGACATACATACATACAATAAATAAATCAGTCAAAAGTGACCCCTTACAAATGCGGATATTTTTCATAGCTCTATTGTCTCTTGAGGACGTTTATAATAAAAATAAAAAACATAGGGAAGGAGATTTAGTTAATTTAATTGTACATGCCAAATTTCATCACAATCTGATGAATAGTTTCCAAGAAATTCGACAAGCGCGTTTATATGGAAAACTCAGAGCGTTGCGGAACCCTTAAGCTTTACCTACAAGTGAGTTTAGAAAAAAAGTCAGTAACTTACTTGTCGATCAAAAAAATACGAGTCTCAAGGCTCGTAATAAAGCGGAGTTTATGGACCTCAGATGGGCGCCTTTAGGGGGAGTCGTCTAATTCTTACCGCTGCCATAAACTATGCAATGTTTGAACGAGACCGAGTTATATTGCTTTATTGCCCGCTTCTTGGGTACTGAAGGGTTAGTAACAGGGTGACGGTGCTAGTTATATCAGTTATGTTCAACAAGCTGACAAAAAATCAGATATTTTTCCTTCATGACGCCGCAGAAAAGTCTTTGAAATTAAGTTTAAATAAAACTAAAGAGCGCGTGGAGAAAAACTTCTCTATCGCGAAGAAAAGCTAGATTTTTCTTGCTTAATATGCTTATGCATATTTACTTATAATACTGTTACCTCAGTTTCTTGCTTGTTGTTCTAAGTAGTGGCCTTTTTTCCGAACAAGGCGTTAGGGTAATTTTTATAACTTTGACGTTCATAAGTGTTTTTCGATACCTACGAGTATGTAATTGAAAAAATACATTTGACTTGACTCAAAAAGATTCTAATTACGAAATGTGCCAGAAACAACTATTATTTTCATTAAGGAGCAACAGAAAAGTCCATTTCAAAATATAGGGCATGCCTTATAGGATATATGTATAAAAAGACACAATGCATAATCTCAAACTTTTTAGCAAAAAAATTAAACCGCCAAAAAACTGACAAGCAAAAAATAATGAATAACTAAGTACTTAAACTAATGTAGGTACACCTAAATAATTTTGAGTTTTCATAATTTTTAATAAGTTATTAATTATTTTTTGCTTTTCAATGTTTTCGTCGACCTAATGTTTTGCTAAAAAATTTTTATTAAATATAATTTTTTGTGGGTAGGTATAAAATAGACTGACCGGTCTAAACTCAGCATTGAAATCTGTGTGAAATCCCTATTTTCCCACCCTTAGGGTAGGTTTTTTTTTCCAAATTTCTATGAGTCCAACTTTGAGGTAAATATCTAATAAAAAAAGAATTATCAAAATACTCTGCAAAAAGTTATGCGTCAACATACATAAAATATATAAATATGTATATATGTACGTAGGCGTCGACTTGGAAAACCTCCTTCGTTTCGTCGGTTAACAATCAGTCGAGCCGTGTAGGTGGTAGGAGGTCACACTACCAGCAGCCATGCATTCAGGTTTCAATTGCTAGCTAGACGTTGGAGGTGTCAAAATCACTTTGGCACCTACACCGGTTCTTGTTTTCCACTTTCCGTCATTCACACGCAATCTAGGCTGAGTGCCGTTTTATAGCACAGCGGAGCTCCAAGGTCTGACGTACTAACACTGAAATACAGTTGTTCACCAATAACAATTAAGTATCCATCATAATTTTAGAATTGCTGGTATATTCAAGTAATATTTTGAAATATTCCATTCCGAATCCTGTTGCAAATTCACCGAAAGGACCTTCTTTGAGATCAGCCACAAGTTACAACCGTTTATCATAACCATTTTTCAGATGTTGAAAAATGTTTAATTTGTTTTAATTTTTTGTAAAACAGGTAAGTGTTAGTAAAGGAGTAAATACTACTAGTATGAAATGTTTTGTAATTTGAAAACAATAACAAGTATGTACTCAATAGTACTCATAAGCTTATAACAATTTTTACGAATAGGTAAAGCCCAAAATATAAAATCTGGTATCGTCACATTAATTTCACACGTTCCATTTACAAATAAACAGATAATTAGAACGTTTGTAAACAACAACGATTGCAACCTTATTTATTTCGATATTTCATTTGTGAAACAAAACGCATGGCCATGAAAAAATAAGCGGCGGGAAAAGGGGTCACCTGTGGGCTGACGGGGCCTGGTGCAGGGGAGGAGCGAACGTACAAAACTACTGTAAGAGCTCTATCACACTGGCGATTTACGAGCGAGCTCGTTGCGTCGTCAATACGGAGCTGGCGCAGCGATGATGTCGCGACGACACCGCAGGCTCGAAGTCACAGATGACTAAATAGTTGCTACGTCGTAGCGTCTTGTAAACACGCGGCGTCTCGGTGGTGGTCGCGGCTTGAAATCACTCACAAATTGCTGGTGTGATAGAGCTTAGAGTTAAGGGTTTAGTTAGTATTTATTACCATGTTAATAGTAGTATACCTAGGTTTAGTTTCTCTTGTATTGATCAAGGTAGTATAGTCGTTAGTAACAAGTGTTCTAGTAGAAGGTGTAGTGATCAAGTATTGGAATCCACGATACGGTTAATTACGTAAAAGCACCAGTCTAATGCTCAGACGACATTGTCAAATATGTCGCATGGCAATGGACAAGCTATAATAAGTACAACGAAAAGGACAGCGATAAACTAAACACCAAATCCTAATCCGGTTGGGAAAAAAAACCCTGTCCGATACAAAATATAACCTGAAAACCCAAATAAACTCATATTGAGCGCGGCCACTCATCTGTTTTAAGCCGCAGCGTGACTTTGACCGTTGACCACAGCAGTGCCAAGTGCCAACCGACAGAGTTATAACAGTGCGAAGTGAAACCTTGACTCGACACTCAAACTACTGCGCGGAGCAGATCGCACTCAAAACGTTTTTAAAGTAGTTAAACCACAAAGTGGCTTAAAAACATTCAAACTGTAGACTGTTACCACTTCTATGGAAAACAAGATTATAGTTTCTTTAACAAGAGTTTTATTTATTCAGATGCTCGAAAAGCTTGAGCGCAACGAAGACATTGTGTCTTCGTTATGCTATCTTCTAAATAAGGAGAAGAGGCACTGAATGAGAAATTTCTCGTTCAGGTTCCTCCGAAAAGTCTCTTAGTCCGTTTTTAAGTTGGTTATTTATTCTTGATTAATAAACAGGACAGCTAAATACGAAAGACTTTCACCTGCTGAAGAGCTGCGTAGGAAAGTTTGATAGCTTCAAAGTTTTACAGTATTGGTTGCCTATTTTTATATTCTAAAAATATGCAAGATGCATTGCCGCGTTCTCTTATGCCTTGAACTACGACACACGGCGTTGACCGATGCCGTTGGTGGATGCCAAGTGAGTCATAACGAGCATGTGATATTAGGCATATTTTGTTAATGGCTACTTCAGACTATTACACTTCTGACATTTCGGATCCCTAATTCTCATTTTTTTATATATTTGAAGGCTTGTTAGCAAAAGCCATGCAGAAAAACTTGGAACTGTTGAAATGAAAAGCCGGTAAATATTAGAATATAATAACTAATGCAAGATATTTCTCGTAAGAATAATCAAATGAAGTGTCTGCATACACACTTTATTAAACAGACACATTTTGATACGTATATGTATATGTATGTACTACAAACATGCATCGGGCCATGCACATCTTTTCAGCATAATTTTCAAATGGGCTTGTTAAAAAAATCAAGTTAAACTAACACGTTTAAAATCAAATTAATCGTTAATTTTAATCTAATGTTCCTACACAAAGCTGTGAGGCTGCTAACCGACTCACACTACATCGTTCTCTTTGTTAAACTATATCTAATCATAAATAATCACTAACAGCTTCATTATCAGTGTCTTTGCGCCACACGCCGTATTTCTTAATGTGGACCAACTAAACTTCCAAACACCGCTTGGGAAATTAGTTTTAGGCCGCGCTGACACTGTTGTTAATTCTTGCTATTTATTAGGAGATCCTACACTATGATCTCCTGAATATCTGATGCTAAAATTCACGAAATTTGTTCCTGCACTTTGGTTTCAAATTGGTAGCTTGCGACAATGTACGCACATTGTCGCTCAGGTACTTTCGATAGATGGATTTATGCTAAGTACATATTGTGGGTCCGGAGAGTACAAGGCTTCTCCGTTTGTTTCACGGAAGTAAGACAAACCGTAAGATCCACCCGCTTGGTGAATCTAACCGAAGCAACAAGTATTGAATAGTGGTTCTGTGATCTGAAGACCTAGATGTCTGTCCTCCTCTACACGTGGCATTCCCCAACTGATTCTCGTGAAATTTTGTGAGCAGGTTCGAAAATTGTATACTCACAAAATTTCAAGAGAATCGGTTAAGGAATGCGGTTTGTACGAGGAAGACAGAAATTCGGACATATGAAAGCAGTGTTGTCGAAGCTGAAGCATAGCTTCACTCGCTAACGCTCGCTCGGCCGATGAGTAAAATAAGATTGCAAAATGTGGCCGATGAAAACTTCATAAAAATACCACCACTCCACAAACTTATGAAGACGTTTCGGTTGTGGGTGTCGTGTACTTAGCGGTAGAGCTGAGCGGTGGGACACATAGGAACACACATACAGACATATATGTAATAAAATAATTAAAACCGGAAAGTACCATTACCTTTGTATTATATTGTATTTTGTATTTTAAATTGTATTTTGTTTAAATAAAAATAAAAATAAACTAATCACCGCACCGTATCTAAACACTTTGTAACTTATACCAGTCGTGGCCCGGCGATACAGGATTCTCCTAGTGCAGGGGTTACGAGAAATGTGCTTGTAACCTTTTGGCAAATAAAGGATTTATCATTATTATTACTTTCTTCTAAGAAGTCAGGAAAAAAAAGAAGAGACAAAGGGAGTCGCGCCAGATAAATTATGTTAATTTAGTAAAATTTATAATTTCTGAATACAACGAAATTCTGAATAGAGGATGAGATGTTATTATAACTGATCTTACTAATGTAGTGGATGCCAAATAGTAGCGTCGTGTTTTGGCAGTAGTGTGGTTACAGACCACTAGCGACCGGAAGTGGGGGCTGATTGCCGGAAGTGGGTCACAGTAGTACGTGGAAGAAGGTAATTTGGGAAATGAATTGTAATAAATTTAATTTGATTTATTATCATAAACAAATGTTTCAGTTGCTTTTACAACTTCATGAACAACTATGTATTTAATGAGCTCCGGAATAATAATTATTCCAAATTAATAATCAACATCCCGAAACAAACAGCAAACTAATAAACAAAGTCACATAAAGTTAATAAAACACTAAAAAATGATGTAACATCAATCAACGTCCTCAATCCTAGCAGTGCAATAACTCACTCTAAATGCATTTGACAAACAGTCGCTCAGCGTTTACCTTCAATTATATTGTTCATTTATTATTATTTTGTTGTAGTTCATTATTAATTTTGTTTACAGCTACCTAAAAACTCCGAAACTAGGGCTAGCCTAACTTAGTTACTTAGCCGAAACAAATTACTTTAAGCTTTTGCAAAATTTACCAATTGAGTGATCATAAAAATAAAAGAAACATGTACCTACTTATCACTTAAGATAAGTTAAACTAGTTAATATTACAATGTCAGATTGTCATGGAAACTAAATTGGTGTGCAAAATGTCACATAAATCGTTTTAACAGAAGTAGTTAAGGGTCCCGCGTCGCTCTGAAATTTCCATACAAACGCGCTTGTCAAATTTCTTGGAAACCATTTGTCAGATTATGATGAAATTTAGCATGTACAATTAAATGAACTAAATCTCTGCCTCTATGTGCTTGGTTTTTTAAAAAACGTCCTCAAGAGAAAATAGAGCTATGAAAAATATCCGCATTGTTAAGGGGTTACTTTTGACTGATTTATTCAATAGTCATTCAAAATCAAAAATCCCTTTAAATTAGTGGGGTTGTCTACATCATTAGCTTTTAAATTAATCTATAATACAAGGGAAATTCTTAGTAATTTAAGAATGATTAGAGAAGTGCAAAAGTCATTAAAAAAATTGAAATTGCACTTTGTCACTCTGTAGGTAACTTTAGAGGCTTGTCAGTATCATTACTTGCTCTCTTCGCTCGTAGTCTTCTTCTAGACGAAATGGCTATAGAAAACCTTAAGCCAATGCGAAGTTAGTCTAAAGTGGTCGCCGGACTCTTAATATTGCAAGATTTGAAACAAGAAATAAACAATAAAAAAATACACGAATTAACCTAAAAACCTTTTTAAATCATATAGAAATAGTAAGAACAAACGCTGAAAAGCTTAAAATCGAAAGGGAAGAAAACGTAAGATTTATTAAATATGAATATTTAAAGGCTTCAAAGATAGGCGGCCATAAACCAGCCATGACGTATTGGCAGATGACGTTTCAGATAGTCGGAGAGAGATTCATAGGTGAACTTCTAGTTTAACGACGCTCATAAATCCAACTCCCCACCTGGCGAGACGTGGAGCTCGGAACCCCGCGCGTGCGAGGTTTTAGGATTTGCTACGTTCGCTTTGCTTTTTAGTCAGATTTACTTGAGAAGGCTGAGCGGTGGAAGGTTCTTTATTTTATTTTATTACCAATGGGCGAGCAGCCCTAGGGTTGATGTGCTTATATCACGCTGTGTTGAATCAAAATTGTCAAAGTCACTAAATGTTCTCACACAATTGCTCATTTTCATACCTAAATGTTCGCCAGAGAGATTTGCTGTCGTTGCATCAGCCATCAAGCCGGTTCTTAAATGAGTTGATGGATTTTGTTTTTTTAAGATTCAAATTTTAGCCTATTTCAGTATAGTTTTTAATTATTTTTTTTTTAAATAGGTCTTTTGGCCACTTCCTTGCCAGATGAAAAGCGACGCTGCGTTTAAAGATGACGCTCGTAGATATAGTAGGTGGTGGAACAATGGTAAAGAAAAAATCAGCCAATTAATTTAATAATAATGAGCATCCACATCTTAATCGCATCAGCTTCATCGTTACAATACTCACCTCTAAATAGAGGTGAGTGTTCAGGAAATCCTGAACAGCAAGAAACAAAAATTCAAAACAAAATGAAATAATAATGACACGAGAAACGCACAATGGTTCCACATATAACCTGTGTTTTCGCTCAGTTATTTCCCATAACAAGAAAACATTCCCGCCGCCTCCATCAAAGCAGCATCTTTATTATTCTCTAAGAACCACCAGCTCCCCAGAGTGTAAGAACCCTCGGCTACTTGGCTGTAACCGAACTGGCCGCGACTCTAATCTAGCCAGTGATACTTCCTGCATTATTACTGACTAACTACGCGCAGATACTATTGGTTTTAGTTTTCAATAATTTATCCGAAATTCGGAAAAAATATTTTTTACTATCTAGAGATGTCAGCACAGACATCTCTAGATAGGTTCTGTCCAGACAGAATTTGGACATACGATAGCAATTATGTCAAAGCTGAAGCAGAGACGCTTCGCTAGCTGTCGCTCGGTCGGTCGATTATGAATGACAAAATCCTTCATAACTTCGTAATTAATATTTTAAATGCGAAAGTGAATTTGTTCGTTTGTTTGTTACGTTTACCGATATATCGGTCTTCGTGAAATTTTGCATAAACTTTGTCAGAGGTACAAAAAAGGACATATTTACCTTTTATCCCGAAAAAATTACAGTTCCTGTGGGACTGCGGATTGAACCGCGGGGCGCCACGTTACAAAATACCAGATGAATTTACTATTAGTCATTAGGAAATTAAGCATAACTAATGTAAGTAGGTACGTGTAGCGTAACAGAGCAACGGAAGCTAGTATTCTAGTGCTCGTGCTAATGTATGCCAAAATATGGTTTTCGATAAGTTAAAAGCATTTTATCTAATCGTGAGTGAAGCCAGTGCACTTTAATTTACTACAAGTGGCTTGATCTTGAGCTGGAGGATACTCCATATCAGTTCCTGATGGGGCATTACCGTAAAGAAGTAGTACCTTTATGACCAGAACGTTTCAAAAGACTAAAGAGCTTACAATTTAAAAAAAAATAACTCCCGAGACCGATTTCATCATCACCGATTTTCATCAAACAGTAAGAAACTCCCGACTAATTCACCTTTCAAGCAAAAAAATTCGGTTCATCCGTTCGGGAGCTGCGATGTCACAGACAGACACACAAACACACACACAGCCACTCACACACACACAGACACATCAAACTTATAACACCCCTTTCATTTTTGTGTCAGGGGTTAAAAATAAGCTGATAGGTACATTATGTTGTTGCAATTTCATCATTTTCAGATCATGCTTGATGTCATTATAATATTGAATTGCAACAGAACTTAGGTGCCTAATTATAATCATCAAGTGGTTAACAATGGTTTACAAGTTTTAAAACAGGCAACTCACAACCACAAGATAAATATAAGCTCAAAATCTAATAAAAAGGTCAAAAACATTCAGTGTTGTTTATGGCCAAGAAATAAGTATTTTTGTATTCTGATTTATAAATGACTTCGAAAGAATAAGTAAATACTAATTTTCAAATAACATTGCTACATCCACAAATGCTCAAAATATACAAATACATTTTTTTCCCCGAAGAGGTTAGCAGATGTTTAATACAACACTAACACTTCGCCGGACAACATTTAGTCCCAAATAGGACAGGGGGCGAGTTCGCTGCAAATTTTTATTTTAAATGGAACAACTGTTTAAGTTTGTTCTAAATGTAACAAGTTATTTTAGCGAAATGTATCAAAACTATGGAAACAACTACTTATACCATAATAATGAGAACAGCAGTAAAGGCGTGCGCGCACATAAATCAGTACTCAGTACCTGCCCGCGGCCAAGTGGCCTCGTAAACCTTGAGCACTATCTACTTTCTTTGCATATTCATAAAATTAGATACTCTTCCATGGGCCTTTTAAGTTATTTCTTTGTAGAGTGACGAGACGAGCTACGCAATGCATAGCAAATTACGAGTAGCATTGTAAGTGCGTGCTTAGTTCTAAGTGCTTAGTTAAACAAGGCTTACACTTGATCTAAGCCTAGTTTTCAAGGTGCCATTTTTCGTATCAAGATTTGACGGCTATGTATTTGTGATCGAAAAGTCATTTAGTAGTTATCCCTACCCAGTTCCGAGATGCCTCTTCATAAAATTACGAAGGATTTGATTTCACTGCTTCGGTGGCTCAATTGGTAGTGAACCTGCCTTTTGAGCTTGAGTGCGTGGTGGGTTCAATTCCCACCTAGGGCAAACAATTGGTGTTCGTTCTATGTCTGGGTGCTAATACCTATTTAAGTACGTATTTAAAAATATATAATTATGTGTACGTATTTCAGTCTCTATCAGCCATAGTACAAGCTTTGCTTAGTTTGTGGGGTCAGGCGACCGCGTCCCGAATTTTTTTTTTTTATGTTTGAGTTCAAGAGCACTGGAGTTCCGTGCCTTTTATGAGTCCGGTCAGAGCTTCTATACCCAACTGTTATTACCATGCATGTGATGCATACGCCAATAGTTGTATGGTCCTGGTTACGTTTTGTTTTCGACGCTGCGCGACCATGAACCTTATTACGCGTCGATACGATTGGTGGTTGCACAGCGTCGAAAACAAAACGTAACTATCATGGTTATAGGATGTCATGGTAGACCCTCTGGTCATTTTGCGCTACTCTTACTGGCCACCGGCTTGGCCACCGCTGACACCTGCCAGTAAGGGCGCTGTATTTATTTTAAACGGTTTTATTGAGCTTCACTCTCTATTTGTTTGTTTATTTTTTAACTTAGATCAACCTGGAGGAAAAGATGGAACACTGCGTTATATCTCGCTGAAACCACTTTAATAAACGTGTGTGGTATGTGGTAATGTTACCATGAAAAACATTTACAATTGCACGAAAACTAATATTAATTCCCAAACTTTACGTTAGCCATATCCGTTACAATACACAATCTTAGTAAATTTAACATTCCAAAACTGCACATATTTGTAAAAGTTTAAATTTTACGGCTTTTTCAAAATTGACTTGTAAAAAAACTGCACAGTTTTTAAAAAGAACCTCAAAATGTAGTCCTGGCCACACTTTTATAATGCACTATGTATATTTATGTACACGAAACTATACCATAAACCAATGCCCATAATGTCGAGGTAAGAATGGCCAAGCGAGTAGCTAGTTTTTTTGCGTCAATGTGTGTGTGTTGTGTACATAAGTATATGTACGACAGTAGCGTAGTTTTTGATGGTAGATGGTTTTGGCTTCACCGAACTTTTTTTTTTTTTTTTATGTAAAATAGGTCGGCGTTTGACCACCAACTCGCCTGATGTTAAGCGACGTTGTGGTCTAAGATGGAGCACGACGACCTATATAGGGTACTTATTCACTCTAGCATTGAAGTTTTGTGTAGTGAAGAAGTACAAAGACGGCAGTTGAGTGAGGAGCTACAAGCGCGCTACTGCTCAGACCCGTCTTCGGAACTCTAGGTTGATCTGCGTTTTTCAAATTGTAGATGCAAATACTTTAGTCGAAACCAACGAGTACATATAAATATACGAAAATCTCTACAGTCAGAACCCAAAGCTCGTAGCCTAATTGGTACTATCGACATGAAAAAAATAATTGGGTTTACATACGCACAAAGATAGCAGCAACTGATTGAGAAATTCAAGTGTACCATTATAAAAAGCACATTCCTGGTGTCTAGGAGGCCGGTTCAACGATACCCAACACCTCGCTAATAGAAGCAGATTTAGTTTCCATCCACGTGTTGATGAAACTAATTGGCTCGCGTCACGATTTAGTTTCACGGCAGTAACTAACGAGCGTGACTCATCATTGTCGTGAATCATTCGTTCATTACGCTCAGTTTTAATGCTCGTTGCTCTCTTCTTTAGCCGAGAAGCCGAGATTAGTTCTCTAATCTAGACTTGGGGACCACCTGAAAGTTTGAAGCATCATCGTTCGTAACATTCTATATCGTCCCGCTTTTCCCACGAAGAGGGTGGCAGGTGTACAACACCCACACTTAGCCGGACGATATTCAGTACCTAATGTGACAGGAGTGAGCTTGTCGCCATACGCCGGGCTCCAGTTTCGTAGCAGATAACATTAAATACGCACATATGTTCACACAGTTAACAAATTGGTGCGTGCCTTCGGCTGGGTCCGAACCCACTCCCTCTGGCTTGAGAGCCGAGTCTTCTCCGACTAGGCTATCATTGCTTCAAAATTCTCTTTCCAAGAAATTCTTAGTACAGTTTAAAAAACGGGTCAAGGAGCCTGCTATGGGCAAACATAATGTTAAAAGATTCCTGTCTCCTTTGTCGCCCGACTCTGTATTCGCTGGTAAATGACCTGCGAAGGAGGTCGGTCGCGACCCGCCCCGGGTGCTAATCGCCCGATATAACAGATAACTAAACATCAGAGCCGTTTCGTTTGTCTACATTTTTATTCTGATCATCAGTTTAAGGGGCGGTTGCGACAGCGAGACTTTCGTGATGCGATTTTTTCTTTGCAGCCATTATTGGTTTATCCATTTTCCAATGCATCAAAAAAATATTTTCTGCAATATTTTTTTCTTTGCTCACGTAATTTCAATAATTATCGTTTCATCCAATTTATTCAGTTTTTATTCCCTTACCCGTCGTCTCTAACCTTTCCTTTAGTAATAAGCAAATCAAGTACCTAATGCGATATTACAGGTTTTGCAATGTTCATTTGCCCTTATCATTTAAATTTTTTGCGGCTTTGTGATCTAAGCACCTACTTGAAGCTACTCACACTTCATAGGTACCTTGGTGTTTTAAATAATGTAATTATATTATATCTACTACCTAGTTCCGGCAAATTATTGTATTGTTTCCAAAAAACATATTTATATTTTATAGTTTTAACTTTACCATGAATACATTTTGAATTACATTTTCATTTATTTTTTTGGCGCGAAATCTTAAAAAAAAAATTACAATTTGAAAAAAAAAGGTCATCGCCGTAATTTATTTTTAATATTGAATATACATATTATATTATTTTCATTGTTTATTATTATTATTAGTTATTGTCTAAATCAAATCGAAATAACCTTAGCGAATATTATCCGCAATGTCGCTGCAGCAGAACCGCACCTAATGTTTGTCTTTTGTCGCATTACGCGATTATTTGCATAGATTAAGGACTTCCGACGCGCCCTCCATAAAGACAATGCTCGTTGCCAGAATTAGCATCCACAAATACAGACTACTGTAGGAAATTGTATTAAAATTAAGTATTTTTAATTTTGGAAATACAGCTTTATTCAATTTATTTTAGAGTGCTGAATTAAATATGGCGAACTAGCTACGCCCCGCGGTTTCACACGCGGAGAAAAAGTATACTATGTGTTATTCCAGACTATAAACTATCTGTATGCCAAATTTCACTCAGACCGGTTCAGCCGCTCTGGCGTGATTAAGTAACATCCATCCAACTTTCACATTTATAATATTAGTGATTAGTGAAATGAGTTAGAGGAAGTTTCAATAATATTTTGGAAAATAATTTGGAGACTGGTGGTGTCCATCATGAAGGTTGTCATAACTCATAACAGTTTATTCACAATTAGTGTAGTTACACGTAAGGTACTTTAACATTATTAACTTAATTTAAATTTTATTTACACTTCCAATCCTATCCTACTCCTACTAATATTATAAACGCGAAAGTTTGTAAGAATGGATGGATGGATGTTTGTAACTCTTTCACGCCAGAACGGCTGAACAGATTTGGATGAAATTTGGCACAGATATAGATTATAGTCTAGAATAGCACATAGGATACTTTTTAACCGCGGATGAAACCGCGGGGCGCAGCTAGTATATAATATAATAATTCATGAACATATACGAGTATAAAAAATAATCAGTCAGTACAATTTCATTAAAATAAATAATAGAACAATTAAATTAAATTGAGAATATAAAATGGAGTACAATACATACATATGTATATGTCAAGTCAATAATAATATAAAATCTGAATGTCTGAATGAAATCTAGTCTGAATGCTCTTACAGGAAAATCCTAACTAATCAAAAATGCGAAAGTCAGTTTGTTCGTTTGTTTGTAAAGATTTCACGCCATAACTACTTAACCGATCTTCATTTTTTGCATACACGTTTTCAGGGGTACAGAAAAAGACATAGGGTACCTACTTTGTATACCAACTTAAGTATGATGATATACTTTGTATATCAACAAGGTTAAGAATTATTTAGAAGATAAAGATGTCTGGAGCCTTCCACTTCCGTCAAGTAGCCACTAGTATTTATAGATATTACCTAGTTGTAAGCCAAAATTTGTGAGACTGTAATTTATTTATTATTTGAAAAAATAATGCCCCTCAGTTTCTTGCCTGTTCTTCTGAGTAGAGGCTTTTTGTCCGAACAAGGCGGTCGAGTCTATTTAAATAACTTTGACGTTCATAAGTGTATCTTTGATACCTAAATTGAATAAAAACATTTTGACTTTGACTTTTGACTTTGACTTGACTTTGAACTAAAACTACTACACAACACTACTAGCACAGATAATAGTTAAATAACGCTCGCATAGAACTTTCAACTTCTGCTGCGAAATTGCTTTAAATTATTAATTTTCCAATCACTCCTTGTCTTTCCTATAAAGGTGACGCCACGAGGTTTCCTTTACGATCGGATCGCAATACGCAATCAAACAAAATTGAAGTTCCGATCGTTAAAACGTGACGATGGGTAAGTCGACTTTGATGAATCACCAGCTCGATCGACAGTCTAATATTCGGGTGATGAATCCGTGACAGACATCGAGTTTAAAATCTGATTTGTATTTTATCAAAGCTTCTGAACGTCAACACTTTAATATTTTAGTACCTGGATAACCGAGCTTTGCTCGGTATTTTTTTTTTTTATTGTGTTTTTTGGAAAATAAACAATTGATTTTAGTCTAACCTCAAAGCAAACACTCATTGACTTCGTGTTACTTAACAACGCCATCTGCTGTTGTGTCGTTAAAGCAATTAGTTGCTCACAAAAAATAGTATTATTATTCGCCAATAGATGTCAGGAAGAGTCATATTTTTCAGTTGAGACTACTCAAACGCCTCCTTTTTGTTATTTTTCTTCCAAGTTTATGTTTAAGCTGATTATCGATAAAACACGAATAAAATGACATTTTCTAAAAATGATTCCTAGCTAGATCGATTTATCGCCCCCGAAACCCCCTATATACTAAATTGTGTGAAAATCGTTGGAGCCGATTCCGAGATTCCAATTATATATATACAAGAATTGCTCATTTAAAGATATAAGATTTATAAAACATAACATGAAAAGAAACGGCTAAAATAAAAAGCTTATCTAATAAACCACTACAAGCAGGCATTGTGTGCAGGTGGCAATAGCCAGCCAACGTACCGACAATGGCTGGCTGTTGCCACCTAATATTTTTAATTTTAATACTATTCTTCTTTTTGATTTATTCTTTATTTATTCTTTTACAGTGTATTATGGATCCCTGAGTCTGAAATAAAGTTTTATTATTATTGTACCAAAAATATTGAATGCATTGCCGCGTTGAATTGCAATACGAATACTGAGACGCGTTGACAAAACTTAAAAAAAAAACTTTAAAACAATCCAATTAAATATTAGTCGACAACATAATAACTCACCTATAATAGATGTTTAGATAATAAAGATAAACTAAAAGACCAATAAAACTTACAGAAAATATGTAAGGGGTTATTAGACGAACCGTAAACAAACTTTTATTGGATCTAAAGTTTTTTACGCTTATCTCAAATGTCCCATAAAAGAAAGTATAACAACGCTGATTATCCAAACACTCGGCGGATAGTATCTTATGTTGAACTAAATCCCATAATCCCTGGACTCATCGCGTCATAGGTTTTAACTCACTACTCAAACATAACCTCCTTAGTTGTTCTCGTTGGTTAGTTCGTTAGTTCCCACATTTAGCGGGTGATAATGAGCTAAAGAGATGTTGGAAGTCACGGCTAACGATGTTAATGATGGGGAGCTGATGCAAGCTGTGAACTGGTTCTTTTCAGACGCCAAAACTGACAGTTTCGCGCGAGATTTCTTGAATTTCCCACGGATGTATGTACGATTCAAAGTTGTTTAACTTTTTCGCATGACGTTACAATTTTTGTACCTAATACGTGGTATTAGACGTAAGTAGAAACAGATACAGAGATGTACAGATACGTAATGATGTTAATACTTTTACCCATATGTATAAATAATAGTTATAATTACGTCAATGTCATCTTGACTTGTAGTGATTGTTCTCGAACTTTCACTGCAAAAATAGGCTTCTTAGGCCATGTGAAAGCACTCTGTCAAGGCACACAGTTTAGCTAAGAGAAGCAATACAGTGGCCAAAATCGGCTAAGAAGACATACCGTCACGCCTTTCCCCCGAAGGTGCTGGCAGAGGTGTAACACAACACTTCGCCAGACGATATTCAGTCCCAAATGTGACAGGGGGCGAGCCTGTCGCCATACACCGGGCTCCAGTCATGTAGCAGATGACATACAATACGCACATATGCTCACACAATGAACAAATTAGTGCGTGCCGTCGGATGGGTTCGAACCCGCCCGTGGCTTGAGAGGCGGGCCTTCTCCCAACTAGGCTGCCATCGCATAAGGCGCTAAGAAGACATCATCAAATAATAGTTTGCTTTGACGTCATTCTTTACTTTGGATACAATATACCGCGAATAAAAATATAATTGAGTAGATATTTAAGTAAGTAGATATTATTGTAATAAAACATGAGCAGGCAGGATATTTGCTGCTAGTTGATGAAGTGCTTCCCAATTTATGGACTACGCAATGCTGCGGTTATTCTTAGCTCACTTAACGCGAGTACTTACTAGCGGTATGTATTGGCACGGCGCGCCATAACCGTGCCGGCCTAAAGGTTAAGCCGTACTACGGTTAGGTGTTGCTATCGTAACAAACCATTCTGATTGTTTTGAAACTTCGTGAAACTTTTTACAAGCAGCGTTAAACAAGCCATAGTCGTATCCAAGGAATCGACAGCACTTCCTATGACTTTGACTTTGACTATAACATTGCTATCGTTTAAGATAATGCAACATTAATTAATATCAGGTACTTACATTGTAGATTAGACCAGAGTGCGAAGTAAGAACAGCTCATTGTGAACAATCACAAGAAACTTACTTTTATCATCAACTTACTTAAATTAAAAATCAACTCTTTCAACAACAAAATAGAAAAATCTCGCCCAGCTATTGCCGGTGTTCAGTCGCAGCTCATTGTTCTATCGAAAATGTTTTCATTACCTAAATTCCGGATTGTTGATTAACGATCGACTTTAACGTCACATTAACTGCCCGTTAAATCGGAAAAATAATAAAGAGTGCAGTGAAACGGTTCGCACATCACCTTTGCACTATTATTAGAGTATATACATTGTATGTCTACACGTAGAGTATACACTGTCTACATAGGTAGTTTGTTTCGCTCGCATTGTCCGGCGCACTTTGATCTTGTGACACACATCGCAAGTTTACATTCTAACATGTTTGCCTTGGAACTAGATCGATTTTTATTTTCTGATGTTTTATCCGAGAATTTACAGTTCGGTTTGATTTAATCGCCCCGGAAGTTAGACAATAAAACGGATTAATCCCAATCCAATGAAACTGTTTCGAGACGGAAAAAGCTCAATGTCATTGACGGTTTTATTTTTCATAACACGGGGCTCGCGTACTCACGTTTTGTTGTGTCTTGCTAATGTCAATGTAGATAAATTTATGAAACGATGGCTCGTGGACTGTAGAGTGGTCTAAAAAATAAGGTGGTAAATGTTCGTTCTGCGTTTGGAGAATATTTTAAGTATGCTCGTAATACATAACAATTAATTCTAAGACTCACCTGAAAAAATAGGCAGAAGCAGACCCATTGGTAATATTTGTAGATCTTCCGGTCGCTCATGTCCTCCTTGCCGTTCTCGCGGCTGTTCCCGATGCCGGGGTAGGGCACCTCGACGCCCACCTTCTTCTCGAAGAAGCTCTTGAGCGTGTAGGTAGAGTGGATCCAGCAGTAGGTGTTGAGCACGTCCTCGGGAATGTCCTTCGTGTGGATGCAGTCGATGGGGTTGCCCACGTACTGGCGCGTCGTCACTATCAGGCTGAACGCGATCAGCAGGATCACCGTTATTGAGTAGTGCAACCGGAACACCGGCGAGTCGATATGAACATAGTTTACTTTTATGAGATTCTTTAACCCGCGAAAAACGTCTAACATCTTAAACGTTTCAACTTATTGTCCTTCGAGTTCGAGTTTTTCACTAACATTATTTATTTTATTGTTTTCATAAGCACCAATGTTTTAACTTTTCACTAAACGGTTCGCGGCGGTTAAGGCACTTCGTTTGGCAGTGTTCCGTAGCTTTGGCATCCTCACACCTCAAGTTGGTGTAACTTTTTTGGTATTTTTATGAATTTTAGGAGCGATATTGTTTGTGGCATGTTTTCTTCGTTTCATGTTATGTCGTGTTCATCGGAGGGCGGCGTGCGCGGCGCGTCGTCGGCGTGCGGTCATCGAGTCTACTCGGTTTAAATATGACGTTAATGCCCCGTTGGCTATTTAGAATTTAATCTTCCGAGAAATAATGTAAACTGGATTATCAGGTCAGATGTTCTCGAGCGATTTATGAGCGCGCGCGGAGAGCGAGCGAGCGAGCGGCGCGTGCGCCCGACGCCGGAGCACCGCGCGGCGAGCTCCCAGCAACTGAAGGTTGCTCGGAAGCTGCTGAAAAACGGCTGAGTTATGAAGTAGTATTGCTAGGCCACAGCCGTGGGAGGATGTTACTATAATAACTCTCATTCACTGAATTATTATTCCATTAATTGCACAAGCTTTTAAGTTTTCGTGTTATATTTCTTTAATGTAGGTGCCTACAGGTAGTATTTATTGAAGAATTGAACGTTTTCAAATAAAGCTCGTTGAAACCCTTTACTCTACTACAGACGCAACATGCACTATCTACGAGTATATAGCTATCAATAGTTTCCTAAATTTCAATCATTTTGTAGCTTGTTGAAAGCACCTTCACAACTAGTTCATATGATAATATCTATGGGTATTAGAAATGTCTTCCAAGTGCGTGTCTGACACACCCATAGTATCTTTGGTAGTTTTTAAACCTCCGTCGATCGCTGTCCACCGACGGAAGGCCGCGTCACTCTTCACTCTTGTAGTAAATTACTAAACCTTGGATGATTCACTCGCGATAACAATGAAACCAAATATAATTCTTCTGAGAAGCTCTTTGGAAATTATAAACAGTTTGTGGTGAGCATCGCACGCTGTCACAATAAACGTGGTTCGCTCTTCTCATTATGATGAGCCGAAACAGCTGATTTCAAATGGTACTTTGAACTTGCGATCTAGCAAAAATAATCCTCAAACGTTGAGTCTAGTTTTAACTAAATATACGTACAAAATTGTACACGAACAGGAAGTGTACGAAATGTGTAGAATGTCAACGTTACAACCACAAACTAACCAGGCAAAGAGGAAAGACAAAATGACAAACCCAAAACCAAAGCTTCAGAATTCCGAAAGAACTACACAAGACGCGACGAACGGAAAACAATAAAGAACCAGGTGACGTCAATTTGCTCTTCTGAAATGATAAAAGCTTGTTCTACACAAGACGCGGCTAATTCGTTTTTAAAAATAAAATTATATTTGAAATCTGATGACGTGAACAAAGAACGGCCTCATTTTTTCGGGGGAATGTTAAATATCCATTATGTCTCATATATATTTTTAATTTGCTTTATGTGAAAATATATTACGTTACCTGTTGCTTCGATAAAAATTATGTTGAATTACGTGAGGCGATTTATGTAGTTTTTTGCAGTATTAAATGTGCCAATAGATTTTCGTTGAAAGATTTTCAAACAGCCGCCAAGTTTCGTTAATTCATGGTCTCGACGTAATCAATGACTCTGGAACACAGTTTACAGAGTCATGTGACACGGTCAGTTCTATTTATTATAACAATAAATAAAGTAATTTGAAAAAAGTCCAATATTTAAAACATTAATAGTGTTAACAGATCAAGTTATCTACCTTCTGTACCAAAATTACAAAAGCGAAAACATTTGCTTGGTGAATGTTTCAGAATCACGCCAGAACGGCTAAACGGATCTGGATGAAATTTGGCACACAGATAAATAAAACTATACCTAGTCTAGAATAGCACATAGGCTACTTTTTGGAGGAAACACCGCGGGGTGCAGCTAATTACATTTTATTTAATAAAGGTATTTTGACTTTTGACATTGCAATTACCATCTTCAACCTTCCTTCCAATGTGGATTATTTTTCTCGCTTGTTTTTTTTGCGCTTGTAGTAGGGATATGTTAAATAACAAAGAAGTCCTCCATAAGATGGTCATGTCTTCTACTAGACATATTCATGTACATGTCTGTTATCTTCAAGGGAAGATAATTTCAAGGATAGTAGGACCAGTCAGTTAAAATCACTAGTCTGTCAGTTAGCTCATATTTGCTTACTGAACTTGTCAACCAGCAATCTATGATACTACGTCTGAAATACCACCGGAAATCTAACTTACATAATTGTTTATTTATCTTCTATTATCGATCGGAGTATTCTAGCTTCGCCTATTTTTACTGCTTCTATTTTAAACCCTTTCGTAAAATTAAAAAGTCCAAAGTCTAGACTGGCCGTGACGTATGTTGGCATTGACTGACAGGTCAGTTATATCATAGCCGAGATATCTAAACACAAGCGATCGATTCTGAGGAAAGAACAGCGATGGACATCACTAGCAGCTAAGAGCTTCTTGTAACACATCAAAGGAGAGGAAAAGTTGGTGGTCGGTCGAAATGCGTAAGCGTTTTTTAAATTTTGGGCAGGAAGAAATTACTCATGGGTACACTTTCAGTAAATTATATACGATGACTGTACATATATTGTATTCGGATTCGCTAAAACCGACGAAAAAATGCAGTCTTTAAGGGTTCCGCGACGCTCTGAATAATTTCTTGGAAACTATTCTTCAGATTGTAATGAAATTTTGCATGTACAGTTAAATGAACTATTTCTTTGCTCCTATGTTCTTGGTTCTTTTAGAAGACGTCCTGAAGATAAAATAAGAGTTATGAAAAATACCCACATTTGTGAAGGGTCACTTTTGACTGATTTTTTTTAATAGATATACATAGCAAATCAAAAATCCCTTTACATAGGGAGGTTGTCTACAACATTAGCTTTTAAATCAATCCATAAAGGAAAATTCTTAGTTATTTAAGGATGATTAAAAAAAATATATTGAAATTGCAATTTGTATCTCTGTAGATAACTTGTCAGTATCTTTACTTACTCTCTTTGCTTGTCGTCTCCTTTTAGACAAAATGGCAATAGAAAACCTTTAGCCAATGTGAAGTTAGCGTAAAGTGGTCGCCGGACTCTTAACACACCAATTTTTTGTTGGAATTAGATAAGAGTTACATTATAATCTATTTAAGCATTTTCCTTAAATGTCAAAAAGCAGCTGAGTTTCTTTTATCACCTAGTCAAGTTTCGACAAACTTTGCTCGTAGTAGTTACCATTACAACTTCAAACTACGAAGTTTAAATCCCACACCACAGACTAACCATAACTTTTATTAGTTTCCCCACGTCATCACACTTTATCGATTGCTAATCCGTCGCCCGTAAAAACGATATTAGCTGTCATAAATAAATATGGCGGACGATAGTCATTTGTCAAAATTAAGTGGTCAACCGGTGGCAGAGGGCGGCAGAAATCATGCGTCCGTAGTAAACGGCGGCAGAATTTATGGCCGCCTCTTCAAAGGAAGCCCTCTTAAAGAAAATTTATATTTTTAATTTCCCCGCTGTCATATTTTATAGTGCACCGTTAATTTTGCGTTAATCTCTTTTTGGGTCAAGGGCGGTCTTTAATTTTGATCGTCGAATATATGGGGACAATTCTTTCTAACTTTTTTTTAGAATTGTCTGTGTCTTAAAACTTTCGTCGGCAGATGGTGAAAAACAGCAAAAGTAGTTAGTTGGACACTATAGAAACACGAAATAAAACAGTAATTTCCTTAGAGTATCACACAATAACACCTATGACTTCATTTCGTCGCCCTTCGTTGATAATCATAATTTTAAATGCTAACCAGGCTAATTGCGTGACCATCTGCCTCTGCCAGAACAGTGACACACTATGATTATTATAATAACAACAATACGTAGGTGGCGCGGCTTAGAAATTAGTTTTATAACCGACACATTTCATGAAAGTCATCAATCTCTTTTATAGTGGCAATAGTTTGACGGCTTCTTTGCGGATGCAATGAAAACTGGGAATCGTTAAATTATAGATTTCATCATTTTGCTAAAATGATTACTTCGATGAATCATGTAGAATTTTTGTTTTTGCACCTTTTTATCATCTACACTATCTACATCTACACTTATATTATGCAGAGGATTGATTTGTATCTCTATAACGAATAAATTCAAAACTACTGGTCCTATTTCAAAAATTATTTCATTGTTCGAAAGCTACAGTATTCCTGAGTGTCATAGGTCATGCAAAGCGAGCGGATCCACGGGTAAAAGAGCTATTTGGTAATTTTATAGTACTCAGGTATTTTTTGGAGGCCGTCAGCAATTTATTGGGTTATTTTCAAAGTACTCCATTCTTTTGTTTAAAAAAGATAAGAGTTTCATACATTCATTCGCAAATTGCTCCACAGAATTATTATTAAAAATAATTTATTTTAAAATACTGTTTTTAGGTTTCGTTTGACTCCACGGCTATCTAAAATTATTTTTAAGTACTTCAGTATCTGTTCTCGAACTGCTCCATCGCTAACAATAGATATTTAATATTAATCGAACTAGGTTTCGTTTTACTCCATGAGATGTCGAGGGGTACAGTCAGTCACAAATGCTCTGTAAATAAAATCCGCTAAGTATTACGCGAGTAAGTTATTAGTGTAAGTTATAACAAACTTATAACTTACACTATACCATCCAATCCACACATTTACTGGGAACATAGAACAAACAAAAGCTGCAGTTTTTTTTATTATTGGCAATATTAATGACCACGTATTGTAGGTCCCTCCATCTTGCGCAGTCGGGTAAAAAATGTAAGTATATATTTATTTATTGTGTTCTTAGGTATATCACAATAAGATCGAACTATTTTTACAGACTGTGTTAATATAAATAGAGATTCGGTATTATATAAAACTTTAATTTAACTTCGTAGGTAACACTTTTTTCATAAAAAAAAAACACCGCATTTCCAGGATTTGGTGGTTTTAGTATTTATTATCAACTTGGAATTTGTTACCTTTGAAAATCAGAAGTGTCTTTGAAATACGGCGTGACGATGTGTTTATGTTTGATAAATGCGAAAATCAGATTTACCATAATTAATACAACATTTTTAATAAAAAAAAACCCGGAGGAATTATAAGCTGATCCCATATTTTTTAGCACCTGGCAAGAAAAAGTTAATTTTGTTAAATGTGCATTCGAATATCCGTTGTCTAGGTAAAAATAACTTAAAATTATTTCATACTATTCTAACTACCGTGAAATATGCCAACTTTGCATCTAAGGGTTTCTTTGCCCAAAATATGATTTACAAGGAAATCCGTTGATGTGGAAAAATATTCTAGTGTTATGGCAACATTGATAATTTTGGTACAAAGAAAGTTTTACGTGTGACATCACGGAGTATCGCGTTTGAAGCCAACTTTGTTCAGTATCGTGTTGTAATTTGTCGAGTGTGGTGCGTATTTTGGCGGGCAAATTTTTGAAGAAATTTTAAGGTCAATTGTGACTCATGGCAAAAACAAAGATTAGTTTGTATTATTATATGTTATAGGAATCGAATTACAGATTATTTTAACCATAGTTTCGGTGATGAAGGCTCCTACAAACAAAAGTTACGGTAATGGGCAAAATTACATAGTGATGTTTCAACTCCAGAATGACAACTTTGCCAGAGTTTGAAAAAGCGTTAGGGTTGTCACTCTTTTGTTGTGGTTGTTGGTTGATATATTTTAGTTACAAATCCTTACTAGTTACCACTATAATTAATGCGAAAGTGTGTATGTTTGTTTGTTCTTACTTTGTGCTGAAAGTAACATATTGACGTTACACAATACTAACAGAAGGGTAACTTAAGGTGAATCTGCCAAAGGCCAAAACTGCATGATGGTCAAGAGATGGCGCTAAAGTCAATGATATTGTTACTGCGTCAATAGTGGTCCTGTTTGGGCTGGACACTGGATTGGCTACCTATATCGGTGCAATGGTTGCGAGTGGCATATATTTTTTAATAATAAATTGGGTTTAATAAAATTTACACAGTAAAGGAACAAACACGGCTAAAGTATTTGATTTATTATTATTATTGTTTTATTCGTCGATTGGCTTGCGCTTGGCCGCCATCGCGTCTGGTGTTACGGTGGTTCATCGCGCTCATGGCGCGAAATCTAAATTTCAACCAGTTTTCTCGTTTTATTATGGAAACTGACGTGGTTTTCACACATTATGATTTAAAACACGGGAATTACTCACGTACGATTCAGTCGATTATTCCGACTATAGTTTCAACCGCATTCGGCGGTCTTCATCAGGGCGAAAACGCGCGCGCACTCGTTTATAGTTTAGAGACGAAGAAAACGAGAAAACTTTATGTTTTCTCGTTTTTGGAGTTAGACCGGGTAACTAAACTAAGTAATAATAGAATTGCCGGCAATCGTAAAGCATTCCTTACGATATTTTGTAAAGATATAAAACAGTAACGCACCAGATTGCTTACATTTGTGATTAAACCTTTAAACTGACAATTCAAGTGTTTATGCACAAATGTAAACAATTTGGTGCATTATTGTTTATGACCTCTACAAAATATCTTAGAGGATACGATTGGCGGCAATTCCATTATTACTTACATCAGTAAATGAATGAGATAAAAGCTAAATGAATGAAACTTCCAAATAGTCTCGTTTAAGATGGTACAAGTATATACCACTAGTTCTTCGCTGATCTTTAAAAAAAAATTAAAACTTGTTCATCGCTTTACTTCACTATTTTTAAATTTTGATTAATTTATCTCACTTCAAACGTCACTTGACTGATCTAAATTTTGATATTGGTATAACTTACGCGGCTAAATTAGTGCCTTTTTATTATTTTTTTATTTTTGAGAAAAAAATAAACTTAGTAAGTAAAACTTAAAATGCTGTTTTATTTAATACTAGCTGCGCCTCGCGGTCAAAAGTAGCCTATGTCTCTGTACCCCTAAAAATGTGTATCTATGCCAAATTTCATATGGATTTGAGCAGTTAGAGAGTGAAAGCGAAACAAACATACTTACTCTCGCATTTATAATATTAGTTAAGATTAGGATTTATATTTTCTGTAGTTACCAAAAATTATTAACTCTAATGTGGCAGCCCTATCAAATTGAAATCGCAACTTTCGTCTAGTATGGAAAAGAGAAAAAATACCAGGGTAACATTGCCAACTCAATCCAAAAGGGAAGTTGCATCGAAATCGGTAAAATTTTAAAAGTAAACGCCTTCAGCGCCCTTGATTCATTTACTAGTTCCTTTCTCGTTGTCATAAAGGCTACATTTTCGTCAAAAAAAGACATGGGCAATGTTGGCTAAAAGTCTAGATAACTTTGACCGCCATCAAAATCAATGAAATTTTAGCATAAACGTTGATTTAAAAAAAAACTTACTATACCAAACCATACACATAATCCAAGAGATGAAGGTATTTAAAAAACATACCTAGGCGCTGGTAGAAAAAACATCAGATATTTTAATTTATTCTTTTTAAGCTGGCAAAGTTGGCATATTTCACGGTACTTTTTATTTTTATTGAAAAAAAAAATGTTAATATTATAATATTGCTAATCAGTTTCTTTTAATTTTTTTCCTCTCATACAAGGTGCTGATTTTGGGTGTAATAATAATCCAGGTGAACAAGGTGGAATAAACAGTTGTTCTGCCCGTCAAAGTGAACAGCTTTTAGAACATCAGTTTGCGAAATTCAGATGAAAAATAATCGCGTGTCTATACATTATTACTAGTTACGTGATCATTTTTGTATGGTGACTCGACTTTTTTCTCGAGTTTTGAAAAATTGTGTTCTAACAGTTGTTTACCTTGAACGGGTAGATAGATTACCCATAAGTTTACTACACCCAAAACCAACAACTTGTATACTTAAACTTTTTGCATCTGACTGTACGGCAGATTTTTGGAGTCAAATGGTTTCATTTGACTCTGACTCTTGAAAAATACTGTTTTGATGTTTATCAAAACAGTATTTTTAAATGAAATAAAAAATGCGTGGAGTTGATTGAGAATGAATGTATGGCTAATTTAATTTTACGAAACCAGTAGCGTGTAGTACTTTGAGAATGCCATGGAGCAAATTGAAACCAAAATTATTATAAATTATTTTGATATTTTTTTTGTGGATTATTTTGAAACCTTTTCTTGGAGTAATCTGAAAATAACCCATTTGTTTTATTTGTACAAAATTATAGCCTAGTCTTTTATCGGTGTTCAAAATCAACATTGGTTCTGTTTTGTCTAAAATGTCCACCACGCTATTCTACTGTTCAACTGTACTGTTCAACTGATATGTACCTTTATGTTGTAAACTTCAGTGTAAATTAAATAAATTTGTATTTGTAACTATAAAATGTGCCTTAACACTGCACTTGGCTTCGTAGCGCGAAAAACGACGGGGAAACAAAACCATAGATATGCAGATAACTAGCTTACTTCAACAGCAACTGCTCGTCGCTGTCTCACTGGGAACCGCAATGGTTCTCAGCTGTTGGCAACGCTCTCGGACATGACTAGCAAAAAATATTCTTTCTAACTTTAGCAGATAAGTAAATTTTTGATAGAGAAAAATTTAGTTCCGGAGATTTTCCAAAGCGTAGTTACTAGATGGCGGGCTTGTACTGTTTGTAGAGGTGACGACCCTGCGGTGGCTAGCATTTAAAACAAAGTAACATTATTTAAAAAAAAAAAAAAAAAAAAACTCGGCTGCAAAAAGTTGTATTCTATGTCACCTCCACTATCAAGACGATTCGAATGACACTTCACATGTCGAAATCCATCAAGCTGTTCAGGCTGTAGAGTGTGCCATAGAAACTTCATACATACACTCGTACATACCTATGTATGTACGTACACTCGAAAAACATAACCCTCCTTCTTGCGCAGTCGGTTAAAAACGGTTGAGGAACCTTTTCAACATTAGGTTCCTTTACTACCTTTTTTGCCACAATGTTATTAATGTCATACACACACTTTTCTAGCTTATCTTAGTAGAAATTATGTATTTAAAAATCTACTTGAAAAAATTGCCCACGAAACGCTTTTTTCTCATGCATATTCTAAAAAAAATAACTTAAGTACTTTTGAAACAACTATAGTCCAGATAAATTCCCGCAAGTGGGAGTTGGCAACGCTACGCAGTGGAGTAATTAATATTGGAGTCACGCAAAATGAACTAATGAATTGGGTTTATTTTACGTACGACATCTTTGCTTTGTGTCATCGAGACGAAGATTATTAGGAGCTGTCTATCATCCACGGCTGCTCTAGAGTAGAGTGTAGATGCTTTTGACCGACTGTGTTTTCGAGTGACAATATTAGTTTTTGGATTGATATAATTTTTGTAAGTATTTATTTTGAAAAAAAAATTTAGTTCAATTTTCAATTTCATTGATGTATTTTATATATTAGAAAGCCAATACTTGTAACTGCATAATCTTCCAACAAATACCCCCTTAGCAATAAACGTTGTAAAGTCTTGGAATAGTTATAACACTGAACAGTGATTTGTCTCTTTAACCGACGAAACGGAGGAGGTATACAAGTCGACTCGTAAATTTTTTTTATGAATCACGCATAACGTTTTACAGAGTAGTCCTATTTTGATAATTCCTTTTTATTCTTTAAAAATATATATTAAAAGACTTTATATGTAAATATTCTGAGGCTATGTTACGTTTATTATATAACTAAGGGGGATAATGTATAACACTGACTAATTTGTTGATTACAATGTAATCTTAACTACCTACGATAAAAACAGTTTTCAGACTTTTAGGTCTTGCCAAACAAAATTAACCCTAACGAACCGACTCATGTTTTGAACAAAGACAACGTCCACAATCTTGTAAGTTGTAATTGATATTCCAATAACGCGATCATCAGCAAGGAGCATTTGTACGGCCTCGGAGCCGGCATTACACGGCGGGACTACGTTCGGATTAACTGGCGTGTCGACACGTCTTGCACCTCGGAGCTTGACAGAGCTTAGAATCAAAAGCTCTGTCATGTAACTGTACCCACGTTTGTGCGACAACATTGATGGAAACCCGACAGACATCATAGCATAATATGCCCCTCAGTTTCTTGCCTATTCTTCTGGGAAGTGCCTCTTTTTATTAACAAGGTGATAGAGTCATTTATAGATACAGAGACTGTGACGTTTAACGATATTTTATTTGATTTGAGCAATTTCGAGTTTGCGAAACCATTTCGATTGACTATTTTACGGATTTATTTAGCGGATATCCAACCTCCGTAAACTAGATAGAGAGACAGACAGAAAGATGCGGGGAGCGACGTTGTTTTTCACAATGTAGAGAAGATAGAGAAGAAGAGAAGATGTTCCACTGGATTTTGATGCGGTTTTCACCGTCAGTTAAGAGTAGATCATTTTTCAAAACTACATCATTTTAAAGCATCCGTCATTGCATACACACAAATTTTTCTCTACTTCGTTTTCATTGAAGTGGTGCCAGTGAGTGTACAGTCATTTCCTAAAACTATTTTAGCGACCGCACCCGGCTCCACTTGCAGCCTGTTCCGGTGTAGATTACCCTCGTTAGTCACCTCACCACGAACGGAAGACGAGGAATCTGCGGAGACGCGAATAATCTTGTGAATCAGCCGACATTACGGAGCCACTGAAGAAGTTATTTGGAATTATTTGAGGTTACAATAACTCTCTCTCTCACTCTTCTGACTACACAAGGTGCTGTTTTTGGGTGTATACTTAAAGATATATTATTTTGTGTTGTTGTGATATACTGTAGGTAACGAGGGCTTAATTTTATGCGAGGCTTCTGAAGATGATGTCTGAGAAAGAGGGAAGTGATGGAAAGAGGAAGGAAGGGTCCTACCACCATTTTGGAAATAGAAGGTACTGCTTTGAGGTGTACTAATAGATATGGGTGTTATTGTACCCGTCAAAGCGAACAACTGATAAAACACAAGTTTGCAAAATTCGATAAAATTAAATTTGAGTCTCAATATAAAATTGATTGTGCGCAACTAGTTATTTTGTATAGAGACTCGATATTTTTCTTTTGAACTTTGCAAACTTATGTTTTAAAAGTTGTTGACTTTTACGAGTATAGAACAACAACCTTAAGTATTACTACACACAAAAGCAGCGTGGCGGTAGGACCCTTCCTTCCTCTTTCCCTCCACTTTCCTCTTTCTCAGACATCATCTTTAGAAACCTCACATAAAACTAGGCCCCCGTGACCTACAGCATATCACAACAGCACAAAATAATAGGTAGACTCAACTAGTACAAATGCGTCTGTGGCGAAAAATTCGTTTTTCGAGAATTACTGACAAACTTTTCCATAACTAAACAAACTTGACTTCCATAATTTTGCACGCCTCTTCAGGCATAACATTGCAGGACATATCTCAAATTGTATACCACCAAACGCATGCTATACCATTGTTATTGCAAATAAAAATATCTTTATCTTTATCTTTACCCTTCACAAATTAGCCAACAAACGCCATCTTGTACAGATTATCGTATCTGAAGAAAGAAAAAAGATTACAGTGGCGCCTAATTTGTGAAGGGTTTGTCAGTAATTCTCGAAAGACGTAATTGCCCTACAGACGTATTTGTACCAGTTGACTCTACATTTTACTAGACTCATCATTAAGGCCCATTTACATGATACCATTTTCTAGTACATACAAGAGCAATAATTGAATGCAATACTTTACGCGCAATAATTGATCTTCAAGAATTGTAAGCAAATGTTCACACGCGGGTATTAGTAAAAAAATGAAATGCAATTATTGTATGAAAGTTTTGCCAAGAAATAATTGCAAATGTCATTTGTTTACACCAATACAATTATGTTTGGGCGATTATTGCTTACAAGTTTTGACTTGTCTAAACACAGGGTTGTATGTGCGTGTAACATTTATTAGCGGGTTGCTTCAAGTATTGCACGTATTTGCGTTGGCAAATTTTTCATTCAAGTATTGAATGTGTAGAAGCTACGTTTTGTAGCTCTACTCAAAGATTGTTAGATACTCCGAGAATCTCTCTTCTTCCTATTAATTTTTTGATCGAAAACCTTTTCTTACGACGGTTTCTCAACAGTTTTGACTTCAGAAGAGCAGCAACGATTGACATAGTACTTACCTCACTCACTAAACTCATGTTTGCAAATGAAGAGTGAATCCAGTTGAATGCAAGAATTGCTAAAGAAATTATAACATGTGCTATTTATACCAAGAGAAGTTTTGAAGCAAAACTTGTAAAACAGATCCACAATGTCACGTATTGTTTAGACCATGCAAGTCGTTTATTGCTTCAATTTAATTGTATGCAATAGGCAAGAAACTTGCATCGTGTAAATGGGCCTTTAGTAAATACTGACGCAAGCTAATTAAAACGCAACTGCAAGTAATCTCATTACAGAAAAGATCTACGCAGGCGTCTGAAATAATGCCGTGATTCAGGCATCAAACGCAGGGGCTGTCGAATTATATCGAAGACTTTCTGGAAGACGCCCAGTGATGACGCCTCCCCGCTGACTCAACTTATCAATCTCACACTAAACATGCAGAAAACTAACAAACACATTTTAGAAACTGGTTAAATGTGTCGAAGCAACAGAATTTGAATGAAATATAGAGGATATTTTTGATTTACAATATAAATTTCTGGGTTCGAAATAAAACAATCGCAATTGCCTACGAAACAACAACAAAAAACCGGCCAAGTGCAAGCCGGTCTCACGCTCGAAGGGTTTCGTACCATTATCATTAAACACTGCAAAAAAATCTCGTATGTTGTATGGGAGTCCCCTCAAATATTTATTTCATTCTGTTTTATAGTATTTGTTATTAAAGCGCTACAAAAATACATCATCTGTGAAAATTTCAACTGTCTAACTATCACGGTTCATGAGATACAGCCTGGTGACAGAACGGACAGACGAACAGCAGAGTCTTAGTTATAGGATCCCGTTTTACCCTTTGGGTACGGAACCCTAAAAAAATTACTTAAAAGAAGCTGGGATAAAATCTGATTGCATTACATTTTCATACAATTTTTTTTTTAATATGAGATTACAAAATCAACGACCGATTTCCAAACACGACTAAAACGGCCGTAGAGTACTGACAGATCCAGGCGATAAATATAAAATACTACATCAAAAAGTCAACGCAAATGGATCGTAAATATGAGTGATATCAATATTTTATGATTGGCTGCAACACACGGCCTATAATATATTCGATCTCCTTTGAACTCAGTCGTAGGGTAATCTGTTCAGCAGTTCTGTCGACAATAAAACTAGACAGCCGATGTAGTGCAATTTGTACCAGGGACTAAGGAAACGCAGTAGAGAAAGTCTCTAATTTCTTCTGAAGTGTCTTTACCTTGAAAATGCCATTTCTTGCCATGGCATTTACATGTATTACCTAGAGCCTAGTAGAACGCGTGACAACTAAACTGAATCGTTTTCTGTGCGCGTCTCCAGAGATGTTATGCAACTATCGCTGATGTTAAACACAGGCTTTCTTACTTGTATGCAGTTCACTGTCAATCTGTATTTTTTGTTTTAATCATGCTAATATTATGAATGCTAAAGTTTGGATGGATATTTGTCAATCAACCACGCCAGAACGGCTGAACGGACTTATATATGTATAACATCGCTCAGCGCAGCTATAGTTAATATGTATAGGTATAAAAATTGTAAATAACATGAACCTCAAGAAGAGCTAAATTCACATTTTGTATCAAGTTACTCTACTGATACCTATACTGTTATTTACGGCAATTTCGAGCAATATCAAGCAATATTCTAAATATTTATACATTGACCGATTGATGCGCGTGTCCATTACCCCCCGATCATTCGACGGACGATTTTATGGCGGCACCAAATATGAAATTTATTTTCAGATAAAATTGCCGAGTCTTTATTTTTATCGTTCATATAAGAATAAAAAGCGAATAAAAGAACGCCATAACATAATATGTTTTGCTCCTAAATATTTGTATGTTACAGTTTAATGTCAGTTATGAAATGTGCCACAAAATTAGTAAAGAAAAGAGGAAGAGATAAAATTTTAAAGACGCATTGACCGGGTTTGCGGCAGGATGTGAATAAAAAAATATGTTTCTCTATTAATTAAAATTTTACGGAACAGATGACAGAAATAAGAGATGTTTGCATCATGCCTGTGGTTCTGGTTTTCTTATGCAGCTTTGATGAGGGAAATAACTTTTCTAGGAACTCAATTACTTCGAATAAGCGTAAATCACAAACTGCAATAAAACATTTTGAATGGTTACTACCACCACGGAGAAGAAAAATTAATATTTGCCACGTCATATCCATAGAACTGTCATCCAGAAGGCATATGTGAACAGGAGTTATTATCACATGGCAAGCAGAGCCTGGTGTGAATAGCTAAAATCAGATCAAGACAATCCTTTAAATCCTTCAAGTCTTCGAATGTGCAGAAAAGCTATAGTTTAAAAAAATTGAAATGTAGTATTTTAAAAGGGTGTCTACAAATTCCTCTCCGGGTTGGCAACCCATCAACAGTACCGCTAGTGTTGCAGGTATTCGTATGTATGTCACAAAAGTCGCACTATTTATTTATATATTAGTGACATTTATTTTTAAACATTTTTAAAGTATTTATATTATATTTATTTCGTCTACTTATTAGTATTTATTTTGTGTATTTTTATTATTTTTATCTTATTATTATTTACGTCTTGTAAAATTATGTATTAAATTATTACTATTGTATTAGTATTAGAATTTTCAAGGCCTCAACTTTTATAAATGTTCCTGTCCATTCAGGTTGCCTGGAAGAGATCGCTTTGAGCGATAAGGCCGCCCATTAAAAACTTAGTTAAGCCTTATTTAAGTATTATTGTAATTATTTTATGTTTTTAATAAAGAGTTGTTGTTGTTGTTGTTGTTGTATTCATAAACTGCGATTTACCCATGATACAAAAAATAAGGAATCTAGCATTCCGGGAGCAAACACGTAATGACGTCACTCGTCGTCGTCATCCGTCTTTTCCGAACTATTTGTAAATGACTTATTTCGGTCTTGCTTAAGCATCGATTGACGTCACTCCGTGTTGCCCACGTGACCGGAATGCTATATCTGGCGGAGTATATTATTATACCATGCGATTACAGTTTACCATCAGGCAGGCCGTTTGCTTGATTGTAAGTCTTCTTATAAAAAAACAAAATAAAGTTTCTGCGAGCAAGTTAGTTATAATATCGTGCTTTCAACACACGAACAACCAGTTGCATCTAGACATCACGGAATGGAGATGCACTCTCGTCGGACGTTGCTAAATCGATGCTTGGTGCGCTTGCATCAATCGAACACAAATAAACTGTCTAAGTGCAGGCAAACACAGATTATAAGCTTGTTTAGTATTTACTATAATATAGTATGGTAAACGTACTTAACTACGCAAAGGTTGATCAAACGGATTTCAATTTAATCGAAGTCATCTAAGAATAAGCGCATATAATATCTACACTCCAGACTATGGCATGTTTATAAAATAGATTGATAATTTATCTATTGTTGTGTGAATAAGGACCGAGATCTAAAGCAATATATTTGCCCAAGTAAAAAACCCGCAAGCTAGTTTTGAAAACATAAAACACACTAATTAATTCTATTTGTAGACATTCCTAAATGTAAATCTACGGTAAAAAGCGCAGTCACAAAATAAAGGAAATAAAGTAAGACATGCACCAGCCAGATGTTTCGGTTTAGTACGTCTAGGGATTACTGGATTCATTTACGATTCCTAGTTCAGAATCTAAATGAATCCATAGTTACGAACCCTAGTTATAGAGAAGACATTATTTGAAAAAGTGCGGTCAATATCGTAAAGAGCACAAATTGTGTTACGGCAACGAAAGATGCTTTTTATTTTGTTACACCAAGGAACGGCAACCGAACGAGCCTACCTACTGCAACTTCTACTTTTTCAGCGGCACTATTTCTTTGAGAGAGTGCCCGCGGCGGCGGCGGTCCCATATTTTATTCACCTCATGATGGACTCCCAAGATATAATGGAGTGGGTTGCTACAAATACATTTTTAAAAGCTTTTCGATTTAAAGTGATTGTTTTTACATCCTGTGTGGGGTCATTGTAATATGATTTCTTTGTGTGGAGTCGATGACACCGGATGCAGACGCCGATCGGATTAGGTATGTCGGTAGAGTTAAATGGACTGAAAGATATGTTGCGCTTTATGTTACCTTGTTACTAATATTATAATTTCAGATTTATAGAAAGAGGGTAGAGCTAGAAGACGACGTATGAAAGTATGGATGTATTGTGTGAAAGACGACATGACTGTTAGGGGAGTGAATCTAGATTGATGAGATGGAGACGTTTGGACAAAACGTAGGTACATACTGTACTGACCACATATTAGTGGGATAATGGCAAGAAGATAATTATTATGTAGAGCTAAAGCAGTCGAATATCTTCGAAAGTCTTCGAATGAGTTAGTCCAACTCTACTACAGAGATTGACCGGCTAGAAAAAAAATTAAAGATAAGCTTATTCACAGCTCTTACAGAAAAAAGCATTATACGATTGTCTACAGCTGACAACAACTATTGCACAACCACACAAATAATCATGATGCAATGCAAGCTACTACATTTTAAATTTATTGATTTGCTAATTTTCAAAACATAGATGTATCCTTTCCACAAGTTTTGTATATGAACTTCCTGTTGATTGACAAATTGATTTAGCATTGTCGTACTAGCGTTCAATTTACGCTAATAATTGTGCTTGTTGTGTTGAATTTATGTTTGTCTAAAATAGAAAAAAAAAATTACTCACAGTCAAATTGTTTTTTTTTTTTTTTAATTTAAAGCAATAAAGTAACCAGCAAAACGGAACACATAACGTAAGCTTGAATGAAAACAGTATCTACGCAAGCAAGACACGTAACCAGTTAATTTAAGAGCAGTTAATTATTCTGTTGCTAATTCGGAAGATAAAGTCATAATTTCACGATACACATTAAAGCAAAACAAACACTCCGCTACAAAAACGTATTTATTTAGAAAACACGTAGTTAGCGCGAACTCTGTTTGTGTTACCCCACTCGTTTGACGAGTGACGCTGTAAACTTAAATTAAATATGACTATAGAACTAGCTATACTCATATCGCTATTACTTTTAGGTTGTTAAATCGTTGCAAATACAGAAAGTTCAAAAATCAAAGTTATTTATTTGGCACTATTCTTAAAGGTAAATTTAACAAAATGAGTATCGATGCTACCCGCAGTAGTTAAAAACTGTGTCGCGGAGACACAGTATCTAAACATCGTCCACCTCTACTATGGTCTAGTTTAGTCTGTCCTCAGGTACGGAATCATATTTTGGGGCAATTCGACTGACAGAGAGATAGCTTTCAAAAGGCAAAAACGGTGTATTAGAGCTATGTTTAAACTTCAAAGAACTGACAGTTGTAAACCATATTTCATAAAGCATCAAATTCTTACACTTCCGTCCCTTTACATAATGGAATCAGCTGTTTTTGTTAAAAACAATCCTGAACTATTTCCGACGCTTGCTGACTCAATGATTAGAAATCGGAGAGACAATAACCGGCTGCGAAATTTTCCATCTAAAACATCTCTAATGAGAAAAAGTATTGTGTGTATGGGACCGGTGATATTTAATAAACTGCCGAAACCTATAAGAATTTTAAAATGTGATCCATTTAAAGCAAAATTAAGAAAAATTCTGATTGAAAGAAGCTATTACAATATTAATGACTTCCTAAATGACATGACAATATGATTTATTTATATTTTATGTTATTGACATTTTCTTTTTTATTTATTTGACATATATTTTTGTAACATTGTGACATTGTGAATTATTATTATTTAATTTTATTAATCATGATGACATTCAAGTAACTAGAAATTTTATATAAATGTAACAGTAAAGTTGCCATCTCCATTATTTTGCACGCCTCTTCAGGCATAACATTGCAGGACATATCTCAAATTGTATACCACCAAACGCATGCTATACCATTGTTATTGCAAATAAAAATATCTTTATCTTTATCTTTATCTTTACCTCCGGACTAAAGAAAGTGACAACGAACAGTTGACAACGCAAATCCTAAAAATGATAGCTTTTTTCGTTTTTTTAACCACCACGCAAACTCTACACAAAACAGCCAAATAAGACAAGAGCTAAAGAAATGTCCCCCATTCTAGCAACACTTTAATATTTCACTGTTTAGGGTTCAACGGTGAAGGACACACGAAAATAGAGCCACTACTGGGACGAATTTAAACGGAACCTCATAATCTCTCGCATGTGGCGTCCACCAATCTTTACTGTCCCACATTAAATGACGCATGACCAGACGAAATATAGATGGGCAACTCAATTAAAGAAATATTAATAATAATAATAATAATAATAATAATAATAATCATTTAATTCAGACCATGTCCATATTAAAAATTCATTTACACATCTACAATTCAGTACATCACAAATTAAATACAATTTAAAATGAAAAATTAAAGTTAAAAAATAATTAATGAGCACATTATTTTTTTTTTAATAATCTCGTTTTATTGCGTTGTCGTCAAGTTCCGGGGTCCTTTTAAAGCTTTAAGTAAATTAATTTATTAGGAAGTTAGGTTAAATTCATTGCAAAAATTAGTCAGAACAAATAATCATAAATAAACAACATACACATATTTTAACGGGTACATAATATACATAGTAATCTTTTAGGTGTCTGAAATATTTTTTTTCGATTTTAGTATTGATTCAGATTGATTGATTCATTAAACTGATTCCGGTTTGAATGCTAAAATGAAAGTTAAAGCGGGCTTAAAACTGTGTGTTTTAAGCCTAAATCTTAAATCCCGCGTTTTACGGTTGATTTTTAAAACTATCCTTCTGTATTTGGTCTGTGACGCGTCCCTGGCGGAAAATTAAAAACAGCGAGATTTATCTGAAAGGTCTTTGTTCTTGTTTTATGATAAGTGTCGAACTGGCAGATGGCTCGTGTAGTGCGACAGATTCGTCTGTTACTGCTGCTGAATTACGAGGAATATACCAATGATTTGATGACAATGTCTTTGACGAAAAAAGATGCATTTTGGTACGCGTACAGTTGAGGCGAGAAGCTGGAAAACTGTGGCAAGTGTGACTTGAGCTCTGACAACATCTGGACTAGCCAGGCAGTACACTTGTACAGTCATAAAGAAAACGTTGAAACTGTGCAAAGGCATGTGTAATAAATGACTCGAAGTGTCAGTACCAAATCATTCTTCAATTCTTTGGAATTATTGTATTCTTTCCGATATGCATGGCCGGTGCGATTAATCATTCTATTCGGAATTGAGAGTATCGGATCGAGTTCAGTGCACCAAGTTTCATACATCGATGCCGTCAAGCCCGTCAGTAGTGATGTACGGCCCTGTATCGGTGCCTCTACCATCGTATGATCGGTTGCCAAATCGATGAGCCGCGTCGATCATCGGAGCGGCGTGCTTCGTGATCAAGCTGCCGATTGGGAAATTTCATGTTTCCATGCTGGATGAAAGTAATTCTTGCCAGATTCAACTACATTACATGTTGTTGTTTTTAATTTTATAGCTCAGTTAGTTTTTTTTGGCTATCAACACTTTTTCCAACAACTGTCTACATTTTTACAACATTCTAATTGCCCGAGCGAGCGTAAAAGAGCAAAGCATCTCTGCTTCAGCAAATTGTCGAACCTGCTCACAAAATTTCACTAGAGCCGGTTAAGTAATGCGACCTGCAGAGGAGGACAACCGGACAGACGCCGGCTGGACGAACATACGAAAGCATTTTTGCGAGATCTTCAGCTTACAGAATCACTAGTTAGTATTTTTAGTTTTTTCTTTCCTGTACATATTAACATATTACATACATACATATATATTCACATATATTATATAACATATATATATCATATCACATGTATATAAGATCAGAATTCTCTGATCCCAGCTATCTACTGCAAGTCTAGGAAACAGTAACTGCATGATAATAATGCTTTATTCAAATTACACTTGTATAGTTCATAAGCTGCAGTTAAAACAAACAGAAACTAAATAAAACCTACCAAAAACGCGAGTGATACTGCTGAGTACCGACTGAAATAAGCAGCCTTATGGCTACATTATCTTCTAACTGAAATTGAAATAAAAGCTAAAACCGTCTATGTCGGTACACTTTGCATATTGAAATAGACGGCGGAGCTGGAAATCGATGCATCAGTTGTAAAAATACGACTAGAGCGCGTTTGAAATAAACACGACCTGCCCAACAGGTCAGCTGTAGTTTCTCTCCAAGTTTCACTGTTAGCTACTTGCACTATTTAGGTCAATAAAACATCGCATTAAAATAGTTCGAAATAATATTTACAGTCTTTAGTCTTTTTTTATTTATTTTTTATTTGTCAAGACATAAGTGCGATTTTTAAATAGAAATTCGGGTTTAAAGATTAGTTTGCAAATTAGTATTTACTTACCCCCTAAGCAATAAACGTTGCATAGCCTTGAAATATTTAAACAGTGCCTTGTCTTTTTCTCACGAGGTAAAAAGTTAAAAAAAAAGACTGTATAACTATTCCGAGGCTATACGTTGTTTATTGCTAAGAGGATAAATGTTTACAAAATGAGTCTGGCACAAAAGACCCATAAAAAGTACTTTTATATGAAGTGTATACCTTATTTATATATATTTACAAATTATATATTAATTTATGTATTATATGTACCTAAAGGTATATGTGTAGATATGTTTTATTATATTTTTCTTGTTTACTATTGTATTTATGTATTTATGTATGCCACCGACCGTTTGTCATATTTCGTTCTGTCCTGTCCATCCAAAGGTTGCCTGGAAGAAATCGCTTTAGGCGATAAGGCCGCCCTTGTACTGCCGAATGATATTTTATTGTTTAATTTTTTCTTTATGTTTGTTTTACTTTGTATTTTTGGTGTGCAATAAAGATGTATTGTATTGTAGGTGGCCACGTCTAGGGCCATACCTACATTCACTGCAATACTGACCAGCAATATTTTGAGAGGGACCCGGCGATATCGTCACATATTTCTAGCACGTCTGATGATGGCCGGGATACAGGCAGCAATATTGCCAAAATTGGCGGCTCAGTATTGTAGTAAAAATATGGCCTGTCTAGAAACGCCTATGAACACCCATACTATTTCATGTTTTAACATAGCTGATCAGTTAATTTAATTATTACTGTTATCTACATTAATGGACTCTACCTATAGTGTAAGTTTGAAATTGTTATGATAATAAATATCTTTTTAAAATTAAAATATACCTAAATCAAGTATTGGATATGCTTTAGTACAGCTCGATAGATAAACCTTGAGCCCCTCTGAAGTCCTGACCGGTTAGGCTGAATTTAGACGAACACAGTCGCTGTCGTGGTGGTCGTTTCGTATAAATACTAGACTGGCGACGCACTCTCGAGCGTTGTCGCAAAATAGATCACGCGTCGATTTTTCGCGACAGTGACCTTCTGACCTTCAGTAACCCCCTCTTGCCCTGCACTAGCGCTGTAGTAGGTACCCAATGCTGGCGTCTTTGTAGATTGAATACTATATTGTGCTTTTAAATCACTTCTATCAAGTGCAGTCAGCGCTTTTGTATGGAGAAATAATATAAATGCTCTCAGCATTTCCTGGAAGTTTTGCCATAGGCAATGTGTGGAGAGTACTTTTTGAGATTTTTTTTTTGTTTTGGATGACTATGCTGTTGGCCACTGAGGCCTCGACAGCGTACCGGGCATTAGGCAAGCGCATCAGATCGCGCAGGGCCTCAAAAATGCTTACAAACTATGGGCGACGAGCGCAAGGGCACCTCTGAGGTACGGCCTCGGCTTGGGCTGTCGCCGAGGGAGGGGCGTCGAATTGCCCTGGCAGCCCAGAAGGGGCTTACTCTAGGGCCCTAACGGGGACGGTTGAAGTTAAGGTTAAAAACAAAATTAATTATTATTAACAATGACTCGACCACCTTGTTCGGAAAGGGAAGGAGAGTATACTGTTGTCGTTGCGTTGCAATAAATGGTAATTTCCAACCAACCGGAAAGCTTTTTAGAAAGTTGTACTTACTTACGGGAAATAAACGTTTTGGAAAAGTTGTCTTTTTAAGTAGTTATCTTATGCATACCACTATTTTGCATTTTGGGAGTAGACCTTTTGGGACGCTTGTCGTCTTGACACTGTTGATGTTTTTGCCGCGGTCATACATTGTTTAAATGTGTACCAATCTCAATCTTAGGGCCAAGACGCCAAAGTTTCTAATCAATCTTTGAACACAAAGTTAATATGAATGTTGGCCATTTTAAATTGAAGCTAACCTTGGACCCAAATTGAGGTCGCGGCATTAGCATTTCCATTTTCCAATAGTTGTTGTCCATTTCAGTCAACAGCGTGCGTTTTCAAGAATATCTTACAACTCTCAACTCCCATCCATCCAAGAATTTATCCCAATCCCATTTATCCTTTTGCCGAATGAAACTCATTACACGTTTAACAAACAGTACATATACTAATAGCCGGAAATTAGCGATATTAACAACACCATCAATTCTGATTACCAGATTCGTATGTTATTACAGCAAAGTATAACATTTTGAGTATATTGTTAAATTATTGTTACTGATTACAAAGTTATTCTTCAGTTTAACAATAAGTACATAGTTGTTGGCATATTCTAAAGAATTATAGACACAGAGTTATGTAAAATTTACATGACTAGTAATTACTCGTAAAAAAATGAAAATTATTTTTGCTATATTTGCGTTGCACTATATTGAAATTTTCAGGCATCGTTTTTTATTGCCTTTTCACAACAAACGGCTGAACCGATAGTAATGAACTTTCACGAGGAGATAAAAATAACGATGGCGCTATGTTTAGTAAAATTGTGAAAAAAAATGAAAATGTTGACTAAAATCATGGGGTACTTACTCTTCAAGTATAAATTGTGTTATGTGTAAGATCCATTTTATTAGTGCCTGTAGCCCTCTACTTATGCATCAAAGTTAGCACGAGTCGGCGGGACGCCCGCGCCTGCTGCGTACGCGCACCGAGCAGAAATAGCTCGCAACTGGGTTAATACCCGCACCAGCACCCGATTTTTGTACAACAGACGATGGACAGAGCTGTCGAGCAGCGCTGATGTAAACTGACGGCTCGTGTTCAACAGTCGAGATAGGGCAGAAAGAACATTGCAGGTCGCTGTACGGTTTACTAGAAGCTGATGACAATCTGGCGACTCCAAGACATGCCTTGACATTTTATTCAAAAGTCAAATTATGAATATCGCAGGGAGAGAAAATGAAAAGGGTGGCTATAACTCATATTTTGGCTTTTCACGGTTTTGATTTGTAAGGATTAAAATACTAATTTCAACCGTAAGATTTGACTGTATGCTGTATAAGTATAGTCTTGGATTTGAAACGTTTCATATGCGTGAGGTGTGCGTAGTCAAAACGCAAACATCGTTTCCAATTTTGAGCCACCTTTAATGTGTTGCCAACTTTCGAAACTGGTTTTCAACAATTTTAACTAGACCTGTAATATCCAATTTAATGGCCATAATAATTGATGTGTTAGCAGTATTAGTGAAACGCTTTAACACGTTCACAAACGCAGCTCTACTCGTATTTCCGGCGATCAAGAGAGGATCTGAGGAAAAATGCGCGTTTATGTATTTTGAAGATTTACAGCGTAAATAGTATGAAAATAGTACGTAAACACGGGGCTTCAATCAGCGAATGCTGGGAATGATATAACGAGCAATTTGAGGAAATTAGGCTGATTTTCTTCCCGAGTTTTGATGCACAATTGAAATAGAAATGATTTATTAATTAGGCATACAACTTCAACTACAACAATACAATTGCTATATTTACTACTAGCTGCGCCCCGCGTACAAAGTATACTATGTGCTATTCTAGACTATAATCTATCTCTGTGCCAAATTTCATCCAGATCTGTTCAGCTGTACCTACTGGCGTGAAAGAGTAACAAACATCCATCCATCCATCCATTCTTACAAACTTTCGCGTTTATTATATTTTATATATACATATATATATATATATATATATATTATTAGGAAGTAGGATAGGATATATACCTACCTACTTGTGTTCAAAGTTAAATTAAATAAAAAGGTGCTCTGCTCGACTCTTGAAAACCATTTGAATAATGAAATCCTATTAACTGCTGTTTCAAGTGACTTAGTTCAGTGTACAACTTCACCTTATCCAATTCTAAAATGGTTTTAACTATTTTTTATAAGCCATGAGAGAAAAAAGAAGAACCCCTGGTCATTCCAATTTGCAACTTTTCTTAATCGAAATTTAGCAATAATTTCATGAACTCACTTAAATCAAGTTCCAGTACAGGAATGTACTTTACCAATGATCGAGTACCTAAGTAAGACCGCTTCTCTTTCGCCAGACAGTCTATTTCAGGTTTCAGGAAGTTTACAAGTATTTATACAAATGGATGTCGGATTTACACGCGCCAGAGCAAGATGGATGAAATTATATTTGTTTGCGAGTGTACCGCCAACACGCTTGATTAGCGACCGTTTTGACCTAATTTCAACTCGCTTTTTATTGTTTCTTATGGTTTTCGAGAAACAGATGTAACGATATAAAATAAGTGTTTTATGGAATTATGTAGTACTCTTGATCTGGCGAATGTTACTTTTGAAACATTTTCGTCAGTTTTATTTGGAGTTTGTTGCCAGTTGCAAGAAACGATGAAATACTGGCATTTATGTAATTATATTTTTGTGTATGTTTAAGTATTTCGCAATATTTTTTTTGTAGAACGTTAGACATCTTATGTCCTAATATGGTTATTATGGCTATAATATGTACTGCTATAATATGCTATAATTTGTATATGCTATAATATGTATGTGCAAAAAAACATTATTATACTTAGGTGTTAGGGATTTTGAAATCTCTGGAGATTTCGGAGGCGCCAAGGCAGGCCACCGGGCGGGGTTTAGCACAGATTAGATAGTAGGATTGTATCTACTAAAACCTATGTAACAATAGTTAATCCTACGTTGACCGATTGCACCCCATGGTAGCCGGGTATCTTGTGAAAAATTCTCTCTCGAAAAGGTATTTTGAAACCTAAGAAATTGCGAATGAAGTCATTTCTCACAGTCTCTTTGGTTTATTAAAAGAATATCTACTTATTAATAAAAACTCTGCTTTATCGTGTGTGAAAGATAAAAAAGCTTTGAACCCAAATAAAAACCGAAGACATCTAACCGTTCAAAGCAATTTACTGACTTCCTAATCTGCCCAGTGACAGATGCAGTGATGTGGCCACAACTGTCAAACTACCCGAATAAATAGTTTCTCCCCGCCATTCATCTGACGATTAAAAACCGTTCCATTTTCGAAATAGCTGTGTTGCCAACGTAGGGAAACTAATTCCCGTCGGATAAGCGTGTAAATGTATTTATAGTTGGCAATACTGATGCTGACATCTTGTCTAATGAATGAATCCAAATTTAACTTTGGGACACGGTGCATTCGATGCAGCATTCTTCGGTATAACGAGCCATTTGTTAAACTGTTAACGATTTGTTTTTAAATCACGTGGTTTCCGCGATCATTTATACAAATATGTGGATGTGGTGTCTTGTAGATTTTCAGGTTGTGAAATGGGTAATATAATCAAAATGAAAATATAAATGCAAAAGTTTGTGAGCGATTACCTGCAACGTTCGTTACTTCTTTTGTAGAATTTTGAATGTGGAAACAGCTTTACACTCTGAATTAGCACATAAACACGCTAGGCCCCACTTGCAGAAGATATGGAGTTAAATAATAAAACGCAGGGTTAATTAACTCAACCATTAACTGTTATCTAATATTGTGTTAACTCAAGCTTAGTTTCTAACTCGTGGTGGCGCAACAAAATTTATCACTATAATCTCTGATGAGTAATTAAATCCGAGTCAAAAAATGAACCCAAGCTTCTGCAAGTGGCTCTAGAAGTATTTTAATCCCACAAAAGTAACGGTTCCAATAAAATAGCGGGTAAAACCACAGAGCGCTGCTAGTTGCTAAAATAGCCAACACAGGTATGTAAACAAACAGTCAGTTCGAAATTTACTAGCAGAAAGAGTTATGCGCACTGAACTTGGCACTTTTATCTAAGTGGGGTAAGGCTAGGCCCTTCGGCTAGAATTAAAAGTAGGCGAATACCCAAATATTTAATGGAGTTTAATAAACATGGATGCCGTATCTCCCTTGGATTGTGCAGATACGAAGCAGACGCGTTTATTAAGTGTGGATTGGATACATTAGGACCGCTATCTGTTCTGTGGTGGATTACATTAAATCTTATTTCCTAACATTACTCATTGTTCAGCTCGCGATATGAAGTAGTAAAATCGATCAAGTTCTAGAGCTTCCCGCGTTTTGATTGTTACGAAAACTTTTTTCTTTTTCGTTTGGCTCCATACATTTAAATAGCCTAGTTCCTTAACGTTCCCGCGAGGTTTGCTCTATTTAAATGTATGGAGGCAAACGAAAACGAATAAAGTTTTCGTAACGATTAAAAACTCGTGGTAAGCCCCCCGATTAATGTTTTAGTAAAATTGCGCTATCGATTTAGCTAATATTAACGCGTAACGTACACAATTCGGTTGCAATTTAATAAATAATCATGTTAATTGTTTTTTTTAATATAATTAGTGGCATGCAACAATACTGTGAATGTTGCAACGTTGCAAGCGTAACTTATTAACCAAACGTCGTTAGTTGTTAAAACAGTTTTCTGCTAATTAATAAACGTAGAGCAGTCTCGGAATGGTTTTGATTATTCTGTCTTAGCTTTTCTCGATGGAATTAAGATTTGAAAAAGAAAAAAATATAGTTTACTACGCGACTATTACTAAGAGTGAAATTGTATATTATATAACAAGATAGAGTATAGTGTGTAATTATCTATACTACTACTAATATTATAAAGAGGAACGATTTGTATGTATGTATGTATGTTTGTAACGAATTAACTCAAAAACTACTGGTCTGATTTCAAAAGTTCTTTCACGATTAGAAAGCTACATTATTCCTGATTGACATAGGCTATAAAACGTGAGCGAAGCCGCGGGCAAAACAGCTAGTCTTTGATAAATGAAATATTAAAAAAACTGACAACAGCTGGGTTCTAATTATAAGTACTTACTTAAAAAGTTCCGTACTGTTTATGAATGAAAAGTGACAGACCAACTTTTTTATGCTAGTGTGCGTAACAGTGTGCTTTGTTCATTTAGAACCTAACAGTTGGCTGTTACTTTTTTGGCTCGTGCAATGTTTTTTCAGTCCTTGTGGACATATCAATTATCAAAGGGTTCTAATGAACAAAATATATGACGCAACTCATAGATAATTATATATAGTCTCCTAATATACTCGTACGCACGCTGCGATGCTCGTTTCAAAGAATCTAACCTTTATACGAAAATAAAATAAACAGTTCATTTGTTGATCCGATTTACGATTGTAAATAATTGTAATACGCGTTACAGGTATGTTTCAGAGATTCAAGGCTGTAGACTTTATAGTATTTACCGATCATTTATTTAGCGCAGTTTATTTTAAAGTTTTAAAACAGTCGATGTTTTAAACTTAGACACATTAAAAGTTTGTTGGAGCCATTAAATTTGACAACATTATTGTGAAACGAGAGAAAAACCTCTATGCTAGTTCGACATCTAGGTTGGATGTTACTAGCCTAAGACTAGGACCTACTCTACCTCTAATATAACTTTTTGTAGCAAAAATGTTGTTGAAACCCAATCATGTGATTTACTAACAAAACCAAATACCAGACTACAAAGTATATCACATGACACTGAATGTTTCTAACAATTTAATCAAAACAAAATCGTTACAGTGGAACTAGGAAACTTACAAAATACCTACATAAACCCTAAAAACAAAACACTTCTTTTTTTGAGCAATCGTCTTAAAGGCAAAGGTATCCATCCAGGCGACGTGAGAAAACAGTAAAATAGCGCGAGAATCTTCACAGCGAACTACCTACCCAGTACCAGGGTCGGACTGGCCATACAGTCGAGGTGGCATTTGCAGCCGGGCCTCAGCCAGCGCGGGTCCCCCTCGGACTTGGCTTGCAGGGCTTGCGGCAAGCCAGACAGTAAGTAGGTTGGAGCCACGGCCCGTCTCGGCCCCTGGCTTGTGGGAAGCCACCCGGGCCCTTCCAGCTCAGTCCGACCCTGCCCAGCACTAGCATGAATAATAAATATAATGATGGTAGACAACATGGTAGGCAGCGTAGTATTGTGTAATAAGACCTTCGGTGAGAAAATATTGTGTGAGCTAACTGCGGCTTGTTTAATGCTGGCGGTGATATTAACCAGCGTCCGTCGGCGGGGCCGAGCCGCGGCCTTACTGACTTCTCTGGTAATGGACTACGACTTTACCAACACTTGAACTACGCTCTTCGCCCTTACCACGAGTTTTGATTGTAACGAATACTGTTTTTGTTTTCGTTTGGCTCCATACATTTCACTAAAGCGCTACTGGCGAAAATGTTAAGGAACTAGGTTAAATGTATGGAGACAAACGAAAACGAAAAAAGTTTACGTTAACTGTCAAAACTCGCGGTAAGCCCCGGTACTACACAACTATATCGTACAAAATACATACATTACAATGGGAGAACATATACAAGCAATCATTTTGAGGAGACTAATTAGGAGGCCTAATCAGAGAGGCGAATAATACCACTCACACTAAATATAAGAAATGCTTAAGTCCTTTGTTAACTAGTTTTATCTACTCCTATCCAGCAGCTACCTAATTTTTTGTACACGAATCTTAAGCCCTTCCTTAGGAGAATCTTAACTTTATGTGCCCGATAAGCGAATTTATTGTTTATCGAATATTTCGCTAGGAGTAATTTAAAACTAGTTATGCAAGGACCTAGACAATTCTTATATTTAGTACAAGTGGCCATTAGCCTTCTAAAATGTTCAGCTGTACAACTAACGCAAACCCATTCCAATCTAAACACGACTTAGCTCACAAAATATAAGCCCAATAACAGGAAAAAACATTACTGTAGCCTTTTAACGGAACAAGTTTAATTAATGTCCACAAAAATGAGGTCTAACGAAAGAAATTATATTTAACTAGCTGCGCCCCGCGGTTTCACCCGCAGTTAAAAAGTATCCTATGTGCTATTCTAGACTATAATCTATCTCTGCGCCAAATTTCATCCAGACCTTTTTAGCCGTTCTGGCGTGAAAGAGTAACAAACATCCATCCATCCATTCTTACAAGCTTTCACGTTTATAATATTAGTAGGATAAGATAGTTTATCGCTGATGAAAATTTTTTATTTATTAATCTCTACAAATTACAATTCCTCTTTGCAGTTTGCAACTACATACTTGTAACTATAATTACCTACAATTTACACAATTGGCAAATGTCATCTGAAACATTACTTCAGAATGTAAGCATACCAGCTAAACTAGGTCTTCGCTTCCTGATTGTAAAAGGTCAGGGCAGTCTATTCGTGTCAAGCAATCAATAATCGATTTTTAACTCTCCAGTGTCCTAATATAGCCCTAAATTGATGGAAAGTTCGCGAAGGACGCGCGTGCTACTTCGGCCGCCGATAGCTCTTGAGCTGATACCGCCTCTCGAGCTTTGACAATCCATCGGTGCTCCACGCCGCCGCGCCGAGCGACGCGTGCGTAAGCTTTTTTATGTTTGATTATTTATAAGACATGATAAGACTATTAAAATAACACATATATTATGTCTAAATTGGTAAATTGGCTCATTAGTAATTAATTCGTAGCCGTGACGCCTCAAAAACAAGAATTATTAGATGTTCGAAAGCTACTCGAGGACAGTTTTAATTCTGTCCCGTTTTTTCAAATAGCTTTGATGACTTAGTCTGACTGCATGAACAACTTGTTAGGCTAATCCAGCGCAAAACACGACATTTTAAGTCGGGTTAAGTTTGGGTAAGTCCTACGTAATATTTTAATTATTTCTTCCAATCTTAATCTTGAAAATAAATGTAAAATATTTTAACACCATATTCACTAAACAGTTTCTAATTTGTTCCTGTTAGGCACACATGTTTTAGGAATACGTTCAGGTTAGGAGCTTTAAGACTACATTTCTATTTGTCTAGGCATGACTAGATCGGTTTAAGACTAAATCGCAATCTAAACGCGATACGACTATGTCGCGATATGACTATATCGCGTTACGGTTACGGTTCTTTAATGTAATGATTGCTTCGAAAAACTAAACACGTGTTAAGAATCGTTTGTGGTAAGACATTATTTTGTAGTAAGCAAGCTGCTAGCGGAGTATTTGGACGTCAGTCGCTTTCTTCCATCGTAAACTATTTAGAAAAACATTCCAAAAGCAAAGTTAATTTCTCTTTACTTAAGATTGTGGCTTAAATAGTCTAGCAGTAAAGTTAATCTGATCTATTTGTGTCGCCCCAAGTCCATTTTATACTTCGAACAAACGTATAAAAACAGTGTTTACAATCAGATGAAATGTCTTTAGAAATTCTTTTAGATTGACTAGTTGAGACCTCCAGCTTTACACGCACTTTCCGTTAGATAAAATTTAAAATAGAAAAAAAATGAATATTTACATAATTAAACCTAATCGTCAAGCTTTTCCCCTGAGAGGGCTGGCAGAGGTGTAATAAAACACCCATACTTCACTGGACGATATTCAGTCCCAAATGTCACAGGGGGCGAGCCTGTCGCCATACCCGTCATGTAGCAGATGACACACAATACGCGCAAATGTTCACACAATGAACAAATTGGTGCATGCTGTCGGCTGGGTTTGAACCCGCTCCCTTGGCCTTGGCTTGAGAGGCAGGCCTTCTCCGGCTAGGCTATCATCGCTTCAAAAATAGAATATATGGAATATATATGGACAAAATAGAATTGGAAGTAGCTGCATGTGTGAAGCTTCAAAACTTTAGCGAAAACGTGCGCTGCGGCAAAATCAGCAGTGACATTGCCGATCGCTTCTAACGTATCGAACATGCACGTCGCACTCCAGTATTTATGGCTAATTTTAGTTTGTATGCTTTTTTTATTTAATGTTTTCTCGTTTCAGTGTTTTTTTTATTTATACTCGTAGTAAGTAAATAACTTACATATGATGGGCATGGACGTACAAAGTCTACGCTTTTCCGTGTGGGTGTTGTAATAAATGCAGCCATGCACCTCTGTCAGCCTCTTCGGGAAAAAAAGCGTGACAATATGTGAAATAACTTTTTTTTCTTATAAGAAAAATGATTAATTCAGACTTTTTACTGCGATCATAAAATTACGTCCGATTTGTCAACGATAAAAATCTAAATGTCACAGAAATGATCGCAAAGTACTTGACATGAAACAAGGCAGTATTTCAGTCGATGAGTGATGAGGCCACAGTCGCTATCTGCGCTTCCGTTTCCGCTCTCGAAGGGGCAGCGCTATTATCTTGTTTTATTTCCATGGTATATCGACGACATGGCTATTTTCTTAGGGAGACTATCAGAGTGCATTGAATGTGAGTGAAACGAAGTTTGGAACACAATTATGAGGTGGCGATTACCTTTCATTGGTTACCAATTGCAATTCTACATCAAAGGCTTCGCGACGCACGACCCTCTTATTATATGTTCCAAGGATTCTTATATGTTCCAAGGATTCTTATATGTTCCAAGGATTCTTATATGTTCCAAGGATTCTTTTATGTTCCAAGGATTCTTATATGTTCCAAGGATTCTTATATGTTCCAAGGATTCTTATATGTTCCAAGGAAACTGCCATACTCACTGCAGTCCGTGCACTGTAGTCTGTCCTTTGACAAAATATAATTGTCTCTGACCGTCGGTTGGCATCACTTAAGCCAGAGCTCACCAGAACAAGAGACAATATTGTCACTAAGGGACTTTTTTACAGTGAATAGACTGTAATAGACATCTGACAACCAAAATTAGTTTAAATAATAAACTACCTCCCTAATGTTAGGACAAATTTCAGAAGACATCTTCAAAAAACATAGCTATACTTGTAGGAGACATGCCAACTTTTTTAAACATGTACTTTGATATCTTAATACATTGTCTACTCTCCATGCATCTAAATTATACCTACAACCATCTTGATAAGCTCAAAAGATCGGTCTTAATAATTCGATGCATATTTACAAGGGAGCAGATGATGTAACAATGTTTTTATAGGGTTATTTGTGGGTTTATCTGTGAGCTCCGTTTTACTGCTATCCAGTCGGGAGCACCCGAAAGGGTCCCATCATGGCTGGGTTGTACAGTAGCCGGCTTTCATTTGGCACTCGTTGGGACAAGCTTGAGCCTTTTACTAATAAACGTTGGTAGCTTCGTAATAGTTTTACAGTGTTGTCTTTTTCTTTATTTTTAATTTTTAACTCGATCGAAAAAGACAAAACACTGCATAACTATTCCGAAGATGTCCAACGCGTAGTAAGGAGGACATGACATACCTGTGTCTGGCAATAGATCATAAAGTATCGTCAAACACAGTCCACCACGACACGTCCGCTAGGTCTAACTGTTGATACTACATAACTATATTCGAGCATTATTGTATACAGTTTTAAGCAATAGTTTTTACTTTACTAGACAGCGTAGAAATCGGTTGCTTCCACTCAAAAATACTACAGAGTTGTTATAACCACCTTTAAAACAATCGGCAATGGCATGGCGTCTGACACGTTCGTCTAACACTAAAAAACTTCAGATTTGAACTGCTCTACACCTAACAGACTTGTAGCGCATTAATCAGCGCGAAAAAGAAAACGCTCTACAAAACTGAAACTAGCCTTTAACGCTATTTTCTTACCGACGCGACGCGGTGCACCGCGGTAGCGAAGCGATACTATAAGTACTGACAGAGATGCAGTTATAGTTAACAAACCAAGGTGCAACATACGCTAATTTAGCTACCACGTAACGCCGCGTCGTCAGTGTGGGAAAAGCGTTAAGGCCCGGTAAATCAACGAAAACAAAAATTTAAATTTTGTTTGCGTCTAGTTTGATATTATGAAGAATTGTGATGATTAGGTGCAAAAAAATACAACTAGTCGAGAAAACTACCAAAATCAGTTTAACCGAAGCAAAACTTTGAAAAACATTCTCATTTTGGAAAAAAAAATCACCAAAAGTATCTTCTTAAAAACTATCGGAACGTAGTTCTCTAAATTTTCAGCGATTACACCACATTTTATTTATTATTAAATAGCCACATTAGTTCTCTAAAGTTTAACCGAGCAACTTATTCTTATATGTTTTCTTAATACGATTAATATAAATAAAAACGGCAAAAAATGTATTTCAAGGCGCTGATCTGATTTTACCATCGAATATGAAATACGAATTTTAACTCTAAATGAAGCTGCTTAAGTAAACGTATGTGTCGGTAGATAATCGTGGAATGACCGAGCCTTAAGGCCGTATATATCAGTCTTTCCGACCTGCCATTCGACAAGCCGTGAACTGTAGATACAATTTGATCTGCGGCGGGCGTCGTTTCTTGTCCATCGGCAGGCCGTCGGGCCGTCTCCCGCCATCAACTACCATCAACTGCCTTCGACTGCCATCAACTGCCATCGCGGGCACATTACTGCAGTTTAGACGCGGATATTCGTCACTGATTCACTTCCGCACCCATAACCGTAAATGTGATATTCTCTTTCGTGAGTAACAACAGATAGAAATATTGTTTTTATTTTTACTTGCAAACATAATTGGTTATTATGTTTAGTATTTTCTTTTACAAGTTCTAATCGTAAGTAACATGACAATTGTATGCTTTTTTACACCAATAAACACTTACCTCCTTACTAATGAACATTGTGTAGCCTCAGAATAGTTATACCATGTGTTTTGTCTTTCATTGGAAAATACAGAACACCAAGTATCACTATTTCGAGGCTATACAACGCCAATGTTTATTAGTAAGGTTTATGTTTTTAAGAAACTTTAATCAAAAAAATCAATAGTTTTCAATTTTTTAATTAAAAATTGCCTATTTACGAAATACATTAATGATTTATTAATCTGTGTTGGTCGAACATGGACAAAATTGGCAGAGGAGTGGGATGAGTGGCGTACAAGAAAAGAGGTCTATGCTCAGCAGTGGGCGATTGAAGGCTGATGATGATAAATATAAAATAGAGAACTAGAACACGCTGACCACTATCATGACGTTTAGAAAATGAGGCCCATTTTCTAAACGTCATGATAGTGGTCAGCGTGTGCCATCTCGCTCGCGCTAGCCAACGTGCGGGCTACGAACCAAATTTTTTTTTTAGATCTGTGGTGTTTGAGAGCACACAATGGCTATTCCCACCAAACACAAAACAAAGGGATAGGACAGTTAAAGTATTTGTATTTGTACTTTTTTTTAAATATTAAAACGTCATTGTTTAGTGTCTAAACACAATGTACGGAGTATTGTACATTTTCTTTCTTCACCCCGCGCGAGTGTTGTAAACGAATAAATTATTTATTTATCAATGAAACAGCTACAAGCCTGTTTGGGGTAGTTAAATTTTATTCTACCTTCATTCTCGGAGTTAAGCATCTTTTACGTCTGTAGAGTTCGGGCCGATGCGTTTTTAGGGTTCCGTAGTGAAATGGTAAGAAGGAACCTTTATGGTAAGACTCTAACGTATGGCAGAAACAAATTTTGAAAGCAATCGTAAAAGCTTTGGCAAATAAATAAATAAATGTAGAAATTGTAATAGTTAGATGAAAAATTTGTGAAGATGTACAATAATTAGTTAAAGTATTAGAAAAATAATGTTGTATATACCTATAATAGGTTTTCATTTCAGAACTCTGTTATTAAGTAGGTGTTTTCTTTATTAATGTCTAAAATGTAAACTGTTGGTATTTCTACCTAAATAAATAAATAACCTAAAGGCTTGAAATTTGTCGCAAATATTTGAGACAGATACAGATTAGTAAACACAAGCTCGTAGATTTCAAATTAAAGAAACAAACACTTCCTATAACCAAGCTGTTGGTATAATTGTCTAGCATTAATGCAGAATTTTCCAATAATTAAATAAAGTCTCAAAGAAGCAAGGGTCACTAACTGCCTCTCTCTTCATTATTCCAACATGGACGACGCCCGCCGCCTGGTAATGATGTCATCATGCCGATTTGTAAACAAGATGTTTACTTAGCTCCTTTTTACTAAATATATTCACGAATTTAATATTAGGAGAGACATGACCTAAAAATCTACGGAACCATATTTATATGCTCTAGCTCTAGAGTTTTTGACTAAAGATGGAAACAAAATAATCTAAATATGTGAGTAAAGAGTTGTTATTAAGAACAGTTATTGCACTTACTTTGTTTTAAAAAGGCGAAATGAACATTTTTAAACTAGATTTCGTAACATTGATTGTGACAACAGAAAGGTTTTAAGCGAATACCTATTTTGAATAAAGAAACGAAACTTTGGACCATACCAAATTCAATCAACTATTATTTAGATTTAGACAATAAATTATTGCTTTTCGAATGGCAGTATGTAATGTAGTTATTTCCGCATCGGCGTGGGTAAGCACGGCGAAATCATTTAGCCTGTATAGTCGTCGGTAATCCAACGTCTATTTGCTCCGATAGTGGGTCAACATTGTCCAAACGCTCCGTGCGATGAACTATGAGCATTATCGCTGCCGCAACTACGCGTAAATCACCTCGGCCATATTACAACCAGATTTGAATTTAGACTGCGCTATAAATTATCCATGGATCTTTTGGATTGTCGTGTGAGTTCAGCTTAGCTTGCGAACGAGGTGCGGCATCTGTAGTATTGGAGTCAGTGACTAAAGTTATACTTATAAGCAATAAACATGTTTTTTTGACTTGCTACAAATTTAAAATTAGGCTACTGAGGCCTTCCTGTCTTATTTCATCATCAAAAAAAATGTTTTACTAACAACACATTATTATAATTATACAATTTAGAAAACTTAATGACAATATTAAAGCTTGAACAAAAAACAAGAAACAGAAGATCTTGTTTTACTGCAGACTGTAAACTTAACAAGACGAGCAGGCTTTTACTACGATATTATGTACTAACCTATATTTTAAAGATAGGTTTGATAGGGAACTGGTCAAGTCTAAACGAATCTGCTGTTTATGATAAGCATCGTGGAAGAAAGACTTAATACAAATTACAATAGAATACTAGGTAATTAAAAGTGATTAAAAATAAAGCTTACTGTACTGTACTTGTACTTACAGCTTACTTTTGCAGCTTAGTGTGTAATTACTTGTGCAGCTTAGTATTTAAAAAACCCTTTGAACTATGATTTGTGGTTCAACTTGAACAGGGTATATAACATTATTTAAATAGTGTTATGAGGCGAAATTAGTTTACACAAATCTGTTGAGTTACTAAGTTCGCATAATTTTTTTTTGTAAATGATAATAATACTACTGTGCTAGAGTAAAATACCAATATTCTCGCGTTGTAAATTTAGAAGAAAGTTTCCACCTAGTAAATTATATTCAGAAGTTAATTAGGTATCCGAAGGTCTATCTGGCAGACTGGCGACTGGAAATGTAAACACAAATTATGTCTGCTATTAGCTACGTAATGATGACCATAATGGAGGCAACCATTAGATAAATGGCGACAAAGTTATGTGCTCACCGCCTAATAGTGTATTTTTTCTTTCAGTTAGGTAAATTAGCAAACAGATAACTGGACACAAATAGAAGGACGCTCACAATTCGACGTATGTTCGAAAGAAAACTTTCATTGATGAGAAATCTCTAAATATACCCGTTCGCGACAGCCGACTCACGTGGATATATAGAACAATGGCAAAGAATCCAGGTTGCGGCGACCGTTCAGATTTTTCAGACACACGATTTAATGCATGCTTTTTATTTTGTCATTAACCTTCGGGGTGCTCCGGTTTCGAATCGGCAACGTTTTATTTTCGTGCACACGGTTACGCGGCGGGTGATTAGCGGCGGACTCGCACCGCGGACCGTACGCCTCGCTGTCTGACCGCCGCACGCACTGGGCCGCTGCGGCGCGACCGCACTACACTCGCGGTGTCACTCTCGTCTCGCCACTCTCACACAAAGTTAATTCGAAAGAAAGTTCGCGGAACGAACTGGAGCCGTGAGCGCGGGAGCGGGCGACGGGCGCGGGCGGCGCGCCGGGTCGTTCGCGGCGACTGGCCCGCCCGCCGGCCTCGCTCGAAAAGCTCCTTACGTTAAATACATACAGGGCGATGTGCATTCTATTTATAAAATTAAGTTGGGCGTGCGGCACGCGCGTGCACCGGCCGGCTACCTACGGCGTTTAACATCATAATATTTAAAGTTATTAGGTCGGCTGATGAAACGCGTTGCGGCATCGGCCACGTTTACATCTCCTGCTAATAATTAACATAATCGAGCGGGATCGGCGGCAGCGCAGCCGTCAATCGCCGCCCTTAAAACGCAGCGACGACGTACGAGAGCTGCTTGTGCAAATATTGAGCAGGTCCGCTTCAAGCACAACAGTTACAACATTGGAAGGGCTCCAACAATAATACAGATATGTTACGTTTTATGATGATCGTGAGAATCGCGTTTGACGTGCTCTCGAAACGCTCGATGCGTTTTAAATTTTATTTTATTTACTAAAATAACATCTTCAGTTACAGTACAAGCTATAAAAGCGGTAATAAATATCGTGATTGACATTTAGGTAGATTTATAATCATAAAAGAAAATGGGTTCATATTTTTAAGACGCCTCGTGGAATGAAAAGGTCGTTGAAAGCTTATTGTGTTTGCGTCAACGTCAGTCTATGTCGCGAGGTGTCGACAGGCGAGGCGAGGCGAGACTCGAGGCGTCACTCACGAGTGGCAGCTACTGTCGCCGACCGTCACCCACTGACAGCCACGACGTTAGCTGACGAATATGATTTACACAGCTGCCTCAACTGACAAGCCTTCTTACAACATTACACAACCCAGACACTAAACAAAACCCCCAATATAAAGATCGAGTCAAGACGGCGATTTAATAAATCTTACAAAATAAGTTTGGACATAAACATGTCCTCTTGTATGATAACTAAATTATACACGAATGATATCGTTCCGTATTTCATCTTCATAAACGCTTTAGTGGCAGCTTATAAGATTGAATATACTTTATGATACCTACTTCTGTATATATCTCGCACGGACAGTAAGGAACTGACAGAGTGGACAAAACTATCTGTTTGCAAAGTAAAATTGTAGGATTACTCAAAAGTAGAATTATAGAATTACATTAATTAAAAGAAATACAATACGTCATTCTCAGTTTCTAAAACTTTTCAGGAAGCGATTCCCAATTCAAAACTTTTCTTTTTCTCTATCTTTCACCGTCTTCAGGGTAATTTGCATCGTGACCGACAGATGCCGCGACGGCGGGCGGCTCGAGCTTTGGCTATAGGTTTACCAGCTATATCCGCTTACATCCGGTGCAAACTGATGCGTTTCCGGCGAGAAAATGATCCATTTCCTACGAGTCATGTAACTTAAGTTTACGAAGTTACATGGCAAAAATAGAACTTTCAGGCCAATAGTATAGATAATTTGCAAGTTCCAGGAAAGTTACCAATGTAGTGGCATCAAAATCGTTGACATAAAGACACAAGAGGTCAAGAATGTGGTGAAGGATTAAACAATTTTTTCAGATACTTTTATTTATGGATTATTAGGATGCTAGGTTCATCACAATGCAAGTGTTTTATTAAATTAGGTATTTTTCCAAAATTCGCAACTTTTGCCTAAACATTTAGAGGCTTTTTGTTATTTATTAGCTCCTCGTATCTCATCTCGCCAGGAATACGTAGAGTTACCTGTAGCCATATATAGTACTATATGTAGTACTATATATGGCTACCTAGTATGCAGGCTGGTACTGCATTATCATGATAATCATGATAATGCAGTACCAGCCTGTAGGTAAACCAACATAAACACTTTAAAGTAAGTACTAATTCCTAATCTTCCTAAAGCTAGCGAAACTAAGATATTAAACTTTAACCCATAGATAAATAATGTTTTTTTTTTACCGACGATAAACGGAGGTTTTTAAGTCGATAGGTACATATATTTTTTTATCTATGACCACGTATGACTTTTCTTTTAAGTTTTTGAATACGATCGAAAAAGACAAAAGACTGTGTAACTCTCAGAATAATATTGCTTTAGTTATTATTCTAAGGTGTAACTATTCCGAGGCTATACAGCGCTTATTGCTAAGGGGGTAAATAAGTACATGAAACGATCATAATAGTGTAGAGGACAAGAATACAGCGTCGTTTCGTCATAATGTCACAGTAGACGCGCCGTGTCGACCCACATGTACAGGTGCGCGCAGTAAACGTAAAACTGTACACAAACTGTACAGTTACTGCTACTTGTACAGTGTGGCACGAGGCACAAGCGGACAGTTACGGAAAGGACAACTAATATTTAAACAGGTTTCCAGTCTTCCTTTAGCTATTAGTATAACTTAAAGCAGCCCTTATTGTGCTGAATAAAGTGGCACCTGGCACCCCTGCCTCAGCAAACAGTAAGCTCTCAACGTTTCTAATTAATTATTTTCCTTGTTTAGTATTATAGCGCAAAGTTTTGCTACAGTACTGTTTACAGACATATTTTTGGCCGCAAACTTCGGAACGAAAAGGGAAATTTCCGTCCTGAGAACACAGAGAGGTCGTTTTTTTCTCAAATTCCTGGAGTACAAGGTCGGATGCTGCAGTAGTTTTTCACGTAGCTGTCAAAAATCAACAAAGATTGGTTGTCTTCTCTGTCTCTGCTCAGTGGACCGTTCTAAACTCAGTGATCTAAAAAGTATCAGAAAATTCTATTGAGATGTCAATATCTATCATAAGTGGTACATAGATAAATAGTTAGAAATGTATCTGTGAATCCTTATTCTAAAAACTGTAACAAATGGCTTTTGAAGTACTATAGCGATTGAAGTCCACCGCACTCATGTCATGACTTCCGCTGTGTCGTTGCAAATCCTCGGGCCACGTGTAGGCGGACAATAAATTAGAATACGACGGAGACACGTCCCCGGAGTAACCACGGAAGTCACTAGTCTATACCAGGAATACTAACAACATGTGACTATACGACTAGCCACGTGAAGACATTCTGCTGATCAAGACGCGGTGTTCGTTTACGAAATTTACACATTTACGCAAATCAATTAGCAAGTCGTTGGGTTTTTATAAATGAAATCGATACGAAAATGAGAAGAATCAAGAATTGTGAATTCTACTCCGACAGTTTTTTTGTTGACGGCAAAATCAAACGACAAAGACTGTCTGTCGTGACCTGTCGTGCTCAAATTGTGTAAACAAGTCATTCTTATTATTTATTAGGGGCTAAATGTATTTATGTTTTATGTAGTTATTTTTGTCTTGTGCGACATTAACGCAAATTTTAATACGACACGGGATAGTAGGGCTCCAGTAGGATGTGGAGTCATACTTTCCACACGACTTATTTAAACGACACGCATGCGATACGCATGTGATATTTACGTGCGCAACAAATCTACACATTTCATAATTCTTGCCGTCGCCGGTACAAAAATATCGTCACAATTTCACAGGTAGTGTTTACAAACAACATGTCAAAAAACTCCTTGTATTTAGAATTTCGTTAAATTTGTAGCAGTTAATGAAGAGTATTTTTTTGTCTGTTTTCTTATACTTCGGGTTATTTGTCGAACGATCTCGCCCACGTGTGTGCAAATGAGAAATAGCAAAATTCCATCTGTCCGTTTATATAGTGCTTCATTTATTTTACATGGGACCGAACAGATTTTTCCGCCATCTACCTATCAAGGCCAAACTTTTAATTTGTTGTCGTAATGCAGATAAATTTGTAGCAATGACAATTAATATCCAATCTCATCAAATGATGGATATCCAATAAGTCAAATGCGTGAAATGACCGGCAGATCACATACTCGGGAATGGTTATCACCTGTACTAATGCAGAATGTATCGCTATTCGCTAGTGGGGCACGCGGTATAGTGCGGTCATCGTGAAACGGCGTTTACTTCATTGGCCTCTGGATTATCAATCACGCTCACGCCACCCCCTTTAGATACTGCAGCTATCGGGAATTGGTCTATAAATTACTTATTTGCAAATGGCACGAAAATGATACAAGCTACAATGTACCTCTTAATTCTGGTCAACGAATTTGGTCATTTTGACCGCGCGAAGCGAGATTCTGTCGGAGAAATTGGTGTTCATTAGATCCGTATTATATATTTAGTTTGTGTAACTTGTATATAATGTTAATGAGACGATAACTTGCGCTTCGCTGATCATAAATTGTAGGCAAGTAGATCAATTAAATACAATTCTAAAGTTTGAATTAAAGCAAAATTGTTCATAGGGTTGTGAGAATAAAGGGTGCGTTATCGAAGTTCGGAACGAAGTACACTAGTACTTCTAATAAAAGTAAATGTCAATTTAGTAAGACGCGAACGAAGGAAGTACCCTGTAGTAGACATTTCGTAGCGTACCGTAGCTCCACTACGAAATATGCTACGTCGTAGCTTTTAAGACTTTCAACTGGGTGTTGTAGCATCATATTTCTCACGGCCCAAGCCTATTTAATCATTTAAGAAAATATATACCACTTGTCTATGCTTCATCGCTTTAGGGATAGAAAGTTGTCCTCGAAACTTGGATTTCGTAAACAATCGAGCTCTAATCCGATTTTAGTCGATTTAAATAATTTAAATATTTTTAAAATGAACGTTACCTAAATAATTTAACTTAAAATTAATTTAATAACATTACATTCCCATACAACTAAACTAGTTCTATTCCGTTTTAACTTCGGTTTCATCTGAACTACGTATTAATAACATATCTTAATCGATTATTTATAATCGACTTAGTGTTTCGACTTAAACAAAGGTCAGAGGTCTAACCTCTATTGATTTCGTTTGACAGTCGATAATTACGTGGAACTCGTTCTGTCTCTCGCGTCGATTTCCGGAATAAAAATGCTTTTTTGGATGGAGATTTTGGGTGGACGCGGTCGGTGCCTGACCCCGGAGCCTGACCCTGGTTAACCAGATGTGCTAAGCATATTTTAATACCACTACAATCATAGTTTAGCACTTTTACAACCCTGAAAAGGTATGTAACCTCACCTTGGTTAAAATGGTCTTTTCCCCATCTTTTAGGCTTTTGTCGAGTCTGGAATAGCTTCCCCTCGGGTCGATGCCCGTGGCGAGGTAAAAATTCCCATGTTTTTCCCATTAAATTCACTAATATTGATAATTATATTTTGAAACACACTTCATGTGAAATACCCTTGTAAAACGTTAGCAGACCCGTTGTTCGGTTCTTAAAAGCTCCCCTACGAGTTCCTGCTCGTATTAAAATATTAATTTCCCCATATTTTCTACCCAAAACTTGTAAAATAATTAAAATACCTTTGACACATAACCTCTAAAATTTTCTACCCATACCACGTTTTTGACTTTCGAAATGGATTCATTTCAGGGTCCTTCTTTTGGCTTAACACTACTACATAATTACTGGATGCTTGCCTAAGTAACCAAGCACCCTCTTCAACTGCGGTTTGTCTGCGAACCCCAGTCTACATATTTCTACCCAACTGTAACGCTGAACTCTGAGGCCTCCGGAATGCCCCCTCCAGTATGGTAATCGGACCGCCCAGGTACCTCGTTCTTTCTACACTCCGGGAAGTACCCCTTCGAGTATAAAAGCATCTCTTCGAGTAAAATAGCATCTCTTCGAGTATAATCTTATATAAATTTATTACTATAGATTAGTTAACTCACTTATCTAAGAACTCGACCAAGCGACACCACCGTCTTAAATTATATTTCTAAAATCTATACATTAGACTCTAAATATTTAAGCTCTTCTGTAGGATTGTAAAATAGCAATTTCATAGAAATAAAAAACTGTGTGTAGTGGTAAATTTCTTGGATTGTTTTATTTACAACTTCATAAAAGACTACCTCACCCCTCGGGGAGGAAAGAACCCTTACAGTGTCTCTACGAAATGTGACGGCGCGCGGCGTAGCGACGTAGCGTAATTTCTTCAATACTAATATGTTTTTAGATTCGTTTATTGCTTATTATTATTTTGTAGTGATGTACTGAGTATGTGCCTGTACCCTAACACCACCAATCGGACCCAACAGAAGAAAACGCCGGTTAACAGCCAGCGTTACGCAAAGTTGGGCCAATTTAGACTTTCCTTTATTTGTCTTTTAAACCGTTGTTCAAAAGTAAACTATTTTCCTTTCTTTTCCAATTAATTACTTTTTATGTAAAAAATTAAAAAAAATTAAATCCTTAATACAGTTAGTGCTAATGTTTGTTGCTGTAGATTTGTTTTAAAAAAGTCGTTTCCCAATTTCGGAACAGCATAACTTCCTGAGCAGCTAACAGTGCTCGGCAGAACCAATGGCCAATTCCCTGCAATTTCAGTTTACTACACTCCAGATAGAGCGATAAACGGAAGGATTGTGCGAGAGGCTTCTGATTTGATTGCCTCTAGTTAATAGTATAACACCTTTGATAAATTATCCAGCGGGTGATGGAATACATGGTCATAACACTGTAAAGATCAGAGTAATCTACAGTAATATTTTAAGAGGAATTATTTGTTTCAGTTTCAGTGATGAATTTTAACTGGTAAAAGTTTTGTTCTGAACTATATCTCTTAATGTGTTTAAACAACATGGTTAATTGAAGCAGTAAATACAGAACCTAAACAAAAGGAAAACTTATACAACATAAAATACTTATACAACGACATGTATGGGCATATATATATACTAGCTGCGCCCCGCGGTTTCACCCGCGGTTTCACAAGTATCCTATGTGCTATTCTAGACTCTATCTCTCTATCTCTGTGCCAAATTTCATCCAGATCTGTTCAGCCGTTCTGACGCGACAGAGTAACAAACATAAATCCATCCCTTCTTACAAACTTTCGCGTTAATAATATTAGTAGGACTGTATGTATTTTTTGCATCCAAAGATTGTCTGTAAGAGATCGCTTGAAAGCGACAAGACCGTCCTTTGCGTCTATACTTGCATATTTAGTTTAGTTTTATATTTGATTTGGTGTCAATATAGAGTTTTGTATTGTATTGTACTTAAGACCTTATTGGACAAAATACGAGCTTTGAAAATGTCACGTGATCATCAACTCACGTGATCAACTCGTACAATCAGTAGCTAGCGTTCGGGTATTAGCATTTCTAATAAATTTAAAATTTAAAAACCCCCCGACACGCTAAGAACACTCTCGACTAATTCACTTTTCAAACAAAAAAAAAAACAAAATCATAATCAGTTGCTCCGTTCTGGAGCTACGATGCCACAGACAGACACATACACACACACACAGACACGACAAACTTATGAGACCCCGTCGTTTTTACGTCGGGGGTTAAGAACAGAATAGCTTGAAAGCTATTGCAACTCTTCTAGGGTCTCTGGTGGGCCGGCTGATAATTATGTTAAATTATAGGTCCTAGTTTTTCGTCCCATTACGAGTATGTGGGGGCGAGGAATGCGCTGAGTTGCAGTTTGGAATAGAGGCGCGGAGCTGGCGTCGAATGTCGGCGGCCACCCGCGCCCGCGCGTTTTCTTGCGCCCGCAGTCATCCTCCACACGCCGCACTGATTGTAACTTACTTGGAGGATTAAATATATTCCGCAAATCGTATTTCCATCGTATTAATTGTACCCGATAAAGAGTTAAGTATAGACATTTACCGGAACCCACACTATAGGTACCGACACCTACCCCTACGGCTATAGGGTGACGACAAGGGTTCCGACAGAGTACAATAAGCTACTTATTACCCACTTATTTTACATATCGTCACGTGTTTCCCCCGAGGGGGCTGGCAGAGGTATAATACAACACCCACACTTTGTCGGACGATATTCAGTCCCAAATGTTACAGGGGGCAAGCCTGTCGCCATACACCGGGCTCCAGTCATGTAGCAGATGACATATGTACATACAATACGCACATAATATATGTTCACACAATGAACTAATTGGTGCGTGCCGTCAGCTAGGTTTCACCCCGCTTTAAGCCAGAGCAGCTTGAGAGGCAGGCCTTCTCCAACATCGCTTATACGAACTTTTTTTTTAAAAGAGCTAACTAACCTGGAAAAAGAGCATGAAGGTGACCCATTGGTAGTACTTCCCGCACAGCCGCGGGGCCCTCCCTGGCCTGCGCATGTCCGCCACCTTGAACGTCGAGAGGAACCAGCAGCACGTGTTCAACACGTTTTCTGGAACGTCCTTGGGGATGGGCACTAACTCCTATTGTATAGTACTAACCTGGAAGAAGAGCGTGAAGGCGACCCATTGGTAGTACTTCCCGTACCGCCGCGGGGCCGTCCCCGCGCCGCGCACGCCTGGGTACGCGCCTGCTTCCCCCGCTACAGTGAACGTTGAGTGGATCCAGCAGTACGTGTTTAGCACGTCTTCCGGGATGTCCCTGAGGACAGAACACTGGTGTAAGAATGATGATATGATCTTGAAGCCAAAGCTAAAATAAAGTTTTTTTTCCGAAGAAGGCCTAGCGTAGTATTATCTTTGGTGCAGTGGTGTGGGTGCCAGATGTTAGGATATTTCTGCAACATGATCCAAAATGCCAAAATTCAGGCGGTACACGATTTTTAAAAATTTACGCGTACAACCCAATCAGACGAAAAAGAAACAAAATTTTGTGTCAAACAGTCGTCGGCCCGTCTCGTGTGCGATTCTTATGTAAACTTTCGTAGCTTTGTTGTCTGACCAAGTTTTCTTCTAATGCCTCACAATCCAACATAAAATAATGTAGCGCACTAGTAGCGCCTCACTCAACTGCCGTCTTTGTACTTCTTCACTCTACAAAACTCCAAGGCTAGAGTGAATAAGTATCTTGTAGGTCGTCGTGCTCTATCTTAGACCACAACGTCGCTTAACATCAGGCGAGTTGGTGGTCAAACGCCGACCTATTCTACATTAAAAAATGTAAATGTAGTTTATATGCAGGTAGGTACAAGAATAAATGAGAAAGATAGATTAAAAGTTATTGTACAAGCGAGGAGGTTTTTATTGACTGGTTTTGTGGCAGCGCAGGAAAATGTATAAAAATTTAAAATCTGTGACAATCGCAAAACTATTTTAATTGTTTTTTTTTTTTATAAAACTCTGTAAACTTGCAAATAAAACTACGAAAATATTCTTGCCTGAAAAAACCTTTACGTACATTCTGAACTATACGAGCCCTCTAGTGAAATCCTTCGGCAACATTATCCCGATTGACAAACCACACCCTCATTTCCATTTTAACACCCTCTCAACGTAATTGAGGAGAGCGCCGCCTAGAGGAAAACTATGGGACTATGTGAGGTGTTAGTTACCTCGTGTGTATGCAGTCGATGGGGTTCCCCACCAGGTGGCGTGTTGTGAGCGCCGCGCTCGCCGCGAGCAGCGCGGCCGTAGTAGCACCGCAGTGGAGACGAAACGCTAGCGAGTCGATCTTCGGGTTCACTCCTTGCTGCTAGGAAAACTGCTGTATAACTTAACGAAACAAAGACACACCTATTCTCACATAAACAAAGTTTAAATTGGGGTGTTTTTATATTGTTTAATTGCTAGTTGTTAGACAGTTGAGCGTATGCTTTCTTTTTTTTTTTTAATTTATTGGCACCTGGATACAAAGTCCTTCATGCCTAACTTATTAATAATTTTTCCTTCAGTAACAGATGAGGGATTCATCTTCTTCATCATCACCTCATCACCATCAGGTGATGAGGTGATGATGAAGACGAATCCCTCCCCTTTCCCCATTTCCAGTAAAGTTATGGATACTTTACTGAAACTTTAAGTGAAGTTTTGTAGAGAACACGAAAAATCGCGTTTCGCGATGTTTGTATCATTTGCCCACACTCGTGCACGTTGACGAACCGGTAAACGTTAATAATCCACCATTATTACACTTTAACACTCGAAGAATCATAAATTTTAGAAAATAATACAAAAACACGACACCATCTTTTCGGTTCCCGCCAAAACTTCAACAATTGAGCGTATGCAACAGGATGATATTGCCAGCAATAATTAAGTATACCCAATCAAAATAACTAACGAGCTCAGAATGAGCGTTCGACTACAGCATTTGAAAAAGAAACTAATGTTTTTTACATAGAGCTGCTCTGATATATTTACTGCCCACTAAAACGACCAGACATTTTCAAACCATTTCATCGCCTAGTTGTTTTAATGCCTAGTAAAATATTATTTCGTGTTATTTATACCGGGCTCGGTTTTACGACAATCGATCTTTATTGCAAACGCGATACACGCTGTATCGTGAAAATCATTCCACTGATAACGTACTCGTAAAACAATCTTTATTTTTATGAAATGAACGGAAAACGCATTACCGTCGAATACAGTCGTCACATAACTTTCTGTTCAAAACAAGTAAAATAATTTGATTGTGACGTCACTGTTGATAAGCTACTCAATAGCAGATGAGTCGCAATTGTAATTGGCCATATTGATTAAATACGGCCAGTGATTTTATAGACTACACTGGGAAATTCAGTACAAAATAAAAATTATTGTCTCATTGCATAGCATCAAAGTCAAAGTCAAAGTCAAAATGTTTTTATTCAATTTAGGTATCAAAGATACACTTATGAACGTCAAAGGCCACATCATCAGGCCACATGATAAGGCGGCGGTCAAACTCTAGCTCAATAAATAAAATAAAAGTTTTTTTTTATGACTAACGCTATTGGCCACTGAAGCCTCTCCAGCGTACTGGGCGTTAAGCAAGCGCAGATGGTTCAGGGCCTAAATATGATACTACCATTGTATAATAATGTACTATTATACTTCCTATACGCGGAAAAAAAACCTAATTAAATACGAGCGAGAGGTATTCAAAAATTCGAACCCCATGGGTTTACTTACAATGAAAATTATTTTTTATGTCTCTTCCTAATATATCCCTGAATTTAAATCACACTTTCGCAGGAGTATCGCGGCTAATTCCCATAATGTCGGATCGTCCGAAATCTGGATCCTTCGCCGGTGGCCCCTGGAGAGCCGTACATTATTTATGTAGTATCACCGCATATATATTCCGACTGTAAAAGTGGAATCCTGCCGGACAGCTGCCGAGCGATATGTGTGTTACGCGACACGGCTCTGCGACACCTGGATCGAAGGTCTTCGGTTCGTGAATGCCAATAAACATTGTACTGAAAGGTATACCATAGCCGAATCGTCTCTTTTATGTTTTAAAGATATTTAGTAAATGAAAATGAAAATGTTTATTAGCTGCAATATACATACTACACATAAGAAAAATACACATAATTTATAAAACTTGGTAGTAATATAACATGCAGAGGAGTTTTTAAAAAAGAGGTAAATTAACAACAGTTTCCTCACTAGGCAAAGCCTGTGTCGAGGAATCCTGTTAGCAAAAAGTTTACTATAATGATCCTCTGTCGACATAAAGATGTTACAAAATAAGGAAAAAAGCTAACATAGACAAAAGTAGGTACATAAAGCTTTAGAAAAAAGACACTTTTTAGTTAAAAGTGCCTGATAATGATCAATAGCTATGTCCACACTGTGCCTTTTCATCTTCAATTTTCGTCTTCATCTTTCTATTCATCTTCCGTTTGGCGCTTTCAATAGTTGAATGCGTAAACGAACGCAACGTCAATATGGTCATTTAGTTCAGTCGTAGTTTCTGTCAGCTTTAGGAAACATGTGTGATGAGAATATTTTACTTGGTGGAATAAGTGCGGCTTACTTGGTCATAAGAAATTCCAGAAATAAGAGAACCAAGAGAACTGTCATCGCGCATGCGTTAGGGGCATGCCTCACGTGCGCTGTTGACTGCGCTATGACGCATGCCCTTAATGAACAAAAAAAGGCACAGTGTGGACATAGCTAATAGGAAATTAAAGTTGAAGTGATGATCATGAAATCATGATCGATGATACATGAAAATTAGCACTATGGTTGGCCACCCCCGCGGAGAGCGATCGCCAAAAGTGATACCTTCGCCACCGCGTGGAGGATGGTCGTGGGGGCAGACGGTAATCATTCATCTTAATTAACTAATAAATAGCAAATAAATTCGGAACTCTAAAGAAAAGAGCATGCTACCTACAAACGATAAAATTGAAAAAAAAACAAATACGCCTTTCCCCCAAAGGGGCTGGCAGAGGTGTAATACAACACCCGCATTTCGCCGGACGATATTTAGTCCCAAATGTGACAAGAGGCGAGCCTGTCGCCATACACCGGGCTCCAGTCATGTCATACAATATCATGACATACAATACGCACATATGTTCACACAATGAACAAATTGATGCGCGCCGTCGGTTGGGTTCGAACCCGCTCCCTTTTCCTTAAGAGACGGGCCTTCTCCCAACTAGGCTGCCATCGCAAAAAAAATATCTTTATGAAATCTTTTTACAGCCCATCCCGTAACTAAGCGGCGGAGCAAACATATCAGATGACGTCATATTCGAATTTCTTGCAATTTAGACTTCCAGGTAACTACGGTAGTGGATAAATGGAAAGGAAGGGGTTTTCCCTGTTAAGGAAATGGCACACACGTGGCTGGAAATAATAAAAACAAAGAGGGGCCATGAAACGTCGAGAGCGCGCATACAATGAATGCAGGATGACTTTATGTCCTCCGGGAATGGGAATTATCATCTATAATGTAGTGCCGGTGATGAGACTATTTAATATTCATTCACAAATGTAAATACGCATCCATTTCATGAGTGAACTAGAACCGGTTGTTTATTAAAATTAAATCAAGTAAATGATGTGTATTATAACAATGTAACAAAACTGTCCTCCGATCTGATGTGGCTTCCACAATCTCTCTTTCTAGTCACTTGAAGTTTTAAGAAAATAGTCCAAGTGTCCAAATTTCCTCTTATAGAGACTGCATGGCTGAAAACCGACTCAAGAGTAGAAAAGTCTGAGTTTTTGTTTTGGGAGACAGACAACTCATAGGTGTAAAAATTACAAGTACAAAGTATATTGCTATACCTATGCCAAAAAAGCAATGAAAGAAAAAAGTACTAACAGCCACTGAGGCAGCCTTCCACGGATAGGACGATATGGGGTTAGCAAATATTGTTATTTCTATCAATATGTACTTGTACATTATAAAAAAGCAGCAAATTTAATTGGAATTTCTTATATGAATAATAAGGCCTCGTTCTGGAATCGCGGGGCGAGCGCGCGTACACCGTCATGTCGCGCAGCTTAAAAAACAAAACAAAAAACGCGCGTTAAAATTATGTACTTGAACACTTTCATAGTCATACATTAGCATGCGCGACGCGCCTGCCTCGCGTCTCCATAAACAAGCTCTAAAGAGTTCATCTATGTCATGATCCAAAAAAACAAGGTCTAGCATTCAGCAAACACGTAATGACGTCATCGTCATCTGTCTCTTTCGAACTTGTTGTAAAAGACTTATTTCAGTCTTTCTTAAGCATCGATTGACGTTACTACGTGTTTGTGAATGCTATACTTGACGGAATTTACTATTTATTATACCATGATTTATCTAAAACAATTGACACCGGAGGTACTTACCCCGCCAGAGAGCAAAGCGTAGATGCTGGTGAGGATCTCCATGGGCCTGCGCGGCTGCGCGGCGCGCTCCCGCCGCCGCCACGCGCCCGCGCCCGCGCCCGCGCCGCCGCCGCCCGCGGCCACGCCACCCCGCGCGCCCGCGCCGCGCACGCGCCTGCCCCACGACACACCCGAATCTCTGCGCACAACAAACACTACTTGCTATTACTTACGCAAACGTCCCAATAAGGAAACGCTTCTGTTCCTGAGAGCACAAAAAGCCATTAGGAGAAGCTGGAAAGTCACTATCAAATTGACCATGCGTTTCTAAATCTGTTTCTAAGAAAAAACATTTTAACGCTATTATTATTCACTATCTGTGCCCCGCGGTTTCACCTGCTATTAAAAAGCGTGTCCTATGTGCTATCCTATGTGCTATTCTAGACTATAATCTATCTCTGTGCCAAATTTCATCCAGATCTGTTCAGCCGTTCTGGCGTGAAAGAGTAACAAACATCCATCCATCCATCCATCCATTCTTACGAACTTTCGCGTTTATAATATTAGTATGGATTCATATCTTGTATAATTATGATATGACTATTCCGACATGTGATATGAGAAATACTTATCGGTGTCATAACACATATTTAATAAGAAGTGATAGTGCAAATAAAATATAATTCAAACTTATCGTCTTATTAACTGGGTGGAAACTTTAAAGACTAAGCTGTTTTTCGGTTCCATTGGCTTTATCAATTCCATATGAAAGAACTTTGGAATGTTTCCAAACTGTTCGCGTCTCTGTGATAAATGTGGTATTGAGCGTCCTAACGGCCGTGTAATCCGGACCCCTGTCTAGCGGTTAATTAAATTAATTGCTTCGTATAGTTATTTTCTCATATTCAGTTTCCAATTTAGCGGGAAATAAAACTATTTATCTTCAGTGCCACCGTTTCACCATAAGATTTATAGTGTTCTGGCCGGAGCACTTGACCTTGGCGTACTCTACACTAAACACGGTTAAAGAAGCTATTGAAGACGCTTGTAAGACAAGGCAAAATCTTAAATAAAATAACAAACGAACCACATGAGAATAAGTCGTGAATTATAGAGTTAAAAGGGGCACGTTAAATAAATACAGATGGGCAACGCTGTCAAACGATGCCCACGAGTCAAAGAATAAAGATTGACGGCAGAACAACTGCGGCGTTATGTGTGTTAAAGAAATATCTTTGTTCGTCTGTATGTCAGTGTTATTCAGGAGTAGGTATATTTAGATCTCGGTCATATGTCTGTCGTGTACAATACACATTTTATTGTAATAGGTGGAGAGATTTGTTTAATGATTTCGTATAACAAGCTCGTAGAAAAAATGATTAATCTGAGTTATCTGTCTTTGCCAACAAAATATCGTCACTTTGCCAAATCGTAAAATCATGACAAAATGATATTATGTACCTATTTCATGCAACATCATTTCGGTTCGTTTATTTTTTGATTTTTTTTTATCGCATGTCGAGAAGAACATCATAGGGAATAATTAACACATTATTTATGCACACTAGAAATTTAAAATAGAAGTTTTTTTGTCAGTCTCTTTCTTGGAAGTTTTCAAGGTGTTTGTACTATTAATAAAAGTCTTTCACGTTTACTTGTTAAATTAAGAGGGCTGTTATTGTACTTACATTAATTAACCGACTTCTAGGAGGAGGAGGAGGTTCTATGTTCGTCTGTATGTATTTATAAAAAATAAATAACATTATATAATTAATAATTTTGATTGTGAAAACCTAAGCCCTGCAAGCCTTCGTGGAGCCAATACAGGGAAATCAGTAAAGGGTGTACTAAATCAATAGGGGGTAATTTTACTCAGCATTATGAACAACTTTTACTATGGATCCCGCCTAAAATGCGCGAAAAACAATTAGCAGTTCCAAAAAGTTAGTTGATCGTCGATGAAGACCTCTCAGTTAGTTGATTGTCGATGAAGACAACTCATGATCTACCTCCTTTTGTTTTTCGCCAATTTACCGCTTCTGATGTTAGGAAGAGCATCCTCTCAATATCCTCAAATGCTGTTGGGCTTGATATGATCAGCCGTAACATGATAGTTCCTATCCTTGATTACCTGTTACCTGTCCTGTGTCATATTTTGAATTTTTCCATTTCCAGTGGCACTTTTCCATCAATATGGAAAGAAGCCCAAGTTATCCCCTTACCTAAAAAAGCTAACCCTAAATCCTTTGCGGAGTACCGTCCGATTTCTATTCTTCCTTTCCTCTCCAAGGTTCTTGAGCGTTTGGTCGCTTTCCAATTAAATGTTTTCCTGAACAGAAATAGTCATCTCAATCCTTTTCAGTCAGGCTTTCGTTCGGGGCACAGCACGGTTACTGCACTGGTCAAAATTACTGACGATATTCGTCTAGGGATGGACAGCGGTCAGTTGACCGTTCTGACACTTTTGGACTATAGCAATGCTTTTAACTCTGTTGACTTTGACATTCTCCTAGCTGTTCTTCGCTCCATTAACATTTCATCAACGGAAATTGACTGGTTTCATAGTTACCTGTGCGGTCGGCGGCAGAGAGTTCGCTTTGAAGATTCCTTTTCTTCTTGGTGTGACACATCTGCTGGTGTACCTCAGGGTGGCGTTTTATCTCCACTGCTATTCGCAATCTTTATACACTCTATCTCTGACAATCTCACATCGGCTTACCACCTCTACGCAGACGATCTGCAGCTATATTGCCAGGCTCCCTTGGGTTGGTTGGCGTAAGCAGTGGAAGAAATGAACCGGGACCTGCGTAACATCTCTCAGTGGAGTAAATCCTACGGCCTTAAGGTTAACCCTTTGAAAACCCAGGTAATTATTGTAGGAAGTTCTCGTCAAATATGCCAAATCAATTAGGACTCCCTTCCGCAAGTGGTTTTTGACGGAGTTAACATCCCTTATAGTGATACTGTCAAGAATCTGGGCATAACATTCGATCGATGTTTTACTTGGGGTCCCCAGATTACAGATACTAGCCGAAGGATTTTTGCCTCTGCGGGATCTTTGCGTAGATTACGAAATTTTCTTCCGATTACCACTAAAATTGCGTTAGCACAATCTCTCTTACTCCCTATCCTTGATTACGGTGATGTCTGCTATCTTGATCTCACACAGGACCAGTTCAACAAACTTGAACGCCTTCAAAACCTCTGTATTAGGTTCATATTTGGCTTGCGCAAGTATGACCATGTTTCCGAGTTTCGAGCCAAACTCAAGTGGCTACCCATTCGTCGTCGGCGTGATGTTCATATTGTGAGTCTTCTCTACACTGTGCTATTTCACCCTTCCTCCCCCCATTACCTCCAGGAACGTTTCAAGTACCTCCACAGCAAGTATCCTTTTTCCTTAAGATCGGCAGAGAATCTTAAGTTAGCCATTCCTTCACACAGAACCAAGTTTTATTCCTCCTCTTTTACATTTCAAGCAGTCATTTTGTGGAATGACCTACCTATCGACGTTAAGCGTGCTCCTTCGCTTGACGTCTTTAAGAGTCGTGTCAAGGCTCACTATCTTTCAAAACAATAGCCGTTTTGAAAGATAATGAGATACTCGTATGTATGTCACAAAAGTCGCACTATTTATTTATATATTAGTGACATTTATTTTTAAACATTTTTAAAGTATTTATATTATATTTATTTCGTCTACTTATTAGTATTTATTTTGTGTATTTTTATTATTTTTATCTTATTATTTTTTACGTCTTGTAAAATTATGTATTACTATTGTATTAGTATTAGAATTTTCAAGGCCTCAACTTTTATAAATGTTCCTGTCCATTCAGGTTGCCTGGAAGAGATCGCTTTGAGCGATAAGGCCGCCCATTAAAAACTTAGTTAAGCCTTATTTAAGTACTATTGTAATTATTTTATGTTTTTAATAAAGAGTTGTTGTTGTTGTTGTTGATGAAACGAATCAAAAAGCTGTTTTACTGTGGATTTTAAGTTTGGCCCCGTAGTAAAAGTTGTTCATAATGATAAGTACCTACAAAAGCCCCCCTTTCGGCTTATTACACTCTTCCCTGACAACCTTGTATAATATTACCTTCTATGAGCGAGTCTCTGCGAATGCGATCGCACGGGAGCGTCTGACCGGCCTCCGGATGTCTTGCCCATCGGGTCGGCGCGGGCGGCGCCTAGCGCGACATCAGCGACCGCATCTCACCGCCCCGCCAGCATCTGCACAATAAAACACGGTGTTAGCCTTCGTTGAATCTAGGTCCTAGAACTAGGTACTAGGTCGATGTCAAGAAAACTGTGAGCGGCTGACTGTCCGCTGGCTAAGCCTGAGTCGCGTATTGCCCAACCATTGTTGAGCAAGCGACGAACTGTAACAAACACGAAATCGGACTTGTAGTTTTGGAGAAAAATAAATAAAATAAATAAATAAATTCGGGACACTTCCACACACGGTCGCCTGACCCCAAACTAAGCAAAGCTTGTACTATGGCTGCCAGGGACTGATATACATACTTAGATATTTTTAAATACATACTTAAATACATATTAACACCCAGACATAGAACAAACACAAATGTTCATCACATTAATGTTTGCCCTAGGTGGGAATCGAACCCACGCCCCCAAGCTCAGAAGACAGGTTCACTACCAACTGAGCCACCGAGGCAGTCAAAATAGTCAAAATAGTCAAAGGCAAAAATGGCAACATGGATTTGCACAAACAAACATATATTCTCTCACCCCAAACGCATATACAAATATACCGTCTCCATTTCGTCGTCCGTTCGTCAGTAAGCAATACTCCGCAAACTGAGCACGGGTTTATTCAGTACGCGCTGTTCGGATACTCCATTTAAAGTATATAGGGTGAAGAGCTGGAGTCAAACAGTCAACCGGTCACAGTTAGCTCACTTAGAACGAAACCTTAGGCTCAGTGCTAAAGGATTTACTTTGACAGATCTGCATGCATTTACTAACATATAGCTGTTTCTGTTATTGTAGCCTATTAGTACCTAACCACAATTTGCAAAAAAGCAAACAAAGCTCTTGGCTTCATTATTAGGGTTGCTTCCCAATTTGGTGACGCTACGGTGGCTAAGGTGCTGTACAACTCATATGTTCGGAGCGTCCTCGAGTTTGGTGCTGTTGTTTGGGATCCTTATGAAACCAAATACTCACTCATGATTGAGAAGATCCAACGAAAGTTTGCTCGGTGGTTATATAAACGAACATATGGGTACTATCCGTTTTTATACCCGTCGTTGTTTGTGTCAGGCATGACCGGATTAGATACACTGGTTCTGAGGCGGAAACTCTTGATTGTAATGCATTATTCTTCAGTTTTACACAATACCGTGGACAATCAGGCAGCACTATATCAGATTGCGTTGCGGGTTCCGAGAGAAGTCGCGCCGAGAACGATGCCGCGACTTTTGGCGAGGCCTTCCACGCGCACCCGTCACGCCCGCAATGCTCCGACTGTACGTGCTCGCATTTTGCTCGGTGACATGCTCGTTCAGTGTAGAAATATTGACATTTTTGCTGACAAATTTAATTTCATTATAAATAATGCGTACGCATACTTAAACCTATTTTACTAGGATTTTTACTCTACATAAATATGTTATATTACATTTCGATATCAATGTATAATTATTTATACGTCATGTAACTATTGTATGACAATATGGTGTTTTGGTGTCTAGACTGTAAACCATTTTTGTATTGAATTAAATAAATAAATAAATAAATTAGACAAGGACATCAATAACTGTATATAGCAAGCTTAGATAAGTCAATTAAGCTTTCCAAATTAGGCCTATTAGCCTGATCTCCACTATCAGCGCACGACTCGCGAGGCACGCTTCTATCTTAGCATGAAACTTGGTAAGCAAGCTGGAACACACCAAATGCAGGTGCAGTCCGTGTGCATTCCAATCCAGTCTGCGAGGACCAGTAACGTAAAAAATTCTAGCAAAGATGTCACACGAAAAGCAGTCCGTTTCCAGTTCGTTACAGTAGCTGCGTGATGTACTGCTCGTTGACAACGACAAACTGACAGCACGCGCACGGAACGGACTACAACTGAGTTTTATGTGTTTAACTCTAAAGGCTAGAAGCGATGGCAGCCTAGTTGGGAGAAGGTCCGCCTCTCAAGCCAGAGGGAGCGGGTTCGAACCCAGTCGGAGACACGCACCAATTTGTTCATTGTGTGAGCATTTGTGCGTATTGTATGTCATCTGCTACATGATTGGAGCCCGGTGTATGGCGACAGGCTCGCCCTCTGTCTTATTTGGGACTGAATATCGTCCGGCGAAGTGTGGGTGTTCTATTACACCTCTGCTAGCCCCTTCGAGGGAAAGGCGTGACGGCATGTTAACTCTAAAGAAGCCAGTGCGGCACAGAAGCATGCCTCATGAGTAGTCGTGAGGCATCCTCGGACAATAGTCTTAATAATCTAACACAGATTACCTCAGATGTCAAATCTAAAAGACGCAAATTGGGTCGCTCCGCAAAGTTAGGTAAAAGTTCGTTTTTAAGTTCAGTCCAAGTATGCTATCGAAGTGGATGTCTCAGGCGTAGCTCAGACAGAACGGGAAGGAAACTCTATTAATATACAATTTTGTATTTTAGACTATGGTGATATGGTTCATTTGTCAATGACATCAAAAAGTGCGCAAGGATTTTTCCGTTCTGTCTGAGCCGAGCCTTATCGATGTTAGCAAAAGTATTTATCAAAAAGTGTATTATTACCTACCTGACCTGGCCTAACGTATAACTTCTAATTACTAGAATTATCCAAAGCTCCGAGAACTCGAGACTATTACAAATTAGAAAAGTTATTCTTTGTATAAGATTATTACTCACACTACACTATAGAGGTAAAGTGGAGTGAGAGTCCCTTACCCACACATTTACAATACGAGTCCAGATATTTATTGTACTGCAAATAATCACAAACATTTCCCTCACGCCTTTCACTCCAGATGTCAGCAAGAGCTCGGAAAATTTTGCGATGTAAATTTAACAGCGCTACTGATTCATTTTCGTTTCATTCTCTACCTTTAGTGTTTCATCTGCAGAGACAAATAACTGCAGAACAGTTTTTATTACCTGAACTACATACCTAGCTTATCTTATGTACTTTACAGTCTTTATTATTAAATAAATAAAATTGCATATACCTACACCACTATTTTTAATGTACCTACTAACAAAATATTAAAGCCTGATTCTTTACATTTATAACCATTTCATAACAAAGTCTTTTTACTGTGGGACCAACCCTGAAATCGCAAAACAAAAATCAGCTGTTCCATTTAAAAAGACAATTGACCAGCGACAAAATGTCAAGGCATAGAAAACTGCATTAACCATCACCATCAGATCAGAATCACCTTTTTAGGTGATTCTGTATAAAACAAAAAATATGCACAACACGAGATTTACTCGTAATTGCCTATTATTTTTTCCCTTTCCCAAAACTTCGAACCTCCATATCATTCTTAGATCAAAAATCAATTTATAGATCAAAAAGGCAAGAAATGTATCGTAGAGACATATGTGAACCTTCAACTGAATTTAAATTGAAACTAATGGTTGCAAACGGTAATAATGGAAACTATTAGCAAACATCCGCAAACAAATCTCGTCTAATGAACGAAATGCTCAAGTAGCCAGTGCTGCGTATATTATTATGTCATATTGAATGTCGCAGCTCTAGTGATTCCATCAGTCAGACTCGGCCGCCGCATTACATGTAATAGTTTCGCAGAAAACGGCGCGGAAATTGAATGAAATTTCATTTCAGCAGATTCCTGTTTCGGATAAGTTCTAGCGGCGTGCGGAGGACGGCGGTGGACGGCGGACGATATCGGCAATCTACAAATACATACTTTTCATGTGTTATTTTGACAGGCCAATTAGTGGTTTTCAGTCCTCATCAGTTAATGATTCTTACTTAGATGGAAGTACTTTTATTTTCAACCTAGCTTCTGCCCGAGTAACCGCAAAATAAATGTAAACATTGCAACTGCAAACACTTAAAGTATTAACGAGAAGTCGTAAAAAGCAATTAAGTACAACCAACGCAGCTCTCAGCCAACTACAGAGGCTTCCCTAAGGAACACCGAGAAATGACTTTACTTCGTTAGTCCAGATATCAGTCGCAGGTAACAAGATTGGAGTTCCTAGACCTAGATTTAGCTGCATGTAGCGGACGCGCTAACCCGGTACGTGGCCGCCACTCGCAAAGTGCCGCAATCCCAACTTTTATACCGCACGTAAAACTTACTATTTATTGCATTTCGCAAGTACTCAGACAGCGGTATAAGATGAATTTCGAATGTTTTACAGTTGTAGGACGTTGCTTTACGTTTAAATATAGAATATAGATATGATTCTGCTGAGTATTTTTTATAATGGATAGAGCTACTGATAGCTGTTGAGTCGTTTGGCTACAAAACCATGTCGTAAACCTGTTTATTTTAAATAATAGTAAAAATTATAGTCATTTTAACAAAATAAAACTAGTCATCAGATACTAGAAAAATGTTAAATTTTTATTAGAGAGCATAAAATAAATGTCACGGTCAGTAAATTCGACATTAACAACTTTCTAATCTTTCACAGCGAACACTTTAAATCCTTCAACAGATCAATTCACATGTAAACACCTCGCAAATATCCGAATCCAAACCGGAATAAAAATAAAACCGACAATATCATACAGTTTTATTGTCCCCGGAAATATACAGCAATTGTATTTTAAGCTTTATTATGTAAATTGTTGGTTTTATTATCCTTTTTTGAACTAGCCCTTTGTTGTGGGATTGGATATTTATCTTTTTGTGAATCTGAATTGTTGGATATAAAAGTTTTAGGCTAAATGTATCGTATCGGCTGCACTATGATAACTTTTACATAGCTTAGTTAGTAGATAGTGCGTGTATAGTGGGGGACGCTAAGCATTTTACATGATTATTTAAAAAGTTAACTTCAAAACAGTGCCGAAAATAATAACTCCACCGGGAAAAATCTAAGTTGACAGGGGATTCCGACCTTCTTTACGTTATGTCGGAAACGCAAAAAACAAAACTTCTAAATAAATATTTCAACTTCCAACTTTCCAAGTGGGAGCGAACTCCTAAACTTTTCATAAGGGCCAAGCTTTGCTTAATTTTCTCTTCCCCGAGCGTTGCAGATTGAATTTTTATTTTAGCATTAATTATTTGATTTTACCATGGGTGGGTAAGGTATATGATTTATGCAATGAGTTGATTCGAGCTGCCAGTAATAAAGATTTATATTATTACTAGCTGTCACCCCGCGACTTCGTTCGCGTTTATTATTTATATATATATAAATAATAAACGCTAACGAAGTTCTAAGTTCTAACGAAAAGTCCTATCTCTCAAGTTGGATCGAATTGCACATGGTGTGCGAATTTTATTATAATCGGTTAAGTGGTTTAGGAGTTCATTGAGGACAAACATTGTGACACGAGATTTATATATATTAAGATTATTGTGAATCCATAAATTTACACGTCTTTCCATTGCCACATATCGAAATAGAAAACCCAATCGAACCGGCCACTCGGCCACATTCGACGCCTTACGATGTAAAATGTTAAATTCGTTTTAAAATTCTCTGTGCAGTGCTGAAACACGTTCGCTTGAAAATAAAATGAGTATAGGCAGTTAAAGTGAATAGTGCAGTGGAAATGGGTGAATTGGGCGTCCTGCTTTTGGTGTCCATTGTCGGCATGGCCGCGGGGAATGCAGAAGAGGTGATTGTAATTGTTTTGTGGCAACACGCTCCTTTATATCTCAGCCTATTGTCCACTAACGTGCTCAAATGGAATATTTAAAAAACTGCGGATGCAAGCAGCGAATGAAACACAATAAAGAATAAAAGAGCGATAGTGGCCATTGTTGGTCGGAGTAAACTGAATTTAGTGAATTGAAAGTTTTTAACAAAAGAAATACGACTGAAAAAAATGGTATTGCAATCGGACTTTTTCATTTTATTCAGAGTTAGTTTTTATGGAAAATGTAACTTTATTTTACATTTTGATACACGGATGATTTAACGTTTTAGAGATGAAACAAATATGATTTTATGATTTCTTTTTATTTTATCAAACGAAGATTAGATACCTAATTAATTAATTTAATTATGGGTAATCCTATTTAATATTATTTTACCTTCAGGACAATTATACCTATTGGAATTATGACTAAAGTATTTGTAATAGCACAGATTTAGATTAAGATTTGATTATAGTGTTGCATATTGTTATTTCGTAATTAATAATGCATGTGCAATACCTACTGACATATTGTCTATTGATTATGCGTGTTAGAAATATTTCCAAGAGAACAAGCGGCTCGCCAAGTCCATAGTAGAGGCGCTGCAGGACTCCAAGTTCGACGCGGAGCTGCTCTTCGACCTGAAGAAGGACAACCAGGTGTTTCTCAACCGCACCATGTCGCTCGTCATCAAGTACATCATCAAGCGGTAAGTGTAGCGGATACAGGATTGTGATTTAGAGGCTTAGCCACCAAAATCCGTTAGTTCTCCGTTAGACTCAAAATCACAGTATACCCACTCACATTAGTTTAGAACTTAGTTATTAAGCTTTTATATTTTTGTGGGTAAAAGAGACTGTACGGTCTAAGCTCAGCATTAAAATCTGTGAGCGTAAATCACCCCTGTTTTATCTTAATTATATATATTAGATCAACTTCGAGGCATACCTTTTCCAAAAACAATCTAAATCAGACTATTCTTTAAAAGTTATGCGTGGTGATGCATTACAATCAGCGAGTTAACAATCAAACATCCCCTGTTTTCCTACCCTTAGGATTGTTTATTTTTTTTTAATTTATATGGGACCATCTTTGGGATAAAATAATCTTTGTAAAAAAAAGAATTATCAAAATCCGACTACCCTGTATAAAGTTATGCGTCATACATAAAAAAATATAAAATAATACCCCGACTTGTAAACTGACAAGACGACCGTTTCTTCGGTTAAAAACACAGGTTAATAATACTTGTAAGCGACGAGCTTGTATGAGGAGATTCATGGAAGTTGAAAAAGCGAATGATATGTACCAAGACCGTAGTAATTGAAGAGAAGTGGTCTCTGCCTGCCCCTATGGGAAACAGGCGAGAATATTATTATGTATTTGTAGGTAAGTAGAACTGTCACATAAAATGCTCTAAGTACATTCCCTGATAGGAAGTAAAAAAATGAACTTTTAAGCTGTACGGAGTTCGCTACAATACGTATTGAAATAGCCTTAGGTAATTTATAAAAGTACTCGTATGATAATAAATGGCCTACAAGCGTGTCTCGACGCGTACTTGACAATTATTACTGAGGTTTAACTAAGTGCGTTATTTTGGTAAAGAAAAATTCCATTATTACCTACCCATCTCATTTTCGTTTCTTTTTTAGTTTTAAAATCATTTAGGGTATACGTATTATATCTTAATAAATACTTGTTACATGAGCCTTGTACTTTTAAGTAAATGTTTTGTAAACATTGTTATACCTATGGTAAGTGATTATTGTTTTTTTTTTCTTCTTTCAGCGAGGTGGACAACTACAGGTCTCGACGCACGGACGCAATTAGCCGACGCATATATTCTTCACTTATCATGAAACTTATTGATATCGCAAGGGTATAAAATGTTTATATTGGTTTTTAACAAAATTTGAACTTTTTCACGATCTAATATAGAGGCTGAATATAGTGAAACTTTTGTAAACTAAATCCACTTGGCCTCAAATCAAATCAAATGAATAATATGATACCAATGAATATAGGCTGGACTGCGGTGTGCGCCAGGGGGGTTTGACCTCTCCGGACCTTTTTGGCATTTATATGAACGGCCTCATAGAGGAGCTGAGACGCACCAGGGTAGGATGCCATGTAGGTGACGTATGCGTCAATAACCTGAGCTACGCTGATGATATGGTGCTTCTCAGCCCCTCTATCAGCGGTGTGAGAAAACTTCTAGATATATGTGAAAGATACGCTGCTGAGCACGGTCTCATATATAATGTCGCTAAAACTGAGATGATGGTTTTCCGAGCTGGAAAAGGCCCGGAGAGAATTCCGAATGTATTTTTGAGGGGTTCACCAGTGAAGATCGTCCGGCATTTTAAATATCTGGGCCATATTTTGACGGAAGATCTGAGTGACGACATGGACATGGAACGCGAAAGAAGGAGCCTGTCCATACGGTGTAACATGCTCGCGCGCCGTTTTTCCAGCTGCAACACAGACGTAAAAATAACACTTTTTAAGGCGTACTGTCTGTGCTTATACACCTGTCAGCTATGGACCAAGTACACACGCAAAACGTGTCATACCATAAGGGTACAATACAATGATGCTTTTCGCATTCTCATGAAGAAACCGCGTTATTGCAGCGCGTCGAGCATGTTCGCCGATGCACGGGTTCCGGATTTCTTTGCCGTCATCAGATCTAGAGTGGCATCCTTCTGGGCTGGGTTGAGATGTTCGAAGAACGGCATACTGCAATGCCTGGGGGACTACCTCGGTAGCCCGATTTTTAAATCATGGATGACAGTGCACCAGAGCGCGAACCGGAAATAGGACTGTAATATATATTTAATATAGCACAAATTTATTTTAGTATTGTTTACACAACTTTTCTTTTGTACTATTATAAATTATGATTAGATGTTTTAATGTATGGGTTTTTGCCTGAAATAAAAATTATTATTATTATTATTATTATTATAAACGCGAAAGTTTGTAAGAATGGATGGATGGATGTTTGTTACTCTTTCACGCCAGAACGGCTGAACAGATCTGGATGAAATTTGGCACAGAGATATATTGTAGTCTTGAATAGCACATAGGATACTTTTTAATTGCGGGTGAAAACGCGGGACGCAGCTTCTTGATTATAAAACGAATACAAATGATTGAAAATAAATTTTTATACGTCAAAGTTGTAAAAATGACTACCTACCACCATGTTTGGAAAAAGAGCCACTACCCAAAAGAGCAGGCAAGAATCTGCTGTGCATATTTTTTCCCATATCCTGTACATATGTAAATTTTTACCTATTTTTTTTAATTTGAATTTATAGAATTGTAAAACATTCTAAATCAAATCTAGACAAAGCCTACAAACTACGGATCCATTTAAGGTTTAAAGACATTTATTCTCAATAAAGACATTACATATTACAATATATACGAGTACATTACACTTGAGAACAATACTAAACATCAACAAAATTACAATGTCGTCATATATAGCAAGGCTACCAACCCTCTCAACGTATTCATTTGCTTAGAAGACTGTGATCGGCTATCAGGTATTGAGCAAGTTGTTTTTTGAATACGTTGACATTTAGTTGTGGACTATCCTTCAACATAGAACCGAAATAAGCATAAGCCTATTTGTTTTAACAGTAAATAATTTAACCCTCGTATCCACAAACATTACTATTGTAAGCACAAACATTACTTACGTAAGTCAATGCCAAGTACAACCTTTCTCAGTACATTGACATGTCAGCTGCCATACATTATCTGTACCCTGTGCGTGCGAGCGCTCATAGGTTGTGAGTACGGGGGTAAGTGTTGCACCTTCCAGGACCTGCCTCGCAACACCAGCGCCTCGAGCCGCATCGAGACGGCGCACCGGTACTACATGTCGGTGGAGAGCAGAGACATGCACGACCAGATGGCTGACATGCAGGTGTTCCACGCGTGCGCGCGCCTCTACGACGCTATGTTCACGGTGAGTTTGCTCGATCAAACGAGGAGCGGATGTAAACACAGAAGACGGTAACTAGGAAAGACCTGCGGTTTGCAGTGGTCCGACAGAAATCCACCAGGAACTGATTTTTTTTCTCGGGAAACGAGTATTAACTAGTTACTTTAAATGTCATTTTCTGAACCCCTGGCAACATGTATGCAAAATTTCATTATGATTGATTGAGAAGTTAAGGCGTAAAAGTGTAACAAATAAACTCATGTTTACATGTAGGTACTTTTAATATTAGTTAGGAAAATGTAGATCTATACGAGAATCAACAATTTTCTACTTTCCTTCTTTAGACAAAAGCGAGAACAAATAGACAAACACCTAACGAATTTAGTCGCCGTAATTAAAAAGCGTCCTACGAATAATGATGAAGTGACAAGTCAAATTTAGGGACCAGCAAGAGAGACGAATACCAAGTTACTGTCCCACATAGTAACTTAACGAACATTTAACTTATAACGACAGTAATTAATGCTGTGTTCAGAAAACCGTTGTTAAATATTACTCAATTCTAAAAATGTGGCCTATGTTTTACAGCATTTTACAAAATCAAAAGGACAAACCGAAAAGGTTTAGATAAGTAACAAAGTAGTGGATACTTCTTTTTATTTCAAACCGCACCATACGAGCAAACCCGAAAAACCAGATCAGACTCTATAAGCCGACAGTAAATGATTTTATCAGTGACCGTGTGATGTTCAACCATCATTGCGCCAACTTTATGTACCAGTCGTAAAACGGTTTTATTCCGGGACTTTTCTATTTAGGGTCAACTGGGTAAATGCGTCTGTGGGGCAATTGCGTCTTACGAGAATTACTGACAAACTCTTTATACAAGTTCGGCAACTCATGCCATCTTGCACAGATTATTACAACGAAAGATAAAAAAAGATGAAAGTGGCGCCTAATTTGTGAAGGGTTTGTCAGTAATTCTTGAAAGACACAACTGCCCCACAGCGCATTTGCCCCAGTTGACCCTATATCAGAAAAACTTTATTTTGTGACAATGAAAATATCGAAAGGTATTTCAAGTGTGGTGATCTGAGAATTTAAATTATTGACATGGATCAGACCAATACTTTTTTGGGACTCACAACATTATCTGATTAAATTTAGTTTCTTGTGACAGGCTCCAAGGATCCTGTCACAGCTGGGTAAGTTGGATGACCTGACGCCGCGGATGCTCGTCAGGAAACTGAGGGCTATGGAAATCAAACCTGTACACCTTGGAGTAGTGCTACTGCTGCAGGTAAGCGAACTCTTAGAAATATACAAATATTGTAACGAGTAATTAGTCAGTAGTACTCGTACTTAGTGAAAATGCGAGATTTTAAGTATTGTTAAACGGAGATTTCCATAACAAGAGCTAGACGAATGTTCCTTAGAAGTAAGATGAAAAATAATCGCCTGACAAGCCTAACCCCCTTACTAAAAAACGTTTTATAGCTCGGAATAGTTTTACGATGTTTTGTCTTTGATTAATAGAGTTAAAAATGAAATAGAAAGAAAAAGACCAAACATACACTATATAACATCTTTTATAAATTTTGCAAATACATATGTATATATTTTTTTTAATTGCACTTCACGGACTCCGGGGTCCGTGACCTTTGTTAACATAAATCTTAATTATTATTTAAGGGGAATACAGGTAGAGGGGGGTTAGTTATTAAGTCCTAATGTAAGGTTAGGTTAAAGGTTTTCAGATTTACTTATTACACTGTGAGTACACCACAAGCAGACCAGCGACCCGCAACACTATATATTACTACCAAACACTGTATATAGGTATTACTCAACTATTTACACTAACACTGGATATTATAGTAAGGGGCTGCGAACTGCGAAAGTGAAATCGAAACCACACCACCGCTTATCCATTGAGCCGATTCGATCGGAACAGAAGCCCAACAATAAGCTGTACAACACCAGACTAATAACGATATTGAGCGTTTGCCACTGGGGAATATACATTCATCTTCCTTATCTCCAGTTCCACCTCCGTAACACGGTGAACTTCGCTATGCGCACAAAAGTCGTTGATGTGCTGTCGACAAAGCCACAGGAGGTCGGCTCGCAGGTACATTGTTATCTCAATATTAGTATTAGCTTATTTATAGAATACTGTTGTACATACAAATCCCTAGTGTATTTTCGCACTAACATCGCGTTAAGTACGCCAAGGAATATGAGTTACAATTACTAATGAAATTTACTAGAAAACTTTATACAATTTGATTTTCTAAAGCTAATTTCATTAGTAATTGAAACCTATGTTCCTTGGCGGCACTTGCTATGTTAGAGCGGAAACACACTAGAGATTTGTATGTACAACAATATTCTACACGATTTTGAAGATGAACTTCCGCAAAGTAACGCCTGATTCAATCAATTGCTTGTAGAAAGTTATGTTACAAAAATTGCGCGCCTTTTCATCATCACGACAGGACTTTTTCCAGTGGAAAATCTAAGAAATGTCCTGCGAAATTATTCATTCATTCTAGCCTAAGTTGTTATATTGAATACGAAGCAAATACAACGACATAGTTTGGTCGTTTGGCATAGTTTTTAGATTTTCAGGACCTTCGAAATCCATGGCTCAACAATGTATGAGTTCCGAAGTAAAATAAAGCTCAGTTTTTTTAGATTCGGTCCTTTTGTGAAGTCACATTAAAAGTTAACTACACGACAATAAAAACATTAGGTTTTTTAGAATCAAAACTCTTTTTAGTCTTTACAATACAAAGTGCTGGTTTTAGGTGTAGTAATACTCAAGGGTGTTGACCCGACAAAGTAAACAACTTTTAGAATCCAAATTCCAGAAAAAAAGTCATGTCTTCAAACAAAACTGATCACTCGACTAGTCATTTTCTATGGAGACTTGATTATTTTTCTTTAGAATTTTGCAAACTGTGTACTAAAAGTTGTTCACTTTGACAGGTAGAAAAAGTCAAAATGTTTTAATTTTATTGGTTATCAAAGGTACACTTATGAACGTCAAAGTTTTATAATATACTCGACCGCGCTGTTCGGAAAAAGAGCCACTACTCAGAAGAACAGGCAAGAAACCGAGGGGCATAACACCGTTAAGAATTAATACTACACCCTAACCCAGCACCTTGCATAATTCGCTATTCCAAATGATTGATAATTTGTTACTGATTGTCACAGGTGGTGTCGACGCTGAAGGCGCTGGCGGCGCGCCTGCTGCCCGTGGCCGAGCTGCTGGACGTGCACCTGGCGCACTCCAGCCCCGCCTTCAAGGACTCCTGCCCTGCCACCTGGCTCGGGATTGTCAATAATAAACAACTCTGATTAACTATTACTTTTGATGTTCCGCCATCTTCCTACACTTCCCACTTTTGTAATTTGAAAACCAGTTGCAATATAAAATTAAATATATACCTACCTACATATCGTGTTATATGACGACTTAACTCTACTAGTTTCGGGATCGTACGGACTCCTTCATCATCGGAGATACGCCCGTTCACGCGGCGACCTCCGCGTGCTCAATATACTCGTATCTTACGGAAATTATAGTGAACTTATCCCACTCGTGTGGGGTCAGTACAATATGTACGTATTCTCTATACGTCTCTCACTTCCTTGTCATGAATGTCGTCTTTCACGCAGTTCTTTGATACTTTCTTTGGTCGTCTTCTACCGCTAAAGCCAGTCACACTCAAATTCTTAGTTCTTCAATACTGTATTTAAAAATACGACCTTATAATAACGACACATACATGAATAACCTGCATGAAGATAGAGTACTATACGTAATGGTGGATGCGCTGAACGCATTCTTTGGCAGAGGCATTTGTAGAGTCCTCGGATAAAACAGCGAAGAGTGGAAGCTAGTCTGTACAGTACAGTAATATTTGTATTAGCATAGATAAGACAAGTTAGTTTGTGTTCTATGGTCATGTAGCTTGATTAGATGACCCAGACTGTTATCAACAGACCATCGCTTAACCAGTGGCCTGGTTATTTAGTTTATCGTTCTAGGTTGTAACTTATGAGCAAACAGAATATATTAAAGTTATGCTGGACGGCGAGCTCGTGACCTTTCTAGTGTAATGTATGCATCACGGCAAGGAAACCGTATTATCTGATAATATCTCTGATCTGATTACAGCTAGAGTTACATGCATAAAGCATACGCGCGCAGAGCTTCTCTACATTTACTGCCGAGGCTGTTTAATGCTGTCAGCCTTGAACGTAATCCAGACAACCAATTAAATCTGTATCTAGTTGTAGTGGTAGTAGCGATGGCAGCCTAGTTGGGAGAAGGCCCGCCTCTCAAGCCAGAGGGAGCGGGTTCGAACTCGCAACAATTTGTTCATTGTGTGATCATAATGATGTGCGTATTGTATGTCATCTGCTACATGACTGGAGCCCGGTGTATGGCGACAGGCTCGCCCCCTATCATATTTGGGACTGAATATCGTCCGGCGAAGTGTGGGTGTTGTATTACACTACTGCCAGCCCCCCCCATATGTTTAAGAAACAATTTGAATTAACTTTTTTAATGCTACAATAACCCCTGCTAGGCAAAGACCTCCCCCCAATGATCTCTATAACGACCGGTCTTACGCTGCCCACATCCAGAGGCTTCCCGGGACCGTCACCAACAACAAACTCATTAGTTTTAAGTAAAAGAGTCAACACGAATCTAGAGTCTACAAAGACTTCTTACTTTTAAATAGTATGTATTTGTTATATTAGTCCTTAAAAGGTAAAACGTCGTAACCAGCAAGTGTTTCCCTAAATAGGTGGATCGTAAACAAGCCGAGACAGGATAATTCAGCGATCGTGCGCGAGACTGGGTCGCACGCCGCACAATGGCCGGGCAGGGTCGGAGGTTGTCCTAAGTATCGTACTACGGTAATGCTGCACCTACACAACACATTACTCGTATCGTGTCGATGTACATTGATATTCCTCCAGGGTTGCCACCTCGACAGTCCATTTCCTTTTTTTGATTTAACTTTTCAAAAGTAAAGCGGATAGCAACTTTGCGGACCTTTGTTTCGTTGATATTTTTAACTAAAAATGTTAAAATAAAGTTTTACGCAAACATTATTAATATATGTATTTTTGCAAGTTCTTAATATTACTTCACGTACCTATGCGTTTCTTAGTGATACTTTTTGTTTTGTTTTTTAAATAATTTCTACATTCTCCCGTATTCATAAGAGTTCAACTGGGGGTTTCTGATTCTACTTCATACAGTTTTAATTATTACTACCTAGGTACTTTCTTGTTCGTAAAACTGATTTATTAACAACTTAGGTTAGGCTACAAAAATAAGGATTAGCCACTCAGGTAAAATTCTTAGATAACACTTAAGGTAAGTGTATAAAAAATTGACTTTACTTTCAAGTCGCTGTACTGAGGATAGGGATTAAAATAAGAATTGAAACTCCGTATCAGGAAACTCCGTAGGTATGTTTAACATGTTTGCATTTTGATAAACACTTATTGCCTTATTTTGATGTTTCAATGTGTGTGTTAATTTACGGATTGGGATATAAAAACACACATCCCCAATGACCAATAACTCAACCGCTTTTTAGAGTTAAGCACCAAATACGAATAGCCACGGAACCAGGGCGAGGAGAACGGCGCAGCCCTGCAGGCTGAGTGGGCGGCTCGCCGTACTATCCGGTAGTTTTTATTAGACAAGGCGGATTTATCACCACTAAACCGTACACAGACGTACCAACTATCGACGTCGGGCCACTAAAGCTCGGACTAAATAATTTAGATCAGGTATTTTGATGGCTTTTGTATGATTTGAGTTCTGTCTCTGATAACATGCGTTATTTAGATGCCTATAACTTGTTTATAGCCTATAATTGTTGTATAACAAACTGAAATTGTGATTTGTATTAACGTAGCATAGAAAGGAGCACCTGCCTCCACTCGTTCATATAGTTTCACGTAAACTAACCTCAGTTTTTATTTAAATTTAGGAGCCTTCGGGAATACTCCTCGTAGTTCGTACTGAAGACGGTCGGCGGTGAACCTGCATCTCATTACACCGGCCGGCCAATTTCGCTCCAATCGAATGTTGCCCGTGTCGACAATACTACTATTGATATTGCACTGATTTGTATGCATGTCGGTGTGTGTCGTGAAACGTGTGGTTTTCTTCTTGGCCAGTTGTCACGACGATGAACGTGAGTTTGGAAGCCTTAGAGGTAGTCCAGACTAACACCAGTGATAGGCAAGTACGGCTGTATCATAACTTAACCCGTCAAAGGACACCATAGCGCGCGGTTCGCGAAAATCGAATTTCCAAAAATGGACTTTCGCTTACACAATGCAGTGTTGCTTATTGCATAACCGGAAAATGACCTTTAATTACAAAAATAAAAAATATCGACCTTATGTATGCAATTTAAAGTTGCTTTTCGCGTGTTTCTCATGTTCCTTAAGAACACCTGCTGTACGTAAGACAAAATTGGTCTAGGTACTTAATAAGTTTGAATTTAATACATAATATCATAACACTTAAAATCTCAGTAATTAAGCTTTTACGTTGATATTTTTGTATGAACTACTAAATTCGCTGTCATTGTCATAGTTAAAGTTTGCATTCTTGTTTACAAAAATAAAACATAGAAATTAGGTTTATTAACAACCAGTGTAAATGTGCTACCTGCTTCTGGCTCCATCATTTACCGAATCATGTGCTACTTCCGACTGCATCATCAGATCAGTTCTATGGTATGAATCAAAATCAAATCATTATTCAATTAGGTATAGAAGATACACTTATAAACGTCAAAGTAGGCAAGAAACTAACTGAAACGAACTGAAACTGAACTATTTTAAAATTATTAGGGTCAACTAGGGCAAATGTGTCTGTGGGGCAATTGCGTCTTACGAGAATTACTGACAAACCCTTCGTAAATTAGACGCCACCTACATGTTATTTTTTTAATCTTTAGTTGCAATAATCTATACAAGATGACGTTAGGTGCATAACTTGTGAAGGGTTTGTCAGTAATTCTCTACCCTGACCCTACATCTAAACCGAACCAAATTTCAGCTCAATCAGACACCGGAAAGTGGTTCAAATCTTGCACACAATATATAGTAAGCCATACATACATACATATTTACGAAAGTGAAATAACTATACTTAATATTATAAATGCGAAAGTGAGTTTGTTCGTTCGTTTGTTTGTTTGTTTGTAACGCTTTCACGTCTCAACTACTTAACCAATTGTCTTGAAATTTTGCATACATGTTGTCTGAGGTACAGAAAAAGACCTTCCTTAGAAGACCTTAAAAGAACTTACCTTAAAAGAACTTTCCTTAAAAGACCTTAGGGTACCTTTTATCCCGAAAAAGTAAACGGTTCCTGTGGGACCGCAGGCGAAACCGCGGTGCGCAGCTAGTTTGTTATAAAGCTTGTATAAAATACCGAAATGACGTAGGATATATTTTACTACAACATACGTTTATACAGTTCCTATTGTAATGTGTTAAAACCAATCCGTGTGTATTTTCCGCTATCTCTGTGTTTAGGGAAGCGTCTCGCAGATTGGCGTCAAATCGCCTTCTGGCGCGTTAGCTTCTCGTGATGAGGATCACGTCAGTCGACGCCGAAATGAGCTGAAATATCGCACAGATAAGCGATAATTACAGGAGGTAAGTCGAGGAGAAATATTTGGAGATAGCACAGGTGAGGTCACGGTATATGGCGATGTTTGCACGGTTGTTCGATTTTAGATAATTATAGACCCCTCCTTTGTCTGGTAGAGCGCTGTTGTTAGTCGGCCGAGCGAGTGTTAGCGAGCGAAGCGTCTCTGCTTCAGCTTCGACAAAAATGCTTTCGTATGTTCGATTTCTGTCCGGATCTTTGTCTTCTTCCTATTATACCTACTAAACATAACTAAGAGCATTCTAATACCCTATTTTTAGTGAATCATTTCACATTATATGTATAGGTCCCGATTCTCTTAAAATTTTGTGAGAAGGTTCGATAACATTTTTGTTTGGGTAGAATTTAGGTTTCATGTTTATTTTTTAATAATGTTTTTTGTTTTTTTTTTTAAACAATATTTCTGTCATTTTGAAAAACTTCCAAATATGGACTCGGCAAAAAAAGTCTGTATAATTGTCGAACTTACTCACAAATATTCACGAGAATCGGTTGAGGACTGCGACCTGTACACGAGGACAAACGTTGGCCGCGAGATCGACAGTTCACAGTGTCACTAGTTATTTGACTGTCAAGTTTCCCTAAGAGTCAATGAATTTTTTCAGCCATAAATGTTTTGTATTTTCTAACTTTTTTGAAGTAGTAGATACGTTTGTTTTAACAACACGAGTCTGTTGACGTTTTAAAAGCTAATGCAGCTTTTATATGAATTTTAATTGCTAAGTGTTTAGGTAGTTTTGACGAATGAATGAAGTGTGAGTTTTTCGAGGAAAATTACTGATCTAGAAATGTTTAAAAAGTTTTTCCTGTACTTTTCGTCGCAATCCAAAGCTGTTTCCAAATATTTCGCATTAAACAAACAGCAGTGAGCTACCGCCAACCCCTACTATTTGCAATAAATCAATTACGATCCCACGCGACTCGGTCACTTCACACCTTCGTCTCAATATACAACCGAAATCCAGATATTTCCCCCAACAAATAAGCTCTAAGGATTTATGTTTGCTGACTGCGCACTCCCCGGGGCGACGATTAGGCCATACCCTGGATTGGCCAAGGAGAATGGCTCAGATAAAAATTCCCGACCTTATATCACGGAATTAGGAGCTTACTTTTGTTTGTGTTTGGACGCGCTTAAAAGTCGACGCCAGGATTTACAGGAAATATGGTAGGGCCTTTTAAAACTCGCAAAAGACCGCGTAATTTGCCGTTGAGTATTTTTCGGCTCGGATTTGTGGATGGGCCAGGCACTAAATCAACCTGCAGCGGGAAACTCTCGGGAAAACCTTGCTTTGTCGTGTTATTGTTTTTATGGTTGTTTCGGCTGAGGAGAAACTTCACTCTTGAGCCTCTGTGGAATTTCTTTTACGTTTATAAATTTCATTGTTGAAAGTATAGGAGTGGTATAATACGTAAATGTACTTAATGTACCTACGAGTAATAGGGATAAATCTATTGCGTTGCAACATAATAATAGTTAAGCGTAGCCAACAACGAGTACACATTTCTAGCGTGTCCTCAAAACTCAATCAGAAAGTGGCAAACTTTAACAATGTAGTTTTCACGAGTATGTCAGCGCCTCCCGTCCGGCCGCGTGATAACATGCAGTAGTATGCGCTGCGGCGCGGCTGCGGACCGGCTGCGGCCCGGCTGCGGACCGGCTGCGGTGCGCTGCGTCTATTGTCCGAGGAAGTGGTCAAACCAAAGATATACGACCTGTCGCAGTAAATGGACTGTGCCGCTGAGATTAGTTCGTAGCTTTGCTGCATTTCCGTAGTACCTGCGTTATTAGAAAACTGGCAAAGAAAAATGGTCCGACAGAAAACATAACAGAACAAATATATTTTCTTGTTTCAATATAAGAATTAAACTAAAATATCTAAGCTTTTCATTTGCGGTTTTATTTAAAACATATTGACCTAGTTTATAGTAAGAAAAAAAACTCAACGGAATGTTAGAAACGAAAAAAGATAGATATAACACTGTATACATGAATAGGTAGGTAGTAAAGGTTTCCTATATGATCATCAATAACATTTAAGCAACAATTGTATGTCCATTTCATTAGTTCGGTTAATCAAAACAATAGGAGACAAAGGAGACAATAGCCTCTATCTAATAAAGCTATGCCGAAGTTGAGGTCCATTGTGCACACCTGCGCGGCGACATGGGACCACGTTTTTTCCGAATCTTTTAATTAGTTACTTGGAGATATTAACCTCTAGCCTAAATAAACCTTTGATAGCTCACTTTGAGTTCTATTACTATACGTATAGAAAAGCTATCATAAGGAAAGGTCATGCTCCATTAGGTGAGAGATTAAATTAATGTTTGCTGCAGCGCTGTAACAATAATTACTCGTCTAACAGTACAAGTTACACAGTACAAGCAGGCAGCTCTAGAAAGCTTTTAAGGCGTAGTTTTCTCGCGACCAAAAGGCTGAACGCGACTTGGGCGCTCGAGAAGTGGCAGCAACTAAGTGAAGTGTGGCGAGATGGCTGCACTTGAACGGAACACAAAAAGTGATGTTTGGTGTCTAATCTACATACGAGTATATGTAGGTATGTAGTAAAAAATATTATAAACGCGAAAGTTTGTAGGAATGGATGGATGGATGGATGAATGAATATTACTCTTTCACGCCAGAACGGCTGAACAGATCTAGATAAAAATTTTGCACAGATATAGATTATAGTCTAGAATAGCACATAGGATACTTTTTGACCGCGAAACCGCGGGGCGCAGCTACTGTAGTAATATATCTCAAAGATAATTCATGCAGCTTTTGCTTCGATTCATGGCTCACAGTCACAAAGCGTCCTGGTGATAAATCTATGATTTGTCAATTGTTAATATTTGTCATTGCTGAGGGTCTCTGTCTAATCTGTCATTGATAAAGACTACGACCATAAAAAGTACAACGGATTTGAGTGAAGTTTCTGATGACCAATTCATTAGGTAAGAGCAGTGCCTGTGGTTTTCAGCGGTCGCATAGCAGATCACGTTGGGTTACCCAGCCCATTATTTTCGACCACATCGTCGTCGCGTCTCCTACAAACAGGCAAGCCAGTGGATAACCAAACGCATTCGCAATAAAAAAAAACATACAAACAAAGTTGTATTAAAACACTATGCACAAAATTCAATAATTAATCGTCTACATAGAACCTATAACCTAAAATTTTGTAACTATACCGATATCTTTCACTTAAAAAAAAGAGCTTTTAAACTTGAAATAACCAAATAAATACGTGGCACAAATATTTCATAATTATAATCATATATTTCCTTAACCTATCCCACACTCACACTTTTACACATCCACACACACTTTCTCTCACACTCACACACAAACACGACTGCACATATTATTTAATTCATTAAAATAATATACGAGTACATTCTTTATTGATGGCTGTAAGTTTAGTTTGTTACTGTTGTATTTTGTTTTTTAAGGGCTGTGAATGTTGTTTATATAAAATAAAATTGTATTTAAAAATAAAAAAAACACACAAACATATTAAATGGAGGAAACTTATTTGAACCGTTCGTCGAAACGCATTGAGTTCGGGTGTCGACGAGCCGAGCCGCTCGCCTAAGTACTGTGCCGCGTGTGTGATTTTCATACTACACGGTCAAGCCACAAAAACTTCACGTATGGAAGATGAGATAGGTATTAAACGCTTTGACACCAGGGTAAGCAAGCAAGCAAGTTCGTATAGGCCGAGTGGCTAGCCCTGATGTCAGGGTTGCTAGGCCGCCCGAAGGCCTCTGACATGGTTGTTTTCTGACATGACGATAATTGTTATATAGCAAGCAACCGGGACTACTGCTCAGTTAAAATGCCACCCGTGGTCACCCATCTTGGGACTGGCCGTGTCGTCCGTTGCTTTGACACCAGGTTTAGCCACTCGCCCTATGCTCTTAGGTAGCAAACAAAACTCAGGCTATAAGTTAAGCTTCAAATAACCATCATGGTGACCACCAACGAGCTCGGAGCTCTTTACATCGCAGCTGACTTTGAATGGGTCCGACGACATGGACTTGGCCACCGGCCCACGAGAGAACCCCCGGGCTGGGTGATTGACTAGGAATTACTTAGTTTAAACTTTTAACTTATCTCACGAGTAAATACTATAAATAAACAAGTATCATTTTTTAAACAAAACCCGCAAGAACGCAAAATCTTACTTCCTACTCCTACTAATATTATAAACGTGAAAGTTTGTAAGAATAGATGGATGGATGTTTGTTACTCTTTCACGCCAGAACGGCTGAACATATCTGGATGAAATTTGGCACAGAGATAGATTACAGTCTAGAATAGCACATAGGATACTTTTTAACCGCGGGTGAAACCGCGGGGCGCAGCTAGTACATTATAAACGCGAAAGTTTGTAAGAATCGATGGATGGATGGATGTTTGTTACTCTTTCACGCCAGAACGGCTGAACAGATCTGAATGAAATTTGGTACTGAGATAGATTATAGTCTAGAATAGCACATGGGATACTTTTTAACCGCAGGTGAAACCTAGTCTCTACATAAAACGACGTCGCTTTCCGCGTCTGCCTCTACATATGTAAATCTCCGCTAACTCCTAACAGCATCAGAATCCGTTGCGAGGATTTTGATTCTGTTTTCAGCAAAAGTAAAAAAAACTCACAAAAAGTTTATATTGTTACATTATTTACTGTATCTCAGAAATGCTCCATAGGACCATAGCCTGACATCGTATGAATGTTCCATCCAATATAAATGTCATACTTAGTGAAAACTCGGCTGTCCATTTTATCGGTTATTAGCGCGAAGCAGAGAGGTTACGAAAATAGAAAATAATTCATGTTACAAAACAATGCAAAAACTCTTTATTGACACCAACACAAATAAATCTAAACTAAACACTCAAAAATAAAGGCGCAATCTTCTTCTTGTGGTGCCATCTCCTACCGGAGGTCGGCTATCATTATGGCTATCCTAATCTTAGACACAGCAGCGCGGAACAGGGATCCAGTGCTTAAAGGCACAATGGGCGGTCTTATCGCTTAAGAGCGATCTCTCCCAGATACGACTGTACGTCGCTGTACTTAATGAAGAATTTGTTTAAATGCTGAAACTCCTAGTATTGAAACAGTTCAATACTAGGAGTTTCAGCATTACATTCCGCCGCCGCCGCCGGATACATTCTTTGGACAGCCAAAGAATGTATCCGGCGGCGGAGATTATACTGATTGTCTCTTTGGGAGCTTATAATTGAAGCCTGGACCACCAAAGATCCTCAGGTCAAGGTACGTAACAATAGGTATCGTTTTAAAAGCCGGGGCGGTCGCTAATATAGTCTATAGCACTCCGGATACAAAGACGAACCTAACAAAACCTCACAATCCAAAATCAGTTACGTGTCAAAGAATTACACCTACATTTTACATACCTACGTTTGAAAAATAAGAAAGAAAGAAAGAAAGAAAGAAATTTATTTTGAAACCATACATACAATAAACAATATAAACGACAAATAAAAGCAATAAAACAAAGTAGATTCTAATATAAATAATAACAATAATTACAATTATGTATGTGTTTCAAAAAAGGCTCCACCTCAGCAAATTACCCTCTTTCAGCTGTCAGCTAATAATACTAGTGGCCTGTGAGCTATAGACCTCGCGTCCGAGGTCTGTCCTCCTCTGCGGGTTGCATTCCTCAACAGATTCTTGTGAAATTTTGTAAGCAGGTTCTGTTTATTTTGGAAACTACTCACAAAATAAACTCACACACACACACACACACACACACACACACACACACGCACGCACGCACGCACATACACACATACACAAACACACTATACACTCCCGCTTTTTTACTCCATCCATAATTATTATTTATAGGTTTTTATTTAATGTCAATTGTTTGAACAATTCTTCATTTGTATATTTATTATTTTATAGTTTATTTTTAAAAGATGTTAATTTAATTTGATGTTTGAATAATTACGGAACTATTGTAAAAATCTTTGGACGAGGACGTTGACATCTGTGACTCAGTTTTACACTTCTGTAGGTGTCTTCAATCGTTAAGTTTTGTAATACCTTTTGTTGTCTGTTCCATAATAAACGTATTATTATATTATTTTAATAATAATAATAATAATAAAGCCTTCTTTATTCCATATCTTATTTCCATATTTTTTACATTTCACACATAATTATTTTTAGTTCCAGAGATATGGATCTCGTGTTGAGTAAAGGCCTCCTCCATTTTCTTCCACAATTCTCTGTTTTTACTTTTACTCATCCAGTCTTTTCCCGCTATCTGAGTAAGGTCGTCAGCCCACCGTTTGACTGGTCTTCCAACTTTTCTTTTGCCGGTTGATGGTCCTGTCCATTGTGTGGTTATTAGTGTCCATCTACTGTCCGTGTACCGTGAAGTATGTCCTGCCCATTTCCACTTGAATGTGAGAGCTTGCGTGAGTGCATCTATTACTTTTGTCTTTTGTCTTATTGTGATATTCTTAATTTTATGTTTTTTACGAATTTTCAGGATGCTCCTTTCCATTGCTCTCTGTGTTGTATTAATTCTTTGTTTCACCTTGTTTGTATATGTCCATGTTTGGCAACCATAGAGTAAACTAGGCAACATTATTATCTTACTAATATTATAAACGCAAAAGTTTGTAAGAATGGATGGATGGATGGATGGATGGATGGATGTTTGTTACTCTTTCACGCCAGAACGGCTGAACAGATCTGGATTCCGAAGACGGGTCTGAGCAGTAGCGCACTTGTAGCGCCTCCACTCAACTGCCGTCTTTGTACTTCTTCACTCTACAAAACTTCAAGGCTAGAGTGAATAAGTACCTTATAGGTCGTCGTGCTTCATCTTAGACCACAACATTGCTTAACATCAGGCTAGTTGGTGGTCAAACGCCGACCTATTCTGCATAAAAAAAATAAAAAAATAAAAAAAAGGATGAAATTTGGCACAGAGATAGATTATAGTCTAGAATAGCACATAGGATACTTTTTAACCGCGGGTGAAACCGCGGGGTGCAGCTAGTTATTATTATAAAACTTCAAGAGAATCGGTTAAGAAATGCGACCTATAGAAGAAGACAGAGATCCAGACCGAAACCCAGGCAGAACTAGGACATACAAAAGCATTTTTGTCGAAGCTGAAGCATAGACGCTTCTCTCGCTAACGCTCGCTCGGCCGACTAATGATATTATAAGGTTAAGAATTATTTAGAAGATAAAAATGTCTGGAGCCTTCCACTTCCGCCAAGTAGCCACTAGTATTTATAGATTACCTAGTTGTAAGCCAAAATTTGTGAGACTGTAATTTATTTATTATTTGAAAAAATAATGCCATTCAGTTTCTTGCCTGTTCTTCTGAGTAGAGGCTTTTTGTCCGAACAAGGCGGTCGAGTCTATTTAAATAACTTTGACGTTCATAAGTGTATCTTTGATACCTAAATTGAATAAAAACATTTTGACTTTGACTTTGACTTATATCTACGTGCAGGACAACAGAGCTCGTCATCCGATCTAGGGTCGTCCCGTCGTCGAATGTAATTTGCCATAGTTTCCATTCCCATCCGTTATTAATACACTCATAAGAGATCCCTCCACGAATACCTCACAAGGGTCCTAATAGGGGTGTTAACAAACAATTAGTATGGCTTTACTGCGGCGGGTACGGCCGCAGGTTTGGGTAATCCCATCACATAAATAAGTAGGTTTCAAGGCTAAGCTAAATAAGGTGAGCTGTTTAATTCAATTAGAACCTTCGTTTTCAAACGATCTTTTGTTTCGGCCGTGCAGCTGGAATTAATGGAATGAGTAATGTGAACTAGTGAACTGATTTCACTTCGAGTTTTAATCTGATTAACAAAGATATGTTTGATACCAAAATTATGTACTTCGATCATATTTATGATCGATATATTTCGACGTGAAGTTTCAACACCCAAAATGGCAATTTAACATACAGTAAGGGGTTCACTGTGCAAGCTGCCCGGCTGTGGAATGAGTTGCCTGTTGCCAGCAGACAGGCTGAATCATTGCCTATTTTCAAAAATCTTATTTTTAAACATTTTCTCTCTCTTTGTTAATTGGTACGTACATATGTATATATTTATATTATTTATATGTATTTACAAATTATATATTAATTTATGTATTATACGTACCTAAAGGTATTTGTGTAGATATGTTTTATTATATTTTATTTGTTTACTATTGTATTTATGTATTTATGTATGCCACCGACCGTTTGTCATATTTCGTTCTGTCCTGTCCATCCAAAGGTTGCCTGAAAGAAATCGCTTTAGGCGATAAGGCCGCCCTTGTACTGCCGAATGATATTTTATTGTTTAAATTTTTTCTTTATGTTTGTTTTACTTTGTATTTTTGGTGTGCAATAAAGATGTATTGTATTGTATTGTATTGTAATGGCACCTTGAAAACAAGACTTAGATCAAGTGTAAGCCTTCTTTCGCTGTCAGTCGCTCTGTGATCACGTCGGTAGGTGCGACGATTCCTAAATTTGCTAAAACACTTAACAAAATATCATCAACGCTATTGCGGAATGATAGGGCTTAGACTGAAATTAAGTTATTATGCATTTGAATATTTTTAATAGAACGTTGGGGAACATACATAAACAAATATACGTAAGAGTCGATGCGGTGCCAATATAGATACCTGATTTTATGAGACAAGACATCTATGTTTATCTGATCGAAGACTTTTCAATCATATTTGGCAAAACTACAATAGCCGAAATGGGGTTATTATACTCATCATTAAAATCAACCTTGATAAGCGAAACAAATCAGCTGTTCCATATAAAAAGTTCTTTGATTGTTGACAAAATGTTTAGAACAGCTGATTTTTCTTTCTCGGCTCAAAACACCCTTACCTGATAACCCAGTAGGTACAAGCCACATATTCATTGCTCATTCATATGTAGCAATCACTCAAAATGGCGTGCTTTCGAACTAAAGATTGATTCAGTACCTTAAAAACGAAATTTTCTAACAAGAGTAAGGCCAACAAAAGGCAGCAAACTTAACAGAGCCACACCGCATTTGTATTAGAGGCTGAAAACTTTATAGTCCTAATAAACAAATACATAAAATATTTTAAGTACGCGTGATTCTCGGCACGATCCGTGCACCGTTCGTACCGCATTTCACCCCTTCCGGGACGGGGTGGCCTTAGTAAGGGCCGGAGCACATCGGATCCGTAGAGGCGAGCGTAAACCCCTAACACACCGGGCTACGTATAAACCACGCGGTACGCGGTCTGCTATGTCATAAACAGTTTCATACATTACAACGCAGTAGTTCCACATCTACGTTACGCATCCGGTGTGCTCAGGCCTTAAATCCATGTGGAAACGGGCAGTTTGTCAGCCGGCCTGCGTCATATCCCGTTATATAGAGTTATCTAGATGACCCGCTCCTACTTTATTGAACCTTACATGTTTTAGAACCAGCGCCCATATGTAGTGGGGTTTCCATTGGTCGCATTGGAGGTTTTAAAACGACTTTAAAAAATGGGTTATTTGCTACATTTGTTACTAAAATGGGTTATCTGGTTGCCTCACGAGGCAACCAGTAAACAATGTTTTTTACAGGTAATAAGTTGTTACAATAAATATTTTCATTTTCATTTTCAAGTGAGTTCAGGGCATGCAACACAACAGCACTGAAGCTGAATTAATCGTATTTTGTTATGTTTTTAAAATGCCTAGTTGTAACCTTGGAACGCTCTACTGTTTGTGAGACTTCTGCACAACATCCAACATGGCAGCATGAAAATTAGTTCCTCATATCCATATACGTTTATACGTGTGTACGAATTTAATGACAGATAATAAAATAATCGCTTTTTATCAGAAATACACGAAAACACTTCGTTTCTGATTACCTTTAACCTAACCTTACAATAGGACTTAATAACTAACCCCCCTCTACCTGTATTTTCCTTAAATAATAATTAAGATTTAAGTGTGTTAACAAAGAGCACGGTCCCCGGAGTTCGTGAAATGTAATTTTTAAGTAAAATAACAACTTCGCTTTATCGCAGTATGTACAAGTGATGTTGCAAGATTAACAAAGAAATCGTTCCACCTGTGGAGCATCCAGGAAGATAAGATGTTGATTTTCCAATGCTAAGATTTTTAAATACTTCACCTGAAATAAAGCTAATTCTCGTACAGAATACCAGAATAATCCTGCAGTTTTTTTAACAATGTTTAAGAATTCTTTAACTTTTTTTTTTAATTTTAACGCAAAACAAGTTTGATAATGAGTCTGCTGCATAAAAATAGTTTACCAAACCTAACGATGCACTCATGTAAGAATATACGAACGAAACCATGTGCCTAGCTATAATTAACATTTAGCTATTAGGTCAGCAAAAATCAAACCACACATTGAACACTAGCAATTTCGTAGAAGAGCAAAGAGTTAATTAAAACAAATTCTAACATCGATAAAAACGCCTGCAGCCCCGCCGCCGCTGATAAAGCTAACGCGGGCTGTAATGAGGGGGTGGCCCTCGGGGGGCGGAGCGGGGGCCGTAATCATAGAGCAGCCCGATTACACTTTACTGCTGTAATATGGCGAAAAAAGCGACGGCCTTTTTCAGTTAGTCAGTGACTGTCATGATGTATTTTCGGGTGATCTTTCAAGCTAAGTTACAATAACACCATAAATGTATTTATAGGATGCCCAACATTTATCAAAAGGTTTTTGTGCTGTCCAAGTAATTTAGATTGAATCCTCTAAATTGTACTTTGACAGATCAGTAATGCTTCTAGACACTTTCAGGACATGTGCCATTCGTTACTTTATAAAAAAACGATTCCTTCATTTTACATTTGTAGGAGGGGTACCGCCTTTCAGGGTGCACAAACATTTTTAATTCGTTTTAAATTGAGATCCATTTCTACAAACAAATTTTCATGAGGTTGATTCTTAAAGTTGTAAAGATGATGTGGCAAACTAGGTCGGTCAGACATACAAACTGATGTCCATTATAATAACGATTTTATAAAGATTCTTTGCTGTCAGTACTAGGGAACCCTAACTCTAAAACGAATTTACATCATCGCTGAAACTAGCAGAGAGTAGAGTTCAAAACTTCACTTAAATGTTTGTCGATTGTGGTAAAGTTTAAAATCCACCAGCCCCACACGTCGAGCCCTTCGACCGCCCCTGACACGAAGCAACCGAGGGTCATTATGAGTCGAGTGGCTAACTGGACAACAGTTGTAAAAACTAACGGCTGTTACTTGCATACTCCACATTATGTACTCTCACGGACAACTTATATTACATAAATACTACCATACAAACTTTCAGCTATATTAGCTTTAGCAATATTCGCGAACGACTGTACTGTATTAATATGAATCTGGAGAAGATTTATTGGGCTTCGTTTTTTTAATAACGTCCATGCTCCTCCCTTCAGGGAGATGAGATAATATAGCATTTTCCGTGGTGCTTGTCTCATTTACGTTATATGTGATGCATAGTTGAAACGTTTGGGATGGATATCAACATTTTTAAGAACAAAAGGTTTGGGTTAGCCTTATAGGTAAGTATATGCTAAATAACTGGCATGTAGAAGCGTATTATCAAGATTATGAAAAAACATATTTTTTTAATTTTGCTTTTTGATTCCAAATAGTTGAAATTAAAAGAAAACGTACCTGCAACAGTATCGCAGCCCCTTATCGGCCAGTCCACGAAGTAGCGCGCGCCGCGAACATCGCGTAGACAACAGATTTATCAGAAACGGCAATTTATCAAAACACCGGCCACAGGGACATTTGTTACGAAACGACAACTAAAATAGAAGCCACTTGTTTGTGTCTAATAACAGAAGCCACGTGCGCTCCATCGGGCTCACCAATCATATCTGACGTCGGCTGTACTCCACTACCGCCCGATACCATACCCCCTAAACTACACGCGAACCCATTTGTCTTAAAACAAATAAAATTAACGAAACTCCCATGGCGATGCTTTGATGTCTGCTGCTGCACTACAACGCTTAATTTACCATAAGTCTTGAAACTGGGCCGGAGCAGTTTATTTCGTGAAATGACACAATTCACTACCCGGCCAGGCTTTTACCGTTTGAGTTATTACTCTGAAATACCATCGCCTGGTTACGAAAAATATATAGCACCCAATTGAGCGGTATGATAATGGAAACGAAAAAGTAGAGATGAATGTATACTTTAATGCGTCTACAGTGAAGTTATATAGAGTCGGTCATTAATGTGCAATCATTTATCAACGTAAGTTAGTCGAACGCACCTGAAGCGAAGGCGCGGGAAGCTCATCAGTCACGCGTGCGTTTGGCGCCAAGCGGCACTCCATTCAGGCGGAAGCAGCCGCGCATCAATGTCATTGTTCTTAGCAACTATTTATTCACTGGAGTATTTTTCGTCGGAACTAGCAGTCACGGTTTCATTGACGTACGGCGTCTTTTAACTTTTAATATTTGAGGTGGAGGCGAGCGTAGGTGTCGACCAACCCGGGAAAAGTTGTATGGCGGACTGGAAGCGCGCGTCCGCCTCGCCGTGACACGTATTTTTCTATTCTATCGGCTTTTCTTTACCGAATCGTGTCATATGTGCAGAGGACATGGGCCGGTCTATTTTTAATTGGCCCTAAACTAATTTTGCGTGATAGTAACGGTGGTATTCTTGTTGATTTTTGTGTCGTGTAGATGAAAAATAAATAGTTGTAGAGTTGTAATTGTTTTGAACATTAGGTACTTATAAATAGTGTTTTTGAATAGTAGACAGCGAAGTTTTGTTACGGTATGGTTTTAGCTTTCAATACGTAGAGACAATGCGTAGATACTCTTTTAAATTTGTTGTTAGTACAGGAATGAAAATAAATAAATTCAAACATAAAAATATACTTAATAGAATAAAAATAAATTTAATTTCTTGACAAAAACAGGATGGATGTACTCCGTTGGGTAACTTCAGAAATAAAACTATCAATAAAGCAAGAGTAGTCCTCTCACAACAAGAGTTCCGTACGTTTATTTATTATTATTATAATTTTATAGTACTATATTATTTATTTTGTGATTATAGTAATAGAATAAGCAAGTACCAAAATTATCATATGAGTTATAAAGACAGTGTAGAAAATTAGCACAAAAAAATAAGATAGCAACGACGCGTAACCTTAGCTCGAGAGAATTTAAATTTGTTACTGAAGTAAACCACCAAAATCAATGCTTACAATATTTTCCACGTTTGTAAAATTTTTTTAAACAAACATTAGGATCTAGAGCCGACGACATTTAGCTGCTTTACGTTGTCTTATTGTTAATGTGATCGCTCACCGACAAACCCTACAAAATATATAAAAACCAAAATGTTTATTTTGGGAATTACATCGAGAGTCATCTATCATTTCGCTCCAAGTAAAAATATATTGCGGCTTTATGCTTCGCCGAACATGCAAACACGAAAAAATCTCTCGGCCAGTAATAGGCAGGGTCTACAGACCATTTGCCCTGTGTGCTGATGAGTCAGTAAACGTGAACAAGGCCTTTATAGGATGGGACTTGTACATAGGAACCTTGGGGAGCCACAACGTTGGACTAATGTTAGATGTTATGCTTTTTATGGACTATCGAATCATTGCATTTATACGAAAAAATCAAGGTAAGGACAGGAAGAACTTAAACCAAACGTTAAATTTTTTTTTTTTATTTGACACTGTAATAAAGGTACATTAACAAAAAGTGTATCGATGCTGCCCGTAGTAGTTTAAAAAACTGTCGCGCGTAACAACAAAGAGAGTGACAATTATTTTTACAAAAACTAGTTTATATGTATGCACGAGTATGTGAGTGTGTGAACCGATTATTAAATAAACTAATGTATATCCTGGCCCAGACAGGGAAAACTGGAGGTGACCTTTGACAATCAGGATTAAATAAAAAGTAAAGTAAATCGAGAATTTTTCCGTGCAGTTGAGACCATGTGATACAAAAGAAACAGAGTTTTATTGTATTGTATAACGAAACTGTTACACTTGTTCTAGGGAACAGTTAGACCCGTAGAAGTTAGACTCTATGCCTCTGTGGTAAGGGCTACTTTTCACCCTTCAATAGAAATGGGTGCAACAAATACGACCACCGACTCTCAGTCATGACCTCCGAGTATGTCATGTCATGTCATGTCGTGTCGTGAACCGACGCCGATGATGTGGCTAATTCGTCCACCACGAAAACGTCTGGCTCTACAAAATTTGGTTAGAGACCCTCAACTAATGTAAACGTCCAGTGGTTTTAGGATATCACAGTGGTTTTTTATAAATCAATAAAATATTTATTTAACAAGTACTTACACACTTAATTAGTAAATTATGTGCCACCATGTTAAAGTATGTGTGAATAATAGAAATTGTGGTACCTACTTAGTTCTGAACTTTTAAAACTTTACACATCTATGCTCTATCTTTAAACGGACCGCTAGAGTGTAGAATGCTCTGCCATTTTTATTTTGCAAAAGCGAGCGGTCCGCGCTATCTACGGAATGGGTCCCCGCGAATCATTGAGAGATTTACACGTATTTAAAGAAATAAATATATTAACTTTACCTTCTTTGTATATCTTTGAAAATATTATGTACGTTCGCAAAAATCTACATAAATTTAAATTTGAACTGTGACTATCACAATAATAACACTAGAAATAAGGATAGGATAGCTGTACCGAGATTTAGACTGACTAAGTCAAATAAGTCATTTTTAGGCAACTGCGTTCGTTTTTATAATAAAATCCCAAAAAATATATAACAGGGCTCACCGAGGGAAAATTCAAATCACATGTAAAAACTAAATTCATGAAAAGAGGGTATTATAAGGTTAAGAATTATTTAGAAGATAAAGATGTCTGGAGCCTTCCACTTCCGCCAAGTAGCCACTAGTATTTATAGATATTAGTTGTAAGCCAAAATTTGTGAGACTGTAATTTATTTATTATTTTTAAAAAAATGCCCCTCAGTTTCTTGCCTGTTCTTCTGAGTACTGAGTAGAGGCTCTTTATCCGAACAAGGCGGTCGAATCTATTTAAATTACTTTGACGTTCATAAGTGTATCTTTGATACCTAAATTGAATAAAAACATTTTGACTTGACTTGACTAGAGTGTGTTCCTTGTCACTTATAACCTTGAGTGAATCGGTTTCTTCTAGGCAATCGTGCACCACATAACTGCTTATCATCAGGCGTGTTGGCGGCCAAACGCAAGCTTGTTAAGCAATAAAAAAAAAGCTCCTACCGAGTACTTAAGGATAGGTAGTCAAGAAGTCAAAACTTCCAATTCAAATTGAGTAAACTTGCAAATACCTACTTTCATTCACAAAAGATGGCAATTTAGCTCAGCCTCATTGTCGCCAGTACTTTCTTGATATAACTGTAATGACGTCCGGGAAAATTCAATCTGTCAAACATTTTCACGTTCGTGACAGCAGCGTGAACCCCGGCGTGACGTCACGTGTTAAAGGGCATTCGGTACCAGGGCACCAGAAGCGTGCGAGAGCGTTGCATCTTATCTTGCAAGCGACATTCAACCTTGTGACACGAGGTAATCCAGAGTACCCTCCGAATATTTAACGCAAAGGAAACACAGCTCTATAACACGGACAATAAATCTGACAATCCATTGCAGGATTTTGAAGAATGGCGTTTGTTATATCCCTTTCTCACTCGTTTCACAGATCAAGGGCAATAGTAAACAAATAGAAGCCAGTATAATGGATGCGTTTTCTAATGGATGTGAAACAATAATACCTACTGCCTACATTTGTGATTAATATTTATGTACCAAATTACGATCAAACTTATTTAGATAAACGAGTTAGTTATTACTCGTTAATCACATTAATTAATATTATAAATGAGAAATTGAGCAAGCGCCAAAGAGAGATGTGCATTTGTTACTTCTTCAGTCTGAAACGGCTAGTAAATTGATTTGAAATTGGTGTGGAAAATAATACAGCTTTAACCCTAGACAAAAACAAAGCCTACTTTTTAACAAAATAATGTAAGTAATTGAAGGAAAATACTTCCGACTGATATCTAGACCTATAAATCCTATAAGTAATGCCATGTGTTCAGTAATAAAAAAGAGTGATACAAGTAATACATTGATTGGGTCCCTAAAACAAAATGTATGACTTTATTAAATTAAATTTGCGACTGACTAGTGCACAACCCAGGCCAATCTCTAATCAGCAGTGCTAGCACGGGCCGGAGGCAAATTGTCTTTCCATCGTTTTTATCCCGTGAGAAAGAAACAAACATATCCGTATTCTAGCTTTGTCACATGTAAGTGTGGATAAAAACGGTGGAATAGTAGATTGTTAACCAAGGGTCAAAATAATCAATCTCCGAGGTATTTAGACTTTAGGCCATGGTACCAGTAGGAATTGATTCTTTTACCCGTGTTTAACACTCTACTATTCATTACGAATATGAGGAAAATAAAAGTAGTTGTTTATCTAAACTATTTATTGATAATATATAATAATATTAGTAGTACTTAATTAAAGATTATTACCTATTTTTTTAATTCCGTCTCAGATACATAACAGATTAGTATCCCGCCAATTTATGTAGACTTTTTAAATTTTAAATATGGAACTCTCCGTGTAATTGTTGCCGCTTATTCCGCTCAAAGAAGTTTGCGCCAAGTTCACACTGGCTGTTTAGAAAGTCACATGGCCGCAGCATTTTTTTTAATTAGTTTTTTTTTGTACATAAAACTCTTCACAGCTGACAGCAGTTCTGTTTTTACAGTTCATTCCGGCCCTTAGGTGGGAAGTAATTTGTATGAGTTTTTCTCTCTCTATGGAGGGAAGCAGCATTTTCTACCTAATATTCAGATCAAAACAACACTACTTTCCGAGTATGAGAAATGAAAAAACAATTTGTCCGGGCCCTTGCTAACCCGGGCCTGAACTATGGCCCGCTGTGTGTTAGTTCCCTTGTCCTGCCACGTCACGTTTCGCGTGACTTATTACTAGGGTACCAGGAGATAGCAGGAGGTCGGTCTATGAATGCACAATTTCTGCCGTGCAGTCCTTAAAACGCAGTATCTGACTTTTTGACGGTTTTTAGTTAAATATTGAGCCGTAATGGGCACGTCATAAGGAGTCGAATGATATAATCGGTTTTAGATTTTTACAACTACAAGATAGAAAAAAACAAATACCTCATCGCAGTAACTAGGCGTGTTTAATGCAAACTGTAACGTAAAACTATCTAAAATGCAGTAATAGCAATTACGTCTTACATGACCCTATAATCTCCCAGGTAAAATGCAGTAAATGTTATCACTGCTACAAAAAAATCGGTTAACTACACCTTAAAAATGTAGTGAACACATAAACTAAAACGCAGCAAATAGGCAATGTACTGAAAATATGAATACTGCAAAGTTAATTTTTATTACTTTTCAAAATGCATTACAGACTAGTATGCAGTAAAGTACTAGGACATGGTGTTTTAGAAAGCATTACCTTTTTTTTCCATAAGGCTAAAACAAGTTAAAATGCAGTTAAATTGATAAAAACTGTCTTTTATCTAAATAATAAGGTACTTTTTGTTGTCAATGTTACTAATTAAATTGCAGTATTTGAGTTATTTACTGCAGTATAATCGGTAATATCTACCATTTAAATAGTAATATTTTACAGCCTAAATTGCAGTAAAAGTCTCAGTTACTGCATTATAATTGGTAATTTGAATAAAGATATTATATTCCATTGTTCTTATGGTGTAGTTTACTGCATTAGTATGCAAAACTTTTTTTTTATCACCTTGGATTACGGTAGGAAAAGTGATGGGCACGATTTGACAGGGATAGCAAAGGAAATATCGGACCAAAAAGATAAAGGAGATGGTAGAAATTTGAAGATAGCTGCAGTTGATAGAGACTTTTTAACAAAACATGTAATGTCATTCAACCCGTGCTCGCACCATTATCGAAGAGCACATGCACCAAACATAAAATATGTGTGTAGTGATTAAACTATTAAGAAGATGCAATTTTCACAATCCTAACCAAGTAAAATTAAAACGTGATCCTGGTTGTGATACTTGCAATAGTTATGCGAAATAAAAAGAAAAGTACACGAAAGGTCAGAAACAATAGGATTCAGATGCGAAGAAGGTCCATAAAGAAGAAGACGTTAACGTTTTTGCAGATCTTCGGAAGATTATAATGCTACCACGATTGGATTCGTTTAAAAGTGCCATATTTTGCCTTAAATAGGCTTATAACGAAACTTTTGTTCCTCTTAAGGAGTATACAAGCACCAATTCAGTATATGCTGTAGCTTAGCATAAAACAATTTCTGGAAGGAAGCAAGAGGACCTGGTGACTGCTTTCTAAGTGTTTTTTTTTTTCAGTCCAAGAGATGACATGAGAAGAGTAACAATTGATATATAATAGAGGCTTTTTATCCGAACAAGGCGGTCGAGTCTATTTAAATAACTTTGACGTTCATAAGTGTATCTTTGATACCTAAATTGAATAAAAACATTTTGACTTTGACTTTGACTTTGAATTACAATATGGCTCGATAATTGTTCAGCCCAGAACAAAAACTGATGCCTCATGACTTTCTTGATAGGCATAATTAATAGCTTCGATATTGCAGCTACAAATACAGTATTGAAGTATTTCGAGCCTCGAAACACATTTATGTCTGTGGACTCATTTCAACATAAGGTCAAGTAATCGCTACTGAAAAGAAAAGCTTCTGCCAGGCTATAGAGAAGTCGAACTCGGGTAATAGTTTTGTCAAACGGATGAAAGTATCCGATTTCTTTGATTTTAATCTCAAAACTCTAAGATCATTTAGGAAACAGAATATATTTAAAAGATATAGTTGAAGTCATGGTAAACAGAGAAAAAATCTATCTTTATTACAAAACAGATTTAGATGCTGAAGAATATAACCAATTGAACTGTTTAAAATCAAAGAAAGCTTCCAAACCAAATGTGAGATCTCCTGCCAGAAAGTAGACATAATAAGAAATTAAGGCCGTTGTGCCTGATAACAGTATTATTTTCTGGAGAAATATTCTAGTATCCACTGCAGAAATCGATGATGGTGAGGAAAACTTTGTCTTTGATAATGATGACGAGTAATCTCATTAGATTAATCTTTAAAGCTTTTTGGGTTTACGTAGGATAATTGATAGATAAATAAAACATAAAAGAAGGCGAGCGTTCATTTGTTTTGTAAACTTAGACGTCTTTTGAAGAATATGATTTTTGTTCTTAGAAAGTAATATAAGTAAGTATGTCTTTGCCATTCTATTGAAAGTTCTCACTAGTTTTCGATAGTGCTTATTAGTACAATGTATTAATTATAAATGTTTAAAGTGGTTTAAATTTTGATAACTATACTGCGAGTGCTACTAATCCAAATTGTTAGGATATTATAAAAGTCTAAAATTATTTTATTCTAAATAAGAATAAAAAGTGATATTTTAGGAAGGTTGACTAAAGTGTTGTTTTACTTAGTATTACATCTTTAATATAAAATGATTCTGATAGATATCGTCACTTTTTCACTCCACAAAATAAGTAGCTTATGTAATTTAGCCAATAATTATTTTCATACTGCACCTACATTTTACTAAAGACACACATTAAAATGCAGTAAAATAAATCTGATACTGCATTTTAAACAGCAAAGTTGTACATGTCACGCATAATTTTGCAGTAACTAACTCAAATTACTGCATTTTAATCTGATTATGCGTACTTTATCACTAAATTTGAAGTGTCGTAACGGCTCATTTTCTAGAATCTTTTTTTCAAAATGGTTTTTATTTATCATATAATATTCTAAGGGCATATTTTCTTTTGTAAAGTAATTCTTGGAATACAGATGCACCCAATGGTCATCAAAACATCCGTCATTAAACCTTGTAACATAGAAAAAAAACAAATCAAATAGTTTGGAGCGCGTTTTCTCGAAACCGCGTTTTTGCTCATACTGCGTTTTAAGGCCTGCACGGCAGATTTGTGCAAAGCTTTGTACGTCATGCGCCATCTGTCGTTTCACCATAGTAGGTCTCACTGTCTGCAGAACGGAGGGTTGGCAATTTGGCATAGTGACGCCGCGAGCCGCACGCCGCCGCGCCGCCGCGCCGCGGTGCCACGTTTGGCTGAGAACCAAACGTCGAAATCCAAAACATGGCTACCAGGCTAGCATAAAGTAGCAGGAATACATAAAATCAGTGAATAGCCGAACGGTACGAACTCGATATACGAATACGAAGTTCAGCATAATGCTAGGACGCGACGGTCTAGCGAGTTTGATAGGTATTAAATGGCGCCCAACGTGGTGCTACAACATCGACAATTTTAAGTGTGAAGTTACTTTAATTATTGTTATGTTTAAGTACTTAAATAAAACGCTTAGTAGGCGACATTGAAGATATTTTTGATAATCTATGTATGCTTCTATTACAGAATATTACATAGAGTCAATACATATTACAAGTGTAATATTACATATTACAAGAGTATGTAATATGTACTTAATATTCATATTACATATTACTTTTATTATCATTTTGAATAGGTTTAGGTTCGTCAAAATGGGTTTACTTACAAAAAAGTTTACTAATCTATCAAACTATAGATTTATCACAAAAATGAGGTAAATAGTAAAGATTAAAAATTCCGAGGCCATTCTAAGTTCTAATAAAACATGAAAGACGGTGCTTCTAATCGATCGGTCGTTCTCTAAATTGCAGTTTAACGAGATTCTTAAGGAAAAATACCGACTTCTTAAAAAGAGTTTCTGATATGATCTCTAATACTTGGAAAATAGTGTGTGCTTTGTGTAATTAAGTCATTTGTTTCTTTATTACGATAATACTTGATTGATTGATACTTGATTTGAAATAAGTTAAATTAATTTTTTTTTTCATTTTTCATTTGTTTTTTAAATACGTAGATACGTTTTTTAATTACTTTTTATGGAATCTCATTTACAACTAAATACTATAACAACTATTTATGCAGAGCCATCTACCAGAAACTTGTCGAACCATAGCGCTTGGATTGGGCTTGCAGAGGCGAACCCAAGTTTCTTCAAACTTCGTGGTCGGTCTCCGTAACGTCAATATCGTCACAAAGTTACCAGAGCACCAGAAAACTAAGAAGTACTTAACTTTCCCATAATATTGGGGTGGGTGAGCTCGGTGGAACAAACGGGAGAAAAAGTTTTTTAAAAAACGTCCTCAAGCGAAAATAGAGCTATGAAAAATATCCGTATTTGTAACTTTTGACTGATTTAATCAACAGATAGACAAAGCAAATCAAAAATCCCTTTACATAGGGAGATTGTCTACATCATTAGCTTTTAAATGATTCCATAAGGAAGGGAAATTCTTAGTTATTTAAGAATGATAAGAGAAGTGCAAAAGTCATAAAAACCATGAAAATTGCACTTTGTCATTCTGTAGGTAACTTTAAAGGCTCGTCAGTTCTATACTTGCTCTCTTCGCTCGTCGTCTTTTTCTAGACGAAGTGGCAATAGAAAACCTTAAGCCATTGCGAAATTAGTCTAAAGTGGTCCCCGGACTCTTAAAATATTCATATGCCGATGGATGTATTAAGTTTCATTAAGAAACGCGATGATTTTAAGATTTTCAATTTATTGCAAGTAATTGATGTTCATAATAGCGGGGTACAGCTGAGACTGACGGAGCATAGAAATAGCAAGTGGTCGTGCGCTATCTACCGTCACTTTGCTAACAGCCAAATTATGAAGGACAAAATTACTTTTAAGAAATACCTACACAATTGTTTACAAAATTTATTTTAATAAAATTCGGGGCTTCAACAAGTATTTTTTTTCCTTTTTTTTTAACTTTGACATAGTTATTATAATCGTACTAGTTGCGCCCCGCAGTTTCACGCGCTGTCCCACAGGAACGGTTATTTTTTTGGGGATAAAATGTAGTGTCCTTTTCTGTACCCCAGACAACGTGTACCTACTTAGGCTAAATTTCAAGACGATTTGTTGAGTAGTTGAGACGTGAAAGCGTTACAAACAAACAAACTCACTTTCGCCTTTATAATATTAGTTAGGAGGGCTTTTTCTTTTTTAATTCAATTTGTTTGATTTAATATCATAATTAATTTACCTCATTTTTAATTACTCAATTAAGTAAGTATGGCTAATGTAATTGGTTTTTTGTAAACGTTTTAGTTACATCTCTTTATATTGCTACGCCAGTCGCAGAAACTATACGCTAATCTGTGGCGATGTTGTTTACAACTACCGATAGGTAACGCAGATTAGGCAATAGTAGCCGCTCGAGCCGCGCGTTCCATTGTTAAATCCGGAACAAAAGAAATCTTTCTGGAAAGCAATTATTGTGCACCGTTTTTATGATGTTTTTATCTAGTTAATAATGGGGTGTTTATTTGAATCCGAATGTTCTAGATTGAACGCGTGGCTCCGCGTGATAAACAACTTTTTGTGTGTTTGCGCTATTGTTTAATCGGATGTTCTGGATATCTTAAATTGTATAAATACGCGGACGACCGACGACTCGGCAGTCAGTTTTGATTACGCGTTCAAAGTGCTAACATCAAAGTAATTGTACGAGTAGTGTTCAGAGTGTAATAGTGCAAGTGTCTAGTGTAGTGTAACAGTGCTTGTGTTTGTGTACTTGGTGAATAAAGTGAATCTTCGGATACATCGACGTTTCATTCCTTTTATCCTAACCCAGCTCGTAACAATATCAAATAAAATAAAATTTGTTAAAATCTCAATACCATATGCACATCATACACTGGCTAAATTGTGATTTTACGTAGACATAAGTAGTATTTCTTAATTTGAGCATGAAAATATTGTTTTCTAATATAAAAGTTTACTAGTCTTTTGACATAATATTATAAAATATCACATAATTAGGTATACCTAGCGCGCACCAACTAACTTTAATTAAATGACGTAAAAAAAATATTTTTTATTCGTAAGTGTCAGTTTTAACATAAACATTGTTTAGCATCGGAAAAGTTAAACGCCGTTGTGTCCTTTTCTTTCTTTTACATTTATGAACTCGATCAAAAAAGACAAAACACTATTTAACTATTCCGCGGCTATACAACGTTTATTGTTAAAAGGATTATATACTTAGTTAAAACTGACGCTTACGAGTAAGTAATTAATCTGTTCAATACGTCATTTATTTTAAGTCAGTTGACGCGCGCTATACTCGTACTTATCCCTATTTGACTGTTTGTCGTGTGCAAACGAGACGCACCGATTGCACTCGCTTTTTATTTGTAAGCTATTTCATTCATGTCAACCCCACCGATCGATAGGGGATGTTTCAGCTTCCCTGTGCTCGTTTCTGCTGCCCTGGTACCGTTGTTTTGGATTACGATGGTTCGGTCACTTGACGTGACGATAGCGCCTGTACAATGCGCAGTTAAAACCAACCATCGACAGAGGTCGTCTCAGGGAAATAATTACGTATCTACTTATGTGTTTTTCGTTTTTTTTTAATTTTATATAGAGTAAGTATGTATGTATGTATGTATGTATGTATGTATGTATCTATCTATAGTTATAACATGAATAAATACAAATTAATAAAATCTAATTAAGTATCTAGCTATATCAACTAAACTCCCATTTATTTTTTAATTTGCTTTTGCAGTTTTTGAGGATATTTGCGTAACTTTTAACAACTTGCTAGAAGACAAAAATATCTTGTACTCCGGTTGCACATTAATAAAATTAATGAGGACATAATATTTTTAAGTGGCTTTCTTAAATCATCTGCTGTTCAAACTTTGCATTCTAAGTCCGCACACACACAATTCATCAAGTCACGACATAGCGACATTAGTCTTGAATCGTGAGCTGACGTCAACGTTGTTACGAGCAACGAAGTACTAGGAGATCATGGTGCTATAGGACGTGTGAATATTTGCGGGATCATGCCACAGAATAAATAATAGTGTACCCCCAAACTCGAGCAGCTCAAACATTATTCTGTGCGCTGCTGGGGTGTAGCAACTCAGTTGTATGAAATTGTCTCGTGAGCAAAAACCGACGGTTTGATTGTCGTGGGTCGTCTGCGTTGTTTGGGAAAAACTAGTGTCAAGTAGACAGGAAACACAACAGCGTATTAACTGAGCCAAAATTGCTAACTTGTATTGACGCATTTTGAACGGAACGGAGACGCTAAATGCGTTTGGGGTGAGAGGATGTTTGTGCAAATCCATGTTGTCATTTTACTCCAAAACTACTGGTCCGATTTTATGAGGAACATATTCAGGTTACCGTAAAAAAAATCGTTTTATGAATATTCTACAATAGGCGCCATCTGTAGGAACTAAGCGAAATATTGCTTGGAATTTGCGGGCAACTGTGCGGGGTTGTGGAATTTAGGCATTTTTAGTTAATGCATCCAACGCCATCTGTTTTCACTCTTTCAAAACAGCCTAAAAACGTTTCTACAAAAGTTTAAATATTTGCCCGCAGCAGATTCAGGTGCGTCGGCTGTGGTTTTATAATGGTGGCCTACTTGCGCAGTAAAGTGCTGGATAGATGGCAGTTGACTACAATTTCGGCCTACAATAACGAATTTTACAGCGTTATACATTTTATATTTGTAATTATGTACTGTTCTGACATTCATAATCCCTTGTATTGTTTGACATTTATTGAACAGTGACGTGTTACATAAATTCTGATTTCTGGTTATCGAAAGAGGGTAATTATATTCATCATTAGGAAAACTTAGGCTATGGGGTCAACCCTGAAATCGAGAAAAAAAATAACAGCAATTCCATACATTGTGTCAAAGATCAATTAACTTTTTGTATGGACCAGCTGATTTTTTTATAATTATTTGGGTTCGCTCCATAATAAAAATTGTTCATAATGATAATTACAATGATTAATACAATGACCCCCTTTTGGCGGTATATTACCGTCTGCCCCCGCGGCCAGCCCCCACGCGGTGGCAGACGGTAACACTTATGGCTATCTTTAGTACACCCTATACCGATAACCGTGTAAACTACCTAAAATCAGTTGACGGGCCAATTCAAGCGGCTTCTTGGCTACTTTACCTAACTAATATTATAAATGCGAAAGTGAGTTTGTTTGTTTGTGTATTTGTATGTTTGTAATGCTTTCACGTCTCAACTACTCAACCGACCGATCGTCTTGAAATTTTGCACACACGTTGTTTGGGGTACAGAAAAGGACATATGGTATTTTTTATTCCGAAAAACTTAATCGTTTGGGACCGCGGGTGAAACCGCAGGGCGCAGCTTGTAAGCTAATAATTATCTAGACTCCTCCATTCTACAAGGGCTTCACATTCGATGTCGTAGCTCCTAAGCTGGTCTATTTCTAGTTCTATGACTTGGACCGCGTCGGGGCAGGTATCGTGGTCGAAATCCATCACGTCGTCGTAGTACTCAACAGAACTAAATTGATAATCACCGCGCCTGCTTTGCTTCTCACTTGTCATGTTTTCGTTTTTTGACTTTTTGACTTTCGTTGATTTATCATTCGAAGTTGTTGCTGTATTAACTTCTGCAACTGTCTCATTGTCTGCATTCGTGTTGTTGCTTGCTGAAGAAGTAATGTTGCTGGTTTTAGTTTTAATTTTATTAGTTTTATCTGATACTTTAAAGGCGTCTTTGTTATTTGGTGCAGGACACTTGTTGGATTCCAATGAATCTGATTCGCTGGGTTGTAGAGCATCGGCAGAGACGTATTCAACGAGCGCTCCGTCGTTTTCTAATGCCCTTTTGTATTGGTTTATTAAAGTTTCTTCTTCACAATCACTTCGCCGAAATATACGTCTATCTTTTAGGTGAGACACGTGCCATTCTTCGTCGTCCAGATCTTCGACAAATCGTCTTGCTAAATGATCGACGCTAGCAGTGTTCTTGTCTGTTGTTTTTGGTTCTACATTATTTTTCTTTTCAACATTCACGACGTCTTCGCTGGACGTTTCTCGAAAAATAAATAAAAATACTAGCACTAAATTCATCTTTGTGTGCCTACATAGCAATGGTCGCGTTATCGAATGATTTTGAGAACTAATTAATTCTAGTTGTGATGTTTTGGTTTAGTGCTCGAAGGAAACCAACTGTTATTCCTTGCGAATGCAAAACAAAACAAAACGTAAAATTGTGTTTCACCATCATCATTTTAGCCAGAAGACGTCCACTGCTGGACGAAGGCCTCCCTCAATTATCTCCATGACGATTGGTCTTGCGCTGCTCGCTTCCAGTGGCTTCCCGATCACCAGATCATCGAAAATTGTGATTATGAACTTTATAATATAGGTTTATAAAAAGCGATGGTAGCCTAGTTGAAAAAAGCCCGCCTCTCAAGCCAGAGGAAGCGGTTTCAAACCCAGCTAACGGCACAAAACCAATTTGTTGATTGTGTGAACATATTATGTGCGTATTTCATGTCATCTGCAACATGACTTGGAGCCCGGTGTATACCGATAGGCTCGCTACCTGTTACATTTGGGACTGAAAATTAGTGAATATAGGCCGGCCAAGTATGGGTGTTGTATTACACCCCTGCCAGCCCCCTCGGGGGAAAGGCGTGACGATATGTTATGTTATGTCATAATATAGGTAACAATGATGTTGATTTTCATATTTTTATTCAAATTTAAATTCTCCATTATATCTCTATGTCATCCGCTATAGGTATATATATAATACATGCATCCGAGCAGCGGATGCATGTATTTAAAAATTTTCATTTTTGACACTTTACACCGAAACCAAACAGATGCACCCAAAAATCATTGCCTTCCTCCAGAGCAATCAAGTAAAAATAGATCTAAATTACGGCTCTTACGACATCAATCTCCATTCATTTATCCTTGAATGTTTTCAAAGCTATACAATCAAAGCGAATTACTAGATTACAGACAACTCTAACAAACCTCCGTCACGAGTAGGTACGAGTAACAGCACGTCATAATGGCATCGTTGACAGATCGTTATCGCCGCGCTAACTAATCCATTCAGCGCCGTAACTACCCCGCAAACGCTGGGAAAATACTTCAATTACCCCTCGCTAGGGGTGCCGACTCTTGAAAACAATACCCCTAAACACACGCAGCGATATTTGAGTGGTTTATTTCTTCTTTTTATTGAAATTTGTCATTCTAGTCGTATTGGAATTGTATTTGAATATAAAAGTGCACAGTGTTTTTTTTTTTGCAAAATCGGTCATTGTGAAGATCAGCGAGGGAGGCCTTTGTGCAACAGTGGACGTCTCCCGACTGAGATGATGGTGATAAAATTATTTTTGTTACAAGCTTCTTAAAAAACAAACCAAGCCTGATTCGAGTCAGCAGTCTAGTCTGAATTGGAGACCGCACTCCAGTGGTCCTGCTATACTGTAAGCGATGCCGATGTAATCTACTCTTCCGAGGGCTTACAACTTTTTTCGTTTTCATTTGGCTCTACACACTTCACCTAGTTCCCTTACTTTTCCGCCAGGTGCGCTTCAGAGAAATGTATGGCCAAACGAAAATTAAAAAGGTGGTCGTAACGATCAAAAGTTATGGTAATGGTGTAGGTATAACTGCAAAATTATGAATGTCTCGTGACAATTATCAGACGCTTACAAAATCACAGACGACATCACATACAGAAATAAATAGCGCTTCTCAAACTTTAGCCTTGGTGTAAAGTCCACAAAAACAAGTGAAATCTCAGCGACAGCCCTAACGAGCGGCCACCCCGCCTCGCCACCCCGGGATCAAAACAGGCCAATTACCGCCCAGCACGAGCTCACCCTTTAATAATCCTCGTTTGCTCTCGAATAAAGATAAATAATCACGAGTCAAAACGAAAAGCCCTGAAATTAGCATGTCGTTTGAATAAATTGACAAATAATGTGAAACCAAGACGAGCAGAAGTTGGCGGACCATCGTCGCCGCGGAAGGAAGCGAAACAGCGCTCGAAAGCGTTTTTTTTTCCTTCGTCAACACCTTAAAGTTTACCTCTGCCTACGACCTCTGCCAATTTTCATTTCCGCTTATTTTTTTCCCCCTTTTGAATAACATAAAATAAGATGAGATAGATAATAAAGAAAATTTGTAAAAAGCAAGTTTACTTACGTCTTATTTGCATACTTTTTTACATTATAAGAAGTGCTTAATTCGAAGCCTTCAATTTAACACAAGACTGATCATTCACAACCTAGGTGAAATATTAATATTTCGATGTCTAAAATCCAGCGCTGCAGCAGCTTGCTCGCCGCCCGCCGATGTTAACAACTCGCTAACAGATGCAAATTGACAGCCGCTGGAAACACTGATTCCAAATGGCGCCAGACCTTTGCATAATTTCGAAAATGGAACGCTCCCGCTCAATTCAACGGGTACAAAATGGCGAATGATTGAAAAGCAAGCATCGGAGCAATTTATTTAATCGCCACAGAATACTCCCTATTCTATGTTGATAGCTTAAGTAGGTGGCTTATAATAAATAATCATGTGCGTGGGGGTACGTAAGGGATATTTAAAAATAACTACAATATTGGGAAATATCTTCTTTATTTGGTTATGTTCAAGAAGGGACTACTAGTTTCAATTGAGTGCTTATAAATTTACAACATTGTTCTCACTAAAATTAAGATTAAATACAACAAAGATAATTAACAAAACTATTTACAAGACAACCTACCTACCAATGATAGCTACATTACTCTAGATCATTCTACAAGTTCTTATTTAAGATTTAACTTCAATCACAACTTTTTACAAGAGAACTGTGCATTGAAACTATGTATTTGAAACATAACAAGTAGGTTTTACTAAGAGTTTCGAACAAACAAAATAAAGCAGACTTTACTTGCCAACTGAAATTAAAAACGAAACTATTGAAGTAGTGAAATATTGTAAAATAATGGTCATCGTCACTCATCATCATTATCATCACACACTCCACCCTCATCAACCGCTGTGTGCTGTAAACTGCAGGTAGAGTGGGCCGGACTAGGCTCGCAGCTCACTGCCAGTATCGGGCGCGCGGCGCCGCGCTGGTTCACAGATGGCAGTGCATGTAGGCGGGGTAGGGCGGCAACAGCGCGCACGCGAGCGGCAGCGCGTGCGAGAGCTCGCGCTCGCCCGTCGCCGCCTGCGCGCGGAGCTGCTCCAACCGGAGCTGGTTCTGTCTCTTCCATTTAGTCCTACGACGATACAATTTTATTAATATCATTACCAGCTCAAGTTCATCGACTGCTCAGCATACGAGGTCTTACTCGTAGGTCTTATTATTTATTAGTGTAAACCGGGACTTGAGTGATGCTCACTGGATCCAATGCATTCAATGATTTGTTGTCCAGTTTATTGCACTTTTAAAAAATTAAGCCCGGTGTATAGCGACAGGCTCGCCCTCCGTTACATTTGGGACTCAATATCATCCGGGGAACTGTAAATGCAGTATTATACCTCTTTCAGCCCCTTGGGAAAGGCGTGACGATATGTTATGTTGTGTTCAAAATTAACTTAAAATTGGCCCACCCTATAAGAAATGAACCAGAACAAATGGAGTGGAGTAACCTGCTCACCTGCGATTCTGATACCAGGTCTTGACCTGCGTCTCGGAGAGCGAGAGCGCGTCGGCGACGTCTCCGCGATCCGCTACGCTTAGGTACTTCTGGCAGCGGAACTTGCGCTCCAGGTACGCGAGCTGGGCGTGCGTGAAGGCGGTGCGGCGCCGGCGCGGCTTGCGCGACGACCCTGAGCCCGCGCCGCCGCCAGCCGCGCTGCGCCCTTCGCGACCTATCCAGTTTATGTGGATAAGATCATTTTACTTAGAAACCAGTCAGATTTTATCTTTTATTATTCTTTATAAGGAGTTTTTTTTAAACCTAATCAGAGTGATCTCTTCTGGTGAACAGGTTTAACTCGCGTGTAGTTGGCCCGCTCAACTTAGAAAGGATATTTAAGTGAGTTTTGAATATCCAATGTCAAATGCAGTTAGTAATCAAACCAATCCGTTCGAAAATACACGGCACTACAATTTTCAATTTTATGAGTAAGCTGTATCAATTCTTTCTTGGTAAGAAATTAAACTAAATTAAACTGGTCATGAATAGGCATAACAACTTGACTGCGAAATGTAGCCTATGCCATTCGCGCAATAAAGACGAATGACATATCCTTCCTCCTACTAATATTATAAACGCGAAAGTTTGTAAGAATGGATAGATGGATGGATGGATGTTTGTTACTCTTTCACGCCAGAACGGCTCAACCGATCTGGATGAAATTTGGCACAGAGATAGACTATAGTCTAGAATAGCACATATGATACTTTTTAACTGCGGGTGAAACCGCGGGGTGCAGCTAGTCATCCATAAAAATTGGTTTATCCGTTTAATAGTTTAAGACATAACCCTCTTTTTTTTGGCTTGGCCGCAGTCGGGTTATACAATCAATTCAAAATATTAAAAGTCTTGCTCAGCACTGCACCTAATAAAAACTATTTCACAGTGTTATGGGCGGGAGATGGTTTTTACCCGACTGTTATATTTTTACTAGGTACGATTTTTTAATAAATTTCTTTCATAGTAAGAAATTAAAGGGATCGCGAAGAAAGATAACTAATGAATGGAAAAGTTCACTGAAATAGAATTACACGTTCGAGCAGTTGCAAACACTTTGTTAAACTAGTCGCAAAAATACCTGAATTATCCTGCGAGTCTCGCTGTGAATTCCCAGCCATGACGGAGGCAAAACCGGCCAACAGTTGTGACTGAAACGCATTCTTCGACAGGTCCATGGAACGGCTGTAGATGGCGTCCAGCCGCGGGAACCCTGCGCCTGCGCCCGCGCTGCCCTCCGCGCCCTCGTCGTGCCGGGAGTCGCGTTCCCCGCGGTACAGCTGGAATATCCCACCCTCATACATCTTCATTCGCTCCTCATTCCGACCTTCATGCTCGCTATCATTCTCCTTAAAAGGAGAATCGTAGCTAGAATTCGGTATTCGACTATTCAACTCGTATTCCAAAGGAGACGACCTCTCAGTTTCGTCTGATTCTAGCTTCTTTGAATACTTGTGAGAGCTCTCGTTATATGACGTATTTTTAGTTGAGCTTTCGCTGCAATCGTCGCCGACGGAAATATCATCTTCCGGGTCGGAAGCGTCCAGGCGAGGACTCGTCCCTCGGGAGTTGCGTCTTTCCGCATCTTGATCTTCCTCGCTTCGAAGCCTTTCTGGGTACAATACAAACATGCTGTTAGTAGAGCTTAACAATATCCCCAGGTGCCCCTCAAATTACTGCCAACAAAGAAGTTTAAAGCATCTTGTCACTACAGCCCGACACTTAACCCTGAACACAAACATCGCGCACAAAGGCGGAAGCTCGCATAAAGACCTCACTTTTTAAAAAGAAGCGACTGTAGGCAGGAGTTTCTGCTCTAATTAATGCCTCGGGGCGTTCCATTTCGCTCTCGAGCAATTGAATACGACGTCTGTGAATGGTGTATTTTAGCGCGCGCGGAGAATTTTTGTCTGTGGTTACGTTTGTGTCTTTTAATTTGCGTAAAAATGGTGAGGAGTGGGCATTCAGTTTTGAGGCTCGCAGTTGCTTTTCATGATTTTCCTCCGCTAAGCTTTGTATGCGAGCCGAGAGTCGAGGCAGCGGTAACTGAGGAGGTATCGCGATTACTTGTTATTTCGCGGGGACCATGAAGAGGCGGGACTCGAGGGTCTCGTTATAATTTTGCATAAATATGTTTTAGCGTACAGTTTTTGGACGAGAAACGTGGAGAGGCGGATCTTAATGTTTACGCACGAATTATCTCGGTGAAAACCTCGTTAGCGACTTGTTATATCCGCCTGTTTACGACTGCCTTATAGGTAGGTACAGCGCCTATGTAGGTACTCGTGATTTCATGATAGATAGATACATTCATAAATTACAGACTTGGAAAGCCTAAGCTCCAAAAACAGCCTATGAGTTTAAAAAAAATCTTGGTTTGTAATGTGTAGTTGGCCGTGTGGCTACTGCCTACAAACCGCGTAAGCTGGAAAAGCGCTTGAAAAATATAGTTATGGTATGGTAAGCACTGAACATTCTTACACTGTTGTTAAGTTGATAAATCAGTTACGATGAAAGACTAGGTTCACTTAAAATTGACAGTCTTTCTACAACGAGGAACTTCCTAGACTTAGTTATTTTTTAAGTTCTCAGGAATGACTGTCCGCAAATGCTCAGCAGTTTTAATTTTAAAGTTCCTTGAAAGGCTCAAAGTCATCTAGTATTTTTTGAAAACAAGAAGTAGGTAAATTTTCTTGCCTGAAAATAGTTTGGCAGCACTAACATTTATATTGTATTCTTTCTAGTGTCTCTATTACTAAAAGATAGCACTAAGCCGCTGCGCAAACGAATGGCACTTTTGTCTTGTGTCGGATACAAGCTACCAATATCTATTTGATTTCTATATGACCAGTTTAAAATCAGCTAATCCCTACGCAGGCTTAAACGTTTTTGTGTCCAGTTACTTCCACCGAACACAAAAAGTGTTCGGTGTCGGTTACTGAAAACTTAAAGTGGTCAGTTATCTGTACTGAGTTGACACGGCAACTACGCTTACCAGTGGCTTGCTCCCAACGACTACCAAAACAGCCACCAGTGGTGGTCGTTAGAACAAAGAATTAATTTTTGTCCCAAATGCCGCCAGTGGGGCTCGTTGGGTCATAAAAAATATTATTATACCTAAGCTCGAGCAATGCAGTAAGCTGAAAACTAGCTCTGGGCAAACTTGTTTGCACAGCACAGCGCTGAGCATACTTCTATTGCCAAACACTTTTATCTGTTGTAATATCTGCAATCCATTGTGTTGTTTGCCAATAAATGATTTTTATTCTTATTTTTAGTGTTTTTTCATTAAAACTTAATTATATAGTTAAGCTGTGTTACAGTGTTAACATTTATCAAAAAAATTGGTTTTCCATGTTCTATCAGTTTGACTGCAGTTTTTACCTGTGGCAGGTTGGTGGTGTTCGTTAGCACGAAAAATAATTGTAGGTATGTCCCAACGAGCCAAAGTGGCGATATTTGGGACAAAAATAAAATATTGTTCTATAGCGCCTAAGTATCATTTAATTAGTTTACATAGGAATCGCTATCTAACTTTGTCAGTATACCGTGGTATGAATGAACGTACCCCTTAAATAATTGTTCTGTAAAACATTGCTTGATAAGAACGTGAATATACATACGATTATGAGGGGTACGAAAATGGAAAAAAACGTATGCAATCAACAACAAAAAAAAATGTTAAAATTTTTAATTTAAAAACAAAAAATTAAACATTTGTTATTTTAAATTACTATTATATGAACATTGAACTTATTGTTAAATGAAAAATGTTCATATAATAGTAATTTAAAATAAAATTTTGATAAAATATAGGCGAAAGCGGGCTAGATCTCGCGAGGGGAAGAGCGATGCCGGTAACAGCATGCTATAATAAACTGTGACAGGTATAGTCAACTTGCAATCTTTCAAAATGCAGCAAAAAATTTGCTCTTTGAGCTTTTTATTATTTCCATGATTTTATAAACTGGCACATTCATGATTTTGATAACTTTAATTGTTTTTATTATTTGTTTTAATTAAGTATGTGTTTTTTTTTTTTTTGCTTTTCCCCATGCAGGGGAATTTGGCGTCGCACGTCTTGTACATTTGCCAGTATCAAGTTAATATAGTATTTTACTCAGATCAACTAGAATATCAGATGGCGCACGGCGTATGATGTAGGTGAAGCCACTTCTTGTTACATGTGTGCTGTGGAAGTGTTGCCATGAAAAAAAAAATACCCTGAGTATTGTAGTTTTCCAACGTATGTTTCCGCATTCCACTGAATTCATGTAATAGTTCCCAGGTTAATTAATCAAATGTTTGCCAAATATCAATTGCCAAAAAATCATCATCATACCTTAATCATAATACCTAAACAGGACGACAGTTTTGAAATAAAGATTTTTTTAATTAATCAACGGAAGGCAATATAGTAGACTTAGTATTGGGGTTCTGGTAGCACCCCTTGAGTATGGAACCATAATACGTAATCAGAAAAAAAAAATTATACGCGTTGAATTGAAAACAACTTTTCGTTGGTAAAAAATTAAAACTTACCCTGATGGGATACGCAGTCCTTTTCAGACGGCGAAGGCCAAGCTTGGTCAGGTAAAAGTCTCTTTCATTAAAATGGTCTGAAAAGACAACATCTCTTTTTGATGGTTGCCATTTTTGATCATTTCGACTTTTTTGTATGGCAACCACCCATTCTTTTAATGTCGCTTTTTCAATCTTAATTGGGAACCTAAAAAAGTCTTAGGATTTAAAATAATATTTTGGAGAAAAAAATGCGATTATGACAACACTGCACGACATTCCACAAATTCATGTAATGTCATTGTCAAGTCCTAAAATGGCATTATGAACTTTGTATCCAGTTGCCAATAAAATAAAATAAAAAGCACTATGTAAATATAGGTATCCGAAATTATAACCTAAAACAATGCTGTTTACTATATTATGAGATGTTATTAACAATACTTACATATGGAAAATTATTTCACAGCACATGACGGCATCGTTCCAGAATTTTTTTGTATGTTCTCAGCGTGACGTCCAGGTTAGTACTGATGAAGCGAGTAGCGTAGTTTTTTTGCGTCAATGTGTGAGTGTTGTGTACATATACGACAGTAGCGTAGTTTTTGGATGGTTCTTGGCTTCACCTAAATCAAACGCCGTGCGCCATCTGATATTCTAGTTGATCTGAGGTATTTTACAGATGATGGAGTGATGATGACAAGATGTTAATGACGATGATGAATCCCTTACCCCATTTCAGTAAAGTGATGGATATTTTACTGAATTTTGAAGTGGAGTTTTATAGAAAACACCAAAAGTCGCAATGCTTGTAGCATTTGCCTACACTCGAACCGATAAAGGTTAATAATCCACCATTATTACACTTTAACACTCGAAGAATCACGAGATTTAAAAAAATATTACAAATTCAACACACCGTCTTTCCGGTTTCTGCCAAAAAACCTTGGTATGTGTTCTTCTGTTGTGTAATTTTTTATATTTGACATTTATCCTGTTTAATTTTATTACAAATTGATTGTATAATTAATTTAATTAAATTGACATGTAAATTTACATTACAAACATCAGGCTCGCCGACGGAGACGGTCGTGGTGAGACAGTAATCGCTTACCATCAGGCGGCCCAATCGCTTGTTTGCCACCTATGGCATAAAAAAACATGCTTCGTGTTACTGAATCAATCATCAACGATCGTCCAATCTTCTTTAATAGGATAAAGAAAGTAGTTACGGATATAAAGCACAAAACTACTTAGTTGTTTGTTCAAAACGAAGTCAATCGGTGGTTATGAGGCGCGCGTGGCCGGCGCGTGCGGCCACGAGTGGCGCCGCGCTGCGCTCGAGAGCATATGCGCGCCGCTGCACGTCCTCGTTACCCTGATTGCTGTTCAATGCATCCTCGGTGATTGGGGACTTGACGGCGAAGAACGCACCCATACAAAGGTTTTTAAGCAATCGAACAAAGGGAACTTTCTTTAGAAAAGAAACAGTTTTCAATGCAAAACAACACCCTAAAAATAATCAGTATTTGACTGGAAGAATAGTATCGTCCGCTATAAGTATAGTAGGGTGCTTCCTCGTGGTGAAACTGATTTGTCCGACGGGAAAAAAAAATCTTGTGCACAAATTGTCTTCTTCGACTCATGGTACAGTCATTAAAACAATAAATTTAAAAGTAAAAGTGTGTATTTTTGTTTACTACAGAATCAAAAAAGGAAATATAATCTTCGTAAACCAAAATTCAATACTAAATTTGTTATCTACATGGTATATGTAGGTGCAAAAGTATTTCAAAACAAATTTAAAATTTATTTGTAATTATTAAAAATTTAAACAACACTCACTCATTGTAAATATTGTTGTTCAGAATAAGATACATAAATACGGAGAGCCCTGCCAATAAACTATTCAACAACAACTATTTTTATAGTTTGGCAGTCTCTATTCACTAGACAGTAAGGTTAATTTTAATGAATAAAGCAGTTTATTATCGGAACTCAGGGGTGTCAGCGCGCAAATGTAAGACGCACTCTCCTGATTTATTCAAAGAGGACATTTTACGAAGAATTTGAACAACGAAATGAGGCAGAAGATGGAAACCATGCTTGAATACACGACTACTGTGTCTAGTCATTTGAAGATTATATTTGTATGATCAGTGTTCTGGATTCCAGGAATCCATTGCCTTCGTCAACACGCAGCATGATGACCTAAGAAAGGAAATTATTGACTTAAAGAAGCTACTTGTTAATTTTATCTCAATTATGATAAAAAGCCGACGGAGAGTTAAAATCTTAAGGATAAGGTTAGTCTCTGCGAGACTCGCATCAGTCTTCTAGGAAAAGAGCATTTGAAACAGAACAATGGGTTCGAATGCAGCATACATAAATCACTGGAGTTCCAGAGAAAATTATGAGATCCTGACTGACGGAGTAGTGCTAGTGACTCGGCAAATTGGAGTCACCATCCAGCCTTCCGGCTTGCAGTTCGTCTTTCGAAAACAATCGCGGCGGATAGCGAGCGCCCTACCGTCGTCCGTCTGAAGCAGGGTTCAGTGAAAGACATAATCGCCACCGTGCGCATATTTGCATTATTGACTTTTTAGTTTATCTACCAATACAGGGTGTTACAAAAAACACTGTTAGATCCGCAAGGCGCGCATCCAGTATTTTTTTATTTTTTTTTATTACTTAATAGGCTTGCGTTTGGCCGCCAACATGCCTGATGATAAGCAGTGATGCGGCCTACGATGGAGCACGCTTGCCTAGAAGAAACCGATTCACTCGAGACTTGAAGACACCCAGATTATAAGTGTCAGGGAACACACAGTCTGGCAGAGTATTCCACACTCTAGCGGTCCGTATGAGAAATGAGGAACCAAAGCGTTTCGTGCGTGTTGTAGGTATGTCAACCATAAAACGATGCCGCTTTTTCGTACTCTTGGTTGTTTTATAGAAGAACGGGGGGCTATAGGGAGAATAAGGTCATGCAAACCAGATGCACACTCCCCGAAATGTATCCGATAAAAAACCGATAGACTAGCAACCTTGCGCCGATGATCCAAACTTTGAAGTTTGGCCTCTTTGAAGTTTTGGAAGTATCGGCTGGATGATGCAATTATGCTAGTTTAAATTAAATATGAACTCTAAAAATTTTCAACACATATCGCCTTCCGCCATCCTCGTGAACGCAGCCACTAATCGCGTCGGTTTTATTTGTAAACTATTCGCGTTGCGCGTGCCGCTAATTTTTTATAATAAAAGCCGCCAACATATGATACAGATTTGTGATTATTTTTGCAAAATTTCCTTTTTTTTCTTGTGTTCTCAAACCGCTCACAACTTTTGCTATTTTTAACGTGCATTTTTTTGTTTGGTGTTTTTGCATGAATTCTTATAAGTGTGTGTGGCCCTTCCATTATACAACAGGGTTTTTGTAACATGCAGTGTATATATTTTATTACAAAATTGAGAGCTGTGGATTTTATTAAAAAATTAATATAAATAATTTATTATTTTAGTATGAAGTTGAACAATAAGTTGATTGTAATTGCTCATAGACTGGCTCTGGCCTAAGGTGGTGTGTCATCTAACACTTCGAGAATACATAATTTAGTACGAGACGCCTGTCTGTGTCCTCTGTGAGAACCTGGAGAAAATTCCTCACCTCCTGGTAGATGTTGTAAAAATGATGTAAAGTGAAGATGTCACACATTTTGCAAGAAAATTATATAAACTCCCGAGACGTAGCATATTTTCAAGGATTTCAAGGTCACAGCCACATGTGATGCGGCGAGGACTTTGTAACCCAACGTCTTGGATTACGAAGGGAATCCTAGTTTGGATGTTTTACTTTATGATGAAATTCTTATAATGTCCATTTTCTTTCTCTTGAAATTAAAATAACTAAATTATTAAATTTATGTTCAACAGTTAAATAATTTCGTTGGAAGTACCTAGCAATGTATTTTGTTCAATCCTCGTAGTCAAAATTAGTTTTTCGTCGTTTTTGCGTCGGGGACGGGAAATTTTTATAAGTGTGACGTGTCTGTGTGTCTGTCTGTAGCGTCGTAAATGGGTCCCCGCGAACGGATGAACCGATTTTAGACAATAGACAATATAGACATTTTTTTTTTTTTTGTTTGAAATGTGACTGAGTCGGGAGTGTTCTTAGCTGTTTGATGAAAATTGGTTTATAAAAGAAGCGGATTTATAGAACATCAAAAAAGTCGGTACTGGAAATAAGACATCGGCTATGAAATAACAAACCGCACGTGCGAAGTGGTCAGCGCAGGGCCGTGAGTGCTTGTTAGTTGTTTCAAACTTTTGTGTGGGGACGCTGTCTTAAAGTCGGCTGTATATCTACCTGCAGACGAGAAATAGAACAAGTAACGTGCAATAGTAGGTTCTTAAGGGTCCCGTGACGCTCTGAAATTTCCATACAAACGCGCTTGTGAAATTTCTTAGAAACCATTTGTCAGATTATAATGAAATTTAGCAAGTACAATTAAATGAACTATATCTCCACCCGTATGTTCATGGTTATTTTAAAAAACGCCCTCAAGAGAAAATAGAGCTATGAAAAATATTTGCATTTTTAAGGGGTCACTTTTGACTGATTTATTCAATAGATAGACAAAGCAAATCAAAAATCCCTTTAAATAGGGAGCTTGTCTACATCATTAGCTTTTAAAGGAATCCATAATACAAGGGAAATTCTTAGTTATTTAAGAATGATTACAGAAGTGCAAAAGTCATAAAAAAAACTGAAATTGCACTTTGTCACTCTGTAGGTAACTTTAGAGGCTCGTCAGTATCATTACTTGCTCTCTTCACTCGTAGTCTTCTTCTAGACGACTATTCCGGCTATAGGATCAACCGTATTCGGCGCTCTTTATCAAGGCGAGTGCGCGCGCGCGGCTGCGTCTCGCATAGCACTATAATCGGAATAATCGACTAAATCGTACGTAAGTAATTCCCGTGTCATAAATCATAGAGAGAGAGAGTAATTGGAGGTGGAGGGTGGAGGAGGAAGCGGTCATTATACGAGTATTATCCAATTTGCAGTATGAGATGAGCTAGCGTGCTAAATTTAGATTGTGTTCTTACTTAATGGCAGCTAGACAGTTAGCAATCAAATTTATTCAAAGTCAAAGTCAAAATGTTTTTATTCAATTTAGGTACCAAGATACACTTATGAACGTCAAAGTTATTTAAATAGACTCGACTGCCTTGTTCGGTTAGAGAGCCTCTACTCAGAAAAACACTACACTACAGAAGTAGTAAGAAGTAGTAGTAGTGGGGGCTGAGCTACCCACGTCCGTAGGAGTGTACTCTATTCTGATTCCCTACACGTGGTCCCCGAGTAGTGCTAACCGGGTAGTAAACTCTGGTGGAAGGCTTCGGCCGTGGCTAGTTACCACCCACCGGACCAAGCAATGCCGTGAAATGACCTAGTCGTGTTTCGGGATGTAGTCCGGTGTAACCGTTCCGACGGGTCTGACCAGTGGCGCACTTGTAGCGCCTCACTCAACTGCCGTCTTTGTACTTCTTCACTCTAGTAAACTTCAAGGCTAGAGTGAATAAGTACCTTCTAGGTCGTCGTGCTCCATCTTAGACCACAACGTCGCTTAACATCAGGCGAGTTGGTGGTCAAACGCCAACCTATTATACATAAAAAAAAAAAAAAGAACAGGCAAGAAACTAAGGGGCATTATTTTTTCAAATAATAAATAAATTACAGTCTCACAAATTTTGGCTTACAACTAGGCAATATCTATAAATACTAGTGGCCACTTGGCGGAAGTGGAAGGCTCCAGACATCTTTATCTTCTAAATAATTCTTAACCCTATAATACCCTCTTTTCATTAATGTAGTTTTTACATGTGATTTGAATTTTCCCTCAGTGAGCCCTGTTATATTCTTCGGGATTTTATTGTAAAAACGAACGCAGTTGCCTAAAAATGGCTTATATGACAGTCAAATAAGAAGAAATTAGAAGTCAAATTAGAAGCGTCTATGCTGCAAAAATACTTTCGTATGTCCGAATTTCTGTGCAGCTATGATTTCCGAGCTTGATTTTTTTGGAAAAATAAAAAAAAATCTCAGCAATTAAGAAAAAAATCAGAAAACTGACTCAATTTCTCGAACCAATAAGTATCTACTCACAAAGTTTTTAAAGAATCAGTTGAGAAATGATCTGTCGAGGAAGATAGACGTCGGCCGCGAGGTCTTCAGCTCACAGAGCCTCTAGAGATAATTACTTTAGTAATATAAATTTCTAATATAAGTAAATTAGAATATTTTTGTTATTGTATCGAACTTTTTGAATGTACTTACCTCCTCTGCATTGCACACCCTAAGAGGGTTTTCATATGTACTTAGTGATACTAATTTTAAATGATCAACTTTATTTAGGCGTTACGTTTAAGGCTACGTTAGAGCAAAAAATGCCCTTTGTGTTGTAGTACCATGACTTGAATTTCTGATATTATTTGAATGAGATAAAAATAAATATTTGCACAATATTGCACAATATAGATTTAATTAATCTATTAATAATATTTGCACAAAAATATTATTAATAGATATTCCTACTGCGGATCCTAATTCAATGGCTGCGGAATATAATAATATTATATGAATACTAGCTGCGCCCTGCGGTTTCACCCGCAGTTAAAAAGTATCCTATGGGCTATTCTAGACTATAATCTATCTCTGTGCCAAATTTCATCCAGATCTGTTCAGCCGTTCTGACATGAAAGAGTAACAAACATCCATCCATCCATCCACCCATACATTCAAACTTTCGCGTTTATAATATTAGTAGGATAATTATATTCTACTCCACCAGCGAGATAAACTGATACTTTTAGTCCACAATGTTTCTTGTTATTTCGACAAAACTTATGTTAAGCCTAAAATATGACTAATAGGTTTATCAACCCTGTAATATACTGATTATGCAAAAAAACGAGGCAGCATACAGTGAAAAGCAATGAAGTAGATACTGTTACATACATATACATTAATCCTAGAGGCGGAGCAGAGTGAGGTACAGTGTATTAACCAAATCTTAGTTTTTTCAGACAGAATAGGTGTAGGCTTAGGTTCCTTATTGAGCAACAGTGTTAGTTGTTCTGTGGTAAACCACTGCATGCCAGGAGCATCATATGCTCAAATTGAAAAGAAAATATTAAGCTGTAAAATAGATAGTAGTACAATTGTTGTGGTTTACCTGGGGCAAAGTTTAGGTACAGACAGGAAAGAAGTGATTGCAAGAATAACTTGTCTGTTGAAATTAAATGCATTCAAAGTAATGTTATGTGCATTTCCATACTCAGACTCTTTGACTAGAAGTCAAAATAACCACATCCATTCTTTGAATGCATTAATGTTTAACATAGTTTCCCGTCATAGTGATAAGCTGCTATTTTTTGATAGTAATCAATTTATTTATAATTTTAAGTTAACACAGGACAGCATGTATTGTCCTAAGAAATGCAGACACTTGATTGCTACATTGTTAGCCTACAATATTGATTCAGTTATAGGAAATATAACGAAGTACAAAGATAAGGTCACAGTTTTTAGTAAATGTACTAATAACATAACTGTGACCAATAGTTTAAACTTTTAAGTAAGACAACAGAGAAGTGTGTGGACATTTCACTTTTTTATCAAAACATAAACCGCTTCTCTGGCAAAATTTTAGAAATAGAACTTTTATTAGATAAGTATAATTTTGATATTTTATGTTTCACTGAAACTTGGTTAAAATCAAATAAAATGCTATTTAATGTTACAAATTTTCAGGTGGCCAGTGCGTTTAACAGAGTATCCGCTGAAGGAGGAGGCTGTATTATTCTTTTTAAAAATAACATGAAATATAAGGAACGCTCTGACATAAGGGGCTATTCTGTTGAACGTGTCTGTGAAATTGCTTGTGCGGAAATGGACAGGCACATAATATTATGTGTTTATCGACCACCAGCATCTAACTTCAATCATTTTATGTCAACAATGGAGTGCGTACTAAAGAAACTTTCTAAATCAAATAGATCTATTGTGGTTTGCGGAGACTTCAATATAGATATTTTAGTCAATTCTACGGATAAAATTAATCTAATTTCTTTATTTAAAGCATTTAATTTAAACTATCTTTTCTGCGAGCCAACTAGAGTAACGGAGACCTCATCTACTTGCATAGACAATATTTTCTCAAGTTGTAAAACAAAAGATTTATCACTTTTTAACGGAGTCAGGTCAGATCACAAGGGCCTTGCAATTAAATTTGAAATTGATAAAATAAAGAAACCATCTTTAGTTGAGTGTAGACCATTAACGAAAGGTAGGTTAAAACGACTAAATAATTGCATAGAGTCGAAACTTATTTTAACTGATTTTTCTGTCAATAACCCTAATGACAGTTATGAAAAATTATTTAAAATAGTTAGCAATGAATTTAATGAAATTTGTCCAAAGAAGAAGATTCAATTCAACCAAAAAATACAGTTTAGTGACTGGGCGACCAGAGGTATACGAAAAAGTAGAGATGTTATGTATGATTTATATAACAAGAAATCTCTGACATCTAGTAAGGATTTTCATGACTATGTTAGAAAATACTCGAAAACTTTTAAGTCGGTTTGCATTCGCGCTAAAGCTTTGTTTATAAAAGATAAAATTCAAAAATCCGATAATAAAATAAAAGCTGTCTGGAAGACCATCAACACAGAGACGGGAAAAAGTAAGTCGAGGGATTCAGAATTTACGCTGGTAGTTGAGAATCAGCCGGTTTCTGATGCACAAATGGGTAGCCAACTCTTTTGAACATTTCTTCTCTAGCATACCCTTTGATGCCACCAAAACGCTTAACTCGTCTCCAGATGATGCAGGTGCTTTTCTAAAAGAACACTTCTCGCGGGATATACCAGACTTTCGGTTCAGATACACTTCCATCTCTGAAATTATCAAAACTTTCAAAAGCTTAAGAGTTAAATCTAGTGAAGATTTATGGGGATTATCAGTAAAAGTGTTAGAGTCTTTAATAGAAACTATTGCACCACACCTCATGGTCATATTTAACATGTGTATTGACAGAGGCACATTTCCCGATTTAATGAAAAACAGCAAAATTACCCCTATCTTCAAATCGGATAGTAAGTCAGATCCCTCGAATTGTCAGACCCATCTCTGTGCTTCCGGCTTTGAGTAAAATATTTGAAAAGATTATACTTAATCAACTGTTGTGTCACTTTAACATACACAGTATATTAAACGAAAATCAGTTCGGTTTCACGAAAAGTAGATCAACAACAGATGCGGGAGTTCGATAAGTTACGCATGTGATGGAAGCTTGGGAGAGTTCACAGGATGCCATCGGTGTCTTTTGTGGAATCGCTCTAGATCTTGTCGAGTCATATTTAACTGATAGACAACAAAAAGTGGGAATTAATGGCGTCACATCTTCCGGATCTTTAGTTACAATGGGAGTACCACAAGGTTCTATCTTAGGCCCGTTCTTATTTTTGGCGTATATAAATGATTTGCCGTATATGGTTAAGGACCTTACAGACATAGTTCTATTTGCTGATGATACATCTCTTATTTTTAGAACAGATAGGAAAGATAGTGAACTTGTGCATGTGAACAACGTACTGACTATTATTTCGAGATGGTTCGCTGCGAACAATTTGTTACTAAATGCAAAAAAAACTAAGTGTTTAAAGTTTTCCATGCCTAATGTTAGATATATAGAACCAAACGTAATGCTTGAGGGCGATAAACTTAACATAGACAAGGCGACGGTGTTCCTGGGTATAAGCATTGATTCCAAACTGCAATGGGGTCCACATATTAGTGCTCTGTCTGGGAGACTTAGTTCTGCTGCTTATGCGGTTCGCAAGATTAGGCAACTGACGGATATAGCTACAGCTCGGATGGTTTACTTTGCTTACTTCCACAGCATAATGTCATATGGCATTTTGCTGTGGGGATCAGCTGCTGAAGTGGAGGCCATTTTTATTTTGCAAAAGCGAGCGGTCCGCGCTATCTACGGAATGGGTCCCCGTGAATCATTGAGAGATTTATTTAAAGAAATAAATATTTTAACTTTACCTTCTTTATATATCTTTGAAAATATTATGCACGTTCGCAAAAATCTACATAAATTTAAATTGAACATTGACTATCACAATTATAACACTAGAAATAAGGATAGGATAGCTGTACAGAGATTTAGACTGACTAAGTCAAGAAAGTCATTTTTAGGCAACTGCGTTAATTTTTACAATAAAATTCCGAAAAATATAACAGGGCTCACCGAGGGAAAATTCAAATCACATGTAAAAACTACATTAATGAAAAGAGGATATTATAAGGTTAAGAATTATTTAGAAGATAAAGATGTCTGGAGCCTTCCACTTCCGCCAAGTAGCCACTAATATTTATAGATATTACCTAGTTGTAAGCCAAAATTTGTGAGACTAATTTATTTATTATTTGAAAAAATAATGCCCCTCAGTTTCTTGCCTGTTCTTCTGAGTAGAGGCTTTTTATCCGAACAAGGCGGTCGAGTCTATTTAAATAACTTTGACGTTCGTAAGTGTATCTTTGATACCTAAATTGAATAAAAACATTTTCACTTTGACTTTGACATACTCGTATTAGTAGTCCGCTCAGAACTGAGACCTAGCAACCCTGCACACATGAATATTAAAACTAACGAGTCACAAGCATCAGTGGCCACTCAAGGTACGAAACAACAACATTACTCCCCAACAAACGTGTTCAAGTGTGAGCCGCGCCTTTGTTAATAAGCTGCTAATTTGCAAGTGTGCGCGCGCCCTACCATGTAGGTGCATACATTAGGACCTAATTTTAAATCTTGACTGCTTGATTACCCGCGTTCATGAATATTTCATAGTTAGAGCTGTTTTCAACGTCGAAGAATTTGATTAAGCCTAGGTACTCAGGTACGATGGCTGAACCCGTATACAGGGTGTTACGAAAACCCTGTTGTATCCGCGAGATGCGCATCCAGTATTGACTGGAGGATGCATTTATGCTAGTTTAAATTAAATATTGACTATACAAATTTTGAACACACATCGCGCTCCGCCTTCCTAAAAGCGCGAATGCAGCCACTACTTGCGTCAGTTTTATTTGTAGACTATTCTCGTGGTGCCGCTACTTTCTTGAAATAAAAGCCGCCAACATATGGTACAGATTTGGTTTTGGGGGACGAGCTACCCACGTCCGTAGGAGTGTACTCTATTCTGATTCCCTACACGTGGCCCCCGGGTAGTGCTAACCGGGTAGCAAACTCTGGTGGGAGGCTTCAGCCGTGGCTAGTTACCACCCACCGGACCAAGCCATACCGTGAAATGACCTAGTCGTGTTTCGGGATGTAGTCCGGTGTAACCGTTTAAAGACGGGTCTAAGCACTAGCGCACTTGTAGCGCATCGCTCAACTGCCGTCTTTGTACTTCTTCACTCTACAAAACTTTAAGGCTAGAGTGAATAAGTACCTTATAGGTCGTCGTGCTCCATCTTAGACCACAACGTTGCTTAACATCAGGTGAGTTGGTGGCCAAACGCCGACCTACTCTGCTTAAAAAAAAAAAAGATTTAATAAGAATTTTGTAAAAACTTCCATTTTTCTTGCGTTCTTAAACCGGCATAACTCTTGCTATTTTTGACGTGCAAATATTTTTGGTATTTTTGCATGAATACATACAAGTGTGTGTAAAACAATAATACAATATGGTTTTTGTAACATGCTGTACACGTCGAGATAAATATTATTTACAAAAATAGGTTTTACCTACCTAATAAACCTATTTACTAAATAGGTTTATTTACTAAAACCAAAATCTTCGGTTGGACCATTGTGAGATGTATTTTCGTTACTTTGTTCGCCGCTTCGCCCATTGTCATCTTGTCAGAATCTAATAAATAGGATACTGGAGAAATCGAGGAAACTCTTCAAATATTATAAGCACATAAAACATACATAACATATCGTCACGCCTTTCCCCCGAAGGTGCTGGCAGAAGTGTATAACATACTTCGCCGGACGATATTCAGTCACAAATGTGACAGGGGTCGACATGTCGTATTTGTTTTAATTTTCAATTCACGCATCCATTCCGAATGGGAAACGTTTCCGATAGGATGCCACAATAACCAACTCAAATGTTTCGAATCTCAGTCTACTTTTATAAATTTTGGATTATGGAATCGATTATAAATCCTATCGGAAGAATGAATCACGTCTAAAAACTTATGAATAAGTACTTACTAAGATTCGAATAATTTGAGTTCAAAATTCAGATCTTGAATCTTCAAGATCTTGGAATCCGAACGGAAACGTTTCCGAATGATTGTGAATACCTATGCTGACGGGGTTCGCTCTAGGGCCCTAATTGGGATGGTTGAAGTTGAAGTAAAAATTAGATTTTATCGATGACTCTATCGCCTTGTTCAGAAAGGGATCCTCACCTCAGAAGAACAGGCAAGAAACTGAGGGGATCTTGTCGCTATACATCGGGCTCCAGTTATATAGCAGTTGACATTAAATACACATTTATATTCACACATTGAGCAAAGTGGTGCGTGCCGTTGGCTGGGGTCCGAACCCGCTTCCTCTGGCTTGAGAGCAGAGTCTTCTCCGACTAGGCTATCATTATAGGCACACTTATAGTGATTTGGGTGTTTTGCGTTTGTAGTAGAGGTACTTCTTACCGTTACCGAAATACTTGAGGCTCATTTTGTCATCATCTGTCGTCATTATTATTTCGATTTGACACACAAAGAGTCACATTTAAAAGTTTTCAAAGAGCTTATCGAATTCAGCTATATTTAAAGCAATTCAAAAGTTCTTTTAAAATGCGCCAAGTACACTACCTCACAGGTGACGGGGAAACGTAAATATTAGGGAAATCCTACTTTTTAAACTTTTTGAATTACCATAATTATGTTAGAAATGGGGATTCTTAGGGGAAACACTGTTTTGTCTAACTTACTATTGTGATAAAACTTACCTTTTTTGGCTATAAAATGAAAAACATCCTTGTTTGTGATTTTTGACGTTTAATAAGTTTTATAGCGGGTGTGGGATCGATGGGGACTTTTCACATTTCATTTAATATTGTGTCCCCAACATTCGTACCAATTTTCAGCTCTAGGCGATTTCTTGTAACCTTGTGTGTCTATTTTAACTGGACCAATAAAGACGAACTAACGGGACGATGTGATGTAACAAAGACGAAACTAAGAACGTGTATTAATCGTTAAATTTCTAGACTTTTTAAATTTTTTAAACAAAATAAATACAATTTTGTTAATTTACTTTTAGCGACTGCGCACGAATGTATGTATTATGTGTGTATGTATGAGGTTGCTTTGGCACGCCCTGCAGCCTAATCAGCTTCATGGATTTCGACATGTGAGGTCGAATTTGCATTTGCATCATCTTGATCTTAGAATATTTAGTCTTGATAGTGGAAGTGACATAGATTACAACATTTTTCCAGTCGGGTTTTTTGTTTTCTTTCACAGCCTGCCCATTTCGAGCGTACAAGTTTTTTACTTAGTAATAATATTACCAAGTAGAAAAATATTCTTTAGTAGGGTAAAAACCTAGATGGATTAGCCAGGATTTAAGTTTATTTTTTAATCTATTTCCTTCCAATAATTTTGTGTCAAGGGATAAGGTATTATACATTTTAAGAGCCATTACATACTTATACACTATTAGAAAACATGCAATTATTGAGTTGGGGTATACAGATACGAGTAATATAAATTATTTTTGACAAAAGAACAATTTTCGTAAATGTATATTCCAGTAAGAGTCAATAAACCATTAGTCCTAAAAACCTCACTGAGACTATCCGTACTATTTAATCTAAAAATAACTCTTAGACGTCTTTTTTGCTTAATGAAAGTAGAGTTAACCTCTACTCAGTTTCCCCAAAATATCAAAATAGCGTGCAAAATGCGTAAATATAAACGCTTTGTTTTTTAAGTTGCGTCTAAAATATGGATGAAACATCAATCACGGCGAGTGCTCATCTTGTGGTCATCACCCGCGTGAACAAGGTGGAATAAATTTAACCGACGAATAAATCACAATCTGTTTAGGGATTAAAAATAAGTGTCATCACAATAGAAAAGTGTAGTTATACCTACCTACTGCAAACTAGTCGCCAAAGAGAATTTAGATACGACTAGTCGGTTTCAGCCACAGACCCAACATATTTTTTTTTAACTTCTAAGGTTTCAACACTGTTGTTATTGACGACACGACATGACTCTCGTAAATTTATTATTCATTAACTTCATTACAATGGAAAGACAAAAGATCAACGAGGAATTTATAACAACAATGATACGTTTGCATTCAAGAATCATGCGGAAAACAAGCAACGAAAATTAAAAGACAGACCCCATAATATACTGATGTTATTGGAGTAGCGCGAGACTTGGCAACTTCCGCGAGAAATGCACAGCCTGTCCAACAGAGCCGACAGTGGCAAGTTCTGTCGCGACAGCGCTTATTGCTACGGAGTCTTCGCTTGCAAGCTAATGGCAAAAAATATGCACAGAAGAACAGGCAAGAAACTGAGGGTTTCTTGCCTGTTCTTCTGTGTAGTGATTCTTGTTCCGAACAAGGTGATAGAGAGTAAATTTATGAAATTGTTTAGGCTACTTGTCTTTTTTTTTTATGTAGAATAGGTCGGCGTTTGACCACCAACTCGCCTGAAGTTAAGCGACGTTGTGGTCTAAGATGGAGCACGACGACCTATAAGGTACTTATTCACTCTAGCCTTGAAGGTTTGTAGAGTGAAGAAGGACAAAGACGGCAGTTGGGTGAGGCGCTACAAGTGCGCTACTCTCAGACCCGTCTTACCTTTTCGGTGACTGAGCCCTTATTTCAGTGAAATTTCTATGTTCTATATATATTAGGTACGAGTATCGATCTTATTGGAAAATGAAAGGGAAAATTCACTAAATAAAAGTGAATCTAAAAGTACCTAACTTAATTTCAAACACTTCATCAGTACTACTGATAACAAATTCCATCACTATACAAAGATACTTTTTGGAGGTTTCGTGTGCATTAAATTTCAACGGACAGGGTTGTAATCAGTCGTCTGTGGCCAGGACAATGTCTTGATGAAGTGGACAGGAATCGAATAGACAATTTTTGTCGATTTCGATGCGTATGACGTATCCAGCCGTCGCGCGTCGGTCTGGTGGTGCCTGAGACGGTTCACTCATAGTATTGTGGCTAATCTTTTGCCACGACATAATTTATAACCTTTGCCGTAACCCCCGGAGAAAATGTAAAGCAAGGGGTAGGGTGATATTTTATTAAACAGGGTGATTGGAATCCAGACCATATCCTTTCGGGGGGGTGTGTCTACTTATCCTGGCCTACCTAAAGCTTTACATTAATTCATGTACGGTATAATGATATTTTACTTAAAGAGACAAATAAGATGAGCTTCCTGGGTATTACTGTAGACCAATATATAGATTGGAAGGAGCATATAAGTAATGTGTGTACAAAAGTAAATAGATTTGTGCATGTGCTAAATAAGCTTAGGAAATCTTCATCGCGACAAACTGTGTTACTGGCATATCATGGCCATGTGAGCTCTGTGTTACGGTACGGGCTTCTTCTTTGGGGTAACTCAACGGCAATACAGAAAGCGTTCTTATCACAAAAAAGATGTATACGAGCTATAGTAGGCATTCGTCCACATGAGTCGTGTAAGCCATTTTTTAAAGAACTGCGAATTATGACCCTGACTTGCATGTATATTTTTGAATTAGCAATATTTGTGCGTAACCACCCTGACTTGTTTACCACTGCCAAGGATTTATACCCTTCCAATTCTAGGAACGGACTAAGATTGGTTCACAAGCATGCGCTTCGATTGGCAGTATGTAGAAAGAATTGTTACGCGATGTGCATCTCTGTATTTAACAAGCTTCCTTCGACCCTTAAAGACCTACCCTACGGAATCTTCCGGAGGAAATTAAAAACATGGTTATTAGACAAACGCTTCTATTGTATTAAAGACTTTTTAAAATAATATTGTTACCTAATATAAGATTTAATTTAGAATACTATATATAAAATAAATAAATTCAATAAAATTATATAATTTTTAAATTTGATATTGACTGACATAACTTTAATAATTTTAATAAACTAATATTTCGATTATAATTATATTAATTTTAACATATTCACATGTCAGGTTATCTGACAAATAGGCAGAACTAAATTATATATTGAAGAACTTTATGTACTTACCCTATTTAAGTGAATAAATACTTTGACTTTGACTTTGACTTCACAAAAAACTTTAGGTTTTCAGTTGTTTAATAAATTTGTGACAAATTTAATACAAAATATTAAATAACTCAAAAACTAAACGTAAGATGACTGCCTAGAGACTGCCTCGGTGGCTCAGTTGGTAGTAAACTTGCCTCCTGAGCTTGGGGCGAAGGTTTGATTCCCACCTAGAGCAAACATTTATGCGATCAACATTTGTGTTTGTTCTATGTCTGAGTGTAAATATATATTTAAGTATGTATTTAAAAATATATATTGTAATATGTATTTAAATCAGTCTCTGGCAGCCATAGTACAAGCTTTGTTAGTTTTGGGTTAGGCGAACGTGTGTGCAAGTGTCCTGATATTTATTTATTGACTAAAAATGTTTGCTAGACTAATGTAACGCTTAAAACATAACCCATAAATAAGTAGAAAAGCCACTTGAAAGGTAAAGGTCTGGTTTCCAATCACCCTGTATAAACTAGCCTTTAGCCGATCTGCCCCTGCTTCGTACGGTACCTATGTAGGTGTAAACCTGTCGTGAAAAATTATCTAACTGATGTTGAAAACCGCATCAAAATTTGTTGCGTGGTTTAGAAGGACTAGCGGAGATAAATACACACGGAGAGACAGACGCAAAAAGTGACTTTGTTTTATGCTATGTAGAGAGAAAGATAAGGATAGAGAAGAAGACTATAATAAATAATAATTAAATTCATTTATTCAGGAAATTAAACCCGCAAGTAGATACATAATTAAAAAGTCACATAATTAAGTTAAAATTATAGAATTAACAATTCAATTTGTCATGTCATTATTCAAGTCAGCACAATAATCAAATTCCAATTAGTAATACAATAATATTAATAAAATACAAATATAATAATCCAAATAAAATACTCACAATAAACTTCTACAATAAATAAAAATAATAATCAGCAGTCACATAAGTCAAGTCGAGTCAATTATACACTAAATTATTAATTCTACAACTGTCTCACAGGTATAGGGACAGCGACATGTCTGCCATAGCCATGCCGGATATACGGGCAGTCGAGCCTGCTGGCAATCATAGCCAAGACGGCATTGGGGCTGGCCCGCACCCTGCGCACCAGGGACGCACACCTCTTGCGCATGGTGGCGTGAGAGCAATCGGTGTGCGCCTCCGCAAACATGCCCGAGGCACTGCAGAAGCGAGGCAGCCCCAACACCGCCCGGAATGCGTTATTATATTGTCGATGGATGGATGGCGCTGTAGGCCTTCGCAGTATAGTCAGCCCACAGGCTGCACGTGTACAGAGATGTACAGTACGCCCTAAAGAGCGTGATCTTAACATCTCCGGAACAACGCGCAAACCTGCGGGCTATCATATTGGCACGAACAGAGAGTTACTATATAACATAATATAAATATATAATATAAATATACAATAGACAATTTTTATTTTGTGAGCAAAAAACAAGTAAGGATACAAAAAAACAAATATATCAAAAAATAACAATAAAAATTAAAAACTATACAAACAATGTTTTTGCCACAAACCGATTCCAACTCAGCGTAATGCCGGCTGTAGCAGCCAGCGCTGGTCTTCCGTTGGAACCGGCTGTAACGTCACCCACGAATCAAGTCGGGCACAGTACGCGACTAAATACATATTATTAATTAAACTAATAAAACCAAAATACTGACTAATAACATTTTAAATAGATAGGTGCGTATATATACATACATAAATAAAATGAGGTTATAAGTAATATAAACAATAATGTCAATGTTACACATAATTATACCCATAATATGTGTAACATTGACCAAAAAAGCACTGGTGTCCGTTCTCAGCTGTTCTTCGCCTTTTTGGTGATCAAAAATAAATTTCTTCAGTTTAAATCTAAAAGCTTTTATACTATGCAGGTTCCTTATTGGCGGTGGGATATTGTTCCAGCACTTGGACGCGGCGTAACGGAAGCTGCCACAGCTGAATTGCATTGAATGAACGGCATTATTCTGCTGAAAGGCAGCTGAATAATGCCGTTCAGTCACAAGCTGTGTCGAGCATTGACGAGACCCGACCGACATTCTGCTCTCTCTCCACGACAACTTACTGAATAAATATGTCGGTTCCCTAAATTTAATAACAGTCTAAACTAAACTTATGTTCCGGTCTATTCAGGTTGCCTGGAAGAGATCGCTATGAGCGATAAGGCCGCCCATTAAAAACGTAGTTAAGCCTTATTTAAGTACTATTGTAATTACTTTGTTTCTAATAAAGAGTCGTTGTATTGTATTGTATTGTATTTAAATTTTACGGATATCATATTTCACGGCAGTACTGGCCCGGCAATATTGCAACAATATTTTGAGTGTGGTCCGGCCATATAGTCATACATTTCTAACATGGGGGGTTACGGGCTATAGTCAGCAACATTGCCAGTATTGCAGAAAAAAAATATGGTCCTACAATACTGGCAATAGGTATAAGAAGGTAAGTATCTAAGTTACTCGTAGTTTGTTACACATTAATCGGGCTCACGTACCTAGCGCCGGCAGCACGGCCGGCCTCAGCACGTCGCCCAGCAGGTCCTTGATGAGGAAGGATTTGTGGCTGTCCTGCATGCTGGCGCCGCTGTCCACACACACCGCCGATTACACCTGCTTGTACAGACTGCTACACTACCGTGGCATCACATACCGACGAAATTATAAAAAGTTGTGATTCAGCGATCAGCAATAGGTACAAGAAGTTTCATCAAAAACCGATACAAGACTTTAGATTCTAATTGCAAAACACAAAAATGACCGAGTGAAGTATATCTGTTCGTAGACTATATCAGATGCTCGCGGAAGTCTACACTTTCCCGCGCTTTCACGATGACTGTCTGCCATGTTTCGGAAAGTCGTCGCTCAATTGAGAAAATCTTTTCATTTAGCTACGCCCTACCCCTAACCGATGTTACATACATTTTCTTGCGGTTTGGGCCAAAATACCGCTTAAACGGGGTTTAAATCGCGTTTAGCATGCGCGGAGCACGGCGGGCGGGGCGTCGCGGAGACCGCCCCTGGGGCGCCCACCAATAGCACCGGATACAGAGTCTTACACGCGAGTGATCTCTAAGTACGGCTTGAAACGGGGGTTTAGTCTCGTAGTTATTGAGTTGGGTTTTTTAAAAGACCGTTTTGAATGTAAATCGAAAAGTTAAGCGGGGTAAAGAGGCTGCCCGCAGATCTCCAATTAAATTGATAGTTGTTTTTAGAGTGGCGAACGGGGCCAGGGCTTTCGTCGTGGTTGTTATAAAGTTTGTTGGAAGCTCTACCTACTTATTCGGGGTGTTACAGACACTTCCAGATAATTTCGGGTTTAACTGATCAACTGCAAACAATCGATCACTGGCTAGACTAGAAATGCCCATGGAATGCCAAAACAACTTGTGTTACTGACTTCGATGTTTTTTTTTAATTTCCCAAAGCTTAGTTCAACGTCTGCGTTGGAGTCTTTCTCTTTGCACTAAGAGATCTGTCTGCGCTGCGCCGTCGGAAACCATAACGAGCCGGACGCCTAAGTATTTTGTTTCAGCCTAGTTGGATATGAAGAATTATGATGGTCAGGTGCAAAAAATACAGCTGTTAGAAAAAAAAAACAAAAACAGTTTAACCGGAGCAGAAGTTTAAAAACTATTCTGATTTTGAAAAATACGCGAAAATTCTTGACTGAAATGACTCGGGTAATCAGAGTCTGCGGAACCTCGTTCTTCTTCTTTAAATCAATATGTTTAACTTTCAACGTTTAGCTAAGTACAAATTCAAAGTGTTACAGTGAAATAAATCATGAATTAAAAAACCTTTTGAGAGAACTTGATCTCTTTTGAGTTTTCTAGCCTTATAAAACTTTGTTTATACTTATGTACTTAGTACTGCAGTGGGTACCTGTTGTAGGAAAAAGTAAAAATAATAATGTATATTTTTTTCATATTCACTCAATAAAGAATGGAATCATTATAACCTCATTAATTTACATTTCTATTCCACATGCTGCGAAACAAAGAGTGCAATATACAGGGGTAGCGGTTGTCAATAAGCATATTCTGTAAATCAAAACAAACATATTTTGTTGACTTTTAAAAATTCGTACTTATTTATTTTCTTCAGTACAAAATTTTAAAAAAATATTTCAGGCAAGATGTACTTTGGACTCCAGAGGAGGCCAGTGTCCGATCGAATCAGCCTAGGCATTTGGTGCATTGCACACCAAATGCCTGGGCTTCGGTCATACAAAAGTGATTTGTCGGGAGAGGTAAGAACTATGCAGTCACTGCGGAAGAACCCACTCCTGGACTCAATGCAAGGCCAGAAAAGAAGACCTACAGCCGAGGTGCAGGAATTGCGTGGCCGCTCATCCTAACAGCTCGAGTAGGGAACTCGCGCATAACGCGTCTAGTAGTGAGTGTCCCGAAAGGGTGAAATGGCATAGCGCGGTCCCGGATTTCATATTGCTGAGGGCACCTTAGAGGTACAAGGCTCAGTCCCCCAACGAGTAGTAGGAGATGCAGGTTTGAAGTTCATCCAAGCAAACCTACATCGCTCGCAGACTGCAACAGCAGAGCTCCTGAAGGTCGCGAAAAAAAGGGGAGTTTCGGTCGCCCTAGTCCAAGAGCCTTACGTAGGCAACAAAGGCGTCATGAAACAGTATCCTGGAACCCGCATCATTGTGTAGCCTGAACAGGCAGAAACCAGTCAAGGCAGCTGTAATCGTCTTCGGTGACAATGCCATTAGCCGGTTTTTACGGCGAGCATCGGCTGCGTCACCGAAGACCATCAAGGAATATAACCTACAGATGGCCATCAGAGATCGGAACGCGGTGGTGATGGAGGCTCTGAGTCGGGATAAGGCCATGATGTTATGACAATGAGAATTGTAATAATTTCGCGTTTAAAAGAAATTGTGGGTCCATCTCGACCATTCATGCTCACTACCGAAGGCACCTTCTTGCGGGGGCGTCGTGTGTCGGGTCGTTCTCTTCCCTCAATATGGTTGAGGAGAGCGATGGCTGGCACATGCGTCATACTCGTGATCGGGTGCTGCTTGCGGGTCGCTGGTCTGCTCGTGGTGTACGCACAATGCAATAAGTAAATCTGATAAACTTTTACCTAACCTTAGATTAAGACTTAATAACTAACCGCCATCTATCTGTATTCCCCTTAAATAATAATTAAAGATTTATGTTAACAAAAGTCACGGTCCCCGGAGTCCGTGTAGTGTAATTTTTAATTAAAAAAAAAAAAATTAATAGTTCTAAACATAATTAAATCTATGTAAAAAGCGCGCGCGTACTTTGAAGCGCGTGCTGACAAGGGTCCGGCGACACAGACGCTGTACCTAGGTATAGGTGGAGTAAATTCTGTTGATTAAAATAAACAACTTTTTTCACAAAAATAAAACTTTTATTTTTGTGAAATTTGTTGAGTTTTGGGAAAAGCGGTAGAAAAAAGTTGTTTATTTTAATCAACAGAATTTACTCTTCAAAAAGATGCTAATAGATCACCAGTAACCCTGTATATAAAAACGCTAGATTAACACTTTGATAGAACATTAAGCTTTACTCACAAGTGTGGGTGAGTAGGTCATGCTTAATGTTCCCACACTATCAGGGCCGGAACTAGGGGAGGGCAAACAAGCAATCAGTTTTTTTTTTTTTTTGAGTGAAAGCTACTATCTAATGTAAGGGATGTAATCCGGTGTAACCGTTCCGAAGACGGGTCTGAGCAGTGGCGCACTTGTAGCGCCTCACTCAACTGCCGTCTTTGTGCTTCTTTACTCTACAAAACTTCAAGGCGAATAGAGTGAATAAGTACTTTATAGGTCGTCGTGCTCCATCTTAGACCACAACGTCGCTTAACATCAGGCGAGTTGGTGGTCAAACGCCGACTTATTCCATATAAAAAAAAAAAAAAAATCTCTTCTGAGTATTGAAAGTGATCTACTCCGGGAGCTGGATTTCTCTTGCCGAAAAAAAACTCTCAAGGTTCCATGCGTGAGCGTTTGTTAATTTATTGGCCGAGCGAAGTGAGGTCTCACGAGTACTGGGACATCTTTACGTTTGTTTGTTCGACGGTAACCTGAGTATCGTTGATCCAATCTTCATGGAATTTTGCAGACAAGTAGTTCATGCAAATACAACTTTTAGGTTCAAACAAAAGGAAAATTTTAATTTCTGGAGATTTGCGAGGTCTCCATTCAAGGCGAACTTCCTAGCTAGTTAAATTTAGGATAATTCTTGTAATTAAAATAATTGTATTTGTTTCTGCAATAAAATAGCAATAAATTACAAAGGCATAAAATTTGATACTATTTTTTTTTTAAAAGAATTATGGGCCTCTACTCTTTTGTTGCCCTAGGGCCTCTACACCTCTAAATCCGGCGCTGCACATGGTTGCTAAATGTAACAGCCACACTGACAGAAAACGCCCATCTTCGCGACAATTTTACCGTAAATTTGAACGCTATTAAGTAGAGTGACACTTGAACGGTGTTTGTCAATGCCCGTTAACGTCAAACGGCAATGATAATGCCGTTGTAAAATTAACGCTACAAGTCTCGGCCACACTAACGTTTAACGTCCAATCGGCGTTTCCCGTTAGTGTGGCCGCGACAATACGTTAAACTTCCTAACTGAACGGAACAACACGATTGGAATATAATGCGCATTTGTTTAGCTCGGGTAGTTCCACTTTGACCGGACAAGAGTCCTCTCTGGCCTCCTATTCTGACGCGTGAGATCTCTTTCTCTCTTCTTCTGATTTTGCAAACAAAGACTACTAACAGTAAATATCTCGTTCCTGGAAAATATCTAAGAATACTTAGTGTTCCTGCAGGAATATAGAGAACATAGAGGAATTTTAAAAATGTTTGACGCTTTGCCTCACAAATCCTATGGCGGCATACGGTTTAGCATTATGGCTATACCGTAGCCTCTAGCCTCTACTACTAGGCCTATACCTACCATACGCTCCAATTTTCCTACACTTAACTGTGCGTACTTAACCGAGTCCTGTGCGTGGTTAACTGAGCCGTGTGGTAGTGAAACGATCGGCTCAGTTATCAGGCTCGCGCAGGCCTAATTCTTGGAGAAGTCATCGGCGTCTTCCCCACACTTTTAACTGCGCAGGCTCGGCTCGCAGGTTCCGTGTTCAAGCCTGGCCTGCGCAGTTAAAAGTGTGGTGCAATTGGAGCGTATGGTAGGCCTTTTAGAGTGGTAATAGGCAGGATAAAGTACTAGTAGTAAGGTGGTAATCGATGAAGTACAAATTACTGCGTTCCCAGGCTTCCAGCTGGATAGGGTCACCAATAAAGGAAGGACGACCGCCGCTTGGCGGGCGGGCAAGTTCCCTTAGTGAAACACTTTCTTGTTCTCTTGGCTGGTGTACTTTAATTAGCCCAGTTATATTCTAACTTAGTGCCGACATTATTTTAGACAATTGAGGTCCCAAAAATTCTGCTCGTAGAATCATTACATACTCTTTGGTAGAATCCACAGTAAAAATGTAGTGAGCCTGTAGTGACAACACCATAGAGAAGAGAGATCCGGAGGAGTTTTGGCGGGAACCGAAAAGATGGTGTCGTGTTTTTGTATTATTTTCTAAAACTTGTGATTCTTCGAGTGTTAAAGTGTAATAATGGTGGATTATTATCGTTTACCGGTTCGTCAACGTGCACGAGTGTGGGCAAATGATACAAACATCGCGAAACGCGATGTTTCGTGTTCTCTACAAAACTTCACTTAAAGTTTCAGTAAAGTATCCATAACTTTACTGGAATGGGGAAAGGGGAGGGATTCATCGTCTTCATCATCACCTCATCATCATCATCCCATCATCTGTTACTGAAGGAAAATTATTACTAAGAATCCGACTGAAGGACGAGTATCCATGGTCATGAATAATCAAAAAAAAAAAAAAAGAGAGATCCGGAGAGCCCGGTGCGTAGACGGAGAAACCAATGGACGTAGTCACATTTCTGTCTCTTTTACTCCGCAGCGAAACAGCCATATGAAAAAATAGCATGCTTGAAAGAGAAAGATTAATACTTTTTTTCTCTCTGTCGCTGTAACCGGTTGACTCCAAGCAATATTTGACAGCTTGGTGTCAAACATTACCGTGACCGAGAGATTGTTGTGTTTTTTCGAAAATATATCATCTAAAATCAAATCTAATTGTTATCATCGCATGGTGAAGTGTTTTGGACATCGTCAGGATGGTGCAGTGCTGTATTTTGGGTTGTCAGAATAGAACAAAACAAGGTATAAGTGATGTTACATTTCACAGGTTGGTACTGGCCATTGCTCTAAACAATATGTCTTCTAAAATCAATACAAATATTAATTAAAGTGGATCGATGCAGGAACCACTTATTTGGATGTAAAGGTTTGCTGCAAAATGCCAAATTATGCAAAAGCAAAGAAAAACCTAACCTCCAAGATATTGAATTAGGGTTGCCATAATCTAGCTTTCAATTTTACCCTAGTTTTCTAACACCCGTTTGCACTGAACATAAGAATTGCTTAAACAGTCCTTATTTAACTAGTTTAATCTACTCCTAGCGAAATATTCCCTTATCGGGCACATAAAGTTAAAAGTCCTAAGAAATGGCTCAAGATTCATTCAAGATTTTTTTTTATGCTAGGAGTAGTTTAATGAAGCTAGTTAAGCAAGGACGTAGGCAGACGGGCCTAAATGTTTTTTGGGTGACGTATTGGATTTGACAAATTTATTTTATCCGCCCAGATTGGACGCCACGTATTATCGGTTTTGTACAATAGCGTTTTTTTAAAAATGGAAAATGGTTCAATATTATAATTTTTTGGTTGTTACTAATACAGAATACAGAATTTACCCTACATATCTTAATATTTCCTTACAGATTTCCATCGAGTGCTGAACTTGTAGAGATTTGGATACAAGCATGTGGTAAATTTGATTGGAGACCAACGCAAAATTCTTAAGAGAAACGTAACCAACTTAATTACACGAAAGAATGCGAGACAATATTTTTTACACGAAAGTTTTAAAATATGTAGCCATAAACATTTATTTCAATGCCATGGCGATATATTCGATTGTTCACCTTTAGATAACCACGAACTTCTGCTCACAAAAGCCATTATATGGGAGTATTTAAAGGTGAGACTACATTACTTAGGGGTGATTCTACAAAAGTTGGGTAACTTTTGAGGATATTTTGTTTACTATAGTAATTAAATCAAATTATAACAAATTCGGGTGCATATGATGGCTAATCTAATGAATATATTGTTCCAAACCGGGCCAGTCACTTTTTGAAATAGATTGTGAGATATTTAAAATTTTCTGAATTTGATTGCCAGGGGACTGACGAGGCTAACACAGTACTGATAAAATATACAATTTTGTAAGAATTATAATGAAATTTAATAAAAATCAGTACAAATCTCTTAGTTTTAATAATAGCACATGTCTTTTAAGTATTAAAATCACTGAGTAACAATTAAAAATAATTACTAATATGTATTACAGGGAGAAAATACTATCTCAATTTTCAATACAGCCTTTTGACATTTAACCTAACGTTATTCACTTAGCTTTTACTACCTTGACTTAGTTTTACTCAATATTTCAAGTAATCAACAAACAAACAATAAAAACAAAAATCTGTTAGAATCATCTTCAAAAAATTCCTGCACTAATCCTTGCATTCTGATTTTACTTTTATTTATTTTTTTATTTGTCAGGTTATGTCCAGTTTTTTTATAGGTGACTACTTTGTTTTTTATTCTCCATAGTTTGTATTTGTCTACTACATTTCCAGATATAACTTGTTTAAATTTTTTTCTTTCTTCATGAGTCTTTAGTTTAGTGTAGTTTTTTTCTAATTGTGTTTTAATAACTTCCCCAAAAAGGGCCTTCTTCACTAATTCTTTCCTTTTAGTTATATCTTCACTCATGTATTCAATTCTCGTCTTTGGTGTTTTTTCAACAGATTTTATTACTTTTTTTTTTGCTGTTTTTTGACTCGTTTATATTTTTGACGCTGAGCATTTAGTTTAGTTTTAAACTTTGAAACTATAGCATCCATCTTTTTTATTTCCCTGTTTCTAAATTTGTCTTTCACTTCTCCTTTCAGCTTCTTTTGCTCTTTGGTCTTCGTTAATAACAGGTCTGATTGCTTCATTAACTATGGGTGGTATTTCGTCGTCAGTAGAAGTATTTTGGCGTATAAAATTATTAGTGGTTTGTTTCAATAGCTGTTTTCTTTGCCTGTAGTCTAATGAATAATTTTTACATTTTTTTCTAGTTATTCGTTGGTCTCGTGGTGTCATGTCTTCAACATTTTTTCTTTGTCCTTTCTCTTTTTTCCTTAACTACTAAAGTTTTTGTTTTTCTTTGTATTCCGCTAATTTAATGGGGTCACTTTTAATTCTTGCCAAGCGAGCCTTTTCGGCTTCTATCTTTTTTTTTTAAATATTTCTTCCCTAGTCAAATTACTTTTAGCGTGCCGCATGATGTTCTAAAGTGAAATATAAAATAGAAATGCTTAAACATGGTAGCAATTAAGATAAAAGTGCTCTAAAACACAAAAAAAACATCAGTACTATGGAGACACGTCAGTCTTCTGGCGCGAAACCTGACAAAGGACTGACGCCAACGGATTGACGAAAAAGACATCATTTGAGGTTTTAATCAGAACTAATGTTTTTTTCTGGTAATTTCGAATATCAATAAACTACATTTTAACAAATCATAGTTACCTATGTATAAATGAAAATAAACCTCAGATTAACAAAAAAATAATGACTCACCACAGGACTGAGATTTTGACTGGCTCAGCATGTGTATAGACGACAAACACAACCCAAGAACTGGTACAGTTATGGTGGCCGTCAAATTGTGCGGTCCGCAACTAACTTCATTACCAACATTAAAACTTAAACAGGGATTTGACCTTGACTCGGTGATATTTAGCGCGAATTTCAAATTTGAAGAACACACAACGGACTGACGAATGAAAACGAACACAAAGTTTCTTATTTTTTTTTTAAATAAAATGAAGAACAATGCATTATGAAAGTTGTAGTATATAATACTGTGTACATTACAGATTGTAGTAAATTAGTAAGTTTTCTTAAATCAATGATAATTTTTAATGGATAGTCACTTGATTGTTGGTTTTCGGGATTGTGACATACCAAAGGACTGACATTTTAGGTATTAAATTTGTTTTTTTATTAACTTCTATTTAAAATGAAAAAGTGAAATTGGGTGACCAAATAAAGGACTTTTCATTGTTTTAAAATAAATTGTTATTTCAATAAAATATAATAAGACTTTGTATATATTGGCTGATGACATTGAGTTACCCAATTTTTGTATATTCACCCTTAGCTAAGCGTGCATCTGAACCAAACGAAAGAGTAAGAAATGTATACAGTAAGCTGATTTTGTTTAAAAATGAATAAAATATAGAAAAAATATCTGAAGTCTACTATTTTATTTACTGTTAAAAATCTACCCTAACTTCCCTAACTTTTAGGGAACCATCCTTAAGTAGCAACACTGTTAGAAAATATGGCTATCTCATGTCCGGTTACACAGTACTTGAGTCCATTGGTTTCTCCGTCTACGGCCCGGTGTCTAGTCTCTGGTATGGTGTTGCCACACGCTCTTACCTGGGAGGAACACATAGACAGGCAGGGAAGATAGGTGGCGCTTGTTTCGCACTCTGGCGTGTCTGCAATCTTGCCGTACCCCGTGGTCCGGCAATGCTATTTCGCCTCAGTGCACTCGGTACGATACTTCAATCCGTAGCTCGATGCCGTGTGCTTTAGGAGCGCGCCGCCGAATGGGAGCACGCCCTCAAAGCTCGAACCGTACGAGAAATGGTGCGACTGTCACAGGATACGTCTGCGTTACCGTATTCCCGGTCCATGGGGATACTTACAGTGCCGAGATCGGTCTGCCTTCAGGCGGCATGGGGCTGCCCCAAGCAGTCCTTGCGGCTAGGAGACTTGCCGCGGGAACTTACGTGTGTACTTACTTACCTTCTAGGAAATCTTTAAAACTCGAGTTGAAGAATTGGTTAATCGACCAGGCATTCGATAGTTTCGGCGATGTGACCACGATCAATCTAAAAAGTTATATTTTAATTATAGATTTAAATTCGTTTTATTTACATTTTGAATAATAAATAATGTTCGTAAATTGTTTTTTTTTTTCAAATGGATCTGCAAAAATACGATTGGAAGTTGCACTATTCTGTTCAAGCACCGTCAAGATCGCTTTAACTTCCTCGCATTTGAAATGAAAAGCAGAGTATTTAAGTCAGGAGAAATCATCTATTGCACACTTGAAATAAAGCGCCCTTGCTTATCTCGTGTTCAATAGACGACTTTCATCCCAATTTGCACCACCGTATGCATTATGTTTTAGCTACCCACGCTCACCTGCAATCACACACTCACCCTTCTCAATATTCCACTCATTTGCCTCCATCTCCTCCTTCACTTGTTTTTACGACACAAAGTATAGCCAGAATCCGTTGAACAGATCAACACAATGAGTATAATGAACGAACACTTCCGCGCCTGACTCCTCACGACAGCGGCAAGGGCGTAGCGAGGTACGGGCAGGGGGGGGGGGCAGCTGCCCCCCCTAGAAGATGCAGGAATACTCACAAACCGTAAAGTAATATTACCTACTCTTAACTCTTATATTAGGTAGCCTATTAATAAACAAAAACGAAATTGATTCTATTGACAGGCGAATTTTATAAGATTGTACTATGAATGATTGAATATAGATTCGCTTCTTTAGGCGCGAAACTGTTTTTAATAAATAATTAATAAATGATCATAGAAGCAACGCAGATAAAGAGAGCCAAAATATTTTAGATAGTTCAATTAGAATTGTAGCTACTTTCGGAACTGATATACAAGTCCCACGCATTGTATCTCGCCAACAACATCGGTCCAATAACCCTGCTGAGACTCCATGCGATTTTTGGAAGCGATCGATTATTATCATTCCTTATTTAGATTCCCTGATATATGCACTGGAGCAGCGTTTTGGTGACCAAAATTTGCCTGCTTTCGGATTAATGTCGCTACATCCCAGTACAATGTTGAATATGTCTTTAATTGATTTCAAAGAAAAAGCACAAAGTTTCTGCCTATGCTACGGTTTACCTAATTTTAATCATGAAGCCGAATTATGGTATAAAAAATGGCAGACCAAGGGTATGACCAGAGAAGATCTCGAAAAACTAGATTTTTTGAATTGTTAAAGGAGGCGAACATTTTTTTTCCCGCAACAAAAAAAGCAGCTGAAAACCGTTTGAACGGCCTATGCATGCTCAGTGTACACCGAACCATGGTACAAAAAACCAAGGATACAATTTGAATCTGAGGTGTTAAAACGCCTGCCCCCCCCTCAACAAAATCCTAGCTACGCCCTTGGACAGCGGCCCTTCAACTGCCAGGCGGCGGGAGTCAGGCTAGTACGTACATACATATCGTCACGCCGTTCCCCCGTGGGGGGCTGGCAGAGGTGTAATACAAAACCCACACTTCGCCGGACGATATTCAGTCCCAAATATGACAGGGGCGAATCTGTCGCCATACACCAGACTCCAGTCATGAAGCAGATGACATACAATACGCACATATGCTCACACAATCAACAAATTGGTGCGTGTCGTCGGCTGGGTTCGAACCCGCTCCCTCTGGCTTGAGAGGCGGACCTTCTCCTAACTAGGCTGCCATCGCCTCAGGTTAGTACCGTTAGTAACAAAATCCGTTGAACGGACCTACACAATAATAGGACGAGTACGCACTAGACTGGCTCAACACAGCCCTGCCTAGTATCAGGAGGATCAGGCGAGTACGTAATCGTCCTAAATTCTGAAACGCCGGACATGTTTTCACTATTTTTTCACGGATAAAAAATTTAATGCAGCTTTACAAATCCACAACCCGCGCCAATAAACCGACATCAAAATGTTGGGTATTGGAATAAACCATTTTCCTCCAGACCACACACAGATCGAAATCAAATTGTTTAGAAGTTTGTTTAGGCTTGTCAACGGCTAGCTATTGACATATTATGTATACCCACGAAAAAATTACTCTAGCTGATAATCCAAAAAATGCACACAATATGTACATTTAGTTATAAACACACAGTTTGAATTATAGCTATAAAACTATAAATAATTCTCATTACCCGTTTCGTTTCATGTCCAAACCTTCAAAAATACATTGACTGAATGAAATGACTGACTTCGACCACGAACATCAAGATGATCACTTGCTCGCAACAAACTACATTATAACGACGGCAACACAATCGAGAAAGAAACTCAACTGGAACCATTAGCTCTAAGGGTCGTGTACAAAACCGAAGTTTCGAAACCAGTATCGATGGACTCTTTTATACTTGTACGGATCTGGTTTCGGTGGTTTATATTCTTATATTGAGCTGAATTAAACGATTCTCAACAGCAGCCGATAGCCGGTTCTCCACTGACCTGAGCCTGAGCATGCCTGGCGAGGCAAGTTTCCATCTCGCTCTGGCTGCTAACCTCACCACGCTCCAGATTGAGATAGCAGCTTGCCTTGCCAGGCCTGCTCGGTCAGTGAAGACCCGGCTGATAACGACGCAGGAAAATCACGAGCGCCATATTCGTAGGAACGAGGTTTGAATCTGTATATTGATTTCTATTACATACTTTTCAGAAAGATTTCTTAAAAACTATTTACTTTACATAACATAACTTATCGTCACTCCTTTCCCCCGAGGGGGGCTGGCAGAGGTGTAATACAACACCCACACTTCGCCGGACGATATTCAGTCCAAAATGTGACAGGGGGCGGGCTTGTCGCCATACACCGGGCTCCAGACATGTAGCAGATGACATACAATACGCACATATGTTCACACAATGAACAAATCGGTGCGTGCCGTCGGCTGGGTTTGAACCCGCTCCCTCTGGCTTGAGAGGCGGGCCTTCTCCAACTACGCTATCATCGCTTTTTTTTTTTTCTCATATACTTTACACTTGGTACTATTACTTCGTAGATCTTCAAAACACAATTTTAAAATAAGCCAAATTTTGAATAGTTACTTACATTATACGAACCAGGCGGTCGAGTCTATTTAAAAAAAATTGACGTTCATAAGTGTATCTTTGATACCTAAATTGAATAATAATATTTTGACGTTGACTTTGACTATAAATTAAATAATAATCAGAACTAAAAAGACTAGTTTGGGAAGCCAGCCATTACCTTGCTTCCCTTAATTTTAGGATTTTGTAATACCGCGGACACACATTGAACATAGTTGCACCATTCACAAGATCTTGTGTGTATCACATATCTTGTGTCTTTATTGTACACAACGTTGATATTACAGCCATGTGTACTGCCGATGTATATTCGTTATAAGATTGTCCATGTAGTTTTTTGTGTGCAGTTGTATTATATTGTATGTCACGCAGAAATAAGGTTAAATTTTGACCATTTCAAATTGAAGCTAAGCTTGGACGTAAAGATGACCAATGTGAGGCCGCGGCATAAGGAACGATATAAAAACAGGAGGTGTCCAATAATACAAGACTTGTAATCTTTGCTATCCTATTGCTGAGATAGCGAAAACTTCACAAAAATAAGATTTATTTAGTTTACAAAAGTTATAGGCAGTCGTTCATCACAATGGGGAGAATTGTATCATGCTTTTGATATCCTTCACTAACACCTCCAGGAAGCCTCTCTGCGCCGGCGGCTGGTTCTGGAAACAAATTACTTTGCTATAGTCACCTTATTGAACTCGATTATTAGACGAAAATGGGGTTCCCGTCTGGAAGTATTGGAAGTGTAATTCAATGAGATACTACCACATTTGTTAATATGTAGCGACGAAAGAAACGCATCAAATATTGATCGAGAGCGCGATTGTCATTATAATGTAATTGCCGTAAAATGGGGCGAATAGGAACGGCGGGGTGAATAGATACGAAACTAAGACTATTTTTATTATAAAAGATCCAGACAATATGAAAAAAGGAAATATACCAAATTGTAGTTATTTTATTAATCGATATAAAAAAAGTATTTCAAAACCTTCAATATTTTACGAGAAATTAACATTCTTAGTTTCGTCTCTCACCCCGCCGTTCCTAATCACCCCTGTCATGTTATTAAGTTAAGCTGTGTCACAGTGTAAAAAATTCTCAAAACTTGGTTTTCCATGTTAGAGTTGTATCGGTTCGAGTGTAGTTTTCAGCAGTGGTGGCAGTGTTGGCGGCGGTGTTCGTTACCTTGGCGGTGTCGAGCAGCTCCTCGGTGAAGCGGTCGTTGAAGAGCGCCAGCAGCTCGCGGCGCAGCTCCGGCAGCGCCGAGCTCGCCGCGCCGCGCACCGCGCCCGCGCGGGACAGCGCTGCGACAACCACGGGTGAACAACGCGCGGGGGCAGACACAGAAAACCGTGGTCATGGTCGTCACAATACCGTGGTCAAAAGACCACGGTATTGTGACGACCATGTCGTCATCGGGATCAAGTCGTTAGTGTCCGTTTAGAGCTCAATGGCACGGGATGATCAAATAAGAGAATTTGTTTAAATTATTCACATAATAGTCTTTTAACTACAGATTTTCAAAAAATCATTTGGTTTGAGGTTCTCCATTCAAAATTTTTTAAATTTTTTAAGCTTTTAGGGATGATAGTCATGCGTTTGACCACTGACGCGCCTGATGGAAAGCGTCAATATGATCGATGGTGTGACACGCTTACCTAGGAAATACCTGCTCATTATGTGACCTATTCAGTATGTATGTATTCAAAGTAGGTCCGAGGAAGGAAACGCGGTACAGCGCTGATGGCACAGCCGGGCCGCACTACTCGTATGTACGTACCTCGGTCGTCCCCGGCGTCGTGCGGCGGGTCGAGGTCGACGGCGCCGGCGAGCAGCGTGCGCAGGTGGCGCCACAGCAGGCAGGCGGCCGCCTCCAGCGCCAGCGTGCAGGCGGCCAGCTCGCGGCGCCGCGCCTCGCAGTCGGCCCGCAGCGCCGCCGCGCCGCCCGCGCGCGCCTCCACCGCGCCCAGCGCGCCGCCCGTAGCCGGGGACAGCTTCTTTATGTCTGCGCACACCGTACACATATGTCATCCACGACCGGTCAGGCGACACCGCGTCGCTAGCGCGCGTCAGGGTTACCGTCGAGCGTCATGGTGGGCAGCGCGCGCAGGCGGTGCGCGGCCGTGGCGAGCAGCTTGTCGTGCTGGTGCGCGAGCCGCACGAGCCGCGCCAGCAGCGACACGCAGGCGCGCGGCGCGCTCGACTCCAGCACGCCGCGCGCGTACGTGACCACGTTGCACACGATCTGCCGGCCGAGAGACACACGTCAACGAGCGCTCGGGGGCGCGCTGGCGGCGCGGGCGCCGGCGCGACACGCACCTTGTAGTAGGCGAGGGCGGGCGGGTCGGGCGGCGCGTGGAAGCGCGCGAGCAGCGCCAGCATGAGGCCGCGCACGCGCTGCAGGCCGGGCGCGGCGTGCGCCAGCGCCGTGTCGCCGGCCACCAGCCCGAACACCTCGCGGTCGGACGCGCGGCTCACCACCGACGTGATCCACTCCACCTCCGTCAGCAGCTCCGCCGGGGACGACGGGTGCGCCGCCCTGCGCACGCACACACAGATTTAGCACGACTCGTGTTTAAATTTATTCTTTTTAATCCTAACTTGTTTGTTACACACTAACTACTAAGAATATTTAAAAAAAAACTACTTAATTGGTTAAGTAGTTTATGTTGGTAATTAAGAAATAATTACATGCACATTCAGTGCAGCGAAGGTCATCGAATTACTGTAAGATTTTATACTTGTTATCCCAGAAAAGTTCCAGTGAAACCGCTGGATGCTGTCGACTAGAAGTAGAAGACACACTTACCTGAGCACCATGTCGATACACTCGAGATGGCTGAGCAGGAAGTGCGTCACGTGTATGACGCAGCTGTGGTTCTCTGTGCCGAGCGTCGTGAGGAGAGCGTCACACAGCGCCAGCGCCGGGATCAGGATCTGGCGGAACCTGAACGAAGCAGACTACAGCATCAGTAAACAAAAACATCCAGGCAGTTAATTGGGAACGCTGTATTTTTGGTCCACTGCGGTGCACGCTGTGCTCCACGCGGCGCATTTTTGGTCCCCAGGTACCAAAACGTCCCTCCCCCAAATAGCCCACCTGTTCCCGACGGCGGGCACGAAGTCGGTGTCGTGTCGCGTGTCGGGCCCGGTGTGTATGTCGGGGTGGTGGTGCAGCGCGCGCAGCTCGGCGAGCCGCGCCAGCGCGCCCTGCGCCAGCACGGTCTCGGCGCCGCGCCGGCTGCCCGCCAGCTTCACCAGCAGCGCCAGCTTCGACTCGTACACGTACAGCGCGCGCAGCGAGTGCGGGGACGCTTCCAGGGCCTGCGCAAGGGACGCACGCTTTACCACACTGAGATATTACGGCCACTCGAGAACACAGGTCGGCGAGCGACCGACTATAGCTATTAAAGTTGGTCGTATTTTTACCCGACTGCGCAAGAAGGAAGGCTATGTTTATGAGGTTTCTTTGGCACGACCTACAGCCTAAACAAGTTGATGGATTTCGATATGTGAGGTGTCATTTGAATCGTCTTGATGGTGGAAGTGACATAGGGTAAAACATTTTTCCAGCTGGGTGTTTTGTTTTTCTTTTAATAGTGTTTACAACTACAATGTGTGCTTCATCTCACTAAGTAAAAATCTAATCTGTAAACTATTACTACGACTATCTAAGCTGTAAACTAGTAATTCGCCTCGAACGGAGACATCTGATATCTCCACAACGCCTCATTCAATTAAGCTCGTTTACAAGCTTTAAAAATCGTTTGAGGTAAAGTACTTGAAGGAAAATCGGAATACTAAAGTTATTGTTGGACAAACAAATACTGAGTTGTCCCAGTAGACTTTGAGAACTGGCTTTGCTCGGTCAATTATTAAATACCTACTCGGTTGTCAACAATTTTAACAGTGAAAACTACTTAGGGCTCATTGGTTTACACTTTCTGCATACACAATAAAAGACTGTTAAATTTAATAACACTACTGTTACTGTTAATTGAAAAAAAAGTCTCGTTTCTCAATTGATGATTTAAAAAAATCGGATAATACTCACATCTTTCAGGTCATGGTCGTCCTGCTGCAGACTGTCGATCAAGTTCCTCAGGTAGCCTTGATTCGTGAGCGTGTTCATCCAGTCCGTTCTAGGGTTGATCTCTATGAGTGTTTCTAAACAAGCCAGCGCCAGCATTCGACAGACGTCGTGCCCGGCTCCGATGCAGTCGCCGCACACTATGGCACATAAACTTTCGCCGAAGTCATCGATCACGTCAACGACTGTGGCTTTTAAAGATGATTCCTCCTTGTTCGGTCTCGCCCGTGAGCTGTCCAACCGGCTCACGTACGTCGTTGACAGCTCCTCCTCCGTGTCGATCGGTGAATGCTTCAAATTCACTATGTTCAAGAAGTTCAGCAGTGCTCCGTATAGATTCACTCTCATCTTTTGAGTGCATCCACCCGATACGGAAATCCAGCTCAAAATTTTGTGCAGAATGAATTTCAAAGTGAGCGAGTTGGTCTGCATTATGTGGCTCGTTGGACCGAAGAATGTGCTTTCGAAATCTGTGCCTTTGAGATTGGATTCTCTCTTTTGTAGAATGTAGCAGTGACGGAGATTGACGAGGAGAAGGAGGACGGTGCCGGAAGCCAAGTTTCCTATTTGTGGGAGCACTTCGGCGGGTGAGATTTTGTTGAGGAGGTCCTGGAGAATATTAAGAAGCAGGTTCTTCCTCTCCTCGAGGTTGAGAATGTCGTGGGGCGCGACGCAAAACAGTATCTCGGTGAGTTGTCGCCACGAGTCGTAGTAGTGCGTCAGAGTGGCAGCCATGTTGCGCTGCCGGTTCACCGCCGTCACGTAGTCTAACACCTGTTACAGACATGAAATTAAAGTAAAAAACCTACAAAACGACAGATAAAGTTTAATACTAAGGTATTGACGAGCCTCATGAAGTGCAGAGTTGTACCTTTTGTATCTCCAGCGCACGCTAGTACACGCGCGACACGGACACGCGCCGCCCGCCCAGCGCCGTGGGCACGTCGCAGGCGGCGATGTACAGCAGTAGACTAGTACCTTCTGTATCTCCAGCGCGACGAGGTTCCTCTGCGGCGCGGTGGCGTGCAGCGCGGCCAGCTCGCGCGCCAGCAGCGCGTGCACGCGCGACACGGACACGCGCCGCCCGCCCAGCGCCGTGGGCAAGTCGCAGGCGGCGATGTACAGCAGTGGACTAGTACCTTCTGTATCTCCAGCGCGACGAGGTTCCTCTGCGGCGCGGTGGCGTGCAGCGCGGCCAGCTCGCGCGCCAGCAGCGCGTGCACGCGCGACACGGACACGCGCCGCCCGCCCAGCGCCGTGGGCAAGTCGCAGGCGGCGATGTACAGCAGTGGACTAGTACCTTCTGTATCTCCAGCGCGACGAGGTTCCTCTGCGGCGCGGTGGCGTGCAGCGCGGCCAGCTCGCGCGCCAGCAGCGCGTGCACGCGCGACACGGACACGCGCCGCCCGCCCAGCGCCGTGGGCACGTCGCAGGCGGCGATGGCGGCGCGCAGCTGCGCCGCGTGGAACAGCTCCCAGCGCGGCTCCTCCACCGGCTCCACGCTCACCGGCAGCGAGTCCAGCAGGCGGCGCACCACGCACGACTCCCACTCCTGCAACGAGGCGCGCTGTAGCCGGGCCGGCGCGCGACGGGCGCGGGCGCGGGCGCGGTCCCGGCGGTACTCACGGCGGGGTGGTGGCGGTGGTGCGTGAGCGCGGCGAGCAGCGCGGCGAGCGCGGCGTGGTGGCGCGCGGCGGCGGCGGCGCCCGCCTCGCAGGCGGCGCTGCGCACGCACCACGAGCGCGCCGACACCGTGGCGGCGGCGGCGGCGCGCAGCGACACGCAGCGCTTCACGTGCCGCGAGAGGAAGTAGTCGCGCGAGCGCAGGTAGCGCAGCGCGGGCGGGCCCGTGCCCGCGCGGGACACCACGCGGTACAGCAGCCGGTAGCAGCTCTCGATCAGATCGTCCGCCTCCCTGCAACACGGGCGCACGTTGAGCTGCGAATCCTCGAGCGAACAGTCCGACGGCATGCTGATATCCACGACGGACGCATCGGTCACAATCGATGATGAATTTTTAAATAATAAAACTAGCAATTAACTTCAACAATCCTTTGCAACATTTTTTTTTTCCCTTATTGCCTTGCGCTTGACCGCTATCTCGCCTGACGGTAAGCAATGATGCGGCCTACGATGGAACCCGCACCTGGGCGATTCTGTATCGGCACTCACCTGTCGTTGTCGTTCTGCTCCGCGATGAACTGGTCCAGTATGTCGAGGATAGAGTGCAGGCAGGTGCGCGGGAAGCCCGCCGCACCGGGCTCGTTCAATGCGCTGCGACTCACCTAACAAAATAAATAAATAAAAGTTAATTTTCCGTTGCTAGAATCCAAAAATAAACACAGACAAAACCAAAAATCTGGTTCAGCATAGTACATAAAACAAAATCTCACCACAAAGGTTCCCCTTACGGTATGGGAAACCTTTATGTATCTTCTTGTATGGGGTATTAATTTGTACCAATTTTTTTTTCTGATTTGTATAAATTGATACAAATCAGCGAAAGAGTACTCACATCCTCAGTTAGTTGGTAGCCGAGCAAAAAGTGTGCGAAATTGGGCGCGGCAGTAGGCAGGAGCTGCAGCAGCAGTGCCACCACTCCTTCCTTGGCGACGCGCACGGGACTCTTGCCGCCCTCGGGGCTGCTGCCCCATTCCTCTGCTTCTAGGCACTCCACGAAACCGTGTCTGTGGGAAAAAACATGAAGTTGTATAGTGTTAGGCGATGTAGATAATAATAAGATGTATAAAGTAGATATGTGTATTCGATTTAAAACGATTCTATTCACACAACTGCTAACGCTCGAAAGCTGCTGATAGGATGAAAATACGAGCTATATAAACGTCACGTGATCTTCTTGTCAACTCGTCCACGACGTCAGGTCTGATGTCGGTCCAGGTCAGGAGAGCACACCAGCCGGCACGAGGAGCCGCCGCGAGGTGTAGTACCTGATGTGCGCGGGCTCGTTGGCGTGGTGCGTGGCCGCGGCGAGCAGGTCGCGCGCGGCGGCGGCGTGCTGCAGCGCGCGGCACAGCAGCTGCACGCCGCGCGCCGCCGCGAGGTGTAGTACCTGATGTGCGCGGGCTCGTTGGCGTGGTGCGTGGCCGCGGCGAGCAGGTCGCGCGCGGCGGCGGCGTGCTGCAGCGCGCGGCACAGCAGCTGCACGCCGCGCGCCGCCGCGAGGTGTAGTACCTGATGTGCGCGGGCTCGTTGGCGTGGTGCGTGGCCGCGGCGAGCAGGTCGCGCGCCGCCGCGAGGTGTAGTACCTGATGTGCGCGGGCTCGTTGGCGTGGTGCGTGGCCGCGGCGAGCAGGTCGCGCGCGGCGGCGGCGTGCTGCAGCGCGCGGCACAGCAGCTGCACGCCGCGCGCCGCCGCGAGGTGTAGTACCTGATGTGCGCGGGCTCGTTGGCGTGGTGCGTGGCCGCGGCGAGCAGGTCGCGCGCGGCGGCGGCGTGCTGCAGCGCGCGGCACAGCAGCTGCACGCCGCGCGCCGCCGCGAGGTGTAGTACCTGATGTGCGCGGGCTCGTTGGCGTGGTGCGTGGCCGCGGCGAGCAGGTCGCGCGCCGCCGCGAGGTGTAGTACCTGATGTGCGCGGGCTCGTTGGCGTGGTGCGTGGCCGCGGCGAGCAGGTCGCGCGCGGCGGCGGCGTGCTGCAGCGCGCGGCACAGCAGCTGCACGCCGCGCGCCGCCGCCGCCGGCAGCGCGCCCGCCAGCCGCACCGCGCGGCACCACCACACCAGCCGGCACGACGAGCTGCCCTCCTCCGGCACTACGGACATGCGAACGAATTAACTTGTTACTGAAAAGATCCAGTATTTAGCGAATGATACTAGATGGCGCCGCCTGCCGTCAAAACGTGCACGCTAAGTCATGGTAAGTGAGCCCCACGCAATCTACTAGCAGTTTGTTTTTATTTATTTATTTATTTATACGAAATTGAATACAGCACCCTAACAGTCAAAAGACCAAGGCGGTGCCATAGGAACATACAAAATAAATGTTAGTTTACAAATATTGAAAATTTCAACTAAGTATATCTACTTATTTAAACATTGTACTCACAGAGTCTGTGAGCCACTACCGTGAATTCTGCCAGATTACACTTAAAAATATCTATATTTACGGAGATCTTATTTAGTAACATTATAGCGCGCGACGTAGGAGCGACGTAGGACGTAGGTTTTGAATTGAGACAGCACGACTTCCATTTCTTCACAACGCCTGCACCGATTCGAACTTAAATTCGAACTTTTGCCGATACATCCCAGTAGACTCTGGGGTCTCGCTTTCGCTTCGTCAAGGAGACGTCGCCTCACATTCCTGCCCACTGACCCAGCATGAGCTTGGAGAGTCCGACGACGGGCACGGCTCGCTCGGCGCCGGCGGCCGCGTCCACGAGCGCGCGCTCCAGCGCCAGCGCGCGCTCCAGGATCTGCAGCACGCTCACCAGCGCCTGCTCCACGTACTCCTGCCAGGGACAAATGTTACGTTGCACTACAAAAGAAACAACGCGTCACACAGATAGCTCCTTACTAGGTAGCCTAGTGTAATTGTCTTATTATAAATTCATCATTTACTATCATACCCATTCCTGTACAAGGTAAGTGTGAACTATATTCCTATACTTAACCCAGCAGTGGATTATTAAATACGGGAAAGGTAAGATTCATCAGACAACAATATGTTGAACTTCTGTCATACACGAGTTCGCACCAGGTATCAATTTTACTTAAAATCTTTTTCCACTTTCGTCCCATCATCAAATTTAGTAAACTAGATGCAGACGAGTGAAGGATACCATCACCGGTGGCGGCGGCTGCACGTCAATATAATGTTTATTAATTAAAATAAACATAGTACAGTAAACATGCTTAATTTAACTTATATTTAATACAAAAAACTTTTATTTGAGTAAATATAATAATTTTTTCACTCTATTTTTATTTTAAATGACGAAGTATGTAAAATTTTAAAATCTCTTGATTGTAACAAATCTGCAGGGCCTGACGGTTTGCATCCTTTGTTGATATCGAAATGTGCTAGTAGCTTGACCCTTCCGATTTGTTTTTTATTTAGGCGCTCTATCGCTGAAGGGGTCATGCCCAAAATTTGGAAATCTGCAATAGTTACTCCTATTCATAAAAAAGGCCCTAGACGTGAGGTTAGCAATTATAGACCTATCTCCAAACTGTGTATTTTTGCGAAGGTATTTGAAAAACTGGTTCATAAGCAGTTATATGATGCTCTCAAGCACACTTTTCTTCCACAGCAACACGGGTTTTTGAGAGGTAGATCCACAGTTACTAATCTCTTAGCATTCACCGACGACCTAGTTGGAGGAATGGAATCTGGAGGGCAAGTCGCTGCAATCTATACTGACTATAGTAAAGCGTTTGACAGGATTGATCACGTGATATTACTTCGTAAGTTACAAGCAGCCGGTATTCGTGGAGATCTTCTTCGGTGGTTTGGTTCATATGTAGATAGTCGGTGTCAAACAGTAGTTCTTAATGGCTTCTCTTCTCACTCCCCACTCTCCAATATTCCGTCTGGTGTTCCTCAAGGGTCCATTTTAGGGCCTCTGCTATTTATCTTATACCTTTAAATGAGCAATTCTTGTATATATATATATATATATAATTGGAATCTCGGAATCGGCTCCAACGATTTTCATACAATTTAGTATATGGGGGTTTCGGGGGCGATAAATCGATCTAGCTAGGAATCATTTTTAGAAAATATCATTTTATTCGTGTTTTATCGATAATCAATCTCAACTGAAAAATATGACTCTTCCTGACATCTATTGGCGAATAATAATACTACTATTTTTTGTGAGCAACTAATTGCTTTAACGACACAACAGCAGATGGCGTTGTTAAGTAACACGAAGTCAATGAGTGTTTGCTTTGAGGTTAGATTAGACTAAAATCAATTGTTTATTATCCATAAAACACAATTAAAAAATTAAAAAAAATACCGAGCAAAGCTCGGCCATCCAGGTACTTTTGTTTATTAACGATATCAGTAACTGTTTTTTATACTCAAAGATTCTACTATTTGCAGATGATATGAAAGTTTACAAATCAATTAACTCGTATTCAGACTGTCTACTGTTACAACAGGATCTTGATCGTTTGCAAAAATACTGTTTTACTAACAAACTAGATCTGAATGTATCTAAATGCAACTGTATCACTTTTAACAGATCCCGTAAACTTTTATTTTATGATTACAAGTTGAATCAGCAATCGCTCCAGCGTACCGACCAAGTCAGATATCTTGGAGTCATTTTGGACTCTAAACTACTTTTAGACAAGCACGTTGAAAGCATTACTTGCAAAGCGATGAAGACTCTGGGTTTTATCTTCCGCATTACCAAAGAGTTTAAATCAGTTAAGACTCTTAAAATTCTATTTTGCTCTTTGGTGAGGAGCCAATTGGAGTACGCGTCTCAAGTTTGGAACCCGCGTTATGAAGTGTATATTGACAAAATTGAGAAAATTCAAAGGAAATTTCTCCGTTATGTCAATTACAGGCATAAACTAAATGTTGGAGACTATAGTTCAAGCTGCAAGCACCACCATCTGCTTCCCATGTCGCTGCGAAGAGAGGTGGCTGATCTTACTTTCTTCCATAATCTCGTTGGCAACAGGTTAGACTGCAGCGACATTCTGTCGAAAATTAATTTTCAAGTCCCGACTCGTGCTCTTACCAGGAGAAGGTACCTTATGCTCCGTGCAGAACAGTGCGTGACCAACTATAGACATAATTCATATTTTATCCGTATATGTTACAATTTTAATGGTAACTATTCCGAAAACACTGACTTATTTAATACGAGACAAAATTACTTTAAAAATTATATATTTTCCAAATATTTTGTGCAATAAATATTTGTTCTATACTTTTTATAATTGTTTCTATTATTTTTTTTTATAAATTGATATGGTACAGCTCTTTGTTACAGACCTTTACTTAGGGTTTTATGTAGGTTTTTCTACTATTTATGTTTGTATCTAGTTTATTTCCATTCTTGTTATTTCGATATTTATGTAACACTTTCTTTCAATTTATTTATCTTACTTATTAGTGAAAACTATCTAGGCTTATTTGTTTTATTTCACTGTGTACTTTGTTTATTGTTAACAGCTGTTTGTTTTCCTAACAATAAATAAATAAATAAATAAATTTATATAATTTTGAAAATGAGTAATAGTGATATATAATACGAATAATAATATTAAATAAACACGCAACATAATTAAGCATGTCACCCTACCCTCCGAACTAGTTAGAACTGTAGTCAAACAACAGCAACACTTCTTTCAGCGCGGCGAAGAGCAGCCTCAGCAGCTCAGACTTGCTTTGCAGCTGCATGGCCAGCAGCGGCCGCGGACCGCTCTCACTAAGCCACCAAGTACAGATGATATTACCTTCCCGGGAGGCGGCGGCTGAGCCTCGAGCAGCAGCAGAGCCTCCTCCAGCGCAGCAAAGAGCAGCCGCAGCAGCTCCGACTTGCTGTGCAGCTGCATGGCGAGCCGGAAGCCGGGCGGCGGACAGGCCACGGCCGCGCGCCGCGCCGGCGGGAAGTCGCTCGGGGCCGGCTCGTACTGCTCCAGCCAGCGCGCGAACACCACGAAGCACAGCGACAGCATCTGACCAACACAACACTACTTTAACCGCCGTATTCATTTTGTATGGGTGTTTTTAAGTTTATTTTTTTTTTATTTTGGTCGGCGTTTGACCACCAATTCGCCTGATGTAAAGCCACATAAATAAGCGTGTTATCGTTTTTACAGTAAATTATTTTAATTTGAACATAACCTAAAATGGAGCACATAGGCCTAAAAGTTCTTTATCGCTCCTCTAGCCCTGAAGATACCCAGGTTGTAGCTAGTCGAACACAAATACGGTGTAGCTGTAGCGTTCACTGTAGCGCACCACGGGTGTATCCCAGTCCGTTTCTGTCGCTTCGTCCGCACGACCAGCGACCAGCGACAGCAACACTGGAGATAGCGGGTACCCTTGTCGTATGCGTCCCATACCTGCCACTTCTGCGCGGGGCGCGCGTAGGGCCGGTGCGGCGCGGGCAGAGCTAGCTTGTGCAGCACGTGGTCCAGGTAGGGGTCGAGGCCGGGCACGCGCGCGCCCGCGCCCAGCGCGCGCGGCAGCGGCGCCGCGCCGCACAGCGAGTCCAGCAGCGACAGGAACGCTAGCGACAGCGGGTACTCTTCTAGGCGGCACTCCACCTGTGTCACGAACACGACACATAGTTTGTATACGCTGTGTGGCTGTTAAAAGGCAATCGAAATAAACTGTGCAGCGTCGTTGACCCAGTGAATGCGAGGTCTCAGTCCGCAGGGACAAATCGGCATTTGCTTGATTGGCAAGGCATAACTTAAATATTGTTGACCTTCCTGACATGCTGGCAACAATTTATAATTATGTTCGAATTTTTCATTATTTATTCAGTTTTTAGTTTATTTATTTAAAGTTATACTGGTTTAAGCTGAGTGGTTGTTAAAAGACACTCTAAATAAACAAATAGGTTCAACATATCAAATGCAATGAAATATCAACAAGTGCTACAGTGGTCCCGCTTAAATGAGTCCTCGCCCGCGCGGTTAAGTAACGCGGCGGTAAAAATCTTTGAAGCGATGGGCGAGGAGTCATTGAACCGGTATTAGTACAACAATTGACATTGCTCGTACCTCGTTGAGTTCAATAGCGAGCGGGCGCTTGTCGGGGTCGGCGGCGACGAGCCGCGCGGCCTCGAGCGCGGCCCACACGCGCGGCGCGGTGGCCGGCGTGCCGCCCAGCGCGCCCAGCGTCAGGCACAGCTCCGCCTTCAGCTGCAGCGGCACGTGGCAGCACATCAGCCCTGCCGACGGAGACGTACCGCACGTCACAACTAATGTAGAACAACTAACTTCGACCTATTCGGTACGAGCATTAATCGGGCACGTATCTCGATTAAAGAGAAGACGTCTCAAAGAAAGGTCAGGTCAAGAATAGCCGTTACCGACAAACGTGTATAAAAAGACTCATGGAAGTGATGAGTACCTGACAATGGATTTTAACTTTTTGCTGAAATACGAGTTAGCTTATGTTTAGTTAAATTTCTGACCGAACATGACGTTGACAGCGTCCCACTGCAGGTTCTCGCAGATGGCGGCGCACGCGGCGGAGTCCACGCGCGCCACGCCCGCGATCAGCCGCAGCGCCGCGATCATCGCCTCCACCTGCGGAACGGGACATCCACATAACTAGCCTCAAAAAAAAAGGTTTTTAATATCTTCGCGAAAAGCGATGATAGCCTATTTAGGGAAGGCCCGCCTCTCAAGTCAGGGGGAGCGGGTTTGAACCCAGCTGACGACACGCACCGACACATTTGGGACTGAATATCGTCCGGCGAAGTGTGGGTGTTGTATTACACGTCTGCCAGGCCCTTCGGGGGGAAAGCGCGACGATATATCACGTTTAATATTTTGGGTATACAGTCAAGCTCGAAATAAGTGCACAAATAATGATTTAACCCGTTCCATAAACCGTGTTTATTAATATTAGTAAGAATGAAAGCAGTGGCTACCTCCTCGTGCCTGACGAGCAGCTTCCCAGCGCGCGGCACGCTGAGCGCCGCCGCGCCGAGCGCGCGCGCGTGCCGCGGCTCCGAGAACGGGGACGGGTCCGCGCGCAGGTTGCTGTGCACGGGCGGAGGATTACAACTGGGTACGTGCTGCGGCTGCTCAGTTATGTACACTGCACTGCAGCAGGGCTAGCACGGCCCGGAGACAAATTGGCTTTCCAAAGCAAAGAAAGAAAGCAAAGCTAGAATACGGGTTATCTTTCTCGCGGGATAATGATGATATGACAATATCTTATATCTTTAAATGAGCAATTCTTGTATATATATATATATAATTGGAATCTCGGAATCGGCTCCAACGATTTTCATACAATTTAGTGTATAGGGGTTTTCGGGGGCGATAAATCGATCTAGCTAGGAATCATTTTTAGAAAATGTAATTTTATTCGTGTTTTATCGATAATCAATCTCAACTGAAAAATATGACTCTTCCTGACATCTATTGGCGAACAATAATACAATTTTTTGTGAGCAACTACGAGTAATTGCTTTAACGACACAACAGCAGATGGCGTTGTTAAGTAACACGAAGTCAATGAGTGTTTGCTTTGAGGTTAGACTAAAATCAATTGTTTATTATCCAAAAAACACAATAAAAAAATTAAAAAAATACCGAGCAAAGCTCGGCCATCCAGGTACTGACAATTAGTCTCCGGCTCGTGGTCCCATACAATTCACAGCCTACGGCGCCTTCCTCACGAAAACGCACCGACCCGTGCGTTTTCGTTTCAGTGTCGAATCTGCAGAAGTGCATTACCATAGACTACATGGTCAGTTCAGATTCGGTACAAAAACGAAAACCCACTGAGCCGGCCAAGTAGACGTCTAAGTTACGAGAGGAAGACGAGCGAGGCATAACTGAGTGCATGACAGTCAGCTGCGAGGGCATAGGTAGGTGCAGTAGTGACCAGTAGTATCGCGCGAGCGCGGTGAGCGCGTGGTGCGCGGAGAGCGCGTCGCGGCGCGCCAGCAGCGCCCAGGTGTGGCGCGGCACGGCCAGCGCCGCCAGCGCGCGCAGGTAGGCCGGCACCAGCGCCGCGCACACCAGCTCGCCCGACAGCCGCACGAACTTGTACAGCGTGGCCGCGCGCCCGCCGGACCTGCACACGGACAGTGAAGCGTCACTCGTTTTTTTTTATTAACGCCAATAAGTCCGCGTTTGACCACCGACTCGCCTGTTGGTAAGCGACGACGTGGTCGAAGATGTAGCACGAAGACTTAGAAGATACCTATTCACTCTGGCGTTGAATAGGCCCAGATTATAACTCTTAGGAAGCAAGCAAACCGACAGGTTATTCCAATACCTCATACATATATGACTATGATATATGGTTGATTTCAAACTACGATAGGATCATCATCTGCTCTATCTGGGAACATTAGTTCTGCTGCTTATGCGGTTCGTAAGATTAGGCAACCCACGGATATAACTACAGCTCGGATTTACTTTTACTTTGCTTCCTTCCTCAGCATAATGTCATCTAGCATTTTGCTGTGTGGTTCAGCTGCTGATGTAGAGGCCATTTGTATTTTGTAAAAGCAAACGGTCCGCGCCATCTACGAGATGGCTCCCCGCGAATTATTAAGAGATTTAATTAAAGAAATAAATATATTAATTTTACCTTTTTTGTATAACTTTGAAAATATTATGTACGTTCGTAAATATCTACATAAAAAAATACCCCTCAATTTTTTTGCTTGTTCTTCTGAGTAGTGGCTCATTTTCCGAACAACGCGGTCGAGTCTATAACTTTGACGTTCATAAGAGTATCTTTGGTATCCAATTGGAAAGAAAAATATCGACTCGCCTTAACTTGACTGGGTAATGGAGGTGTACCATGACAGGGTGTGAATAGGAACGGCGGGGTGAATAGAGACGAAACTATAAAGGTTAATTTATTGCAAAATTGGAATACTTTTTTTTCAACAAAACATTGAATAATAAAAAAACTACAATTTGGTTCTCTTTTCATATTGTCTAGATCTTTAATGATAAAGATAGTCTCAGTTTCGTCTCTATTCAGCCCGTTTGACAGTAGCGGGTGAAGCGGTGTACCGGTGCGTGGCGGGCTGCGAGGAGCAGGCCTCCCAGTAGTCGTTGCGCAGCACGAGCGGGTCGCGCGAGTACAGCTTCTCGACGCAGCGCAGCAGCGCGTCCAGCCGCGTGCGCGCGCCGCCCGCCGCCGGCGCCGCCAGCCCCTCCGCCGCGTACAGCTGCGCGGCGCGCGCCGCCTCGTCCGCCCTGCGACCGCGCCCACACTCGCGTCAGACCGCTCCTCATCTCATACATTCTATGCCCAAGACCAAGGACTCTATTCGGAGATTTGAGATTCTCATCTCACATTTTATCGTCCTTGTTGATCTCAATTGAAACGTCATAGGTGTGAGAAAGACCAAGACAAAATCTCATCTCATCTCACGCGCAAGAATAGCCCCCCAAGTCACAGAGTGTGGACCGATGTGTGACGCTGTGCTATTCAGATCAACTTTAGTACTTACGTAGAGGCTTTTAGTTTAATGTGAATTTTGGAAGACCAATAGGAACATTTGTCAGCGACTCCGTTTACTTCTTTTTTTTTTTGAAATAATCATTTATTAATCAAATCAAATAAAAAAACAACTCCTTTTTTTAGTCCAAATATCTAAAAATTTCAAGGTATGTCTGACTGTAATTAGTGCAAGTTCTTTTATTGTTATTAGTGTTGTTAGTGCATGACATCATAGGCTCACTTGACTCTCATCTCCATGAGTTTGGAATGCATCAGGACTATGAAGTCTGTGATGAGTGTGTGTATCCTTCTCTGGTAATATTCTTCCTTACTAACGAAGTCGGTCGAGAGGATCGCCTCGTCTAGGTATTCGAACACCTGTCAAAAAGGAAAAAATATAACAATTTGATATGATGATCCTACTTAACACGGGGAAACCTAGTGAGGCGCTGTGAATCTCACTTTAGACTAATAACAAGCGAAAATTTGTATTATTGGATAACTTTTTACTTTTACTGAATCACGGGCTGAAAGGATCAGGATAAAATTTGGCACAAAGATAAATTAAAATCTGGGTAGCCCATAGGCTACTTTTTAACTAGGGGTGCAGCTAGTATATAACTGCGAAAATCTGTGCTCGTTTGTTACTTCTTCACACTCAAACGGATGAACGGTTTCGATTTAACATTCCGTCATCGGCTTCAGTGACGACCATGACCAATGACGGAATTCAGCCTTTACCTTGCCGTCTATAGCCGCGTCCACGAGCGCCTCGTCCTGGTCCAGCAGCTCCAGCTGCTGGTCGGGGCGCAGCAGCGCGTGCTGCGCGCGCTTGAGCGCCGCCAGCGCCAGCCCCAGCGACAGCTGGCACAGCGCGCGCGCCCCGCCGCGCCCTTCCCCCAACCCCTGCTGCATCTGCCCCTGGCCCTGGCTCGCGTGCCCCTGGCTCGTGTTCTGCGCCGGGGAGAGCTCGTCGACCAGAACGGACATGAGATCGGGGTCCTGGATCAGAGGCAGCTTCTTGGCTAGCTCCTCGCCGTCTTCACGCCTGTTGGGAGGAAAAGTTTGTGGAGTGGTTTGATAGTCGCGTTAAGTGTGAGTGTAAGTTAAAGATACATCTAGTTGTAAAGAAATGTGCCCAAAATCCTACTTGTATAATAAAAGCGAAAGTTTGTGTGTATGTATGTTTGTTTGTTACTTCTTCACGCTGAAACGGGTGGACGGATTTTGATGAATTTTGGGCATAGAGGTAGCTTAACCCTGCTTATCTAGATTAACACACGCTTTTTGATAGCGTATAACACCGCGTAGCACTCTGCTAGTAAAAGTAATATAATTTCCAAAGAAGATATGACCTTAAAGTGGAACACTGAGTAAGTTCTTTTGTTACTCATATTTTCAGAACACAAATAAATGTATATGCGTGTGTGTGTGTGTGTGTGTGTGTGTTACCTGTGTAATACTGATAGGTCCAGCGCGTAGAGTAGCGCCATCTGCAGCGCGAGCGATATTTCGTCAAGAGCGCCCGTCGCGCCGTAGCTCGGCGCCGTCGTTTGCTGCACAACAAAAATAACTTATTGATACTATTCTAGTCATATTAATTCCTTCAAAATTTAAGAGTTGCTGAAATATTGTTGCTTTTGTGCGCGGAGTTGAATCTCTGGCGGTCCTATGCTAGTTTTTTTCACCTCCTTGTACAACATGGCATATTTGCCTTCTAATCATATTAATTAGTAACAAATTAATCAAATATCAAAATTGTGTATACCCCACAAATCTAGACAGCATAATTATGTATATCACTATCCAATCGATCTACATTCATATCTTTACCTTTTCTATGATTACAATTAATTGTATGTTATAAAATCCGTTGTTCGGCACTTACTTCTGAGAGTAGCCTGAGTATGATGTCTCTGTCGAGGCCGCGTTGTGCCGACGCCGCGAACACTACGCCCGCCAGTAATTTTCTGAAAATAATTTCGTAATTGTAGACCAGTTTTTTAGTTCGCAACAGAAGTGCATGCGCTGCTGGATGTAAAGATGAGGAGCGCGGTATTAGTGGTCAGTAGACAGCCGAGTACCGCGTGTGGTCCATGGTCTGCAGCAGGCGCGCGTGGTAGCGCGGCGGCGGCAGCGCGCGGTTGTGCTGCAGCAGCTGCAGCTCGGCGTCGGGCGCCAGGCGGCGCAGCGCGTCCAGCGCGCCGCCCACCGCGCCGCCCGCCGCCAGCGACTCCGCGTACCGGGACACGTACGACACTATCTCCTCGCGGCTGCCTATTGACCTGCACAGTACATTATAATCACACCCCGGACACTCGACTAAATCTCCACACATGAACCGCGTTCTAATTGCCTATTACACAGACCGTTAGATCATTTGAATAGAATGCTAAGTTTCGATGCAGTACCACTATGGAGGCCCGATTTTGAATGAGACACGACACTTATGTGTATCTGATTAAACTGGAATTAATATGCAATTACTCTTCCTCTTAGTTGTTAGCACTCTTGTCAGAGTGGTAGTGGTCATCAGTCGGGGTGGTAGTTTGCTTCACAATTCGTCGCCATTTGTCACATTTAGCCGGTTTTCTCATGCACATGTTCATGGGACCGTTAAGTACAACCCTAATTTGGTTGGTCCACCGTGATCGTGATCTGTCGCGTGGTCTCGTCTCATCATTCTTAACATACCATTCCTATATTACAATCACTAATAGTTAAAGTCAGTCAAATAAATCAAAAAAAAATACAAATGATCAATAGGATAAAATAACTGGTTGCATCTATTTTCTAATTAATATAGTGGTCAAAAACCATAAAGCTATGCACCAAGCTACTTAACATTAGAGTTCATATACAGAAAAACAACGCACCAATTCCATATCTCTCATTCCAATCTGAGTTGCACCCTTACCAGCACACTCCATCTCTAGCCATGAATATTTCCTTGAGAGCGTGCACGAGCGCCCGCCGGCCGTCATAGTACAGTAGTATGGCGACCAGCCCGCGCGGCAGGCCCGGGTGCCGCGGCATCTGCCTCTGAGCCGTGTGGAGCAGCTCCAGCGCCAGGTACTCATTCACATTGTACATATCTGTAATTTAAACACGCATAAATGCACTGGAAAGTGTCTCCAACCGGCTCTTTTATAACTCTATTACCTGTGTCACTCCACGGTAAAATATATGTATACAGACTTAAACTAAGAAAAATAATAAAAAAGGTAGTTATTGTTAGCACGAAAAATAACGAAATATATTTATTAACATATTGTCACTCCTTTCCCCCGAGGGAGATGGCAGAGGTGTAATCAATACCCACACTTCGCCAGACGATATTTAGTTAGTGACAGGGGCCGAGCCTGTCACCATGCACCGAGTAGCAGATGACATACAATATGCACAAATGTTCACACAATGAACACTGTAGGGTTACCTAACTGCGGGCGCTTACGCCGCAGTTTTAGGTCGCTCAGTTAGTTACCCCACGCTCGCCACTCTGGGCACTTGGGTGTTAGATTGGTTCCTCCTCCGCCTTCCTGCCACTCGTGTGAGAACAAGTAATTAAGGTTTCTTTAGTGGACTATAATAGTATGAGTGAAATTTAGTCAGGACTTTTATTTATTCATTATAATAACCTTGGTAAAACCTGTAGACGTTGTGACATTAGCCCTAAACAGACGATAGTTAATCAAGTACATTAAATATCCGTAAAAACATATTGGTCCATGCTGTCGCCTGGGTTAGAACCCGCTCTCTCTGGCTTGAGAGGCAGGAGCACTCCAGCTTCACTATTTATTTCTTTTTATATATTTTGTATCGCTATTTACAAAACATATAAAAAGAGGATGGCTTAGAACAAACTTGTCAACACAACAAGCTGTCGTGTTTCGAAAACTGTTAGCAAAGTAAAAATACCTGATGGATGAGTAACATGTTTGTTTTCTTACCTGATATAATGATGGCTTCATCCACAAGTTCTTTGGAAAGAAGTGTTCGTCCCACACTGGGCAGAGTAACACCTTCTGTGATGCCTTTCTTTATTTCTTCTCGACTTGCTGGATTCTTTGCCTATCAAATTTAAAGAAATATATTTTGTAAGGCGTTGGTCATTATTCTGTGCAGTAACTACTTGTAGTTAAGTTTTTTTGCTCTCTTATTAATGAAGCAAATAAAATATTTGTTTAAAAAAAAACTCTGGTTCAGAGATGGAGAACCAAAGGCATGTAAAAATATAATATTTTGAGAATGTCATTGATTGCAATGGTGTGCATCTTAGTTGCAACAGGTAGCATGACTGCATTTATAGCCTCATGAAACATTTCTTTAGAAAAAAGGCATGTTGATCTATAAAGGGTCACTATCCCTGGTGTAGGTAATTTCAAAGCACCTGGGTAAGTACTAGAAAAAACTATTAAACATGATTTCGTAATACTTACAGGATTTTTGAACAGATTGAGAAATGTTTGTTTGTGGCGTCTCAGAACCGATTCGAAAGTGTGAACGGCATAGGGGGCTCCTCCGCCTTCCGTCGTGAGGTAGCCCTCCACCACTGACACCAGCTCCTTGTACGGCGTCCATAAGTCATCCGTCGTGGCACCTGCGTTATTCCATAAATCATAAAGTCACCACGGTAAGTAAACAAATGAAATCGGCACAAATAAAATTTTGTAGCAGAACCTACCGTGAAAGAAAGATGTAGTTGTAAGTTTATGCCGTAGTATTTCTTGCTGAAAGATTACTATATTAGTGCCTTTTTAACTAAGGCACCCAAAACCAAATTATAAATTGAAAGTCTAACAACATTTTTGAGAACTTTCAGTGCCGCCAAAGCAAAGCATAGGTTAGAATCTTACCTTCAGAAATATCCATGATTTTTGGCGGTTTGAGCTTACTTCGATTTTTTTTTACTTTAAAATTATTTTCAGTTCTATTGAACTATTCACATTATTAAACAAGAAATTAATATTACAACAAACAATAAATTTAAATTCGTCAATCTTGCGAAAAGCGAAAACGGAAAGATTGTAATGAACTAAAGAATGAACATCCAACGTTTTTGGATAATTTTTTCATGACCATGGAGACAAAATCCTTCAGTCATAATTTTAAGAGTCCGGCGACCACTTTAGGCTAACTTCGCACTGGCTTAAGGTATTCTATACCCATTTCATCTAGAAGAAGAAGACGAGCGAAGAGTGATGATACTGACGAGCCTCTAAAGTTACCTACAGAGTGACAAAGTGCAATTTCAATTTTTTTATGACTTTTGCACTTCTGTAATCTTTCTTAAATAACTAAGAATTTCTCTTGTATTATGGATTTATTTAACAGCTAATGATGTAGACAACCTCCATAAGTAATGGAATTTTTGATTTGCTTTGTCTACTTATTGAATAAATCAGTCAAAAGCGAGCCCTTAAAAATGCGAATATTTTTTATAGCTATTTTCGCTTGAGAAGGTTTTAAAAAAACCAAGAACATAGGAGCGGAGATATTGTTAATTTAATTGTACGTGCTAAATTTCATCATAATCTGACAAATGGTTTTCAAGAAATTTGAGTAGCGCGTTTGTATGGAAATTTCAGAGCGTCGCGGCCCTCTTGAATCATGTACATATTATTTTGAGCACAGACATTCAGTCGAGAGTCAATGATTTTGAGGTGATAGTGATGGAAGGTTATCAATATTATTATTATTATTGATTATTCCTCCCCTTTCCGTTCCTCCGTAATGTGATGGATACTTTACATTAACATCCACCAACCCGTAGTGAGCCAGCGTGGTGGATAACGGCTCGATCATCCTCGGAGAAGGGTAGGTCGGTGACCCAGCAGTGGGGCATAAAACACAGTAATAATGAAGAGTATTATAAGCAAACTTCAAGTGGACTATTGTAGAGAACACGAAAAGTTCCGTTTAGAAATGTTTGTATCATTTGCCTACACGTGCAAACCAATCACTCCATATCACTCCATGATGTTCAATCATAACGTTCTCCACTTGAAATTAGAGTAAAGTATCCATCCAATTCTTTGCTGTAATAGGGAATGGGGAGGGATTTACTCACTACATCACTATCATCTCATCATCATCTTATTAGCAATACATCACTTTAAAATTCTGTCTGAAGGATTTTGTTTCCATGGTCAATTAGAAATCTAAAAAAAAAAACAACACAAGGCTACGCGAGACTGTCATTCTCGAATTCTAAAAATATTTGAATAGCTACCCTCTTTTTCTCTTGATTTTCGTAGACTAACAAAGCTACACCACAGAATACTCCCTACATAAGGCAACACGCTACGATAGAAAACGTTAGAATCTTTAAAAAAATATTGGTAACAATTTCTTCTTAGCATAACATTTCGTCACGCCTTTCCCCAAGGGGGCTGGCAGAGGTGTAATACAATACCCACACTTCGCTGGACGATATTCAGTCCCAAATGTGACCGGGGCGAGCCTGTCACCATACGCCGGGCTCCAGTCATGTAGCAGATGACATACAATACGCATATTTATGTTCACACAATGAACAAATTGGTGATTGCCGTCGACTGGGTTTGAACCGGCTCTCTCTGGCTTGAGAGGCGGGCCTTCTCCAACTAGGCCATCATCGCTATATTACAATTTATTCAATGCACTAATAATATACTGTGAGAAATGTTAAGCAAAACCTCCTTGCTGATGTCACGAAGACGGGACCTGCATGGTGGGAAACTCCTTGCCTGAGAAGCACCAAGAGGAGCGCGCCATCTTTTTGGGTCGTGTGGTTGAGCGTGTCGGACATTGTAGGATTTATTAATTTCAAAGTTGGTTGTTTGAGAATTAAACCTTGTGTTAGATTTGTTATAATGCTTTATTTTTTATAAAAACCTATTCAGTTTCTGGTTTGTAAAAATACCTAAATTCTACTTTGTATGAAACTCGTTGGCCTTGATTCTCGGCACGAGTGTATTATTAAGCCATGTGTTGGCAGAACATGCAAAAAAATGCAGTCTATGCTCTGCTGTGTGACGTTTTCCGGACGAAGCAAAAGCCCTTAGAATTATAACTGGAGCTATGAAATCGAGTCCAATAAACGCCTTACAGGTTGAATGTGTTGAACCACCCCTCAGACATCGTCGTCAATTTTTAGCAGACAGATTTTTCTATCGCATTTTGCAATTCTCTGATAATTTACTAATTACTAAAATTCAACGTCTTTCAGATCTGGTTGATTCATCTCCCTATTGGACCCACAAAACGTTACCGCATCTAGTTGCTAGTTACAGATCATTTAAAACGATAACTGCACCAACTTACCGATCGTTTCGACTTTCCCTCTTTGAAACTAATTTTAAATCCCTTATAATTTCTCCTGATGTCCATCTTAATACTGGTATTCTAAAAGGTGATCCAAAATCAAAAACCTATTTTAATGCTTTGATCGAGGACCGTTGGCTCGGTTGGCATCAAATATACTGTGATGCATCTAAACATTCCATAAACGACAGTGTAGGTGTTGGACTTTTTCATTTACAATACAACATAGTAGAAAAAATTAAGTTTCCTCCTGAGACTTCTATATTTACAGCCGAGTGTTTTGGTATTTATAAATCTATAGAATATGTATTATTGTTAAAACTTTCCAACACAGTAATATTTTTGGATTCCAAGAGCGCGTTACAAGCGTTAATAAAATTTCCGTTTAAAAAAAACGCCTTCTCTCCAGTTATCATTATGGCTAGAGAAATGCTTGTCAAGTGTGTAAGTGAGGGATATTCTGTTTCGTTTGCCTGGATCCCTAGCCATAGTGGTATAAGAGGTAATGAAAAAGCTGACCTCCTAGCAAATGAGGCAATAGAGTGTGGAGACATCTTTTATTATAAAAATTACCCTCAAGACCTGACTACTCTTCCAAAACTTCACCTCAAAAAAGCTTGGAGTGAGGAATGGATTAGCAGTTCCCAAGTCAAAGGCAAATATTATCAAAGTATTCAACCCGAAATCCCGAACAAAGCTTGGTTCTTTAAATCAAGGCTAAGTAAAAGAGCAACATCAGTTATTATTCGAATGCGATTGGGTCACATGTGCAATCCAGCTCACCTTGCTCGTTTCCGTATAGTCGACGATGAAATATGCGAATGCGGAGAAGATGTAGGTGATACAAACCACATCTTCTTCAATTGTCCGTTATATGATCACTCACCTTTCTATAATAGCTTATCCAATCTTAAAGTTACCTTTCCTACTAATATACAATGCTTGCTTCGTAATTTTTCTATGCCTATTTACAATGTCATAGCTTCATTTATTGAAGTTAATGACATAAAATTGTAAAATTTTAATTCTACACTTTTATTTTTTATAAAATGTTCATTATATTTTACTTTTTCCATGCATTTCCATTCCTTTCATTAATCCCATAAAAATCCATTTCCTCTGACCAATATCCAAATTTTCACCTTGTCTAAATCCGCATAATTTTCCTATACATAAGTTTCCCCGTTTTAAAACAAAAAAAAAAACAAAAACAAATGTTCCCATTCCGAAACCTCCTCTCCTTAAAACTCAACTTTGAAGAACAAAAGTAAAAGAAATCAGAAGAAGAAACCAAAGAACTTTGTGAAGAAAAGGGCAATACTACTGAGAGAAACTGAAACACTAAGACACTGGCAAATGCACAAGACGTGCGGCGCCATATTCCCCGGAGGGGAAAAAAAAAAAAAAAAAAAAACTGTCAAAGGAATGTCAGTGAGGTAGCGCCTGAGCAGCGTTGCCAATCTGTGGGGAATTCCCCAAACTGTGGGGATTTACAGTCCGATTGGGGAATTTGTGGGGAGAGCGTCTATGTGGGGAAAACGTGGGGAATCCTCACTCCAGGCAGGCGACCCGTATTGAGCTTGACAAAATTTGGAAGGCAACCCGTTCCTGGAGGGCTATTCCTACGCGTGAGATGAGATGAGATTTTATCTTGGTCACTCTCACACCTATGACGTTTCAAACGAGAGCAACAAGGACGAAAAAAGGTGAGATGTAAATCTCAAATCTCCGAATAGAGTCCCTGCTGAAGAATTTAAAAACAGAGAACCGAAAGTGGCTACACACCGACATTGTAGTAGCATTTATGGCCTCTAGAGAAGGTATTAAGAAGAAAGGAGGGAGCATAAAATTTAACCCTTCAAATGACATGTTGACCAAAAAAGTTTGGCGTAATAAAGAGCTGCAAAATATAGATACAAACCAAATAAATTGGTAGATACAATGTAGTAGATTAAAATCGCGTGTAAGGAATTTCACTATTAAACTTTATTATTATTTTTGTAATAAATGAGTTTGATTTAAACGAACAAGTTTTTTAAAAATCAAAAATTGTGGGGAATATTGATTTTATTTTCCCCAAAGTTGGGGATTTTCAGTCCGATACTTGGGTAATCCAGACCATGGACATTGGCAACACTGCGCCTGAGTCGCCCGCCCCGTCCAATCCAACCGCACTTTTGGCTGGACCACGGAAGAGGACGGATCCCGTATTGTTTCTCAATGGTGTCCTTCTGTAGTATTGATCTTGGCGTCCATTCGATTCATATTGAAATTACCCACATAGATACATGGTTTGGATTATTAGAAGTATTAGTTGTTTGGTGGTTTTGAATACCGTCCCTTCAGAAATAGTTTACACATGGCTGTAGGAAAGTGTGGAAATGGGTAGATACAGTGAATGGAACAGAACTGGGACCCTATTCGGAGATTTGAGATTTTCATCTCATCTTTCTTCATCCTTGTTGCTCTCGTTTGAAACATCATAGGTGTGAGAGTGACCAAGATAAAATCTCATCTCATCTCACGCGCAGGAATAGCCCCCCTGAAAAGAGTTGAGTCATTATCAAGCGATATCAATTCTTCTATGTTTTTTCCGTTCACTGGATAGATAGAAGGAATCTATATAAAATATTGAAATAAAACCAATGAAAACTTTTAACCACAACATTTAGAAAGTTTAATTATTCACTGTAAAATTAGTTTTACGTGAGTACAACTGCTACAATATGAGTCATAATTAGGTATAACCAATAAATATAGAGTAAGAAAAATAGTCTTTTAGATTTATAAATGCTATCATGCTCACGAACATTCTAAGCTACATATTTAAATAAATCTCTCGATTCTTGCTAAATATTCTATGCATTTGTTCCTGTAGAAAGTATTGTTATACAGCACAACATTGTTGTAGAAATCTCCAACATTTGTAGTCAAGACTGTCAAAGAATTCAAGACATCCAACCTTCCCTCGCTCCTCACTCTATCACATTCTGCTTCCAGTATTTCTAGATATTTCAAGGCACCTTTGTTTTTCAAATTGCCCAGAATCAAACTGAAGTCTTGAGTGAAGCCTACCCTCCCAAAACATATTTTAGCTATAATATAGAACAAGCTTGCATTAAAATGTGTCAGTATTTGAAAATTCTGAACCAGCAAGCTATGTCCTACTGACAACTCCTTCAATGTTACCAAGAGTGTTCTAAAACACCTTTTTTCATACACATTGTAATCTTCTATGAAGTTGTAATGTAGTAGTTGTAGTACTTTCGTTATTTCCACATTGTATCCGCTGACATTAGCTGCTTCTTTTTCATTGTGCTTTTCTCTGCAAAACAAAATTTCTTTAAATTCCTCCTCTGCTAGAATCTGGTGGTACAGCTTGAATATTGGCACAAATATAAATTTTGAGCTGTTTATTTTTTTCAGTGGCAGTCCATAAGTAAACACTAATTTAAGTTCAATGTTCTCATCATAGAATGTGAACCATTTCACTTTTTCCTGAATCAGTATCAACGGATTAGTGACAGGTTCTGCTTGCAAGAATGAATTCAAGTTATTTAACTTCTCCCTAAGAGACATCTTTGTGTAAAGTTGCCTTTCTGTGTAGGAGCCCCTGTGAAATCTCGGGTTCATATTGATCTTGTTCTCTTCATGCAAGACACCCTTTAGTATTTCTCGGTCACTCTCCAAAGGTTTCAAATCATATTGCCAAAGAAACTCAGTGGCAACTATACCTCTGATTCTTTTAATGTCTCTGTGTAGAGAAATATTCTTCTGCAATAGATATGCCTGTAAGTTGTTGTTTATGACTTGGCACTGAATTGAACTAAAGTAATTGGCGCAGTCTTGCATCTGCTTTAGAAAATCCTCGGGAATAGCTTCGAGAGGGAAGAGAGCTTGATTTCCATATAGCTCTGTTCCATAGGCTGTTTTCAGAGTAGGCAAGTATTTTTCGAGGCTGGTTCTGCCTTTGTAGTTGATGCAGACTGCATACACTTCAGAGTTGCCTTGGCGCGACGTGACAGGTTTGTAGATGTTGACTTCGTTAAACATGTGGTTGATCAGGTACAGGAGGCTCACTGTTGAATGCTCGAAAGTTGTAAACAGCTTGAACACTAGAGTACCACCTGAAATTATAATTTTAAAAAATCCTAAAGTTAAGCTGCACAGTAATATTATTATTACAAGCTATATTACTTTGAGGTCAACTTCTATCCTAAAAACCCATATTTTTTAAGGATTAAAAATATCCAGGAGGAAGCAGTTAAAGGCCACCTTTAAAGGCGTGCCTGTAGAGTTGTCGAACCAGCTAGAATTGCTAGGTCTCTCACTCTCTCCTAAACTCAATTATGGTGCATACCTGGAGTCTAAGGCCAAGCTGGCTGGTAAAAAGCTTGGAGTTCTCTGCAAGGTGAAGCGGTACTTCACACCGGGCTTCTTAGCTTATATCAAGCTCAGGTCCGGACGTGTATGGAGTACTGCTATCACCTTTTCGACGGTTTAGCTAATTACCAGCTGGAGGCTCTGGAGTCTGTAGAGCGGCGAGCTAAGAGGCTAATAGGCGACGAAAAACTAGTTGCCTCGAGACTGCTGAGCCTTGAGCACAGGCGTAAAGTAGCTTGTTTGACAATCTTTTACAGGCTGCATTTTGGCGTGTGTCCACTTGAATTGCACGACCTAATCCCCTCTTCCCCCTTTTACAGCAGAACAAGTCGGAAAACGCATAAGTATCATCCCTACTTTGATATACCACCTACTCATACTAAGCGGTTTGCCTCCACCTTATTAATATGAACGGCTAGGGACTGAAATCGTTTGCCACCATCTGTTTTTCTGACTAACTACAACCTAGGTATCTTCAAAGCCAGAGTGAATAAGTACCTACTAGGTCTTTGTGCTTCATCTTAGGCCACAATGTCGCTTCACATCAGGCAAGTTGGTGGTCAAATGTTGACCTATTCTTTATAAAAAAAAAAAGAAAAAAAGCAGTAACATACATACACACACACATCCCTTCACTCATTCACATATTTTTGCAATAATAACATTAGGGCAAATGAGATGAGATTTACATTACATAAGATTAGGTATGTGAATGATAAGGTTAATCTGGTTAATTATTCATTATCATGAATAAATCTAGAATCCTGAATACCTGAGCTTAGTGCTTGCAATGCTGTGACAATCTCACAAAAATGCAGCGGGGATGTGACCTCTTCTTGAGCTTCTGGCTTTTGGAGGCAGTCAATTGAACCATCTGCTGTGACAAGCAAAACCTGAAATGCATAAGGGTTTTAAAAATAAAAAATTGCATCATGTGTAGGCTACTCTGTAAATCGCACACTTAATCACACTTATTTTTTACAATGTAAAAAATATATTTTATAATGGTGAAATGACAAAAGGTAGTTTTTAAATAAAAAACATAATTAAAAAAAATACTAGTGGCTACCTATCTACTAAATCTTTATTTGATTTGTTGATTTAATAATGGCAATTATACGACTAGAAAGGTAACCTTTCCCAATGATTTGGCCTTTGCAAGGATGGCCTGTGAGTTGTCCCAGTCCATGAGGTTGCCAGTGCTGTCGGCTCCAAAGTCCCAGTTGCCCAGTGTGTGGAACATGAAGCGGTCATCACTTATCATGTTAGAAGGGGAGTTTCCCTCGTAGTATGGGTTTAAAGTGTTTGCTACCCATTTCCACTGCAATTAACATATTAAATATAAAGTCCTGTAGGTACTTATTAACTGAATAGTATAGATAGCAATGAAATGCAAAATATGAAAAAATATGAACCTACCACCTGAATATTTAGAAAGTAAGTTTGTAGACCAGGGTAGAAGCCTTGAAAAATAATAAAAAGTGGAAAAAAATAATAGTAGGATGAAACCCATTAGAAAAGGAGGGAAATATTATAAAAATGAAAGGAAAAATAATTTACGGGCGATCTGAGGTCGGGAGGGGGATGGGGGTGAGTTTTTAAGGGTAAAAAACGGTTTTTCTCGATTTCCTGCAAAACTAAAAGTCGTATCGGAAAAAGTCAAATGGCAAAGTTGTAGGTAATAAAAAGATCTAAAACTTTTGTATTGACACTTTCTTCACATAACCTCAAAATTTATGTGAAAAATCCAAAAAACCAAGTTTTTGGTTTTTTATTTTTATCTTTTACATAATTTTTTTTTTTTAACGAAATTTGGTGAAAACTTGCCTTTTTATTTCCCAAATACGCTGTAATTTATTTGATTAAAAATATTTATTTTTTTTTACCTTATTTTGAATTAATATCAAAAAAACACCCTAATTTTCAATCGAAAATTCACCCTTCAAAATATTAGCTTTTGTCAAAAAGTTGGTATGGTTCAGGGGTAGGACACGGCCATACAAATGTAAATTTTTGTATTTTTTTTTATAACAGCGCCATCTGGTAATAAGCCCCGAAAACATTTGGTTAATTGTAAAAAAAAAAAAAAAATGTGATGGCGCTATTTGCAATATATGAGTTCACCTAAGTCAATGTCAAGCTTCAAACAGTTGTTGTCAAACAAAAATCAAAATTTTGGGGAGACGGTTATTTTTCTTCTGTATGCCATTGCGCTTCAAAATTTTGAAAATTTTCAAGATTTTCGTCGTTGTTTTGTGCTGTTCTTTACCGATTTCACACAGTTCGTCGGGTCCTCCTCCGTCTACTGTTGAAATCCCAATAATTCGCGAAAGGACGTTTTTAAGTGGTAGTGCGTGGACGCTTACTTGATCGTATTTTGTGATGTTCAGTTTATAGTTAAATGTTATTATTTATAGCTGGTGCCGCAGCATTTACAGAATTTTAAACGGCAAATTAAATTATGAAGGAGAGGACGAAATTAAAAAAAAGCACAAATGTATTATTTTAAACATAAACATATCAAAATGAATAAATAGTCATGCTCAGTATTTACCAGTTTTATTTTATTTAAAAATTATACATGATGGAACGAGTATAGGAGTACTAGTAAAAGTTAGTTTTTAATCAGTAGCCACTTTTATAACCTGCTAGGTATTTACATATTATAATTTTTGTTTTTTATTACTGAGTGATTTCCAGTACGCGTATTTCAGGGGATGATATCTCTTAGTAAGCCCTATGTTTACTGGCAGTAGTCGCTTGTATTATAGCTAGGTAGGTACATGAATAAAATATGCACACATGAGTACGTGTGTATACACGCGCACGCACACATTCAAAGAAATAGTTCCAGGGCAAACTCCTAGGCGGCGCACGGGGGACAAAATTCGTACTTCAGAGGGCGCTCTATTTCCGTATATAGTATTACTCTATGATAAGGTTTCTGTTCGTTGAAATCTCTACTTTCTGATGGTGAAAAAAAAAAAATATGTTACTACAGTAAATCTTCTCAGAAAATGCAAAAAATCAAAAAAAACTTGAATTCGAAAGATTCATCCATACTGATAATCTGAAAAGACAAAATCGAATTAATAATGCCTTAATTCGATTTTGTCTTTTTTCTGGCTTCAAACTTTACCATCCAGAAACATTGGGACGCTACTCGATAACAGTACGTTTGCTCTCTCTGTCAGCCTGCGAATTGGGGCTAATACAAACGAGCCCCATCATTGCCATTGTGGAGCATCCGTGGACCGTCAGGGACATCACGGTCTTTCTTGCCGCCAAAGCGCTGGCCGCCAGTCCCGACACGCCTCTCTGAACGATGTCATTCGGAGGGCTCTTACCACCGTCAACGTGCCGGCCATACTTGAGCCGAACGGTATCGCACGCGACGATGGTAAGAGACCTGACGGAATGACATTGATTCCCTGGAGTCATGGTAGGCCACTGGTGTGGGATGCCACATGCGTCGACACACTGGCGGCATCCCATGTATCATCTACCTCCAGGACGGCGGGAGCGGCGGCAACATCGGCGGAAACCCTCAAGAGGCGGAAATATGAATCCCTCGGTGATGGATACATATTTCTGCCTTTTGGGGTAGAAACTTTGGGCCCTTGGGGTCCAAGCGCATGGTTGCTCTTCAATGAGCTGTCAAAGCGGCTGATAGAGAGAACAAACGACCAAAGGGCTGGTGCTTACCTCGGTCAGCGAATTAGCATTGCTATTCAGCGAGGTAACGTTGCCAGCCTTTTGGGTACTTTACCCGCGGATACTGACTTGAGCTCTGTTTATTATTTGTAATTTGTTATTTTTGTTTGGTTTATTTTAGGCTTATATTGTTAGTAGCTAGTTATTTTAATAAATGTTTCCATGTATAAATGTTAGTGTTTTTTAGTTTTTATTGTAAGTTTAAAATGCCTTCACTATTTTATCGTGAATAAACTCCCATGAAAAAAAAAATATTGAAGAAATAAATGTCAAAATGTATAAAAAATATATTATAAATGTATTTAAAATGTATTAAATATAGATGGAAATCGGCCAAAAGTTTGTTATTTTTGAATTATTATCCTCTATAATTTAGAGTAGTGTCCTACATAATAGAGAGGTAGGTACAAATAATAATAAAACAAATTCAACAAACTCATAGCTTATTAAAAATACATTTAAGATATATATTTTATAGATTTTTAATACATTTTTTATGTACTTTGAAATATATTTTTTTCATGGGAAAAACTAAATTTGTTTGTGCAAAATTAAGGAGATTATTATTTTTTTATCCTGTACTAAAATATCATTTAATTTCAATCTTTAGGTTATGTTACGTTAAGCATACTATTTTTTAAAGAAAATATTACGATTTTTATGTTTGAGTTTTGTTTTTTTAAGTAAACTTGTCACAATTATCTTCAAGAAACTCAGCGTGCACGTGTATTTTTATAAACGATGTTGTATACTGTACTGTATTTCGAATACTGGTTAGGCTAACGGTTGTAACAGCTACGAAATATATAGTATTTAATAGTAGGTATGTATGTAGTAAGACTCAGACCCGTCTAGCCCCTTCCCCACTTCTCCACGAAATACCTTTTGATGGGCTACAATTTTTCGTAGGTCACTCAGGTATATCTACTCAGGTATATATAATTTATCTTTAAATAGTTATAAATAGGCATCTACGCATATAATTTAAAGAAGATTCGACAACTTTCTCCAAATATTGTAGATGTCTTATTAAATACTAGCTGCGCCCCGCGGTTTCACCCGCGGTTAAAAAGTATCCTTATGCTATTCTAGACTGTAATCTATCTCTGTGCCAAATTTCATCCAGATCTGTTCAGCCGTTCTTGCGTGAAAGAGTAACAAACATCCATACATCCATTCTTACAAACTTTCGCCTTTATAATATTAGTAGGAAGTAGGATAGTAGGAAGTAGGATTACAAACTTTCGCCTTTATAATATTAGTAGGATTAATTTTATTAACTTATTTGTTTGTTAATTATAGTAGTATATTTTTATTTGCAATTTTTTTGTTATCAATGTCACATGTAATCTAACGGTTTTCGAGTAATTAAAGTGTAAATTTTAATAAATAGCTCAAAATTATTTATAATAATTTAAAAAAAAATTCGAATTCAAGTTTTTTTTGATTTTTTGCATTTTCTGAGAAGATTTACTGTAGTAACATATTTTTTTTTTTACCATCGGAAAGTAGAGATTTCAACGAACAGAAACCATACCAACTTTTTGAAAAAAGCTAATATTTTGACGGGTGAATTTTCGATTGAAAATTAGGGTGTTTTTTTGATATTAATTCAAAATAAGGTGAAAAAATAAATATTTTTAATCAAATAAATTACAGCGTATTTGGGACATAAAAAGGTAAGTTTTCACCAAATTTCGTTAAAAAAAAAAAATTATGTAAAAGATAAAAATAAAAAAACCAAAAACTTGGTTATTTGGATTTTTCACATAAATTTTGAGGTTATGTGAAGAAAGTGTCAATACAAAAGTTTTAGATCTTTTTATTACCTACAACCACAGAATATGCTCTATTACATAGGTCCAAAGGATAGTCTTCATATAAAACACGATTTCGAAACGTGTCAAATTTATTTTGGTACCTTAATAAAACCTTTTTTTCTATAATTATGTGATGAACTTGCCATTAAAAGAGGTTACCCGATTTAGTTGGGTAAATTATATAACAATCAGAGTGTAAAGAAATCACAAGACCGGAAACAAAGTATTAGGCCAGCTTAGGCCAGAGCTAAACTACACACAAAGCCTTACCCAGATCCATTCATGACACTATTCTACAAACTAATATTATAGATTGTATGTAAACCTTAACTAAAATCAGAGTAGGTAAAAGGTAAGAATTTAAGTAAAAATCAAGAGTACGAATTTGAGTTAAAATCAATAGTAAAGGGATTACTATTGATTTTATCTTATTTACACATAAATTTACCCATTATCATTATTTACATCATACATTTAAGTTATTTTTTCGGCAATAAAATAACATTACATTTACATAAAAATAAAACTGACGCCTGCTTGTCACGATATTTCACTGTTACGTATATTTCTTTCTTGCGAAGGTGCACAGAGCAAATTGTTATAGGGGCGACGAAGTTTTCACTAATTTTCATTTTTACTTTGTCGAATTATTTTTGTCCACTGATCGGCTAAATCCTTAAGAAACCTAAAGAAAATTAAAGGGAAAATATAAAAGTACCTTGTGGCAACACTTTTTTCAGCAACTTTTCGCTCTGTTGACATTAAGAATTAATTACAAATAATAGCTCTAAAGAGCACATAAAAATATATTTAAGACTTACGGATGATATGTGACGTTGCCTTTTTTTACTGTTTTGGATATTCTGAAATTTCGGCATGAGTGGACTACACAGTTCACCATATTTATTGGTTAGTGGGGAGACGTAACCGCTACTGGATGACATCGAAGACTGACTAGTGAATTGGTTGACTTTCAATGGTTTGGTTTACTTCTTTTGGAATCATTATTTTTGACCGATTAGGGGTCTTTACTCTATGTCTATGCCTACAACTTTGCCATTTGACTTTTTTCGATACGACTTTTAGTTTTGCCGGAAATCGAGAAAAACCGTTTTTTACCCTTAAAAACTCACCCCCATCCCCTTCCCGACCTCAGATCGCCCGTAAATTATTTTTCCTTTCATTTTTATAATATTCCCCTCCTTTTCTAATGGGTTTCATCCTACTATTATTTTTTTTGGTTTTAAAAATTATCAACCCTGGTCTATTGGTGATACAGGTAGATTTTTATATTAACAAATGGCAAGTGAAGGTTGTTATATTAATGTTTTATTACCAATATTACTACTGAGTACTCACATCAATACCCTGATGATTTTGCTGCAGGTAATGGTTTAATGATGTAATAAAAGCGCCTGGTGCCTCGCACAGATGTAAGGATACCATCTTTCTTTCTGTGATGGCCTCTTGCGGCACAATGTTGTATGTTGAGGCACATTCATAGAACTTAGTCCATGCCTGCGTGAGGAACTCCGGATTTACGAGGCACCGTACCTTCCAGCCCACTTCCCCGGCAGGGTTCCTGCGTCGTGTGTGGCTGCTCCACTCTTCAATGTTAAAATCGTTTAACTGGCTTTTGTGCAAATTAAGTCTATATTTTAGGGACTCCAACTCCTTTACTTTCCACGGTGGCGTCGAAAACCATGACTGAAGCTCCGGCAATTGCCAACTGTTGTTGTAACGAAATTTAAACTTTTTGTTGAATAGATCATTCAGTTCTTCGTGGAAATCTTCGTTCCTGTCTACTTTTTGGCGCAATTGGAAGAACAAGTTGTCCGATTTATGAAACATTTTAAGTTTTTTTAAGAATACGAAAATTATGTACACATTTCTATTTTCCCCCGAGCATTAACACGTGACCACTATCTGATAAATATTGCTATCTATTAGCTGTTGTATTGTTTTAGGTGTTTTATTTTTTTTAATAACAATTTCTGTGTAATTGTGTAACTACGACTTTGATTTGATTTGATTCTGACATTTATTGGATTGATTTTTAGCATGTGCACCTTGCACCCTTTTTATATACTTGTTGTCTAATTATCTGCCTGAATTAATTAGGATCCAGAACGTATTAATTCATCACGGTAAATTAATTAATATCAAAGTTTTAACAAATTAAACTCGAATACAAACAAACCACAAAATATACTTCATTTCTTTTCGGGAGAACGTTTTGTTGACACCAATTATCTACGGCACAGCTTTATACAGCCCAGCTATGTACAGCACGTTTTACGTGGCATGGCTTCGAATGCTCGTGTTGTACATGCTCAGGCTATACAAAGTTGGGCCGGTCATAATTTGTACAGAGGCAGACATTCAGTCATCACTGTCAGTAAGCTACATTTCCTTGAAGAATTGTGACAAAAAGTATTTAGCTCCACTTACAGTTGTCTTTTGGCCATGGTTTTTTAATTATCGTTATTTTGCTTAATTTGTTACATCAGTATTAATTCATTTATGACGGTAGGTCACGCTTGTAGTCCTATTCAATTATTTAAATTTAAAATTCTCTTAGTTGCTCTTGTGGTTTGGATATTGGTTTGGCAAATCCTCAGATCAACCTAGAGAATAAGATGGCGCACGGCGTATGATCTAAGCGAAGCGAAAAACCATTGAAAAACTACGCTACTGTCGTATATGTACACAATACGCACACATTTACGCAAAAAAACTACGCTACTTGCTTGGCCATTCCTACCTCGACATTATAGGCATTGGTTTATGGTATAATTTCGTGTGTACATAAATATACATAGTGCATTAGAAAAGTGTAGTACTCGTTTTCATCTACCCCGCCTGAATCATTTCTCTAAAGGGCTTTCGTGAGACTATCTCCATCAACAGTGAGAGGGCACTGTTGATGGCAAAATTGGCCCAAAACCCAAAAGACTAGAAGACTGATAAATAAGACAAAACCTTTAGAATTACGGTTTTAATCAGCAAAATACAAGTTAGATCTTCAGAGTGACTTGACCATGACGCTAGGTTGAATGGCACAGAGATTGAAGGCTTATATTTGACATAAAGTTTTAAATTCATATTCATTTTATTCATAAAATGTAATTTTACATGTCAATTTAATTAACTATACAATCAATGTATAGTAAAACAATACAGCAAAAATTTCAAATTCGAAAATTACGAAACACATGACTAAAACATATATCGACACAAAATTGACTTAGAAAATGTTTATTACGTTCCAAGTATGAAACGAAACTTGTGTAAACGTGTGTCGAGCATTGTAGATAATGGCAACATGATTAAATTTCAAAACGAAAGGGAGTTTTGGCGGGAACCGAAAAGATGGTGTCGTGTTTTTGTATTATTTTCTAAAACTTGTGATTCTTCGAGTGTTAAATTGTAATAATGGTGGATTATTAACGTTTACCGGTTCGTCAACGTGCACGAGTGTGGGCAAATGATACAAACATCGCGAAACGCGATTTTTCGTGTTCTCTACAAAACTTCACTTAAAGTTTCAGTAAAGTATCCATAACTTTACTGGAATGGGAAAAGGGGAGGGGTTCATCGTCTTCATCATCACCTCATCATCATCATCCCATCATCTGTTACTGAAGGAAAAAATATTACTAAGAATCCGACTGAAGGACGAGTATCCATGGTCATGAATAAATTAATAAAAAAAAAAAATCAAAACGAAAGTGCACACAATTCATACCATCAATTAGTAGCTATAGCTAAGAAAAAGAACAAATTGTACGAACTAGAAGGTAAGATAGAAAGTGACAAATTCGTTAATTCAAATACTTTTACATCAGAAACTGCAAGAAGTTTCTGCATGTTGCCGAAAAGACACTAAAAAAAAAACGATTAATGTGATGGCGTAAATGCGGATGACTTGGTGGTATGGCCATGTTGGCTTTAGCCTGTCCTATGGTACGAATTAAAAAAAACTCAACGAGTTTAAACTCGAGTGTCATTTTGACAATATGAGAGTCATTTCGCTAGTGTCATCTGTCATCCATTATGTGGCACGCTACTCGCCTGTGGCAGCTGACCCTACTATTCTATCCCCCGTATTTATCTTTGCATAACTGTTTGGTGTGAATAAAAATGATTTTATTCGAAGTTTTAAAATGAATTCAGAAATACCTAACCAAAGCCATATTGTTACTGTGCATTTCAAAACAGACAGAATAGACAAATCGACTTACGACTAAGAACGCCTGAACAGACCAGTTGAATTGACTGACTCCATTAACGACTTGTTTGAGGACGCAATAATACGATCATGATGCGTGACGAAGAAAAACCTCCCTACTCTAGGGTATTCGTTGTATTCAATAAGCAGCAACGATCAGAAGATTTGAGATTACTCTTCGAGAAATACGGAGAAATCGAAGAATTTTACATACCCAGAGATCGTAACACTGGTGACGTAAAAGGCATAGCTTACATCAAGTTTACTAAAACATCTTCTGCAGCCGCCGCAATAGAGGCCCTGCACATGAAACATGTTCAGAGCTGTCATAGACCTCTCAAAGTGATGGTAGCTACATCAAAAACAGAAGAAAGAAATGATAATGATAAAAAATACAAACGTCTTTTTGTAAAGGTTTCGAAAGGATCTAATGAAAATGATATCAGAGAACACTTTGCCAAGTTTGGGGTTGTCGAACAAGTGCATTTGCAAAAGGACAGAGAGACCCATGAATGCAGAGGCTTTGCATACATTCGCTATAACACTTTCCATGAAGCTGCTGTTGCTTACGAACAATGTGACAAGAAATATAAGCCAGTCTTTGCCACACCAAGAGATGAGTTAAAAAGAAGCAGGAGTAATGCAGATTCTTTGGATAGGTTTTCATCTACTGATTCTCTTTATTTTAGAGAACCTAGGAATGAAACAGACTACTGCAGAGATTACAGTATGAGGGATAGTATGATTAAAACCGAAAGTATTCTGCCATTAATCAAGACATCGCCTGGAGATTTTCAAACAGTCTATGTGTCGTGTAGTCCATGTGTTCCTCAGAAATCTCTAAAAAGCCTCTTTGACATCATACCAGGAATGCTTCAATTTAAGTTTACATCTGACTCTTTCAAAGAGCTCTGCTTGGCTGAAGTAAAGTATCAAAGCAAATTGGCTGCAGCACATGCTGTTGCAACCTTGAACAATTACGAATTTCCATCTGGAGAGATAATCTCTGTCAAACCAGAAAATAGTTTGAGCCATGTTGCTGATAATATCTCGAAGATAGTGAAAAGTTTTAAAACTTCACTTGATTCCAACAGTGACCTCATGCAGTTAGCTGACGCCATAGCCCAAGCGTCTACACTCTTAAAAAATGCTACTTCGGGTGTAGATATTAAATCTGAAAAATCCAATGATGATTTCTGCAGTGTACCACTGCCTCTTGTGCAACCCAGGGCTAACTTAGATGCCAAAGTAGCTCAGAGGTGTTTCCTAGTATTCAAACCACACCCCCTTCCTTTGCCTGTACTGCGTGATGTTTTCTGTAGGTTCGGTGATCTCATTGATGTTATTGTTATTCCTAATAAAACATATGGGTTTGCTAAGTATGCCTCTGTAAAGTCAGCACAGGATGCTATTAAAACATTACATGGCACTACTATACATGGAATAAAATTAAAAGTATTAGAAGCTGAAGAAATGAAAACTAGAGATGTGAAAATGGCAGATGATGACAATGAGCATTGTGACAAGAGAAAGAGAGCAAGATTGGATGATGAATGATGAAATGATTTTGACATTATACAGTATTCAAACTTTATGACAAGAATGACTAAGGACAGAAAACACTAGACTTGCATGATTCACCTCCGAAACTTTTTATTCCTGTGTAACTCCTGCTCAGCTTTTACTGAGTTTATAAATATAAAATTTCACTCAGAAGCCAAAATAGAGGTAACAAACTAAATTGATACATAAAAACTAGAAGTCCTATGAAAACAGTTAATATTGAGACACCTCACCTATGATTTATTAATTACTAAATTAATTTATTTGATGAATTTAATTTATTTGAATATTTTGTATGAGGGTCTTATTGCCAGAATAAATGAATTAATAACTTTCACAAAAAATATTTTTGTACATGTTTTGGCTTTTAAGGTAGTATTTAATTATGTTATCATTACTTCACTAGTTTTTGACTAGATATTATATTGTAAATTGACTAGAAAGAGATATTGTTACTTTGACTTTGAGAATGAATTAGCCGACTATGACATAGCTTAGGGCTGTCATATGACCTAAAATGTTTGGTTTGGCAGAACTTAAATAATTCCTATTCCAAATTCTTTGCATTTTATCAGTCGCATAGTTATGACATTTTTTTTATTGTCTCACTTTACACACATGTATGGTGTAATTGTTTACATTGTACAACCCAATGAGCATAATTTATTTTAAATGATCAAAAACATACCATAAGCCATTTATATGTTTGTAACACCAACGCAGGATGTAAAATCTCTTTAAATTGACCAAAAATGCCTGGAGAGTTTGTGGCAGCCCTGACCTAGCTATCAAATGATTGAACAATTAATGTAACAAGTCATGAATATTTTTTGTTTATAAAATGTATTTTGCATAACATATTATTAGGTGTAATGCGTATTTTGGATCTGAACAAATTAAATGAGTTACATATTTTTTCAAAAATTGTTTTATTATAAGGAAACCTGTTACATTTTATTGAATAAACACAACACATTCCTTATATCTAAGGTACTAGAAGATTTAATTAGTAAAGATCTACTAACACATTTATTATTTCTATAAAGATTAAATAAGTTTTATTTTGTATCACTTAAAAATACAAAAACACTACGAAAGTCACACTTCAACAACCACTTGTTTTTTCAATCTAAGATTTATTGAGTCTTATAAATAAAGTGATGTTTGCACACAAATAGTACACAACCGTGACAAGTAAATTTATTATTAATTGATGATTATATAACTACAAGACTTGAAAAGTTTTGAAAAATATGTTTATTTTTTCATGCTAAATATGATTGGCATTTCAAATAGTTTGTCTAGCAGATATTTTAAGTAATTGATAATCTGAACTATTATTTTTCAAATGCTTTTAATGACATTTATACTTATCTTTAAATTTGTAGAAATAAAATGAATAACATTTTACCATAAATTTCATCATAGAATAGGTAGATACAGGCTACATGTACCTACCTAGATATTAAGAAACAATTTCATCAAATATTATGTACAGTAAAAGCTCTTTATTCACACTTCCTTCATTCACCAATTTGAACCAATTCCTATGCTTGCAGAGAAAATTTTTTATTCATCTAGATCTAGATGGTATATTGGTACAAAATAGACCATAATACAACTACAGCTAAAGTATGTTGTTAAATGCTGTTGCCGTTTTATGTCATAAAATTGTTTCGGCTTTGCCTTTGACATAGGCCACATTTGCCAGGGCTAGCTTATGGAAATATAAACAAACAATGTTTCAGTAAAGCAACCTACATTGTTAAATGCTGCCACATATTAGTCTTTCTGTCCTTTGATATGAGCTGCTGTGCATGCTTTCAAAACTGCAAATCAAGAAAAAAATTACAAAATTCTTGAAAACATTGCCTAAACCTCAAGATAATTATTAATCAATATTGTCAAAAACGTCAAATTAAATAGTTTTTTATATATTTTTAATTGTTATTTTGTCGCCTAGGAATATCTCCCATATAACTTACCATTCCATATTCACGGTTTCTGTATTCACAGCATATTTACAGAATATATACTCAGCAAATAAAGAACTTTTACTCTTTATCCAACTTTATAACTAATCTTTAGAGGCAGTGAATAAAGTAGCTAACATTTTTAACTGTTTCATGATAAAATCCAAACTACAAGACTGTTTAACCACTGAAGTTGTAATAGTTTTTTAGATTACTTAAATGATATGATAATATTTTATAATAATAATATTTTTGCACAAAATAATGTCATGGAGCAATCACACGTTTTTTTTTGTGTATTTTGATTAGTTTTTATGAACAGGAAAGTTTACTCTATTTCAGTGGATTGGCAGCCAAAAAACAAGATCTGTAGAATCAACTGTTAGACAGTTTTACTTCTTGCTCAGCAACAAATATGAGACATTGTTGATATCTGCGAGCAGTCTGTTGATGAGATTGTCATACTCCAAAGCATTTGAGTTTTGCTGTGTTGGTGCCCAATTTTTATTGGCTTCACTCAGAGTTGTTTTAGCCTGTATCATCTAAAAAACATATAAACAATGTCAGACTATGTAAAGGAATGATGTAGACAACGCAAAAGTTGAATAGAATAAATACCTTTGTGAACATATTCACATCATCACATAGAACTGTCAGCTTAGCTTCAAGGTCTCCATTACGGCTGCTCACTTCATCTTTATTGTTGAGTTTCAAATTAAAGAGCTGCTTGCCAAGTTTATCCAAACTTGACGCATATTGCTCTAGTTCCAAATTTTCAAGTTTTTTTCTCTCCTTGAGATCCCTTTCTTGAGTTTCTGATTCAGGCTCAGTGAAGTTATTTTTGAGATCTTCGACATAGGATTTCATCGTGCCTATAACATCGTCAAGGTCTACATCTAGGTTGACACCCATGTCAGGCATCATAAGTTGTGGAGTACTAGCCGAAAGGAAATTGGATAAATCTTCATGTCGTAGCCCGTTTCTGTCTGGCTCTGGGGTTACATTTTCAACTTTCGCTGGCAACGCTTCTATCATACCTTTGATGTCATTCATTACAGCTTGAGAATCTTTCAGCTCGTTATCCAAATCCGTGGTCAATCTGTCTAGAGCATTCAAGTTTACCATTGACTCAAGGAAATGTACGAAGTCAGCATTTATTTCATTGTCCATTGTGAAGAATGAGTTGGGGATGGATATTTATTGGTATGAATTAGGTAAGTATTGGAAATATCAACCAAACCAACAGTACAGTTTACGAAATTATCACCCAAACAATTGATGTAAGAATTAGAGAACAATCGAGTGTTACCAGTAGCTGATTGTCAACACACATGATATGAAACAGCTGAAAACGTTACATTTTCATGAGAAACGAAACGGATGGATCTCACCATCAGTGCAAAACGATGTGAGCTATTACCGAAAAACTTCTTATTTTAAGTGGAAACATAACTAGTTTAAGTGATCAAACTACAATTCAAAATAAAGACAAACTGAACAGGCTGTATCAAGATATTTTTTTGCTGGAAAATATTTGATTTTTATCAAGTTCTATGAGTAACGTAAAAGTAACATTTTAAGTCGTGAACATGTAGGAAACTTGAGAGGTATAATAGTAACGTGAAATGTTACAAAAGTCATATTCTGGCAATACTGGAACATAAGGCTGGAACAAAAATCGATCATCCGTCTTTTTTTTTTCATTTATGAATGATTTCTTGACCATGGATTGGCATGGGTACATTGTCCATCAGTCGGAAACAATTTAGGGAAGGGATTGCCATTTTGACAACTTTGAAGGTAGGTTGATTTTTTGCAATTAATTTGTAAACAAATTAGTTTTCTGCAGAATAACCCTGAGTTCAGTGTAGTAATTCCATATTTCCTGGATCCCTGGATTTTTTCTTTATAAAGTTCGTCATTGCCGTGTCATCATTGGACTCCTAAACCAACCAAAATACCTGGTTATATTTTTTAATTTGTTTCCCCATTTAGCCCATTTTTTTGTTCAGTTTTCCTAGTAAATTGTTAATTTTAATTTTTTAGTTTCTTTTTTAATCACCTAGTCGAGATAATGCGAGTCAAGTTTTTGTCCGTTAGTCTCCACGCTCGAGAAATTGTAGTCACCAAAGAAAAAACATCGCACCGTATCCATAACAACCGAAGGTTCCGCGAATCTGCATAAATAATTTTTTTTCCATTTTTTATGGATTTTAGAAAAATCTTTTTTTTTTTTTTTTACCTAATAGGCTTGCGTTTGGCCGCTAACATGCCTGACGAAATGCGGCCTACGATGAAGCACGCTTGCGTAGAAGAAACCGATTCACTCGAGACTTGGGGGGCTATTCCTGCGCGTGAGATGAGATGAGGTTTTATCTTGGGGGGCTATTCCTGCGCGTGAGATGAGATGAGATTTTATCTTGGTCACTCCCACACCTATGACGTTTTAAATGAGAGCAACAAGGACGAAAGAAGGTGAGATGAGAATTTCAAATCTCCGAATAAGGTCCCTGGTCGCTCTTACACCTATGACGTTTTAAATGAGAGCAACAAGGACGAAAATAGGTGAGATGAGAATCTCAAATCTCCGAATAGGGTCCTTGAAGAGACCCAGGGACCCTATTCGGAGATTTGAGATTTTCATCTCACCATTTTTCGTCCTTGTTGCTCTCGTTTGAAACGTCATAGAAGTGAGAGTGACCAAGATAAAATCTCATCTCATCTCACGCGCAGGAATAGCCCCACTGACTCGCCTGATGGGAAGCGTTGCCGTGATCGAAGGTGTAACACGCTTGCCTAGGAGATACCTATTCACTTAATGATAATGGATCCTGTGTTTAAGGAGGATCCTGTGTTGTGGCATCCTGCGTCGTCACGAAAGCAACCGCATTTCGCTCACTCATTCAGATTAGCGCTGTGCTGCGCTAAAGATAAGCCCATGGCAGGACGCGACGATGAAGCGACATGCCGCGGCATCACGTAAGACGTTTTGGTCTATTCATGTAAATTCGTAAAGAACTTACATTGCACACTTCATTGAAATAAAGTTAAAAAAAATTGTACGTGACAAACGTCCTTAGCCGCGTCGCACGGTGGGCTGAAAATCAGCTACATATACTTATGGATTTCAATCTGCAAGTGCCTAATTTTTTGCCGGATATAGCTTCTATTAGTTGTTACTATATTCAAAAATGACACCCGATGTAATATGCACAAAAACGAAAGAATTATATTGTTATTACTAAAAAACTGTATGAAGATGGTGTGAAAAAGTTAATTATCTCGCAAACAGCAAGGAAAACCGTAATATCCACCGTAATATATAGTGTTAACTAATACATATTTTGTGTACTAAAACATACTAAAAGCTTTGAATTAAAACTTTAAAAAATTGAATTGACTTGAAATTTAACCAGGGGCCCTATTCGGAGATTTGAGATTTTCATCTCCACATTTTTCATCCTTGTTGCTCTCGTATGAAACGTCATAGGTGTGAGAGAGACCAAGTTAAAATCTCATCTCATCTCACGCGTAGGAATAACCCTCCAGGGACCCTATTCGGAGATTTGAGATTCTCATCTCACATTTTTTTTTCCTTGTTGCTCTCGTTTGAAACGTCATAAGTGTGAGAGTGACCAAGATAAAATCTCATCTCATCTCACCCGCAGGAATAGCCCCCCAGTGGCCCTATTCGGAGATTTGAGATTCTCATCTCACCTTTTTTCATCCTTGTTGCTCTCGTTTGAAAAGTCATAGGTGTGAGAGTGACCAAGATAAAATCTCATCTCATCTCACGTGTAGGAATAGCCCCCCAGATGTTTAGGCACACGCGCTCGGATACGCCACTTACAAAATAACATATTTTTAAAATGGCAGATTGCCTCGCCTTCTTGGTGTAATGCAGACCAAGCCAACGAATGACAAAAAATACAGGGCGTCTCGTTTCGTTTTAATAAAATAAATCGAGACGCTGCATGTCGTAGGCATTCGTTTGTGTTGGTCTGTACGCAGCGTTAGAACATATTTAATACCGGAAGTCTCGCGGGAACGATGCAGTTAAATATATTCAAAATATCTTCCGGCAAACATCCGGGAACGGGGTATTTGACTTTCAGTAGAAATCTTAACCAAACACCAGAAACGCACAGCCCAGGGCTAGCTGTCACTGTCAATTTATCATTATATCACGTGTCTTTGACGTGAGTCGGACTCCGTTTTCATTTTTCTTCAATGTGCGTGAGTTTGTAATTTGTTGGTTTTGTCTAAAATAACACAAAATGGTTCGAAAACTAAAGTTTCACGAGCAGAAATTACTTAAAAAAGTCGACTTTATATCATGGAAAGTGGACAACAACCTGCATGAAGTAAAAGTTATGAAAAAGTATCACATACAGAAGCGAGAAGACTACACAAAGTAGGTACCCGGCTAAACTTCAGTTTACTCTAAAATTGTTAAGATAAGTTTAATTGTTAAGAGTAAGTCTTTTAGTTACATTCATTATCTTTCTTAGGTATAACAAGCTATCCAGAGAGATCAGAGACCTAGCAAATAAGATAAAAGATTTAGATCCAAGCAAAGAGTTCAGAACGGAAAGTAGCGCTCAATTACTCGAAAAGTTGTATCAAATGGGCCTGATACCAACGCGATGGGACTTAGCGCTTGCCGCTAATGTATCAGCTAGTGTCTTTTGCAGAAGGAGGCTTCCTGCAGTCATGGTTAGAAGTAAGTTTTCAGATTTTGATTAATGATCATAAATCATAATACATGCAAGTGCTTCCACTACAGTGTTTAGTTACTTTCACATTTGCTATTTGATACTTTTCCTAACCCACAGATAAAATGTCAGAATCGATGCGAGAAGCTACAAAGTTTATTGAGCAAGGACATGTGAGGGTTGGTCCTGAAGTAGTGAAAGATCCAGCATTCCTTGTGACAAGATCACTTGAAGATTTTGTGACGTGGGTGGATGGATCTGCTATCAAGAAGAGAGTTATGGAGTACAATGATATGGTAAATAAAATACTGTTATTACAGGTAGTTACAGTTATTACTATAAGTAACTGTCTCAAATGTTTGTTTCTGTTTTAGCGTGATGATTTTGACCTACTCTGAGATAATATGACAAATATATGGCAACCCAGTGCAGCAGTGCAAGATTTGGAATGAATATATACCATACAAAATCTGTTTTAACTTTGATTTTGTTCCACCACTTACTACAATGTATATTTTATACCTCTAAGAAAATTATATGAGATCTAGATAAGAAGATAAGAAAAATAAACAAATTAAAGTTATATTTCTTTCATTTTATTTTATTTATATTATTCTATATCACAAAAATGTTGTATGAACACAGGGATTGTAAATCTTATTTATTTACAAATTAATTTCACTTTGATTAAAACCATCAGTAAAAAAGTGCATAGAATCAACATGCAAAAGTTGTCTAAACTAAGTCTAAGTCTAGTCTAAACTTTGTCGAGGAAATTATTAACATTTCTTAAAATTGACATGCCCTGTTTAAGTTGGTAACAGCAACTCCTGTAACACTGCGGACTGCCTCTTCAGACCTTCCATGATGCAGGTGTTATCAGAATCGTGATGACACCTGCACCATGGTGTGTTATCACAGTGGTGTCACAATGCATCTGTCAAGATTCATGGTTTAATAATATACAACACACAGTGACATCAATCAATGCATAAGCAAGACCAAAATAAAAAGAGATGGGTGAAGTCATCACATGTTAGCTTCCGGAATGCTAATTTTGTTTTTTTCTTTTTTATCAGGTCAATATTCAAGTGTGACATGGTTTGGAGTTGTTATAAAATAACCCTAATTTTGCATGTAATTCTGGCTATGGCCCACTTGGAACATTCAAATTTAGCCAGGGTTTTTCAGGTGTCATCAAGTTTTAAACAAAGTGTAAATTTAACTTTTTCAACAATAATAAACAATGAAGATCATAGATTAAGTATGTCTTCTCTGGAGCTCCTGGTCTCCAGCAGCATGGCTATCCTGAGCACAGCGTCTGCCTGCCGGTCAGCTGCGTCAGCCAGCTTCCTGATTGCCTGAGACTGTACGACTGCTGCCTCTGCATTCTTTACAGTTGCTTCTGCTCTCAGCTCCTCCGCTTTCGCACGCCGTAACTCCGCCTCCGCGCGCTTTTTCTCCACTTCTACCAGCCATTGTGGATATAGATCTGTAGTGAATTAATAAATAGGATTTTAAAAATATCTTGTCAACTTCATGTCGATGTTTTTTCATTGTATCTTATTATATTGAGAGGACACATATTAACAGTTTAACTGTTTATATTTTTTGTAATAGTTTAACAGTTTAACTGTTTATATGTGTCCTGTCCAAAAGTCGGCGACAGCCATTCCAAGTGGAGAAGCTAACTGTCAATCAATAAGTCATGATAATAATATTTTTGGGAATATAAAAAAAAATTGGATGATTATCTGCACTTACTATTCGGAGTTGGTTCATCAGAGCTTTGTTCCTCTTCCACTTCTTCTTCAGACTGTTGCGGACTGTTCTCACCCTCACTCTCTGCAAAGAAATATATTTTTATAATTACGGGATGTGATGATTATGATGAAAATTATGACCACAAACACCATATAGTTTTATTTAAATAGCAATGATAATTCCAGCTTTAAAGAATGTATGAATATACTAAAATAATTTAAATTATGTATTTAGACCAGATGGTTAATAGTTTGGACCACTGTTAACAAGCAGCAACAGTTTCTCAAACAGTTTCTAGAAGTCTGCCTTCTATACCTGATAACCTGTCAGTTTCATTGTGAACTCTGTAATATCCATTGGTTAGTAAAACTGACTCTTGCTTTATTTCTGGAGGTAGAGGATCCTGAAATAAAACATTAAGAATTTTAACAACTTTATACTATCATACTATATTTTTTTACCCTGGGAAAGGAATAGGGGAAGTCTGAGTGAGAACTATAATGAATTAATTATAGTTCTCACTAAGCTACTTACAGTAGGTGGGTCTTCAAACTCATCCTCTCCGATGTATTTCTTCTCAAAGCTAGGCCCCAGTATGTGTAGAGCCCTCTTCTCTAGTTTCGTCATAGGACTAATCTCTTTTTTGATCACTCCCAGTTGTTTCCGCTTTAGATCAATTAATTTATTCTTTAATTTGATTTTGAAGTCGCTCCAATACTGCAAAATTAAAATTAATAGAAACAATAGTATTTGAAGCTTCAGAAATCACGGTACTTAATTATAGAGCTAAGTTATATTTATTGTTTCAGTTAGCCTAGTGCTATTGTCAATTTTATTAACCTTACTCCAGCCATGCGAGGGTCGCTTGATGCCCCCCTTGTATCCGTTGAGTAGTTTAGCCGCTTCGGCCCACAGGATTTTGGACTGGTGACGCGCTTCCATGGTGCGATAGGTGCCGGCCGCCAGTTCATCATGGTCAGACAGGAAGTCTATCAGCAGCTTTATCTGCTCCATCGTCACTTTTGTTTTGTAGCGGCGGCGTACAGTGATATCAGACATGTTTATTTAGATTCACCAATGCAATAATATCACTTTCTTTTGCCGCTGAAATTAAATAATCAGCGCTTAGTTGTAAGTTTGTACTAGTTGATGTCCTTTCCCACTATGATAAAGTTTTCCTCATGCTAATGAAAATATGTATGTCTACGTGGAAACCTTTGGCTTTGTCCGTATTATAAAATGTTTTTACCAAGATTTCCGAATTCTAAACACAAGTTTCATTAAAATTCAGATTATTGCAAACAAACATTTCTGTATCTGTGGCTGTGGTTGGTTGACGCATGGTTGACGCTAAGGGTTGACGTGATATTTTGGTCATTTTGTTAGGTTGTCACAGATTATATAATCATTCAGTTAGTCGTTCACGGTCTTCGGATACAAATCACTTTTTTTAACAAGATTGAACAAAAAAAAGAAAAATCCACAACCCTAGTTGTCAGTCAGATATTTTATTTTTATAGTCTATCAGAAATTCAGAATATGGCAATAAAAATATTTTTTATGTCTTGCGCGGCGAGTGTGCGCAGAAAATAAAAAAATAGGAAAAAGAAAAGAAATGGCAGTAACTCGAGAGAAAGAAAATTGTTCAAGAAAAATTAATGGAAATATACCTGCTTTATCCCTCAATAGTGATAATATGTCGACGTCCACTGATAGCGACGACGTAGCGGACCCGACATACGAAATTAGGAATATACAAAGTATTATAAACGTAACTCGTGAAAACATTGACGCGCTGAACGCGAAATTTGCTGGTTTCCAACATCCTCCGTCGCTTTATCTATCTGAATATCACGAGTTAACCTCCAAGTTGCATAATTTGGAGCTTAGGGAACGGACTTTGCGTGAATTATTACAGGAATCGCCGGATAGAAGTGAAGAGTGTTCGATACAAGATGAGTCTAAAAAGTTCGATACGCTCACACGGCAGCCGAAAGTGTTCCTTAGGGCTCACCTGCCGAACCAGCAGCGCACGAGCGTGCAGGTGAAGGACGGTGTGACGCTGCGGGACGCTCTCTCGAAGGCTCTGAAGCTGCGCAACCTAACATGCGAGATGTGCGAAGTGGTTCGGACCGGGTTCAACCAGGTCATACCCTGGGATATTGATATCACGCTCATAGACGCCGAGGAGGTGAGTGCTGCTCTGCACCAGCAGCCCGCTGTTACCGAGTTTGCGGAAGTGCAGTTCAGAGAAAGTTAAAAGTTTTTACCAGCTAACATTTGTAAAGAGGCATACATGCATATAACATGTGGCACTGCCAATATCCATATTCACATAATTATGATAGTAATGTTTATACCTACTATCCTAAACTGTATCATTGCTGAACATCATCATGAATATGGTGAAATGCAAGCCTATTTTAAAAAGAAAATGTTAGTCAGATTTGTCATTCTCACCAGCTGTAATTATATGGTTGCAGGTCACAGTGAGAACTCTGGACAAGCTACCAATTATGTCCCACATCTCGCATCAGTTTACACGGAAGACATTTTTTACACTGGCATTCTGTGAGTGCTGTCGACGGTTGCTCTTTAACGGATTCTACTGTAGCCAGTGCAACTTCAAGTTCCATCAAAGATGCGCTGACAAAGTGCCCAGTATCTGTCACCAGGTAGAGTAATCATTCAATGAAAATGTTTACAGAAGTCAAATCTAAAATTTTTGAGAAAAATAACAAATTTTAAACTTTTGTTAAAAGGTATAAGGTCATACTTTACAATCCTACTTTCTGTTCTAAAGGCGAAAATTTGTGTGTGTGTCTGTTAATTCTTTACACTCAAATGGATGGACAGATGTGATGATGAAATTTGGCATGGAGGTAGCTTATAACTTGAACTACCACAGGCTACTTTTAACACAAAAACAACAGGGTTTATAAGTTTGTGTGTCTGTCTGTGACATCGTAACTCTTGAACTAAATTTATGCTTGTTAACTTGTTAACTGCAGGTAACACCACAGGGTGCAGTTTGTTTTATAGTAAAAAGAAAATTAAAATTTTCTAATATCTATCTTGTATCTCTCTAATAATCTGTAGATTTCTTTATTAAAAGCTACTTACTTATGGACAACAAAAAATTTACCTTCCAAAAATACTCACAATGCCAACAACACAAATGATCGAAATATTAATACATATATTGAATGATATTCAATATACATACTTGATATGGCATGTTAGTGGTTGTTGGTGTTATTAAAGTAACACAACAGGCTAGCAATTCTATGTTAGCAGAGGGTAAAAGTATTAAGGTCATATTTTTAATTTAATAACCTATTTTACTAGGATTTTTACTCTACATAAGTATCTTACATTACATTTCGATATCAATGTATAATTATTTAAACGTCATGTAACTATTGTATGACAATATGGTGTTTTGGTGTCTAGACTGTAAACCATTTTTGTACTGAATTAAATAAATAAATTTTGGCCTGACTGCTCCGTAACTCGTCATCATCAAGAGGTCCCATCTTGATGATGAAGCTTGGACGTAAGTAGGCTAAACCTCTTGCGATCCCTCGCTGCAACACTGCTGTCTTAACTTAGGCAGCAATCAATATATCTGCTTCGATGCAGGTCCGCATGACAGACACGTACTACGCGGCGCTGCTGGCGCAGAACCCGGAGACGCAGGCCGGCATCCTTCACGTGCCGCCGCACTTTGGCTACCACCACATCATCAGCAGAGGCGACCAGCACAAGTAACCATACTTTTATTTTTTACCTTGTCACTTTTATTAGTAACTATATTTTAATCTAGTAATTTTTATAGTGATGGCCTTTGCGTCTCCCGACGCTCTGAACAGAGAGAACACACATAATCATATACACACTTTAAAATGTCATGAAACTGTAGATTCCAAGATGAAGGCTTAATAATAATAAACATTTTTTTCATCTAATCTTACTAGCTTCGCCCCGCGGTTTCACCTGCGTTCCCACAGGAACCGTTTTTTTTTTTCGGGATAAAAAGTACCCTATGTCCTTTTCTGTACCCCAGACATGTATGCAAAATTTCAAGACGATTGGTTGAGTAGTTGAGACGTGAAAGCGTTACAAACGAAACAAACTCGCTTTCGCATTTATAATATTAGTTAGGATTTTTACAAGTAACAATATTTGTATCTTGTAACTTTTGTCACTAAAATTTTAATTCAGGTATTTTCACTCAATGGAATTATTTTTTTAGTATGCCCTTTAGCCATCAGTCTCAATCTGTATGAAGATGAGTTTGATTAAAATCACTACTCCAAAAAATAATTAAAATAAAATTTATTAGACGCAGCTGAAACGGCCTACATTACGTCCCTTAAATCGGAGGCAATATCGGGAGATGATAGTGGGACGGAAATCGGTTGCTCCTGCATAGCGATTCTCAATTAAATCGGATGCTTTCGATTCGGAAGCCAATCCGTTTCCGAGCGACGGATTGGTCTCCGACGGAGCTATAATTTGCGATTCACAACTTCAATCGGGAAGAACTTCGGCAATCGTCGGGACATTCCGCATCAACAGGGCTATTCTAATTGGTCGGAAAGCAGCTTCCGCTCGGAAACCGCCTTCGGATCGATTCGAATCGTTAAATCGCGATTCACAACTGTCCAGTCGAAAACTTTTGACATTTCAAATCGGAACAACAGCTGATTTTTCACGGAAATCCTTCCGACAGACATTTGCTGTCGGAACCCTTCCCATAGTTATTTTAATTCAATATTTCTAGCTATTCAAGGATAATTGCAAAAGTAAAACGTAAGTAACGTACGAGTTTTATCCTAATTCTTATCAAAATCGCCTATTGTGTTGCAATTTGATTTATTTTTTCGAGGTTCATCCTCGGTCTCTAAAAATTGAAAATTCGATCGAAATACCATTATGTTTTAAAGTTTCGATACTATCAACAGCGATCGATATCAACCTATTTTCAAGTATAACAATGTACCTATCAATAAGACAACTACTTTTGGAAGCCAATGTTTGTGTTCTCTAAAACTTGACTTAAAGTTTCATTAACGTAGTATCCACGGCTTTACTGAAATGGGAAAAGGGGAGAGCATCCTCCGATCTATCATCACCCTTTCCTTTATCATCTTCATCAAAGATTTATCAACTATAATGTACGGATGTCACTACTGGACTAGGTGGAATGGCCATGCTAGCTTTAGCATGCCCTTCGGAACAAAAAAAAAATATATATGAAACTGACAATGAATACAAATCTGACATGGCACCAACAACATTCCAGCACAAAAAAGTGTGTTTACAAATTATGTTACGGTTACAAAATGAGCATTATAATTTTAGAAATGTTATTTGTGCGCACTAAACAATAGCACATTTTTAAATTTCTATCTCACTTTATATAATGTCATATATTTTTAAATTCAATAACTTATCAAAACAATTTTCATAGTTATAAATTGTTACCACGCGGGTTTTATTCTACCATTATCAAGCTTCCTCTGTAAACATGTAACTGTCTACAATCTATGACGTCCCATTCGGAAAGTCCCGAAGATTACCGAAGTTCTTTCCGATTTAAGTTGTGAATCGCAAATTATAGCTCAGTCGGAAACCCATCCGTCCCTCGGAAACAGATTGGCTTCCGAATCGAAAGCATCCGATTTAATTGAGAATCGCTATGAATTAAATGTATTATACCATGAAAATTGTGTTGATATGTTTTGAATTTAAACATTTGTGAGCTTTATTATACTGAGCTATATGTTTTACTAGCTGCGCTCCGCGGTTTCACCCGCGGTTAAAAAGTATCCTATGTGCTATTCTAGACTATAATTTATCTCTGTGCCAAATTTCATCCAGATCTGTTCAGCCGTTCTGAAAGAGTAACAAACATCCATCCATCCATCCATTCTTACAAACTTTCGCGTTTATAATGTTAGTAGGATTAATAATCTATTGTGTATTACTTAAGAAAACACTTAAAAATAAAATTGCTTGTTTTGTAACCATGCTTCGTAAACAAACTTTTTTTTGATTTGCTGTCATTTGCGCCAGTCAGCTGTCAGTTCGGAATTTCTCTGAAAGAAAACTTTCAAAACTTTTAAATACATATGTATCTAAATATTAATGCTGTATACTTAGTACTAAGTACTTCGGTTAATAAGTAAATAATGTTTGTTTAATATCAGTGACTGGATTCAAGGTTGTGAAATGAATAAATCTAAGTTACCCTGATTTGTTTTAAAGAATAATGAAGTTTATAGTTTTCATAAATATTAAACAAAATAAAACCAGAACCAGTGTGACTGATGTACTTTCTAGTTTTAGTTTAACTAGAAAGAATATTGTTTGTTATACTTATGATTAAAGAAGTTTATGTAATTACCACTTGCACATTAAGGGAATGCTGTCCTTTCCTGTTAACCTACAACTCTTCATGAATGGCTTAATCAATATGTGTGTGCCATCCATGAATCCAAGAGCACCTGGCATTTGAAATTTTCTATAGTTTCTGTAAGTGTCAAAATTTATAAAAGTTTGTTTATATGAACATTGTTAATTGATAGATTGATTTTATAATAGTTTTGCTATAAGTATTTATTAAAACATTTAAAGTAAGTACTAACTTATCAATTATTTGTTGCCGTTCAGTAATTGTACTGGGAAATTGTCCCCACTTGCACAACACCTGTGCTTTGTTGAGAGCATCAGTTGTTTGAGTTATTGCTCTACAAACAGATGCTTGGCTCAAACTCACAACCGCATCCCTGCTGTCAGGTCTTTGGTAACTCCCTTGAGCATAAAAATGAAGTGCAGCCAAAAACTTAAAGAAAAAAAAGTTACATATCATGCGCTTGCCTTCTCTTCTTAGTAAGACTATAAATTAATAGAAGCAAATTTATTCTGATTTTATTTCGGGAGGTGCGCAGGCCTCTTGCTCCTTGCGAGGCTTTGTGCCTTATTGAGTGTTATGTGAATGATAATGTTTAGCAGATGTGGGATCGATGGGGATTTTTCACATTTTATTTATGATGATGGTCTAACATTTGTACCAATTTTCTGTTCTTTGCGAATTATTGTAACCTTGTACTTATCATTTTGGATAAAATGTAGTCTATTATTAAGTGAAATACATAATTGTGTAGTCTTACTAACTCAATTTCAGTGTTGGTCCCATAGTAAAAGTTGTTCATAAAGAGTACAATGACCCCCTTTCGGCTTAGTACACCGATTCCTAATAACCCTATATAGAAGCTAACTAAAAACTTTTACAGTACCTACACACACTACCCAAACAGGTAAAGGGTAAACATTAATAGTCAGCAGTAGGTTTTTAAAGCTTTACTGACAAAATCACTTTTTAGACTTAGGTTCCTTGGCAGCTGATTGAGCATTAGGGAAATTGGTAGTAGATTTAAAATGGTAGGTATGAAATCAAATAGTTATTATGGAGCAAGTTTGGCCTAGGTACCCTAATTCTTACTGAATTTTAGTGGGTAGGTATAGGTTCTTATCTTGCTCTAAAAACAAATATTTGTAAGTACTTATCTACTTTGTTATTTTTAAGGAAAAAGGTGAAAAAATACTTTGATTTCCACAGGGATTGCGCTACCATGACTAGTTTTCGGATAGTAGGCGCTAATCTCGTCAATAACACCTAATGCCATGTCCGGAGTCGGCCTATATATTGCTCTAAACAGGGGGTCATGAAATGGATTCGACAAATCGCGTAGGTATAGCACGATGTAGGCTGACCGTCTGCTGTCGTTGTACCACCCCATTGCGACGTTTAGCGCGCGTTACAAAAAGAAGCTTCATCTCAACCTGTAACCTCAAATGCAGATATCAAATTACAACAGGATTATAAGGATTTTTAACATTTCAAAAGATAACACTCGTAACTTGCTTTTTACTTAGTATTATCCTTGAAAATTGTAAAATTGTAAATTAAATTATTTCCGAGAAAAGTCAGCTGTTGATCCGATTTGAAATGTCAAAAGTTTCCGAATTGAGAGTTGTGAATCGCGATTAGACGATTCGAATCGATCCGAAGGCAGTTTCCGAGCGGAACGTGCTTTCCGACCAATTAGAATAGCCCTGCTGTACACACTAGACACGTCCCTGCCGGTCAAAGGGAAACCGACCGTGCTGCAAGGCGCTCGTCGTTCGAGATTAGTTCTTTAAAGCAAACGATGTATGGTAACCTACATGTTTTCACTCAAATATTTTTCAACTCCTTTCCATACAAAGTATTTTTTTTTTTTTTTTTTTTTTTTTTTTACGTACAATAGGTCGGCGTTTGACCACCAACTCGCCTGATGTTAAGCGACGTTGTGGTCTAAGATGGAGCACGACAACCTATAAGGTACTTATTCACTCTAGCCTTGAAGTTTTGTAGAGTGAAGAAGTACAAAGACGGCAGTTGAGTGAGGCGCTACAAGTGCGCCACTGCTCAGACCCGTCTTCGGAAGTATACATAATTATACGTATACATAAGAAGTATACATATATTGAACCTATCGCTGCAGCACTCGTAAGCATACTGCGGTGAAATTAACTACACACAGACCGACACACGTATCGACAACGTTTACATAGCGATAATCGCCCCTAGATCGTGGGTTCGCACGCACCGATTTCAGATTTAGGGGGGATAATAATGGCAACGGTTTGCCTTTACATGAGGCGATTAAGAGTCACAGCACACATATATAAACTCGGAAAGGGATCTTAACCGCATCGCCTTTCGCCTCACCGCCGTCAAGCAGGCGTCAACACAACGTAAGCACGTAACCAAAGCGAAACAGCAGATTCAGCGTCTCCTGTACGACACTCGGCTACAGCAGTAAGTAGTGTGTGTGGTGATGCAAGCAGGCTGCGGGAGGGCCGAGACTAAGGATATGGAGAGACGCAAGCACAGGAACCGCACCGCACCGCGGTTGAGTTTGTCCCCAGTCGAGGCGATTACGTTACGATTCCGGTTAGTGTGCGTTGTAGTAGGGAGTTTCATACAAAGATTACTGCATACTGGACGGCTCGAGTTGACACAGTGACGGTCCCTTTCCGAGTTGATGTTTGTTCGACTTTAAGAGAGCATTCTAGGGCGCTCTCCTCCACTTCTCCGACATTGTCTTCTATTCAAGGGACGTGTGTGGGCCGTTTTAAAGACTTTCTGAAATGTTTCAACCTGACTGCATCCGACTATTTTTGTATAAAAATAATAAATCAAATAATCGAGAGGAGAAAAAATAACTAATTTCTCCTACTTAATCGAAACTCTGGTCGGAAGACCGAGAGATTCTAGTTTTTTATTTTCGCATAAAATATATTTCTAGTAGATGTTACTAATTGTACACAGATGTTAGTTGAGTAGGGTAGCTAAGTCAGGGTATATCTCTTGTACTTGTGCATAAATTTTCTCATAACAATGAGACAAACACGCTAGATAGACTAGCACTTTTAAAAAGAAGTGTTGCCATAAGCTAAATACTGTAATATACACAGGTCTTACTCGCCAGCCAGGAAGACGAAGGGCTATGAAGTCAACTGGTGAATATCACTAGCGCGCTTGGAATCTATTAACAAGTCGCGGTGTTGTTTTTCAGAGCGACCAACTAATCTGTAGGGTTAAACGGCGGAGCCACTATCGTATTTCCTTCGCAAACCTCAATTAATTATTTTGGTTGAGCCACCACTAGGGCATTATATACAGATTAGTTGGTCACACTGTGTTTTAATTGCACAGCCTTTGGCACTTGCAGTCTTAACATGTCTTGCTCATTTTTTTAACTTTGTATCACTGTTTTCTGCTATAGACATTTGATATTTTTGTGCTAAACTAACAGTGTATTTTCGTTTCACTTTGTTTTAATTACTCAGATATCTAAGAGGTATCCAATTTGACGCTCAGAAATAAAATACTAAGTGGCCAGATTTATTTTAATAAAATGTTTGAAAAAAACTATTTAATTTTATGTCGATGGCAGTCTAGTTGGGAGAAGGTCGCCTCTCAAGCCAGAGGAAGCGAGTTAAACCCAGCCGACGGCACGACCAGTTTGTTCACTGTGTAAACATATGTGCGTATTGTATGTCATCTGCTACATGACTGGAGCCCGGTGTATGGCGACAGGCTCGCCCCCTGTCACATTTGGGACTGAATATCGTCCGGCGAAATGTGGGTGTTGTATTACATCTCTGCCAGCCCCCTCGGGGGAAAGGCGTGACGACATGTTATGTTATGAAAAAAATTTGACGACATAGTATTTGTGACAAGTAACAAACAATGTATTGATTTCTGAGCGTCAAATTGGATATCTCTTAGATGCCCAGAAATAAATACAAGAGCTTTTGATATGTGCTAGTAAGTTTAACATTGTTATGGTGTCTCTAGGCAGCAGCACCCTCGTTCGCTGAACCAGCAGGACCGCTCTAACTCGGCTCCCAACGTGTGCATCAACATGGTGCAGCGGCCGATGACGCTCGCAGAACACCACGAGCACCAGCGGAAATATAACCAGGTAACTGGACTGATCGCGATCCTCAGCAGTGAAGGAATGAGGAAGAAGAACTGAACTGAAATGACGGATGTCGGATGATCTTTGTACCCATAACCCACTGGATGCCAAATCAAAACGTTCTTGCGGCAGATCGAGCAAGCGATAGCAGGACGACCTTGACAAACATCAGGGCTAGCCAATTGTAGCTCAATACAGGAACAAATGGAAAGAGGGTACACATGACACAAATTAAAAATAATAAAAACTGAAGGAATACTTGCACTGAATATAAGAATTGCCTAAGTCCTTGCTTAACTAGTTTAAACATCTCTTAGCTAGCTTCTAACTACATTTTCTTGCATGAACCTCAAGCCATTACTTGGGAGTCTCTTAACTTTATGTAACTGACAAGCGAATATTTTGGTAGGAGTAGCTTAACCTAGTTAACAGGGACTTGGCATTTCTTACGTTCAGTGCAAGTGGCCATTACATACCTACATATGTTACCTACCTATACATACCTACATGTTGGCTGCCTTGGTGGCTCAGTTGGTAGTGATATTGTCTTTTAAGTAGCCTGCTTTCAGCGTGGGTACTATCCCCACGACCGTGTGTGAAAAATGTCCCGAATTTATTTATTTATTGTTATTTCCAGACGAGCACCAACTCCCCTGCGTCTTCCAACTACCTGACGGCGCGGCACGGCAAAGAAGAAAAAGATAAGGGCGGCGACCAACACAGCCAGAGCACACAGGTATAAGTCGCGGCACGAGAGTTTAGCGCTGAGGGTAATGTGGAGGGGATATCTGCGCATGGGTATAGTCGTGAACATAATACAATTGTAACTTTAATTAAAAACACATTTGAATAAATAGTAAGTCTATCACTAAGCAAAATCTGGAGGATATTACTGTCACAAACATTAATAAATAGTTAGTGTTAAAGTTTTGCATAGCTTGTAACAGGTTGTTTTACTATTCAAGACACAAGTTATTTTAGGCATATTCAATATCACTAAAAATACACTAGTATAAAAACTTTCACTAAATAAGAAAGGAACAAAAAAAAACAATAACAATGAACGGCAATAACAATACACTTTAGAACGCGACTGTACAGTCAGAAGTCTGCGGAGCGTCGTATCGGGGCGGGGGACGGAATACGACTGGCTAGCCAATCGGCGCTACGCACGCGCAACCTTCGTCCCTGTAGCCCCCCTGTGATACCTAATTTTTTACTTCTGCGCAATAACGGTCAGCGCTAGACTTTCGTGCCGCTACCTATACTAGTGGTGGTAGTGTCACAAAATGAATATTTGTCATTGTCTAGGTATAGGTTTCGTTGAAATAATTAGAGTAAAAGAAAGTATTATTTGCTAGCTGCGCCCTGCGGTGTTACCTGTTGTTAAGAGTCCGCCGACCACTTTAGACTAACTTCGCATTGGCTTAGGTTATTCTATAGCCATTTCGTCTAGAAGAAGAAGACGAGCGAAGAGAGCGAGTAATGATACTGACAAGCCTCTAAAGTTACCTACAGAGTGACAAAGTGCAATTTCATTTTTTTTAATGACTTTTGCACTTCTGTAATCATTCTTAAATAACTAAGAATTTCCCTTGTATTATGGATTCATTTAACAGCTAATGATGTAGGCAACCTCCCTATGTAATGGAATTTTTGATTTGCTTTGTGGTAGACAAATAATAAATCTTATTAGATATACTCGTAGATATTGAATAAATCAGTCAAAAGTGACCCCTTTAAAAATGCGGATATTTTTCATAGCTCTATTTTAGCTTAAGAACGTTTTTTAAAAAAACCAAGAACATGGGGCGGAGATATTGTTAATTGAATTGTACATGCTAAATTTCATCATAATCTGACAAATAGTTTTCAAGAAATTGGAGTAGCGCGTTTGTATGGAAATTTCAGAGCGTCGCGGCCCTCTTAAGAAGTATCCTATGTGTTATTCCAGACTATAATCTATCTCTGTGTCTTTCATCCCGATCCATTGAGCCGTTCTGGTGTGATTAAGTAATAAACATCCATCCATCCATCCATCCACTTTCGCATTCATAATACATGTGATGTATAGTGGCAATTGACTTGTCGTCTGTTACAGGGTAGCATGATAGGATCCTTGCTATTGCTCATTTGGAGTATGACAATGTAGTGTACCAAAACTCTGACTTCTTTACTTATGAATGTTGTATAGCTTCGGAATAGTTATAACTATTTCACATTTGGCACGCCACAAGGTGCTATGTTGGGACCAGCACTGTATATCAGCTATTAGGCGTTTTTCCACTTGCCGGCACGGCACGGCAGGCGGGGACGTATAAATCTATGGAAATGTATGGCACGCTTTTCCACGGCACTGGCACAGCCCTTGATCCCACCGGCGCCTTGCCGTGCCGTGCGGTGGTAAACGTCAATCTCCCGTGTGCCGGCAGGCGTCCCCCACGGGCACGCTGCGGCCGCGGCGCGCGCGCGCCCGCTCGGCCGACGAGTCGTGGAAGCACGCGCTGTCGCCGCGGGAGAGCTACGACGACTGGGTCATACACGCCGACGAAATACTCATTGGACTCAGGATAGGTACGACACGCTAGGGCCCTTCCACATCAATACTTGTCACTCTTATTTACTTAGATGACAGAGAAAACATTTAACATTGACATCAACTAAACTTCATTAATTGTAGGATGGGGCGGGTGACAGACACATTTTTATTGCTTCCACTTCCGTCAAGTAGCCGCTAGTACTTGAGGGAAATATATGATGTTACTAGTTCTAAGCCAAGAAAAGTGAAACAAATTTTAAAAAATATGCCCCTTATTGTCTTGCCTGTTCTTCTTGGTAGTGGCTCTTTTTCCGAACAAGGTGGTAGTCATTTTTACAACTTTGACGTTCAAAAGTGTATCTTCGATACCCAATTGGATATAGACATTTAAGTTGAATTGATCGCTTAATTTACTACAATTATTGATGATTCCGTATTTTAGAATATTAATGATTATCTAGAGTGTTGCTAAAGTTTTAGTGCTGATTTTAATCATGATTATATAAGTCGCGTCAACTTTTAAGGGTAAAAGAAAATTATTTGTTTTATGTCATCCGCACTTTCCAATAATGAAAGATGCATAACATCATTTTTATTATAATATCGTCATTCATCAACCTTTCCTTTTTGAAAACTTTAATAACTTTTTTAAATTAAGGTTCTGGCAGTTTCGGAACGGTGTATAAGGCGCATTGGCATGGCCCCGTGGCTGTGAAGACGCTCAACGTGAAGACTCCCACTCCTGCGCAGCTGCAGGCTTTCAAAAATGAGGTATGATTTCAGCAATATTGATCATCCTAGCCTAATCGGTGCTTATGAGCAGGAGGTCCCTATTTCGATTCCCGGCCGATAAGATGTTTGGATGATGAATTTAAATATCTGTTCCGGGTCTGGGTGTTGTTGTTATTGTCTTTGTGTCTGTTTCATGGCATCCCCGACACAGGGTATCTCCTAAAAGGGAGCTATGAGTGTGAAATGTTGGATTTTAATTAAATAGGAACAGAAATGAAGAGTAAAACAAATAATTTGTAAAAGAAAAATGGTGGTTAAGTAGTGTGTAATTTATGTAGTAGAATCTTTAAAAGGCGTTTGATATTGTCTATGTTCCTATTCTACTACACGCTTTAGAATTATGTTTTTATATAAAAAAATGTTAGGGTTCAAGCGCCTTCGCACGGGTTATTTTTCTGAGAATTTTGAGAGATGAAATTTCTGAGAATGTTATCCGACGATTTTGTGAGTAACAATGGCATATTTACATATGGCGTACCTCAAGGAGCTTCACTAGGACCAATGTTGTTTTTCATTTACATCAGGAACTACTTTCCTCACTCCTCCCACTCGTCGATACCGGTTTCGTTGATACTCGACGACTGGGAAAGTGATTTTCATACGTTGATACTACGTCGGCAGTGTCGATAAATCCGATGTCGACGAATCTTGGTGGAAGATGAAGTCGGTTGTCTTGTGACCACCGGCTCGTGTGCGTTAAATGGCGGTGCTTCGCAAGACGCGGCACTGCAACATCCTGCTGTTCATGGGCTGTTGTCATTACCTTTGGAACCTCTGTAGCCGTATCTTGACCATAAACTTGTGTGTGTCAGGTGGCGGTGCTCCGCAAGACGCGGCACTGCAACATCCTGCTGTTCATGGGCTGCGTGTCGACGCCGTCGCTGGCCATCGTAACGCAGTGGTGTGAGGGTTCCTCGCTCTACCAGCACCTGCACGTGCTCGAGACGCCCTTCCCCATGCTGTACCTCATCGATGTGGCGCGCCAGACTGCGCAGGGGATGGACTATCTGCATGCCAAGAACATTATACACAGGTACTGCACCGACCCTGCCGCGCTCGAGAAGCCCTTCCCCATGCTGTATCTCCTCGACGTGGCGCGCCAAACCGCGCAAGGGATGGACTACCTGCATGCCAAGAACATTATACACAGGTACTTTACCGGCACCTGCATGCCGAAATCATTATACACAGATACTCGCTACTGCATGTGCTGCATCAACGTAACATCAAAAGAAGATTTAACCACTGAGCTTTTATTGTGTCTTCTCGCGCAAGCATTCAAATCATCGGAACTACTAAGCTGTGTGCTTCATTAAAAAAAAAAACTAATTTAATTAAGCTGAATTTTGGTCCACGAAGAGATTTATTTATTCCATCTTTAATTTCAGAGACCTAAAATCAAATAACATATTCCTGCGAGACGACTGGTCGGTCAAGATCGGAGATTTCGGTCTCGCCACGGCCAAGGTGCGGTGGTCAGGTCAGTATCTTGTCGACTAAAGATAGTTGCGGATAAAGTTTCGATTATGTCAGTTACTAGTCAGAAATTTGGTGCGAACTCAATTCGACCTCTACCGATATCAAAAGTGTTAAACCAGTTACCCAGTTAAACTGGTTGGTCAGTTACCAGCCAGCTATATCTGTATAAATTCTTTCAGTTGGAACGCCCCGCGTTCCGCGGCCCGCGCAATCAACTAGTATTTTAACCCGATTCAACATGTGAGGTGTCATTTGAATCGTATTATTCGTCGAATTTAAAATTTTAAATGGAAGGGACTTAGGGTACAACATTTTGCAGACGGGTTTTTTGTTTATATTTTAATAATGTTATTTGTTGTACTTGTGTTACAGAAGTGGGCAGCATGGGTGGCATCCAGTGGCAGCAGCCCACGGGCTCCATCCTGTGGATGGCGCCCGAGGTGATCCGCATGGACGAGCCGGCGCCCTACACCTTCCACTCCGACGTGTACGCGTACGGCATCGTGCTGTACGAGCTCATGGCGACCGAGCTGCCCTACAACAACCTCAACAACAAGGACCAGGTCACTCTCTCACTACACCTACATAACAGTGATCCGCATGTACGAGCCGACGCCCTACACCTTCCACTCTAACCTGTACGACTGTCTGTGTACGTTATGTATCACTTAGTTTGAAGCGAATGAAACTAGATGGTGCTTTTTACATTTCTCTTCACTTAGAATATTTCACAGACCTCGCGCGGTTCGTGCCCCACATAAAACACTAGTCTCTCCATATAGTGTTTCTTCTCCAAACAGCATAAAACAGCAGTGTCCCCCGCAGATCCTGTGGATGGTGGGCCGCGGGCTGCTGCGGCCGGACGCGCGGCGGCTGCGCCAGGACGCGCCGCAGGCTCTCAAGCGACTCTTCGAGGACTGCATCAAGTTCGACCGCGACCAGCGGCCGCTCTTCCGACAGGTACTTATTAACGACCGACTTTAAAGAAGGAGCACGTTTGTTACTACAGAACTCCGTCATGTTTGTTTTTTTTTTACTTGTAACTTTATTGTGTTTATTCGCTTTACGATTCTTCGTATTTTTATTGATATTTACCACATTTTTTTTAAATGATATCATCAAACCTTGTAATATAAATGTCTCCCCCCCGCAGATCCTGGCGTCGCTGGAAGCCATGCTGCGCGCGATGCCCAAGATCACGCGCAGCGCCTCGGAGCCCTGCATGAACCGGCAGCTGCACGCGTCCGACGACTACCTCAGCTACAGCTGCGCTTCGCCCAAGACGCCCGTCAACTTCCAGTTCAACACCGACACCAGCTTCCCCGCCTTCTACGGGTCAGTACTGTAGCGCTAGTGGCCGGCCCTGATGTCACGCGCAGCGCCTCGGAGCCCAGCACGAACCGGGAGCTGCACGCGTCCGACGACTAACTCAGCTGCAGCCTCTCATTAGAAAGTTGTAGCGAAATCTGTCCAGCCGTTTCAAAATATCAAATCCGTCCAATCGTTCATAAGTGATGCGCTTACTAACGATAGCTAACCGTTAGCATTCCAACTAATTTTAAGTTTTTTTTTTTTGTAAACAGTTACGAGCTGGGTAGGGATAAAAGTATAAAACATTTCTTACGTTCCAGATTTTAACAATGGGACACGTGACTCGAGCGTGCTACTAATCTGTAACACCGATAGTAGTCGTAAACATCTCCACAGATTAGTGTATAGGTTTTTTCGTCGGCTGCGGCTGGCGTGACAATAGCTTGTTTATTAAATGTGCAACGTTTCTTGTTTCAGAATCCCAGTGCCGAACCAGCGGCACCCGTAGCCGCTGTGAGGCCGGCGCCGCGCCGCCGCGTGAATCACGACCCTATTGCCCCGGCAATACGGCTCGTTTGTACATTTGACTGAGTGAGAATCGTACTAGACTAATGTTTCACTACCCTCAACTGCGCGACTTTTCATCGAAAAAAGACGACACCAGTTCTACAAGTTATAGACATTTAAAATCGAACTATTTATAATTTGTTTTCGTGTTGGAAGTATCGAAGATTTGTAAGAATCGAATAATAGAAAAATCTTATTTATAAACTGTAGTTGACCAACATCAGTTCAACATTATTAACTGATCACTATAATAATTCTGAGCAATTTCTAGAAAATACCTTCTTGTTGTAATATAAATCCTGATATTGTAAATGCGAAAGTGAGTTTGTTTGTTCGTTTATTAGACTTTCACGTCTAGGGGTACAAAAGAGGTACTTACCTACTTTTTCCTCAAAAAAAAAATGGGTACTCTGAGACCGCGAGTGAAATCGCGGGACGCACCTAGTAAGTTGTATAAAACGCGGGCCTATCAAAAAATGTAACAGACATTTTCTGACATGTAAGTAAATGAGGGTAGAACGAAGTATAAATGCATTTTAAATTAATTACTGCGTTGGACTAAGGCTGTTTGCATTAATGCTGCAAAGAATAGCAGATACACCTGCGATCGACTTGTTAGGCTCCTGAGTTGTGTGCTAAAATAATGGCACGCTATTTATAAGACTGCACGACCATGCAGTCTGCTGTCCACGCAGACTGCAGACTTTCTATCGGCCGAGAGGTTGGTCGACTTCTTTATCAGTGTGAAGAGGTAAGCAAATGCGCACATCAGAGTGATCCAGTATCGGCAGCAGTTGCCTTCAAACTAGCACTAACAGCCCAACCCAAGCAAACTTTTGGCCTTTAGAAAGTCTGCAGTCTGCGGGGAATCTTAATTGACAAATTACAGTTGTGCACCACTGTTTATGAACGTAAACAAAAAAAAACTGCGTGGAGTCCCTCCGCGCGAAAGAAGTGAAACTTCTGTGTGTATTTCACGCATTCACTCTCGTTCTGTCTCTTTCTATTCCCCCTCCCCAGGAGCGTTAAACGTTTAACGCAACCTTGTTGGAAGTCGCATTAGAAATTTCACTTCAAAAATGAACGAAGGGGATTGTACTAATCATTTGTCTCTTTTTAATACTGAAGAGTAAATGAGATAGCAACCGTAGTTTCCACTTTGACCACGTTTATAAACAGTCGTGCGTGCGACGGTGGCGCCGCACAGCTTGCACTCGAAACTGTTAATTTAATTAGAAAGGAAATTAAGGTTTTCGCGCAAACGAACGTCCGGCGAACTACCGTGTTTTTCAATCAATTAGTGACGTTGACTGTGCGATCTCCGATATATTATTATTTATTTAAATTATTGTGTAAATTATTTGTTTTGATTCTTGAGTTCGGTGACGCAGTTTGAATGAACATAAATGGCTAATAGCCTCGGTATCGCACGACACAACGAATTACAATCGTGGCGAGGACTGCTTTTGCACATTATATGCTTTGTTACGCAAGATTTAATGTCTAATTTTGCGTAGCAGCCGCGTAGGTAGCGGCTATGATTCGTCCCCGAACTCTTGTTTTCTGGAATTTGTGTATTATAAAAATATTTTTACATAAATAAATTAAACTAGCAATAAAAGTTATTGTAAGATATCGTACGCAACCCGTTTATCGTACATCTTTTCTGTAGACTAATACTGAAATGACCGTTCAAGATGCTTTTGACCTTTTTTAAGACCCAGTGAATGCTATCGAAAATTTTTCACAGCATCACAGTACTCATTATATTTTGTTTTATTTAAAAACGTGAATTTGTGATATTTTGAATGTTTTTGTACCATTCAAATTTGCATTCAACATTGCACATTACTATTGATAATAACTTAATTTCCCAAAATATTTTAATGAAGTACTTAATGTTTAGGTCCACAGAAAAGATTGCAATAATCTCCACTCAGTCAATTTATTCTCACAAATTATAGAACTAGTAACACATTCTTAACAATAAGTCCAAAGAGGACAAGCCAAACACAAATTCCGAAAAGCCGTTCCGAAGACGGGTCTGAGCAGTAGCGCACTTGTAGCGCCTCACTCAACTGCCGTCTTTGTACTTCTTCACTCTACAATACTTCAAGGCTAGAGTGAATAAGTACCTTATAGGTCGTCGTGCTCCATCTTAGACCACAACGTCGCTTACCATCAGGTGAGTTGGTGGTCAAACGCCGACCTATTCTACATAAAAAAAAAAAAAAAAAAAAAAAAAAAAAATATAAATACTCATAATTCTGAACTATTTTTACTACAGGACTAACCCGATGTCTTACGAGAGCGACATGCGGTGCGATGTGGAAATATCAAGTAGCTGTACCCTACACTGTAGGGTACAGCTACTGTTTAATAGTGTATAGTGATAGTGTAGGGACACTACACTATGTCCTGCGTGGATGTCGATGTAGGATAACAAGTACGACTACCTAATATTTTTGCGTCGAATAGCATCGCCTTGCCGTGTTTGTTGTTCAACTAGGACAATGGGTTATCCTAAAATCAGCCGCTCATAGGAAAATGTCATTGACATTCAACGAAATGTATGGAACATCCGATTTTATTTCGCGATTGGTCCATGGTCCAAAATAAACAAGCTCTAACGTTCCGGGAGTCGACACCCAACTACGTCACTCATAGTCTCCGTCTCTCTCGAACTTGTTGTAAATGATTTATTGCAGTCTTGCTTATGCATCGATTGAGGTCACTACGTGTTGCCCTCATGACTTTTTTTGTCTTGAAACGCTAAATCTGGCGGGAGTACATATATCATGATAACATGGATGGGTCCAGTAGTAAAAATTGTTTAGAACGTAATCGTGTTTTTGGCTAAATACACCGTCAAGCTTATAATCCTGTATTAGAGATACACATTCTCTTGCCTTACAAAATAAAATTATTTTTCTGATGAAATATTTTTGTATTATATCAATACAGAACATTATTATGTATTACATAGACAATTCAAAAGTATTATTTTTATCGGTCCGGTTGTAACGCGACGAGATTGTATAATTTGGAGTTGTTGTAAATAATTTTAGCTTTACGTTGAACGAACATTATGTATACTTACAGTATAATTTAATTGTAACGCATAACTATGTTAAGGACACAATAAATTATTGTTTCAAATTATCATCAGTTTATTATTTTTAATCTCCAAAGAAGTCAGTGTCCAATATCAGTTGTATTTTCAAGAGAAACTGTCAAGTTTCCGTGGTGTAGCGGTTATCACATCTGCCTAACACGCAGAAGGCCCCCGGTTCGATCCCGGGCGGAAACATAGTCTTTGTCTACGATTTTGTTTTTGTTAAAAAAAGATTTGTTTTTTCCGACTTAAATTTTGGCACAAACAGGTATCATCAGGTACTTTCACCTTCGTAATAGTAATTAATCATTTTGTAATCTGAAGTGGCTGATTCTCTCTCAGAAGACACTACAAAATATTTTTTTTCTATCAAACCAAACAGTTTTAACAAATCGACAGGTGATCCGATTCAGTGGGTTGGAGTGGAATCACTAAAATCACCTACCTCACAGATTCTTAAAATAAAAAAAAAACCTTTAAAATCAACAATTCCATTTAATTACATTTCTAAAGCGCACATTAATATTATTCATATTTCAAGGCAGTTATCGAATATCATTATCATAGTTCTAGCTATAGAAACTAATATTAATAACTAGTTAACTGTGATATGCAATAACGTGTATGGTTAATAATAAAAAAATGTCTCTACCTACACTCAAACTGACATTATAAGGAAATAATACATTCATTCTACAACAGCAAAAAATATTAATTATGGAAAGAAAAATTGCAGTCAGTCAATCTAAAAACGGATGTTTGGGAGACTTTTGCCACATTACACATTATATTATGTACTACTGTGTTTATGGGTTACATTTTGTGTATGATGGGTATTAATAATAATGTAATCATAATAATTATAGCTTTATCAATTCATTCTTCAGTGACTACTAGTTCCACAGCTTTTTAAACAAACTTCTAATATGAACTTATTTGAAATTATTTGTCAATAATGTTGCTAGGAAATCAGTTATATTCATATTCTCTGCAGTTTGATTCACATTGAACCTGGCCTTGAAGTGCGAGCCCCATATCATGTTGTGTACATAGTGAAATTTTCAATCACAACTATGTGGACCATAATAAATGCTATGTGCATTTGAAGTTTATCATTATAAATTCACAAAATAATACACAATACACTTAAATTCTGCCGTGTGGCACAACATAGGGCTCACATTTCTGTCTATTTACCCATTAGATGTGATTTAAAACTTCATCATTAAATTTAATGGTAATGAAGAACATGTGAAGTATTCCACTTCCGAAAATTGCTAGTCTCGTGAATCTTCACTCTGGTCTGCGTCACTGCCGTCATTATCTTTAGTCTTTTGCTTGATCTTCTTGGTCCTGAGCTCGAACCGGGACACGTAGACCTTCTTCCCCCCAGCCTTCGCGTCGGTCGCCAGTTTGAGGGCGCGCTCTACGGACTCCGGCCCGTCCAACTCTACGAAGAATGTGGCTGGAATGTGGACATTGGGTGTTATTAGGTTGGTAATACGATTATATGCATACACACAGCAATAGGGCTTGGTTATAAGTACATTTATTGTTAATGTAAATGTTTTGTCAAATGTCAGATAAGGCCGCTTTCTCATGGAATGGCATTACAGCAAAGCAACATATTTATTATGCTGATAGACATGAAGACTTCATAATATTTATAAAGAATGGGGATCTATCACCCTGTCACATTTAGGACTGAATATCTTTCGATGAAGTGTGTGTTGTAATACACCCCAGCCAGCCTCTTCAGGAGAAAGGCGTGACGATGTGCATGTACCTATGTATGTATGAATGGTAGTGTCAGGGCAGCTGCGAAAATTCCTCTACGAGCTTAGGTTCTAGAGTCTAGGTAATGGTATTGGGTTGGGTTAGCGATGGTTCTCAGGTATAACAGGTATGTACCCATAGAATGTTTCCCCTTGATCAGCTGTCGTATGTTGCGGATGCGGCCGGAGCCGTGGAACATGGTGCTGACGCCCTGAGCTGTGAGCGGCCCGTAGGAGCGCACCACTAGCGTCGTCTCGGTGGGAGGCGGCGCGCGACGCACTCGGACGCGGCTGCCTTCGAAAACGGTGGTGTCTTCTAATGCCTGTGACATGTGGAGTTCGGAATTATGCAACTGCTTTCGTTATCATGGAAAATAAAATGGTACTGCTATTACTATAGTATATTTGGGCCCCTTGGTAAAAGCGAGAATATTGAACATTCACTGAACTAGCTATTTCATTAGACTTAAGGAATGGGAAAACGTAGAAAGGGACAAGTGATGTGTCAGGACTAAATTTATGGAATTGCATCTAGCACTGTGGTGAGATATTGCACAAAGTGTTTATTTAAAACTTTAAAAACTGTTTTAAAGCTAGTTTTTGTTTTTTTAGTTAAACACCTATTTACACATAACGATTTTTGATTTCACTCAAAGACTTCCATTATTATTCCACTGGTATTGTAGTGTACTGCTGATTCATGTAAGAAACCATACATTACCTGTGTGGCAGCTCCATCACTGTAGAAGTTTATCGTGGTAGTGAACACAGGCTTAGACACTTCTGTTGGGTACACCTCCACTATCCTGAAATTAGTACAAAATATTCTGATGTAGCAAACATAACAATCAGTACAAAGATTTTTAAATTTAATCAAATATGATCAAATCATTCTGAATTGTAAATTGATTTGCTTGTATCCTTGCTTAGAATGAAACATAGTTCTTAAGGTAGGTATTTTTTCTGTCCTCTGAGGACTTCTGAATTTCTAGCTTTATTTCAAGGTAACAATTTATAATAATAATAACATGGTTCCTTACCCCACATTTCTAATTAAGCCATACTTCACAAAATGCTCTGCTAAAATCTTCTTATAACTAAACAACATAGACAACGGTAGATTTTCCACAATGACAGTTGTGTCCAAGTTAATTTCTTTTGCATCAGATTTGCTCTCTTTGTTCCATTTGCGTCTACTCCACTTAACCTTTTCTTGTACATCTTCAGTCTTTTCAGAGTCTTGCACGTCTTCTGCTTTAGCACCTTTAACTTTCTTATTCTTATTCAATTTTCGTTTCAGCTTTTTCCTCTTATCTTTGTCAGCTACGGTCATCTCATCCAACATGTTCGTTAGTGTGTGAGCATTGTCACCTATGCTCAAGTTTTCTAACTCTGCAACTACGTCTGGTTTCAAGTCTTTTTTCCGTGATTTTAAAGCTGGTTCTTCATTCTCAGGTTCAGTTGATTTTTCTTGGTGTTTCTTCTTTTTTGGTTTCTTAGTTTTATCTGGAAGGTCCAGATTTATGTTTTCATTGTCCATGTTTTCCTTAGTTTCCTCAGGTTTCTTGATCTTTTTTGATCTTTTGCGCTTCTTCTTTATTTCAGTAGGGTTGTCAGTTTGGCTGGTCTGATGGCCATCACCATCAATACCATTTGGTGTTGTGTGTAATGTTTTAGGTTTTTCATGTTTTATTTTAGATTTCTTTTGTGCCTTGACTAAATCCTCAATCTCTGAGGCTTGTTGGTTCACATCCAATTTGTTTTCTTTTTCTGCTAATCTATCTTTTTTAGCTTTTTTTAAATGCCTCTTTGTTTTGACTTTAGATATACTGTCACTATTAGATGCATTGCTAGATTCATCAGATTTAGTCTTCTTATTGACCACCTCTTCAGTGTCTCCGAGCATGAAGCTGACAGATTTGTTTCGTTTTTTTGGTTTAGTGCTGCATGTGTCTATGTTAGAGCCGTCCATGGCATCATCCGTGACAACCGACGAGCTTTTCATGATGGACTTTACTTTGCTAGACTTACTTTGAAGCTTGCGGTGGACCAGCGGGGTCGAGGTTACTTTAGAATCGTTCATAGACGTGCTCCTGCCTACACCGCTGCTGTTCAGTCCGGGACCATCGATGGAAATTTGCGAGATATCAACGGGTTCTCGTTTTTCTACCTTTTTACGTTTGTTAGGCGATTTCTCGCGCTTAGGAGATTCAGACTTAACTTTATGGCTCGTTGTATTGTGAGCATCGCCAGTTTGAGGTTTTGCGCTAAAAGAAGAGCTAGTTTCAGAGGCACTTTTGTATAGATTGACAAAATCAAAAGTGCGATTTTGTTTTAAATTATCGGCAGAAGTATAGCTTAAATTCAGAGACTTCGACTTCATTGTGAAGATATGCTAAGATAACGAGAACGTAATTTGCCAACTCTCTATCGACTTCTAAGCATTATTATAACATTATTACATGCAAATTAAGAACAACCACAAGACAAGAAAGAACAGGAAAGATCACAAGTTCTTGGCTTTTTGCTTTTTGAGGTTAGATAATTTAAAAAAAACATGTGACGCTTATGTTGAGTTGACATTGGCACTGACATCTCAAAGAGAGAAAAGACAGATTTTTGGCTTGAAGAGAGCATGAAGGTGTGCATGAAGCTAGGGCAGAGAATTTCTCAAATCAAACCACGCTCTTGACGTCATTGATTTTAAAAAAAAGTATTTGTATACTAGCAACACTACCAACTTCCCCAGTGAGTGATGTCAGACTGCCTCTCGAATTATACTTTTTTCGTAATTTTTGGAACTTTAAGCCACCACGCCGTATGCCGCCGCCCCGCGCCGCCGCTCGCCGTCGCACGGGGTGGTCTGTAAAGTGTTTCAGTTTCGTAATGTTATTTGGGCTTAGGACATTGTTAAAAACAGCACATCAAAACACATTAGCTGGTGCGTCTTTTAATTGTTTTTTTTTAATATTCACAATTTCACACTGCACTCGCGCAAGCTAACCTATCTGAAGATTTTATAATAAAATTTCTGTCACAGTTTGTATTATAAAGGAGCATGAAGAACTCTGACACAGACCATTCTTTTATCAAGTTTTAACAAAAAGTTAAAACAAGTTATACAAAATAGAATTTATGAAAAATAATAAAAGATTCGTATCAAAAAATAATTTTTCCAACCCAAGCGGACTATTTTTAGAAATCACTTCTGGCAATACTGAACCTCGCTCACTTTTGTAAATGGCGGATGCGCTTGCGTGATGCCGGTTTCGTGTTATTATTGCTTTTAGTTGGCGTCGTTTCGAGTAAAATAGTGATATTATTCATTTATCTATAAACACTTTGTTGGTAAGTGCATTACACTAATTCATAGTTTGTTATCGAAAAACATAAATACAATTGTGATGCCCCAATCGTACTGACGCGGAGTTCGTGAATTTTCCATTGGCAAAAACCATGCTTCATGGCGCGTACGAATGGTTTCCATGTATTTACCGTTATCAATGCTATGATGCGCAGTTAATTTCAACAAAGATCGCCTATCGATTTGGTAATTACGCTCACTTCACGTATTAGGTCATTTCGCGCGGTATAAACTTCGTCCTTGAGATCTGAGAATAGGCGCCAAGCTTTTCGTGTAAGTTGCGAAAAATAGCTATGGCGGGAAATGTACTCTCGGCTTGGACATGCGTCCATATCTGTTTTTCCGAAATGTTTGTAACGCGATTTGTGATTTTTCAGCGTAACTAGAATGGTCGCTCCGAAGAGAGGTCGCGGCGCGCGTAACCAGGCGGCAAAGGGCAAGCCTACCCCGAGCGAGGAGCCCCAGCAGGCGCCGCCCGAGGTGGAGCCGGTGGCCGAGCCGGCCCCGGCCGAAGAGAACAACGGCGACTCGGAGCCGCTGGAGCACAGCGAGGAGGCCGGCGCGGGCGGCGACGCGGCCGACGCGTCGGCGGACGCGCCCGCCGACGGAGACGCCGCCGCCGAGCCGGAGCCCGACGCGGACAAAAAAGAGGAAGAGAAAGTGGAATCTGGTAAACTCCTCGTGGAGAACTTACCCTCGAGCTACCTCTTTGACTACCAAGAGAAACTCAAGGAGCTGTTCTCCAAATATGGAGAAGTCACCGCCGTCAAGTGAGCATATTTATTGTCATTTTCTTCTTGTCATTTAATAGTATTTGTCAACATTCAAATATCAGTCCCTGAATTTCATAATGCTCTGTAGATGAATGCGATATTATTTACGATATAAACTGTTGTTCTGGTATTAGTGTGCCCGAGGTGCGAACAGCACTCGAGACACTTGACTGCCGTGCACGCGGAGTATTAACGAGAGAAATTTTTCTTTCTTTTTAGACGTGGTCCAATCATTGTAACAGAACTGACCACAACTCCGACATTATCGGCTATAGTCGAATTCAAAAACAAAGAGTCTCTGGACAAGGTAAACAAAAGTTTGATTAACATTATAATTTTAATTATGAAAAGTAGTATTTAGTGCCGAGATGGCTTTAATTAAGGCTGTATAAGTTATATTTTTCCAAATTGCCACTTCCCTGGAGTCAGAATGACTATTTGAATGTTAGAACCGGCTGGTCTACTACAGTACCCTGCACCCATTGGGCTTTACATCTGTTTCCTTGGTCACTGACAAAATTGTACAAACAGCAGTGTGTGTAGCAGATCAGCTGACGAGCATACTATGAGACTTGTGTCTTCTTTAACTGTGTCCACTTGCAGCTGTGGTAAGTAACAGCTATGACTGACAACTGCTATACCATGTCACCATTGGATTTTTGTTTCATTGTGTAAATTATTATTATTATATTATTATTATTATTTTGACATTAAAAAATGCTTCTGTAAAACATCTGGAAAAATTTAGGTGACATGGTATATTCATTTGAAAATTTATTTGCAAAGACTATGACAAATATTTTATTTAGATAAAAAATCAACTGACCTCATAATTACTAAATGTAAAACGTTTTATCACAGTCTCTGTATTTAAATCTGAAGTGGTTATAATATTCATTTTTTTCTTTCAAGCCATCCCCTGAATTTGAATATTACATAGGCTATTTTACTGTAAATTATTGCTACATGATTTGTGTTACAATATGGTATGTATACAGAATAACAGACATGTCTAAACAGATATGGCCTGTTGTATGTCAAACAGTTACCTGCTGTATGAAATATGTTAGATACTAACTTCTGCTAATTTGCACATCTGTGGTAACAGCTTTATTTGCTGGCCGAGGTAATTTTCATGTTTCATTTTAGTTACAAATTGCTAAGATTCACTTTAAAATTTGATTTTGGCTATGTGCCAGACACATCAAAAATATCTAACATAAATTGTCAAAAATTGATTTTAAAAACATGCAGGTACATACTTGAGACACACACACAAACACACAGCAGACACATTCAAGTAGGGCCTTATGTATACATCTGTTTTAAAAAGTGCTTCATCCTTAAAATACCTGTTTCAAAATTATAATTGCGTAAATCTTTTAAGTTTATTTTGCAAAATCGTACATTTTTTACAAGCCCTACTTTTGGCTAACGAGCTAATGACTCGCACCAATTTGCGCTTTTTCGGGCCTGACTCGTGGTCGGAGTGGCTGGTCTAATCACCCTACACAGTGTACGGGCTCGGTACAAGGATGAGGCAGTTAGCGAGGTCGGAGCGAGTCAGGCGTGTGAGCGTGTGTGTCGCGACAGGCGCTGTGCGAGGACGGCGCGGTGGTGGAGGGGCAGGCGCTCACGGTGGCGGTGGAGTCGCGCGCCGAGACCGCCGTGCTGGTGGGCGTGCCCTACGAGGCCAGCTCGGACTACGTGCGCCTGCTGTTCGCGCAGTGCGGGCCCGTCGCGCACATACACGAGTTCAGCAAGACCAAGTACAAGATACGTGAGTATTGCACGCCGTCAGACTACTTTTTCCACAGGCAACGTTAGCGGCACTTGACGCCTGACTGTTACGAGTGGGTTGGACTATCCAGAGGCAGCGTTGGCCGCATCATTGCTTCACCAGGCGAGATAGCGGAGAATCGCAAACCTTTTACCAAATAAAAAAGCAATAGGCAATGGTCCTTGCTGTCGAGGCCGCGGAAGTATGCAAAAGCGTCCTCGTAGCCCCGACATTTAACGCTGAGGTCGGAATGTCTAGGGTTTTTAGTGGGTAGGTCGCCAGTTGCGGGAATCCCAACATAACCACCCTGCTCACCTCGCCGGGGCAGCGGTCCATCCATAAAGTGTTTTTCTGTTGCGGGACTTACGGCGCTTCCTTCAAGCTGCATGTGACTACATCCTGCTTCATCGGCATATTCTACTAATTCCCACACCTGCTTTAACTCATAAGACCTATTTAGGTTGTACCTGCTTAAGTCTTGCCTTAGGTGAGACATCGCCATGTTCCTGTGAACCAGCCTACTATTTTCCTGCCGACCTAGCAATACTATCGATGATTTGATCCTATGTGTAATATTTTTTTTAATAGGAAATAATTCTTACCTTCCGTAACGTAACGCCACTTGCAAAATCAGTAATTTCTTTGAAGGTCTCCAAAGTTGAAGAGCGCGAAGCTTGACCTGTTTACAAAACTTGTAGGTAAAGCATAGGTATCCAAGGACGCCGCCACCGCCTCGGCCGCTAAAGGTTAATACTCCAGACGACATTTTTTGGCAAACATTATGTTTTATTTGGAGCTCTATCAAGTTTCCGCTCCGTCGCTAAATGCAAGTGTTTGTCTAATTAAAATTTATTTTAGTATTAAGACATCTTCATATTTACTAGATTGCTAATGAACATAATATCTAGTCCAGTTGATACCGATTTAGTATTATCATAGAGGTGATGTTAACAAAAAGTCAATGACCATCTTCAATACTAGAACAAAGTAGGCTATTTCGTAACAATTTATCATGTCCATTATTTATCTTTACCTACTGTATTCATTCGTACAGTAAGTTTTCTTATATGGACTTGGCCTATTAAATTGCGTCAAATTAGTCAAGGTAAACTGAACATAGGTGTACCAATTTAATATTATTACTAAGGCATAAATGTAACCTTGAGTTGTTGACCCTTTACACCTGCTCTATACCTGTTGTAGAAACATATTTCGCGTCGTTCAAAGCATTCGTCCGCAAGATTACGAACTCGTTTTAATTATATAAGCTATAATTAAATAAGTCATGGATCCTTTCTTTTCTGTAGTCAGTAGTCCTGTAGAAGTTATTTTGCGGTCACCCGTAGGCACACAGGCTGCATGTCCAGCCCCCATATTCTCAATCATTCAGATACGTTTACGATCGGATTAAAAAATGCGGACTGAGATCCGAAGATTTTGAGATTTTTATTTATTTTATTTATTTGATACACAACACAAATAACATACTAGAAAAAAAACAAAATATCAAATGCTAGTTGAAACATTTTAGTATCCGATTGGAAACATTCAAATCATTCGAAAATGATTGAAAATAAGACAACGTCCGTTGCTGAACTCCGAACTTTGGTAACATGTTAGGATTTGGACCATTTATGTTATTTGTCACGTAAAGGCTGAGACGTACGTAATCTTGTAAGTTCCTGTTTATTATTATCACGAACTCTTAAAACATTGTTCTGTTCGCCCCAGTTAAATTGTCAAAGCGCCGCGCAAGCAAGTAATGCGATACGCCATCCTCGCACTTTGCATAATGCAAGCGAAGCCAACTACGTTAGAGCAAGCAAGTTGTGTTGCGTAAGCGTTGGAGATTAGTGTCAGCGATCGGGTCTACGTTTATTGAGTCCGACCTTTCAATTGACGTACGTAGCTCGCATTATCTCGGGCTTGAATCGGACGTCACAGAATAGGTGATAGGAGCGACGGCCGAGGGCAAATGGTGGATGGTAGTTCATGCAATGATTAGATGAACTACCATTCATCGTTTTGCCCTCAGATTCGCATGTATAATTGCATGTTTAATCTTAGTGTGCTATTAGATTCTAATCGCACACTAAGATTATACATGCGAATCGAATGAATAGGTTTACTAATCTCGCCAAAAGGGAACAGTGTGCATGATGAAGATGGACGTAGGATGTTTTTAAACTGGATAAATAAGGGAATACTGAAGAATTGTGCGTAAAACTTTGCAGTTCTGTTAGACCAGGGGTGGCCAACCGGTCGATCGCGATCGACCAGTCGATCGCGGCTATTAGTCCAGTCGATCGTGGTTGATAACAAACTTTTTACATTGAAAAATACGTAGAATAGACTACGCAACGTAATTATCAACAGCTGCGCACAGTATTTTGTATAGTTTTTAAATTACCGGGTCGCTCTATGACGTTATTCATCCTTTCTCCCATGCAGGTAGCTCTCTTTTGTTTTCAGCATGCGAAAGACAAAAGTCTCGGAACATGTGGGACACAGGGATGGGGTGGGTGTCAAGCCAACTCGTCAGTTGTAACTCGACAGTTACTAGCAGAGTTACGATCTGATGACTACTGAGATAAATCACGATTAGACTTAGCATCGCGCCTATGGATAAATGGTTGAAGAGAAACGCTGAAGAAACTTCAAATAAAGAAAAAAAACCTTCATCCTTCATCCATAACTGAACTATACATACTGTTTTTTTTTTACTTTCAAGAAGTATGTAATTGGTAGATCGCGGAGGATTTCGTCACTTAGTAGTAGATCTTCGGTCTAATCAAGTTGGCCACCCCTGTGTTAGACAGTGTTCCAGTTTTAGAGCAGTATGTACTGTACATACATACATAACATACACATGTATTAATTATCAATTTATAGTACTCGCAATAGTTAAGGCGTGGGAGCTTTCACGTCGGTTCGAAAGCTATTAATATTCTACCCCTTAGCAATACACGTTGTATAGCCTCTGAATAGTTATACAGTATTTTGTCTTAATCTTTCTTTTAAATTTTTGAACTTGATCAAGAAAGACAAAACATTATAAAACTATTCCGAAGTTGTACAACGTTTATTGCCAGGTAAGGGCGTCGGCGTACCCACGATGAAGCAAGGTGGGCCTTGGCTTCACTCTGGTCCCTAAATCGTAGCACAAAATGTAGGTCTTTCAAGTAAAAAAAGTAGACTTCTGCACCACCCCTAGCAAAAGTCTGGGGACGCCCATGAGTAAGGGGGCTAATTTTCATGTACTACAGTAGCTGTATGTAGCCCAGTCGAATTAGCTCAAAAAAAGGGTAAACCCGGAAATCATTCTAAGTAGCAATTTTCCTGCGAAATTCGTTATGAGGGGTTTTGCGTCGTAATCGATCCGTCGCGTCATCCGCCATCTTGAACTTGCTTAAATTTTTGTTTATTGAGGAACTCGTTTATTCGACCGAGATTAAACGAAAAATGGTTATCACAAAAGTTTTTTAGGATTAAATTTCCTACAATTTTGGTTCTCACGAATTTTTCCTACTTCGATATTTTCCGATTTTTACCCCAAAAGAGGGGATGAATTGTTTGTTTGATTAACAACTCAACAAAAGTTATTTTAGCTTAGAATAGTTAAGCTGTTATTTTTTTATTGCATTGTATTGTCGTACTCCCTCGAGTACGACATACAAACTTAGGAGTCCTAACGAATTCCGAAGGAAAATTGTTACTTCGATTTTTTTCCGGGTCAAATCGTAATTCAACTGGGCTACTAACACTAGTAGCACTCACAGCGTACCTAGCTCGACTAGGTGTTAAGCAACCGATGGCACGGTCAGTCCATGGGTGACCGCGGGTGGAATTTAGCAGAATAGAACAGCGCTACCGAGGCTCGAAACACACGTTAAACTGTACAAGCGCGCTTGCCTGCTATATAGTGTTGAGTGTATCCTCTCTGCCGCAGTGCGGGTGACGTTCCACGAGAAGGAGTCCGTGGAGCGCGCGCTGAAGCTGGACCGCGAGCTGCGCATCAACGGCTTCCTCGTGACCGTCTCCAAGTACCGCGACGACGACGAGCAGAAGGCGCACAACGCTAACAACAACAAGGTAAAACCGCTACAGTAAAAAAACGCAGACTTTAATGTAAACACAATGCAGCTGTTATTCTTGGTCAAAGCATTACTATTCTTTTGTTTGTAATAACTGATGAGAACATAAAATGATCTATCAGACTTTTAAAAGCTAACTACGCAACATGCCGGTTTCCAGAATAAGAGGCAGCACTCTCAGCAACAGAACCGCAACAACGCTAACAACGTGAATGTGAACGCTAACGCGAGCCCGAACGCGAACCGCAACAACGCCTACCGACCGCGCGGCGGCGGCGGCGGCGGCGCCTTCAACGCTCGGGGGAACTTTAGAGGTACTGTCCCTGTCCTGCACTGAGTATTGTATTCAATAGAATCAATATTCAGAGAGACCATATTCAGAGAGCGGAAAAGACTACTTTGAAGTATCAGATATTATCAAGCTGGCTTAGGTCCAAAATGTACGATTTGCAAAGTGTGCACAGGTTAGAAAAAAAACAAAATTAGCATTTCTTAGTTGTGCATTTCTCATAGTAGAGTTTTGAAATTTTCTAATGAAAGTTGTTCATTTTACTCATGTTGAACGAGACTTAAGCATAAGCTGCATTTAAAGCTGCCTTACTAATAAACGTTGTATAGCCATCAAAGTCAAAATGTCCTAACTCAATTGGGTATCGAAGATACATTTAGGAACGTCAAAGTCATAGAAATAACCCGCCCTGTTAAGAAAAAGAGCCACTACTCAGAAGAACAGACAAGAAACTGGGGGCATATATTTGTTTGCAGAAATTAGTCCTGCAAATTTTGGCTTAGAACTAGGTAACCTTTTGATACAGTTAAACAGTGTTTTGTTTTTTTTTAATCAAGTTAAAAATCGACAGAAAAGACAAAACATTATCCCTTTACTAATTAACATTGTATAGCCACAAAATAGTACCGTTTTTGTATTTTTTTTAAATTTGTAATTCTATTAAAAAGACGAAACACTAATTATTCCAAGGCATACAATATTTATTAGTCAGGCATGTGTCCAGCAATAGCGACACTCACTCGCTTGACTCTACTCTTACGTCATTGTCTATCGTCGTGTGATGCGTCTACATATTATGTAGACGACATACACATACGATGACATGTTTTTTGCCGGACCCGATCTCGGAACTGACCCTCGTCGCGAGCCAATTTGGACGGCGTCGGAGCGGAACGGAGATACGGGGTGTCGAGACGCCCTATCTCCGTTGCGATCCGCACGCCGTCCAAGCTAGACATGTTTTGGATTGGAGGATCGGCTCGGAGATCGGGTTGGGCAAAAGAATATGTGGGGACGCACCTTTGGGTGGTTGACTCGAGTGCTGCCCTCACCCCGAGTGGGCGTGTAAGTGAGTGAGTGAGTGAGTGAGTGACCTGGCGCGGTGTTGCAGGCGCGCGCGGGCGCGGCGGGTTCGGCGGGCGCGGCGGCTCGTTCCCGCGCGGCGGCTTCCCGCCGGTCAACTCCTACATGCCGCCGCAGCCCTTCATGGGCCCCGGCCGCCCGGTAACTATACACGACACGACGTCCTCACTGCTCTAGCCGATACACGATCTAGCCCTACCACGAACCACTACACACTTATTTAGTACCATTATACAATTATTTAGTACCACTATACACTTATTTGGTTTCCTTTAGCTGCGCCCCGCGATAGCATTCGCGGTAACAAGTGTGCTATTTCAGACTAATCTATCTCCGTGCCAAATTTCGGCCAGATCAAACGGCCGTCCATCCATCCAAGCTTTCGTATTATAATATTAGTGTGATTTTGTTTTTTTTTTTAGTGTGAAACATCTAACGTTATTACACGGGTTGCAAACTCACGTATGCTACAAAATATCATACCCTATATGACGTATTCGTACAGAACTCTTGAGAGTTTGATTTTAAATTTTTATTTTGTTTGATTGTGTTGTGCAAGTGTGGTTTTATTAATTGAAAATTACGAAGGGTCACTCGCAATCGCTTTTAAATCAATAGCAGTAGAGTAGGTAATCCTAGTGAAGACGCTCTTTATTTGGTGACGTCACGCCACTTGCACTAAATATAACAATTGCCTAATTCCTTGCTTAACTAGTTTTAACTACTCCTAGCGACATATTTGCTAATCGAGCACATAAAGTTCTTAGGAATGGCTTAAGCAATGCAGTGTTGCTTATCGTAAGTGCAAGTCCCAAAAAAGATTATGAATTTCAAAAATTAAAAAAAAGATCGAATTGGTATGCAGCATAGTGTTGCTTTTCGCATGTCATTCCTTACGCAGACCTGGAAGGCTATTCCTACGCTTGAGATGAGATGAGATGAGATTTTATCTTGGTCACTCTCACACCTATGACGTTTCAAACGAGAGCAACAAGGACGAAAAAAGGCGAGACGAAAATCTCAAATCTCCGAATCACTGGTCCGAAACACCAAGGGTCGCTGCGGTGCGTAAGGCATTATGCGGGTTAAGGTTCGTGTAAAAAAAAGGAGCTAGCTAGGTGTATATTTAACTAGTTAAGCAAGGACTTGGCAAATCTTACATTTAGTGCAAGTGCCCATGTGACTGATGAGTTAGAGTAACTGCTGATAGCGGTTTTAGCGATTCTGAATAATTTGTCCGTCGATAAATACCATACTTGCAGTAGTGGTTCGTGCTAGGGCATGAGAAAGTCACTGGAAATTTTAACATCTCTGAGCCGGCACTTGTGGTAATTGTTTGGCGATCCAACTGCCCTTAGCATGATGAAAACGGCAAGTTTATGTTTCTTTGGTCTAAATCCATAACTATTTTTAGTTATGGAACAACCTCTAGTTATTTTAATTTCTATCTATTGGGTTCAGTCTTAACACTCTTTAATTCTTCATGCACATTTAGACCATTATTTACGCGTGTATTTTTAGTTTGCTTCATTAAACTGTATTTTTTTGCAATGTAAAAGAGTTTGCTTATTTTGCATGTTAACGCCACCCATTTCATTAGAAACGAGTGCATAGAAAGATGTGCAAAGAAATGCAGTGAAGAATGGTTTAAGAGGGCGCCGAAATTAAGCGCTAACGTTCGGACGTTTTCAAACGAAGTTTTTTAGTCAACTATTTGAAAACTACTCGACAGGTTTTGATAAAACTGGTATAAATTCAAATTAGCATATATCTACAGTGACTTTTGAAATACAGTTTGAAACGCAAATAATGTTAAAATTAATTTTCATTGCGTTTTTAGAACAACGAGTCATTGTACAGCTGCATATTGGTAATTTGAATATACACAAGTTTCATCAAATACAATTAAGTAGTTTCCCAATAGTTTGCTAGTACGAATGAAAACGGCCAGAAGGTCGAGTGGTTGACCCCGCGACGTACACGGCTCCTGCACACCTCTTTGCCATTAACAACATTCTGTGCATTCTTTTCAGAACTACCTGTTGTAGAACCCAAGATTATTGAAGGTAACTTGCATTGTAAATATCACTGCGTGTGTACGCTTTACTCGACTCGTGACTAAGTTATGAATACTCTGTACAGTGGTAACCCTCTTTTTTCCTTTAACTTTATTTTAACGCGACGCGGTTGTATTGTTCCGAGTGTCAGTCTAATCACAGGTTTTTGGTGAATAAAAAATAACCCTGTATCTTGACGCGTAACCCTTCAATCATCAGCATGTCATTTTGCGTGACGCTTGGACGAATGGACTTCAAGACATGTAGCTACCACATTTTTTTTTCTTATAACGACTACACTGTTGCCGCGAGCGCCCGCGAAAGCGCCTATTCCTCGTTCCCATTGGTCCAAAAGCCAAAAACAGCAAATATGGACTCTTTTGCAGGCGTTTGCAGCAATAGTGAGGTACGGCCTTTACAAGACGGCTTTAAAAAAGTGGGCAAACTTGTAACTTAAATAACTTAAAATATCTTTAGGCGATAAGGCCGCCCTTGTACTGCCGAATGATATTTTATTGTTTAATTTTTTCTTTGTTTGCTTTACTTTGTATTTTTGGTGTGCAATAAAGATGTATTGTATTGTCACTTGTGATAAATGGACAGCCTCTGTCGAAGAGAAAGGTAAAAGCAAAACGGTCGCTACATGTCCCACGGGCCCATTCGTGCTAGGCGCACCGCATTCCGAACGTCCCTAGTAAAGCTTACACACTCCTGTAAGTTCGCGGAGAGTACGGTAAACCATGAACGGTCTGTTTGTTGCGCAGGGAGGCTTCATGGACGGCCAGCGGCCCAACAAGCGACTCCGGCAGATGTAAGCGCATTGCAAAGTATTCCCCGTTTATTTATGAATCCTTAAAACGTTCCATATACATTATTTTAGTCAAAATGTGTTTTGTAATCAATTGAAGAGTATAGTTTACGGGGCAATCCACATTTTAGCTATCACGAGTTGTATGGCGTTTTAACTTTTTATGAAGAAAGACCGTTCAAGTAAGGTATGTTTGTGCGTCGTCTTGTGTGTGTGTGAACGCGTTCCTTCAGAGACTACTACAGTGACATAAATGCAGTATCAGATTATTAAACATAAATCTAGCTAATTGTATTTACTAAGTACAGTGGAGTAATAATTGTAAGCTATTGTCTTATTGACAGGTAATAAATGTATTATTACTAACAGTGTGATGTTTTATTTACAGACCCTTATTAGCAGATGCTATTCCTACAGTATCGTTTAATAATAATAATTGTGATAATAATATTTTATTGCCTATTCAATTGCCTCTAAAAACAGAAATTCACAACATTTTAATTAATATTTTGTAGTGTTAAACTATTGGATAAATAATAGGTAATCTAACTTCTCTGTTTTGATTCTCTGAAAGTAGTCTAATCAATCTCAGATAAAGAACAAAACAACACATGGAATTGAGCTAGTTCTATATTTCTTCTACACTTTCTTAGGAAATTAGCAATAGTAGCAACAGCCATAAATAATAAATCGGGCAATAAAGCTCTGCGAACGAGCTCTTCGGAATGGAAGCATAGTTAACGATCTCGGATTATGTTTACGATACCAACAATTTCCGTTGGAATCAATCATAGCAACCGCTTAGATAGTGGCTTAGAAATAGAAAGTTATCAGTAAAAGTTATAATTTTCATTATAATCAATAATAACCATATAACATTGATTGGATCTGTTGCGTGTTTAGAACTGGCTGTGGGTATGTGTTACCTATTCTGTGGTGTATGTATAGTATAGGCCCAACGTTTTCTTTCCAACAAATAAACCTGTTTCTCTACGCGTGTCTATCGAGTGGCCGCGCGCAGCCCGCACGCACGCCTCCATTAGTAACGGGAGAAAATAATGTAAACACGATGTTACTGCAAAAAGCTTTGGTTCTGTTATTAGTTTTGAATGTAGAATGCGCGAGGCGGCAAGATGCGGGTACTTTGAGAAAAGAGTCCGCTTTGAAGTCGAAACGCGCGACTCGGGGCGATGTGTTTGAGGATTTGTTCAATGTGTACGACCCTTCGTTCCTGAGCGGTGTGTGGCCGAAGATCTCGAACGGAGTGCATCTGACGCTGGAGCCGGCCTGCTGGGGGGACGTGGCGCTGCTGTTCGCTGATCTGGCTGAGGGGAGAGCCTGGGCCTATGAAGGTAAGACGGGTCGTCGTTACTACTGTGATTCTTAGGTTTGTGATTTATGTGAAGGCTAATGATGCTACCACGAAGATTTTACCTAAAATGTGGCCTAGTTGTACAATCCCAGGTCGTTTGAAGACATAGCACTGCATATAAGGTTGCTCCTAGACGGGCTATACTTTGCTGGCCTCAACTGCAACTCTGGCCCAGCAATATTGCGACAACATTTTGAGTGTGGCCTAGCCAGCACTTTATCATCCTTTATTCATACATTTCTAGCATGGCTGATGATGGCTGGACTACAGTCGCCATTATTGCAGTAGAAAAATAGCTCATCTAGGTGTGCCCAAAGATTTAGGTAAAAGTTAATTCGTGAGTAAAAAATCGTAGGTTTCAAATAAGTAAAAAAAAAGAAAAGATATTCTAAACCTAGTATAGGTAGGTATATTCGTTTCTACGGAATACGTTTGTTATTGCTAAATCATGTCAAAACAACCGAACCGCTCGTTAATAAAGACGGAAGATCAGTAAATTATGATTTTATCACTACACAGTACACTTCGCACGTACTAGTTGGATGCCTGAGTGCTTGCAATCAGTCTTACATCAATCAAACCCGGCTAACCGCGACTGCTGCAGTTAGCACCGATTAATTACCATAAATAGATGCACTTTCAATGCAGTCAATGACTAGGTATATTGCGCAACTTTCGCCCCTTTCATGCAAGTGAACGCTCTTTCAAGTTCACTGCGCTCGCGTGATGCCTGCGCCTGCGCTTCTTTAACACTTGCGATTCATTGCATTCATTAATTTGAAGTAAAATTTCGTAATTAAAGTAAAGTATGTCTATTAATTATAAACCAAACTAGTAAGGAGTTTTTCATGGAAAGGAAATCGAAACCGTTAATATATTGGCTGTCGCCATGCATCAAAGCTTCATCAAACAACAAGACGAGTGAAAAATGAGCACGCTCCTTTACAACTGTAGGTAACTGATGGTAATTGTTCTCTGAGTTATTATTTTAAATCTTGATTTCACGCATATTTTTTATTAGGAATGAGGAATGTGAAAGAAATGAGAATTTATTAAGCCGGGAGTGGTTGTGCTAGAAACCGATTTATATACCGATTTAACCGATACGATATTTTTTTTCAACGAAAATCTACGACGCACTTTTGACGGAAGTTGTTCACTAATTACAGCTAAGTACTACAGGGCTATGTAGATGCTCGTCAGTTTCCGCCATAGGAGGTCTAGGGTATTAACCATTTCTTGTGCACCGGAAAAGATGGAGCGCTACAGAGGAGACCTATACTCAGCAGTGAGTTAAAAATATGAATAACTAGTTGCGCTCCGCGGTTTCACCTGCGGTCCCAGTGAGACGGCAGATAAAACCGCGACACCTAAAACCTATAATCCTCACTTTTGCATTTGTAATATTAGGTCGCGTCTAGACGGGCCATATTTTTACTGCATTACTGGTCCGGCAATGCTTATACAAAAAAATAATAATAAACGCGTCGACTTGTAAACCTTTACGTTTCGTCGGTTAAAAAAACTGCAAAGCCCAACACTGTAGCCCGGCCATCATCTTCCATGGTAGAAATGTATGACGATATGGCCAGGCCACACGTAAAATATTGCCGGGCCAGATTGCAGTTAAAATATGCCCCTTCGAGGAGCGCCCTTAGGATAATATAGGTTAGGGTAATGCTGATGATTAATTTAGTGGATAATCGTGGGAACAAGGAAAGTTTGTAATTAATATTTATGGTGCGTCTAAATTCTAGGAACTGGGTCTCTTCGGCATTTCCGCTGTCTCAATTAATCACAATTAAGAATACTTGCGTGATTAAAGCGAGAGCATTTCTGTTTCAACGAAAGTAGATATGTGTTAATTACGACGTAGTTTTCCGTTGCTATTTATTTCTTCAAACGATTTTGTTGAAAAAATTTACCTACCTATAAATTTCATACCTGCGTAAGAATGTTTTTTTTAATGAGAACGCAGCTGTCAATGAAAATTGAAGAAGCGAGTGACGTTTACATACCTACCCCTATTTACTTAGGTCACAAAGCATGAAATAGACTTAGGTACCTAGTGCTTACCTACTATCACGCGTAAAAACAGTCATTTGATTAGGTTCCTTAACTAGAACTGTACTTATTTGAATGGTAGGTCTTATTCAGTACCTGGGGCTATCAAAAAGGTTTTCGTTTGGCCATACATTTAAGCCAATTCCTTACTGTTTCCGCCAGGTGCGCTTTATTTAAATGTATGGAGCCAAAAAAAAAAAAAACGAAACGAAAACGGTAAACGTTTTCTAATTAGGTAGCGTAAGGCCTGCAGCACCCTTACCGTGAGTTTTGATCACGGTAAGGGTACTGCAGGCCTTGCGCGCTCAAGCACATTTTGTAAAAAACAAAATGTATCAATCAAAATGTATTAGTGCTAAGTGTAGGTGAGAGCAGGATCGGACTGAGCTGGAAGGGCCCGGGTGGCTGCACAAGCAAGGCCCCAGCGGGGGTGTAGCCCCTAACCTACCTACCGTCTGGCTTGCGGCAAGATCCGCAAGTCAAGTCCGAGGGGGGCCCGCGCCGGCTGGAGCCCGGCTGGCAAATGCCACCTTGACTAGGTATATGGCCAGTCCGACCCTGGGTGGGAGATGTAAACAAGCAGAAGAACGCTGATCCAACATTACTGACGAGAGTAACACTGTTAAATATAAACGATAATGATTAGGCGCTTGTATTTTAGCCGTGGATGCGTCGGGCCGCTACCAGTCAGCTCTGTTCGCGGGCAGCCGTTTCTGGCTCGGCTCTAAACAGGAGTGCCTGCGATTGGTAAGCACATCTTCTATCAAGTCAATTCAATTCGTTTATTCGGGTCATAATTATAACTATTATGAGTACTACAACACTTGACAACGTCATTTAAGTACAATGGCAGGTACTTGATTAGATATTAATTTAAAATTAAATGAAACAGTACAATAAGGGATATCGGATGTAAAATGGCCTTGTATCTGTGGGGAGACGGAGAGGGAGAAGGTCATGGCATTTATCTAATTTCACTTGTCAAGTTACCGCTTAGGCCCGACAGGGGACGCTGTCTTATTTTTGTACTATGTAGGTACTTATATTTTTTTCATAGCAAAGCTAGTGACTGTTCCTTTCTTAGTAAATAATTAATGACTACCTACTGCAATGAAATCTGTAAGGAGTTTTCCAAGTTTCACAGTTGTTCTTTATTTTATTCTTACTCATATCATCATACCATTTACTCATATCATATTTTTTTTCATTTAACATCGTAATCAAGCCAAATCATGTTACGTTAGCTACTTTAATCCTCAGGATGACAATTTCCGAGACGAAATAGACAACGAAACATTAGCTCTGCTGCGGAACAACGAGTACATCAACTCAGTGCTCCGGAGACAGAAGTATTTTGACGCAGGTAAGGTTATCACTATTAAAGTAAAAATTGATAAATAAATATTCGGGATACTTGAACAAACGGTCGTCTGACCCCAAACTAAGCAAAGCTTGTATTATGGCGGTCAGAGACTGATATACATACATATACACTTTTAAATACATATTTATATACTTAGATATTAACACCTAGACATAGAACGAATACAAATGTTCATCACATGAATTACCTATATCACTTATTCAATTACTGTGTAACATAGGTACCTAATTTTTGTTTGAAATCATCGGCTTGTAGATTTTTGTCCATGATTTTAACCGACTTCAAAACAGGAGGAAGTTCTCATTTCGATTGGATGTTTTTTTCTGTTTGTAGGTATGTTACGCGATCTTTCGGCCAATTATGAATCAATTTTGATGATTCTTTTTTTGTTTGGTAGATCACACTTCAGAGGTGATGCCATACACCTAAGTTCGGTCGAAAAAAAAAAGTCTAATTTTTTTTTACAAAATCCTATTTGGATGACAGGAAGTCGATTTTAAAGCTTTGCTTATTTATATTATTTCTTCGTAGTGAAAAGTATACCTATCCCAAAGTTTTTACCACAAGTACAACTTAGGTATAATCATACCTACTACTTCGAAAATTCGATGTTGATCTCAACCACGACCTATAACAGTTCTTGTATGTAATGAATATCGGGATACCCGATAACAACTCTTCAGAGTTGAACGACTGGCGCTGGCTGTCGCAGCCCGAGGCGCTGGTGGCGCGGCTGGCGGCCGCCGACCGCCGCCCGCCCTACCGCCTGCGCTACACCACGCTGCAGCTGCAGCTCAACGTTACCAAGATCACCATGCTCAAGGTATCGTCAATATGTCCTCCATGACGAACCTGTCTAGTGTTGGTTGGCTAGGTAACACTACTCTACCTGTAATTGAATTACTGTTCAAACATAAAAATCGCCACCAATCGAGTATAGTAGTAGTAGTAGTATGTAGTACCTAGTAGAGAAAGATATGAATAAGCTAAATATAAATAGCGTATTTCTTCGTATTAAAAGTGACAGTTGAAATATAAGCAAGGGCGCGGGAACACTAAAAATACTTGCCACATTTTGACAAAACCTATCTACTAACTGAGCATAATTTATTTTTCTGAATTCCCCAGTCGTACGACATAGTCCTCGGATTGTGTCTCCCTCGGTCCTGCCCACCTAGCGACGTTGAGTCCATCCTCAACTTCTCCATTATGCTCTCGGACAACCTTAAGACGAACCGCACCGTCCCCCGCACCGTCAACATCGTGTCATCCAGAACGATCCGCGGGGAGTTCCACATAGGAGACGACTCTGGCGCCATCTTGTTGATAACCATCACTCTACTGCTCGTAATAGTGGCGGCCGTCGCTACTCTGGTCGACTTGGACTTGATGAAATGCATTCGATACAAAAAACAGTCGATGAGCTTTGATCTACCGACTTACAACAACACCGAGACTAAGCTAGTCGACGAGTTGAAGCGAAAGCACGGCGAGATCAAAAGCATAGACGACATACTATCAGAAAGCAGTAATTTGAACTTAGTGTCAGTGAGTAAGATGTCAAAATCGCTCGCAACGCCTCCATCTATAGCTTTAGATGTTAACGCTGCCATGTCAGGGAGCTGCAACAGATGCGGCAAATACAAGAGGCAGTGTCCGAACAGCAAGCCGTTGGACAACTCGGCCACTTGTCCCAGAGTCAAGTACAGCTCGTTCGCGAGTCTCAGCACAGAAGACAGGAGGAAGAACAACTTCTTCTGCCGCCTTCTGCTGTGTTTCTCAGTATGTTACTGCTGGAAAAGGATTTTTAACAAGAATACGACGAACAGAGACTTGTCGTTGATCCATGTGATGAAGATCGTGGCTACTCTTTGGGTAATGTTCGTGCATGTTGCTGTCATGGTCGGGTATAATTCAGGTAAGCGCATGGTTGTGGAAATGTCCACTTATTTTTAAGAACCAATTCTACAAAGCAATCATTTCTAAATAATATTCATTTATCCTAGGCAGTTTTCTGCAGCAGATTGTTCTTGATACAACTGCGATTGGTAGAATTGGAACTCTACATTGGAACATGGAGCTTAAAGTACAAAATTTGATGCGAGTTCAAAACTTATTGGTTTCAGATAACGCAGGAGATATAAACGAACGCGACAATTTGTACTACATAGTGGTGACGGGGACGATTGCTTTCGACACGTTGTTTTTCGTGAGGTAATTTTTTTTAAAATAATTTTGTTTATAAGGGATATATTCAAGACGCTGCCCTGGATGCGGGCAGCGCAAGACCGGTCGTTGTGGAGATATTTGGAAAGGCCTTTGTTCAGTAGTGGACGTCTTCCGGCTTAAATTATGATGGTGAAGATTCCAATAAATACAGAAACGTAAGAATGGACTATGATATCCTATTTGTTTTAGTCGAGCAGATTTAAAATTGGTGCTGTCTCATCTATCATTTAACAAAATATGGATGTAACGTTATGTCACACAGGCTGTTCAATTCGTTATTTTGTCCACTGTGTAAATAAACGCCACTTTTCTCTCTTCCATTCTTCTCATTCTATAGTATTTCTAAACATGAAAATCTGTAATTTGATCTCAGTTGTTATTTGGTCATTTTAGCTGTTATTTTCTCTATGAATAAATATATACCTAAAAGTAGTTATGCACAAGTAGTAACATCGTGTGTATTTCCAGCGGCGTGTTCAGCGCGCACCACTTCTTCTACCTGCGCAGCCGCTACTCCGTGGAGCAGCTGGTGAGCTTCCGCGGCGCCTGCGGGGACCTCATGCACTGGCTCTGCACCGTCACCAACCGGGCCAGCAGGTGAGCTGTCCCTCTCGTGGGAATAGGTATGGGAGGGAGAGAGATGGGGATATCAATATAAACGGATAGTGTACAACTGTTCAATGACTAACTTTATTATTATTACTTTACTAAAGAATGTATACCTAATAGGACTAATATTAATATCTTAGAATCACTTGACATGTTAATAATACTTCCGAAATAAATTAATATGAGTATGAAATATAGCGCGAGCCAGGATGTGGCCCCTGAGCTAAGACTGTATTCCTAGGTTTTCCGTTGGCATAATGCATATTGTTATGATATGGACATTCATAGTCAAGCAGCATAAAGTAGTTTTAAGACCGTAAAACGATTTTACTTATTCGTATTTGCAAGTAGTTAATTTTTATCTCAGTTAAGTGTTACAAAAAATATTTAATACTATAGTGTCTGTCTCACTTCACAGATCAGCCATTCAAGCTCTATTGAGCTCGCTTTGCTTAAAGAACAAACATAATTCTTCAATTCAATTCAATTATTTATTGCGTTTATGAGTAAAATACAGGTGTCAACAATTATACATATACTTGACTACGGTGATGTCTGCTATCTTGATCTCACACAGGACCAGTTCAACAAACTTGAACGCCTTCAAAACCTCTGTATTAGGTTCATATTTGGCTTGCGCAAGTATGACCATGTTTCCGAGTTTCGAGCCAAACTCAAGTGGCTACCCATTCGTCGTCGGCGTGATGTTCGAATTGTGTGTCTTCTCTACACTGTGCTATTTCACCCTTCCTCCCCCCATTACCTCCAGGAACGTTTCAAGTACCTCCACAGCACTCACCCTTTTTCCTTAAGATCGGCAGAGAATCTTAAGTTAACCATTCCTTCACACAGAACCAAGTTTTATTCCTCCTCTTTTACAATTCAAGCAGTTATTTTGTGGAATGACCTACCTATCGACGTTAAGCGTGCTCCTTCGCTTGACGTCTTTAAGAGTCGTGTCAAGGCTCACTATCTCTCAAAACAATAGCCGTTTTGAAAGATAGTAAGATACTCGTATGTATGTCACAAAAGTCGCACTATGTATGTATTTATTTATATATAGTGACATTTATTTTTAAACAATTTTAAAGTATTTATATTATATTTATTTCGTCTACTTATTAGTATTTATTTGTGTATTTTTATTATTTTTATCTTATTATTTTTTACGTCTTGTAAAATTATGTATTAGATTATTACTATTGTATTAGTATTAGAACTTTCAAGGCCTCAACTTATATAAATGTTCCTGTCCATTCAGGTTGCCTGGAAGAGATCGCTTTGAGCGATAAGGCCGCCCATTAAAAACTTAGTTAAGCCCTATTTAAGTACTATTGTAATTATTTTATGTTTTTAATAAAGAGTTGTTGTTGTTGTTGTAAAGCGCCATAATGTGCCTTTCGGCGTGCAACTATTTACAAGTCGTTGATCACTTTGGTGTAACGCTCTGGCAACAATAAATATTTTCTTAATAAATCTAGAGGTATGAGCTTAAATGTTGTATGACTGGATTGTGCACCAAATATTTTTATTAACGTGTTGTGTTTCTGTAGATTGCTGCCATCGTACGCGTACACAGTGCTACTCTCCGCGGTGGTGTCGCGCGCCACCCGCGGCTACTCCACGCTGGCGCTGCCAGACGGCGACCACCAGAACTGCGACCACTACTGGTGGCGCAACCTGCTCTACATCACCAACATCTACCCGCGACACGAGCAGGTCAGTTGGTAAATGGTCTATTCTACAGTGCTGAGAGGGTCAGCCGCTCTTATATTGTCAGACAACGGTCACCAATTTTTGGTGCGCGTAAACTATGTGCCGTTTTGTCATAACATTAGGATTTTACCGTTTTTGTTTAGATATTTACTATTAATCATGCCAATAAAAAAATACTACTTTGTATATTTCATTACGAAATGTCCGAGTCTCCTATAAAACATTTTATGACCATAAAGATACACCAACTGTTGTTAAAATATCTTTGACAGCTTTTTACCCGACGGCCAGGCAGGGTTGTTTTTCTTTCGTATGTACTCATATGTTTGTAAATTTCATTATTACCTCGTATCTTTCAAACGGCTGCAAGGATTTCGACAGTTAAGGTATCCTTATATTCGTCTTAAAACTCTAAGGCCCGTATGCTAAAACGACGCTCAGTCATGGAATTTTGTGTTAAAGCTGTTTTTATGTATGGGAACCAGTACCAGTTTTAAATTGAGATTCAGTATTGAGCTCATTTTAACGGGCCTAAGTGTCCTAAGATAGGTGTGCAGTCGGGTTTTTGATTTTTTATCAGACCTACTTGTTTGCAAAAAAATTGAATATAAAAACGTGTGTCGTGTGTTGTTCGTTCCAGTGTCTCCAAATATCGTGGTACCTAAGTACCGAGACTCAGCTACACGCGGTGGGCGCGGCGGCGTGCGCGGCGGCGGCGGCCGCGCCGGCGCGCGCTCGGCTCGTCGTCGTCACTGTGGCGGCCTTCGCGCTGGCTTCCACTGCCGTCGACGTTAGCGGGGCGTACCTAGACCAGGACACACTGTGAGTGTCTGCTTAGCTGAAGGACGATCGTGGATCTGTGTTTTGATTGTGAGAGGCCCGCTCGGCTCGTCGTCACCGACACGCCGTTTGGGCTGGTTGCTATACTGCTGCCGATGTTAGCGAAGCTTATCTAGACCAGGACATACTGTGAGTATCCACTTGGCTGAAGGACAACCGTGGGTCTGTGATTTGATGTCGAGAGGTCGCATGGCTTGTTGTGGGACTGCCGCTGTGTGCGCCTGTCACATCAGGCTCGAAGGACCAACCGGTGGTCAGAATACTCGTCTGTTTAAGTGCTCTATATTATTCCTCTCTTTTACCTATTCTTCTGTCTAGTAAAGCTTGCAATTACTTGTAAATGGTATTTATTAGTGCTCTGATCTGCCGTCAATGATTATTCGGATGGCTAGTGTAACGTTCTATTTACGACTACCCTCATTTTTTTTCTGTATTAAATATAACTTTGTATAACTACCTAGTTGTTCTTATTGCTACCTACTACACCTAAATAGGTAGGACAACTAGGAACGTTACATTGGCGCCCAACGTGGGGCCTTAATTACTGGTTGCGTTTACGCAGTGAGTGTTTTTAAATTAAAAGAGTAACGAACCGTTACTAGGTTTCACTAGTTTCACTACACTTTGATGTGCATTGGTCATTTGCTAGGCAACTTGAGACAGGTCTGGAGTGTGATGTCGGGGAGGGATGATTGAAATACGTTGTATCCGTTTGAAAGCAGTTAATTGACTAACTTAACTAACGAACACACTGCAGGAGATTAAGATCGGACCAAACGTAATAAATGCGTTGTAATGTAGTTGTAATAAATAAACGACGTTCTGAATAGCATGTTGTTTTGTGTGCAGGTACACGGACACGTACTCCGTGTACGTGGAGGCGGTGCAGCGCGGCTGGGCGCGCGCCGCGCCCTACTGCCTGGGGCTCGCGGCCGGCTGGCTGGCGCACGTGCTGCGGGGGCGGATCAAACTCACCAAGGTGGGTGGCCAGGGTAGAGTAGACTGGTGGTTGTTCCGGCTCGAAGGACCAAAGTGGAGAGCGTGTCTTACTGCGTGGGGCTCGCTAAGGAAGGTGGCCATAAGAATCGACACTCGACCTCCGGCTCGAAGGACCAAAATGGCAAGTTAAAAATGGATAGTCAAGACTTTGGTTGTTGTATTGGCTTGATGGAGCAAAAGTGAGAAGTCGAGAAATAGATACACGAACTGGAGTTGACTTCGTTTTGGTTCGAAGGACCAAAAGTAGAAAATCGAGAAATAAATAAATATAGAAAGTGGAAGGTTTTGCTTAATGGATAATGGTTAAATATCTAAATGAGTCTAATAGTTGCTTTTCCTATTTCAGCAATGTGGGTTTGATAGCATCACAAAATAGCAACAGTGAGAGACGGGAACAGACGCATCACTGTGCAAATTTTAGTTCCTAACAATTTGTCCACTACATATTTTGAAAATTCAACGCGAAGAGTGGGGCCTCTTACCCTCGTTTTTGACCTTTCAGCCGCCAGACATTTATGTACCCTGCGCGATTAAGCACACTGTGAGGTCTCATAGTAATGTTTGTGAATACGAGGGTTAGCATCAGAGCACTGGACACGTCTTGGGTCGCGGCTCCATCAAAGCGAGCAGGCGAGCGAGCGGCTAATCTTTATGAGAGTACTTGTGTTGGCGTGCAGGTGCTGTCGCTGCTGCTGTGGGGCACGTCGCTGGCGCTGCTGTGCGCGGCGGCGGCGCTGCCCCGCGCGCGGCCGCGCTGGCTGGCGGCGGGCCTGCACGTGGCCTGGCCCTGCGCGCTGCTCTGGCCTGCGCTCGCCGCCTCTACCACCTACGCAGGTCTGCAACAACTCGTAACACATGCATTCTCATCTCATCGCGCCACACTAAAACCCAACATCCTTCTTACACATATTATGTACTAGCTGCGCCCCGCGGTTTCACCCGCGGTTAAAAAGTATCCTATGTGTTATTCTAGACTATAATCTAAACTAACGCCGAACATTCAACAAACATTCATCCATCCATCCATACATACAATTTTCGCGTTTATAATATTAGTAGGATATACCTATGTTTGAATCGAGTCGTATCAGGAGTGCGAGCGCCACCCACGTGTACCCACGATCGCAATCGTTTAGAAACGTTTCCGATCGGATCCCACAAATTTCAAACTCAAGTTGTTCGAATCTCAATCTACTTTTATAAATTTTGGAATAGTGAATCGAGTATAAATCCGATTGGAAGAATAAATCACGTTTAAATATGTACCTTATGCTCCGTGCGGATCAGTGCGTGACCAACTATAATACTCGAGAATATATAGTATGAATTACGAGTAATTCATACTTTATACGTATATGTTACAACTTTAATGTTAACTATTCCGAGAACACTGACTTATTTAATACGAGACAAAATTATTTTAAAAATTACATGTTTTCCAAATTTTTGGTGTAAGTAATAATTATTTATTCTATACTTTTTATAATTGTTACAATTTTTTTAAAAATTGATATGTACAGCTTTACGGTACAATCTTTTACTTTGGGTAGTATGTACGTTTTTCTACTATTTATGTTTGTATCTAGCTTATTTCCATTCTTGTTATTTCGATACTTATGTAACACTTTCACACTTTCTTTTCGACACTTTCTTTCAATTTTATTTTTCGTACTTTATTAGTGAAAACTATCTAGGCTTATTTGTTTTATTTCGTTGTGTACTTAGTTTATTGTTTAACAGCTGTTTGTTTTCCTATCAATAAAAAAATAAATAAAACTTATGAATGCGGACTGAGATTCAAATAATTTGAGTTTAAAAGTTTTGGAATCCGAACATTTTCGAATGATTGTGAATACCTATGCTGGTGGCACTCGATGGAGTTAGTGACGCGCGTGCCAACGATTCGAGATATTACTCTTCCTTTGGCGGGCGGCGCGAGCGGTCATCACTGAACCATCGCGCGTTCTACGATACGTACCAGGGTTTAAATTTCCGAACTCGCACCACTGCTGAGTTATATGTGACTTATCCACTGTGCAATTAGTTGTTCGAATTATAATTTGATTAAGTGTACGAGCGTATTTCGTTCATCCAAAACTACCCACCGACGCCCACAGTTAACAGGATGAGTGCTAATGATGATGATGAAAACTGTCTGCCTCCGTCAAATATACATTTTTTCGTCACATGCTGTTGTCATTCACCAATTAACTTCTATTTCTGTTAAGTACTTCAACAGACATGACATTAGACATGTTTCTTATTATCTTAGCTGTTGTAGTGTAAGGTAAATACTTCCCTAACCCTCCTTCTCTCTGCTTTGTCTAATTGGGTCAATTTCATCACTTAGGAGTCCAGTTCGTCCCTCTATCTTTTTCTGAGGGTAGTTTTGAAAAAAAAAATCGTGTATTGTCTTGTTGCAGCGTGGTTCCGGCGCTTGTCAGGCGGCGCGTGCGCAGCGCTGAGCCGGCTGAGCTACAGCGCGCTGCTGCTGCACGGCGCCGCGGCGCGCGCGCTGCTCGTGTCGAGCGACGCCGCGCTCTGCTCGCATGTCGCATGTATCGTGAGTAGCTTAGCAATGTATAGCTGTCTATATACTGGCGCGTGTCAGACGGCGCGTGCGCAGCGCTGAGCCGACTGAAAGGCTAAAAGGGTCCTCAATATAGCCTATAAATAAATCCTTTGACACTTGATCTAATGACACCTTGCAATCAAAAATCGGTCGAGCCGCTTAAACGTCACATAGGTAACATTTATTTTCTGGGATCAAATAGATAGATAGAAATATACTTAAATATACTCGTAAAGAATAACCATCTACACAGTCCGCCCAGATTCAAAATGTTCGAAATCTTCGTATAATGACGTAGACGTCATCCTCCCTCATGCGTTCTGCCATTTCTTTTTGTCCGACAACTTCTTCAAAGACATGTCGGATCGCGTTGCAAGCTGGCTCGCTGCCCATCATGGCCACAAAACGGCCACGGCTGGCAGCGACAGATCAGCTCCAACCTCAGCCACAAGCTGGGATCGATCGCTGTCCCACGACTCTATGACGGCTGAGCATTACTCCAGCGTATCTTGCGCCGTCTCTTCTGCATGACCGCAACCGTGACACATCGGGGTCAGCTCTCTCCTGGCCATCCTGTACAGGTATTCGCCAAACCAGTCATGGTCTTACCGGACCTGGATGAGCCTGTAGGAGAGAGCCCCATGTGTCCTCTCGACCCATTCCTTTAGGATGGGTCGGACCGCCTCTACTGTACGATGACGGGCACTAGGGTCCTCCATCCTCCGCTGCCATTCCTGCATGAGTACAATGGTGTCCTAAAATATGTCAGTCGTTTAAAGAGACACCCTATAAATGTATATTTCCCTGTGTGCAGTGGATGTACTGGGCAGGCTCGTGCGGCGCGGCGCTGGCGGGTGCGCTGCTGCTGTCGCTGCTGCTGGAGACGCCCGCCTGCGCGCTGCTGCGGAGGCTCTCCGACTGTGCCACGTGACACACCACACCACACGATCTCCTACTTAACGCAGGAACACTAGCACTGAAAGTAAGCTTGACGAAGGACTTGGTACAGCGAACACATGACATGCAACATAACGCAGGAAACACAGTACTTTACTAAGATGCACTATACTCTAAACTCCAGTTCGAAGGTTTATCATAGGTAAAGGTAGAAATTGTATGTTCAATAATAATATGTACGAGTATGTATCTAAATGTATCAATACTATAACGAACTATGCAAATGTCCATTGAGGTAGCTCATATCCTCTTCAAAATAGGATGTCCAAGAACAATGTGTATGTAGTAAGTACTGTCAGTTCTGGAGTAATTTGCTTTGTTACTCTCCAGGGAAAGTGTTCATATAAATATCGATTGTTTTATGTACTCGCAGTAGTTACTCATTTAAATTAGTTGATTGATTGATTAATAATAAATGTGTGTAATTATAATTATACAGGACCAAAAATAATATTCAGGGTCATCAGGAAAGGGTGTACTACGCTGAAAGGGCGACATTGTACTCATCATTATGAACGACTTCCAGTATGGGATCAGGGATTGGAGTTGGCTCCATAGTGAAGGTTGAGTACAATGACCCCCTTCTGGCTTAGTACACCCTATACCGATAACCCTGTTTATCTACTTATACCAATGAATGTTATTACCAATAGGTTCTTAAGTTTTAACTGTTGATTTTAGTAATTAGAATAAAACAAGTTAATAATAAAAATATTTATTATAATCGGTAAAAACTTATAATTAATTCAATAATATTTATAATACATAACTTATTTATAATACATTAAGTACAGAGTATGTACAGCCGCGAACGAAATCGACCAAATAAATGGTCAAGGGGGCCTATTCTGGCATGTGCAACATCTCGGTCATTTGTTCTTCTTGTTAAAAAAATCAAGAGTGACAGGATTTCGCACGTAGTAGAATAGGGCCCCTGCGCCGAAATGAAAAACGACTTTCTATAATGTCATGTCATAAGACAAGCCTAAGAAATGACTAATTTTGGTATTGGTTTACAATACCATAGTTACATTTAAAATTTCAGAAACGAATGCTTTAAAAAAAATTAAAAAATGTTACAAATGATTACAGCAGTATTTGTGTAAGTTACATTGGTAACATAAAATCCTTGAGCATAAGTTGGTGCAACAAGTGGCCCTGCCTATTTTATTTTAATTAACACATCGTGTCAAAACTACACAACATATATCATTGCTAAAATACATAAATACTTATATTTCTTGTACAAACTGAAAGATGTATAGTTGTTAAATTTTATCGCCTTTGCTCCAAAAGCAAGCAAATCAAAAAACCGAAATTATCATAAAACTATTTTCGAAAACGAAATAAGTAATTAAGATTGACTCATTAATGTATTTTGTAGCGTTGTACTTCAGTCGACATACACATGTATCACTAACTTAAATTTAAATCTTTGTACATGTAATCTAACTAAAAATAACTTCCAAATCTAAGTTTTGTACATTTTCGTGTACAAATGTTTCTGCAGTTATTTTTTAGTTCTTAGTTAGAAGCTCTCGGGAGGTCGGACTGGCTGGCCCTAGTGTTAGTCTGTGCAGGTATCATAACGTGATTATGATAATAAATAAATGAGTGAATGATAAGTCGTTATTTTTATTGTACTGCCTACGACTAACTGAGCCCTAGTGTGAGCTAATTTTGAGCTTGCCTCGAAGCGGATGAGAATTTCGGCGCATGTCTAAGCGTCTAAAAGTGCTGTCAACTTGAGAGAAGACGAGCCGAATACGTAACTTCCTAAAAATATTACTTAGAAAAATATTTCGATGCGTTTAAGGCCTTAAAGGAGATTAGGTTCGAATCCCGGCTTGGAAAATGTTCTTTTTAATTTTCAATCTCGTTTTCGTGGTGTGAAAATGTAAAACTTTGTAGAAGCTATGTAGTATTTCAAGATTCAAGATATTTTATTTGCAACCATACCGTACAAGATGTTAAAAATGTGAGTACATAGTCCAATGGACCCTGTCGGGCTCTGCAAGATTTGGTAGAGAGGAGGAGGCTACTTTATATAGAAAAATATTACATATGTCCAAAATCGAAAACTTTACTATAAATTGTCAAAAAAAACTTTGCCACAGCTTACGAACCGGGATCTGCTTTTTTCACATTTACGCTATTTTTCGTAATCAATAGAATCACATAAACATTGCGATGGGATCGCCATCAATGTGTTCAGTTGAATAACTGTATCAGGGACCCTATTCGGAGATTTGAGATTTTCATCTCACCATTTTTCGTCCTTGTTGCTCTCGTTTGAATCGTCATAGGTGTGAGAGTGACCAAGATAAAATCTCATCTCATATCACGCGCAGGAATAGCCCCCCAGACTCGATGCGGTTTCCTCTCTATGTATATACTGAGCAATCAATTAACTTGATTATGCCCACCCAAAAACTGTCAAATTTGTTTGTTTGTTATACCATTGTAGTGATAAGCTTCAGCGTGCCCCCACTGATCGCTAAACGTAACGCATGCGAGTTTTAAGACTGTTCAGCGCCATCTGCCATGATTTTTAAGAAATTATTCGAAGTACGTAACCTGTACAGTGCCATCTACCATGATTTTGAAGAAGTTATTCGCGCTACCTGGGGCCCTATTCGGAGATTTGAGATTTTCATCTCGCCCTTTTTAGTCCTTGTTGCTCTCGTTTGAATAGTCATAGGTGAGAGAGTGGTCAAGATAAAATCTCATCTCATCTCACGAGTAGGAATAGCCCCCTGAACTTGAATAAAATAAAAATACAATAACGGGCTACGTAACGTATCGTACCTATTACGTGAAAGAAGAAAAAAAAAATTTTCTTTCTATAAATTCTTGTTTATTTTTGCGTGGCTTTTGGTATTTTATTATCAGAAACTAGATAAGATAAGAAGTCCGATTTCCCATCATGTAATTCGTCAGTCGTGTAAAGCCATGCCAAATACGATTATGGTAAAAAAAATTATTTTTGTTGATAATTTTTTTAAAAATGCTTGACGATTTTGTTAAACTTCGTTCGAAAACAACGCGTTTTTATCGCAATCTCTGCCTATGTTCTTACCATGTCATTGCAATTACGGAAACCTGTGGCCCTATTCGGAGATTTAAGATTTTCATCTCACTTTTTTTCATCCTTGTTGCTCTCGTTTGAAACGTCATAGGTGTGAGAGTGACCAAGATACAATCTCATCTCATCTCACGTGTAGGAATAGCCCCCCTGCATGGTTGCTGGACAGTGTGAGTGACTCAGATCTCTTTGATAACCGATACTCGGGATGGCGCCGGGATCGTAATTACAATCTGACTGGGGGGCTATTCCTACTCGTGAGATGAGATGAGATTTTATCTTGGTCACTTTCACACCTATGACTATTCAAACGAGAGCAACAAGGACGAAAAAGGGTAAGATGAAAATCTCAAATCTCCAAATAGGGCCTCTGGTCAGTCGCGGGAGGGGATAATGGTCAATCCTGGTCAATCCTCATAGCTGTGCGGAAGGATATCTATGTGACGTCACAGCCCACCTATCATTCCTCCGCGGAAGATGTATGGATTACTCTTCTAGTCAAGCACAAGGATAGGTCGCCTATGAGTATTCATATATGTAGTATTTATTTATGTAAACAAAACATGGGCTTTTCTTTTTCATTAACAATTACAATCATTTTTATCTCAACTTTTCAATATGGTCATATCTAAACCGTCAGACAAATTTATAGTGCTTGGTGACTTAACTTGAGTAATATTGATTGGGTATCTGGTAACGGCTCATCTTTACAACCCTCAAATTGATATGTATAGTAGCGACGAGCATCTACTCATTGATGATTTGTATACTTGCGAACATCGCCAGTACAATGGTGTTCGAAATGTTTACGGTAAGATTCTTGACTTAGCTTTGTCAAATGTCGATATCTCTGTGTCAGAGTGCGAGGAGCCCCTAGTAACGTAACAATTGACCAGTGGGGCTATAAGAACGGAATTATCCCCCAGTTCACTAGAAAGTGCCGTCGATTCATTCTATACAGTACTGGAGCGTTTGAGAAATAAGTATATACCTTCAAAACATGTTAATAATAAAACATTTCCCAATTGGATCACACCAGCACTTAAGAAATAAATTAAAGAAAAGTCCGTATCTCTCCAAAGTCTACGGGAATAGGGTAAACTTAGAAACCTATAAACTATTATTACGTGATAGAGTTAAATGCCTCGAATATCGATGTTATCGAGACTACTTGGTCAAGATAGAAAATTCCATTGAAAAGAATCCGAAGCATTTTTGGTCATTTATTAAATTACGCTCCAAATCAGGTGGTATTCCTTGAAGCCTGAAATACTAGGACACAGTAGCGGCTACTGGAGAAGCAATCTGTGAAGTTTTTTCGAATATTGCGCACTCAATAAGCTGTACCTTAACCTTACTAAGTGTACAGTAGTAACGTTCACGCATAATAGACTAGTAATAGCGTCATCATACTCGTTGAAAGGCCAGGTACTCCAAAAAAGCAGCTCAGCTAAAGATCTTGGGGTGGTCCATGACTCATAATCCATAACTTCTTTTCGCAGATCACATAGAGTCTATTGTAGCCAAACCATCACGAGCCGTCATGCCGTCATTTGTCATGCGTGCTTCTGGTGACTTCAAACGAGCTAAGACTTTTAAAATTATTTATTGCACATTTGTTGCCCGGTATGACAAGTACATTTCCAGAATTGAGCGAATCCAGATTAAATTCTTAAAGTATCAGTGCCATCGTCTTCGAATTCCTTACTCATTCGATAATTATTTTAATCTTTGCAGAAAGTTTCATCTTCTACCTCTTTCAAAACGACGTGAAATTGCAGACCTCTTCTATCTTCCTTACATTACGAATAACATTGTTGTTTGTCTGGACCTCATAAATAAAATCAATTTGAAGGTTCCTCTTAGGGCAACCAGATTTAATGCATCGTTGTTCACTCCTGTAGTGTCAACTAAGATAGACAGAACTCTTACTTGTGGCGAGCAAGCAACAACTTTAATAAACTGAGCAAGCGACTTGACCTGTTTTGCACTAGAGCTTCTTCGGCGAGGCGGCGGCTGAGCAGTGAATTTTTCCTACCTAACGACCAGCTGGAGCGTAGATAGAGCGTGGAGCGTATTTTAATAATTTTTTCAATATTTATTTTACTAAACTACTTAATTATTAATCTTCTTAATGTTTGCGTTTTCTTCTTATCTAAAGTGTATCTATTCGTGAGAACCTATTATTGGCTTTCCATAGTTTATTTTTATTGTAGGTGTATTTTTAATGTTAGTAGCTGTGTTGGTTCTCCTACAAATATGTAAATAAATAAAAATAAAAAGAAGTTAATTTTTAAAAATATTTATTATAATCGGTAAAAACTTACAATTAATTCAATAATATTTACAACTTATTTACAATACATTAAGTACAGAGTATGTACAGCTGCGAACGAAATCGACCAAATAAATGGTCAGGGGGGCCTATTCTGGCGTGTGCAATATCTCGGTCATTTGTTCTTCTTGTTCAAAAAATCAAGAGTGACAGGGTATCGCACGTGGTAGAAAAGGGCCCCTGCGCCGAAATGAAAAACTACTTTTAATAATGTCATGTCATAAGATGAGCCTAAGAAAGGACTAATTTTGGTATTGGTTACCATACATTTAAAATTTCAGGAACGAATGCTTTTAAAAAATTTAAAAATGTTACTAATGATTACAGCAGTATTTGTGTGAGTTACATTGGTAACATTAGATCCTTGAGCATAAGTTGGTGCAACAAGTGGCCCTACCTACTATATTTTAATTAACACATCGTGTCAAAACTACACAACATACGTCATTGCTAAAAAACATTAATATATTTCTTGTAAAATATAAACTGAAGATTCGGGATGGGAAGTGAAATTTGAGTGACTAAACTACATTGTATTGTATTGTTTTGAATTTAATTTAATGTTATTAAAATGAAATTAAATTATTTAAACGGAAAGATGTTTATTTGTTCAATTTTATCGCATTTACTCCAAAAGTCAGCAAGTCTATAACCGAAATTATCATACAATTATTTTCGAAAACGAAATAAGTAATTAAGATTGACTCATTAATGTATTTTGTAGCGTTGTACTTCAGTCGACATACACATGTATCACTAACTTAAATTTAAATCTTTGTACATGTAATCTAACTAAAAATAATTTCCAAAATCTAAGTTTTGTACATTTTCTTGTACAAAAGTTTCTGCAGTTATTTTTTTAGTTTTAGTTACAAGCTCTCGGGAGGTCGGACTAACATTTGTGAAAAGTAATTTCGTACAGGCCGAGTGGCTGGCCCTAGTGTTAGTCTGTGCAGGTATCATAACGTGATTATGATAATAAATAAATGAGTGAATGATAAGTCGTTAGTTTTATTGTACTGCCTACGACTAACCGCGCCCTAGCGTGAGCTAATTTTGAGCTTGCCTCGAAGCGGATGAGAATTTCGGCGGATGTAGCTGGCAACTTGAGAGAAGACGAGCCGAATACGTAGCTTCCTAAAAAATATTACTTAGAAAAATATCTCGATGCGTTTAAGGCCTTAAAGGAGATTAGGTTCGAATCCCGGCTTGGAAAATGTTCTTTTTAATTTTCAATCTCGTTTTCGTGGTGTGAACATTTAAGACTTTGTAGAAGCTATGTAGTATTATGCCACAGCTTACGAACCGGGATCTGCTTTTTTCACATTTTTCTTAAAACACAGCTACGCCATTTTTCGTAATCAATAGAATCACATAAACATTGCGATGGGATCGCCACCAGTGTGTTCAGTTGAATAACTGTATCAGACTCGATGCGGTTTCCTCTGCGGTGACAGTATCTTGAGCATGGTGACGATGGGCGCCTCGAAGGCGACCGAGATGACGAGCGCTAGGAAGAACGAGATCACCGCCAGGCCCAGGAACAGCACGAACTGAGGAGGAACGGATTATTGTAAAACTGGTACTATAACTGTTGGAGACCTAGTCCTAACTCAATGTCTGAGTTCGGCCATCGTTTTGATCAAATCTCGAAGTAGTGTGAGTAATAAAATAAAATCACAGACTACACGTTAAGACCAATAGTACTCTACTGAAATTAGGTATGTGTTCATCAACTTTGCAATCAATCATATTTCTGAGGGTGTCAAGGCCACAAATGCATAAATGCAGTACTTAGTATCACTCCCTATTGGTCCTTCGAACCGCATTCAAGTCAAGTCAAGTCAAAATGTTTTTATTCAATTTAGGTATCAAAGATACACTTATGAACGTCAAAGTTATTTAAATAGACTCGACCGCCTTGTTCGGATAAAAAGCCTCTACTCAGAAGAACAGGCAAGAAACTGAGGGGCATTATTTTTTCAAATAATAAATAAATTAGTCTCACAAATTTTGGCTTACAACTAGGTAATATCTATAAATATTAGTGGCTACTTGGCGGAAGTGGAAGGCTCCAGACATCTTTATCTTCTAAATAATTCTTAACCTTATAATATCCTCTTTTCATTAATGTAGTTTTTACATGTGATTTGAATTTTCCCTCGGTGAGCCCTGTTATATTTTTCGGGATTTTATTGTAAAAACTAACGCAGTTGCCTAAAAATGACTTTCTTGACTTAGTCAGTCTAAATCTCTGTACAGCTATCCTATCCTTATTTCTAGTGTTATAATTGTGATAGTCACTGTTCAATTTAAATTTATGTAGATTTTTGCGAACGTGCATAATATTTTCAAAGATATATAAAGAAGGTAAAGTTAAAATATTTATTTCTTTAAATAAATCTCTCAATGATTCACGGGGACCCATTCCGTAGATAGCGCGGACCGCTCGCTTTTGCAAAATAAAAATGGCCTCCACTTCAGCAGCTGATCCCCACAGCAAAATGCCATATGACATTATGCTGTGGAAGTAAGCAAAGTAAACCATCCGAGCTGTAGCTATATCCGTCAGTTGCCTAATCTTGCGAACCGCATAAGCAGCAGAACTAAGTCTCCCAGACAGAGCACTAATATGTGGACCCCATTGCAGTTTGGAATCAATGCTTATACCCAGGAACACCGTCGCCTTGTCTATGTTAAGTTTATCGCCCTCAAGCATTACGTTTGGTTCTATATATCTAACATTAGGCATGGAAAACTTTAAACACTTAGTTTTTTTTGCATTTAGTAACAAATTGTTCGCAGCGAACCATCTCGAAATAATAGTCAGTACGTTGTTCACATGCACAAGTTCACTATCTTTCCTATCTGTTCTAAAAATAAGAGATGTATCATCAGCAAATAGAACTATGTCTGTAAGGTCCTTAACCATATACGGCAAATCATTTATATACGCCAAAAATAAGAACGGGCCTAAGATAGAACCTTGTGGTACTCCCATTGTAACTAAAGATCCGGCAGATGTGACGCCATTAATTCCCACTTTTTGTTGTCTATCAGTTAAATATGACTCGACAAGATCTAGAGCGATTCCACGAATTCCGTAGTGGTGTAATTTACGGATCAAGGTGCGGTGTTCTACACAATCAAACGCTTTGGAAAGATCACAAAAGACACCGATGGCATCCTGTGAACTCTCCCAAGCTTCCATCACATGCGTAACTAATCGAACTCCCGCATCTGTTGTTGATCTACTTTTCGTGTAACCGAACTGATTTTCGTTTAATATACTGTGTATGTTAAAGTGACACAACAGTTGATTAAGTATAATCTTTTCAAATATTTTACTCAAAGCCGGAAGCACAGAGATGGGTCTGTAATTCGAGGGATCTGACTTACTACCCGATTTGAAGATAGGGGTAATTTTGCTGTTTTTCATTAAATCGGGAAATGTGCCTCTGTCAATACACATGTTAAATATGACCATGAGGTGTGGTGCAATAGTTTCTATTAAAGACTCTAACACTTTACTTTTAGGTTCAGTGCTGCTGATATGTCGCGGTGATGCAAAAGTACTCCTACAACATTAGAACGTTCAACTGTCGATGTCTCAGCAGCACTAGCAATAATAAGTAGGTACAAAGTAGTATGTCGCGCTAGAACGGGTACAGACAAAGTCAAGAAACTGAGTCCGAAGACGAAGTTGAGAGACTTTGACTTGACGAGAGTCTCTTGACTTTAGGTCTTTAGGTTCTTGTATCTATCCCAGTTCTCGTTCGAGACCGAAACAAGTCAAGCACCTAAAGCAAAACAACGGTCTCGTGTCTCGCGAAGATTGTAGTCAGCATGTTGTATACTCACGACGAGCAGCTCGCCCAGGTGGATGGGGTGCGTGAGGTGCATGGCCACGTAGCGCAGCACCACCGGGTGCACCAGGTACGTGCAGTACGTGACGCGCGAGAACGGGTACAGCACCGGCGCGCTCAGCAGCGGGCGCACCCAGCCTGCAACCGCACATCAGATTGTATTAATTGCTAGCTCCCATAGTTACACACCGCAATAGTAAAGTGAATCCTTGCAACACGCAACGAAATCGCATGACTCAATGACCTGGTTCTAGGCATGGACGGTGTGGTACCGACAAAGGTTTTCGAGCCGATTGGATAGTGGCGTTGGCGTCGAAAATCATCTTAGAAAATGGTCTACCCATCACATCTCTAGTAACGGACCGTATGCCTAACAAAAGGACCACGTGGCTTCGTTAAATTTCCACTATGCTACAAAATTTACCAATCTAGTTGCTTAGATAAATTTTTATGGGAGATGTGGAATTTTAAAGTGGAAGAATTTTATCGCACCGTGAATGTACTGAGTACGTATCTGAGTACACCGTATCTCTACAAACAGATGGAACAGATTCACTGAAATATGAAATGAAATGTCTTGTAATATGTACGCACCGCCGTGTCCCGTGGAGCAGGCCACGATGACCCAGCCCACGCAGGCGGCCCACAGCGAGTGCGAGAGCGCGCTGTACACGGCGGCCGACGCCACACCCAGCTCCGTCTGGTACAGCCCGAAGATCAGGAACAGCAGCGTTGCCGCGCACACCACCCACCCCACCCACGCCCATATCTGCGGGCAACACGATCGGAAGTTAGTTTCGTAATACCTTCACACTTGTAGGTCACTGTATCGTCATAAAATAGCATTTTTCATGCTGGAGTTTGGACATCAATAGTTTGGTCGGAGTACCTACATGTATTAATGACTATTTTGTTTGCAAAATAGGTGTTCACGAACGCGATGTTATTTATACTGATCTGCATTTATCGTAGGATAGCTTTCAGAGTTAATGTTAGGTCTCCTAACATATTCCTCATCCTGATCTGACACTTACCCTGCTCATCCTAATCTTCAAGTTAGTCTTGAAGAGTATCCATCCGACGAGCATGCCAACCAAGTAGGGGCCGAGCCTCGTCCATGGCTTGTCGTATATCTTGTCGAACTGCGTGAAAGGATCCTCGTTGTTGGGGATGTGCTCGTTGCTCCACGACACGTAGCCCGTCGTTACGAGGGAGGATACGAAGAACACGCCGGTCAGGCACGCTGACAGCTTGAAGTGGCTGCGATAGCAAGAATAGTAGGGTGATTTGTCAAGCAAGATTGGACAGATATTGCTTGCAAAGTGATGTGGAAACACAACATAAATAAGATTATTCAGTCAAATCGATATTGAAAACTTCTAAAGTAGTTACCTGGTCGATAAAATGAGAAGAAGGGCGCTAACTGCGTAGAATTGCGTGTCGTCTGAGAGATACCAACTCCATAGCATGCACTGTAAACAAAAAAAAATAGTTACATAATTTATATCAAAATTCTAATGACGTCCGTAATATAAATAAGCGCTTGTGCTAAGCAGGAAAGTGAGCCGAATAATATCGTCAAAAGAAGTACGTTACCATCTGCTCAACCGGGAAGAGCGTGTTGATGTAGAGCAGGTTGCGCCACCAGTACTGCGGGCAGGTCTCGTGGTCGAGCGCGGGCGGCTCGAACACAGCGTTGTGCGCGAACCACTTCATCGTCACCTCCACCACGCCCAGCATGAACAGGTACGGAGCGGTCAATCTATGCGACAAATTTAAAATGGGTTGTTTTATAATAGTCGGCGCTGACATACACATACGTGAATGCACAAGGCAGACTCACTGAGCAAGTAAATCCCACTAATATTTCAGCAAAGTGCGTTAAAGTCGGCCGAAATCTGTGGGGTCTACTGTATGCTTAGGTAGTATTTCTGTGATGTTTCTACTATACTCGTACTTTAACGTTTCGATATATTTTCTCTGAAGCTTGTGTCGTGCCCGTACCTCTCCTCTCACGTGTTTTGTTTGCTGTTAGCATGACATTAGGTTACGCTATGCTCGCTCGGTCTAGATCGATTAGATTAGTCTAATGGACCGAGCGAGCGGCGCGACTGCTTCAGTTCAACAACTGATTCTTGTGTAATTTTTACACGAAAATCGGTCGAGAAATGTGACCTGTAAAGGAAGACAGCCGGACAGACACACGAAACTTAACAAGAAAGCGTATTCGCGAGATCTTCAGTTCCATGTTGCATATGCTATGGTATAATCATATACTCCGCCAGGTATAGCATTCCGGTCACGTGGGCAACACGTAGTGACGTCAATCGATGCTTAAGCAAGACCGAACTAAGTCATTTACAAATAGTTCGAAAGAGACGGATTACGATGACGAGTGACGTCATTAAGTGTTTGCTCCCGAAATGCTAGACCTTGTTTATTCAACTAATTTTTTTTTTTTTATGGACAATAAGTCGGCGTTTGTCCACCAACTCGCCTGATGTTAAGCGACGTTGTGGTCTAAGATGGAGCACGACGACCTATAAGGTACTTATTTACTCTAGCCTTGAAGTTTTGTAGAGTGAAGAAGTACAAAGACGGCAGTTGAGTGAGGCGCTACAAGTGCGCCACTGCTCAGACCCGTCTTCGGGACGGTTACACCGGACTACATCCCGAAGCACGACGACCTATAAGGTACTTATTCTCTATAGGTATCTGGTTTCCGTAGCACAGTTTTTTACTAGTTCGGAAACCAGTGGTTTCAATATATTATTTGTTGTAAAATTTGTTTTTGTGTCAAATAAATAAATTATTGATTGATTGATTGATTGATTGATTCACTCTAGCCTTGAAGTTTTGTAGAGTGAAGAAGTACAAAGACGGACGGCAGTTGTGTGAGGCGCAACAAGTGCGCCACTGCTCAGACCCGTCTTCCAGATGTTTGGATGTTGAATATTTATAAATACCTGTGGCCCTATTCGGAGATTTGAGATTTTCATCTCACCTTTTTTCCCCCCTGGGGGGCTATTCCTGCGCTGAGATTTTATTTTGGTCACTCTCACACCTATGACGTTTCAAACAAGAGCAATAAAGACGAAGAAAAGTGAGATGAAAATCTCAAATCTCTGAATAGGGCCACTGGTCTCGCAGTTAGTCGTCTTACGATATGTCTTTGTGTGCGTTTCCATTCAGGGAAACCTAGAATGAAGCTATAGAGTGTGAAGCACGGGCGCAGCCAGGGTTACTTCTCGCCTTACCAGTTCTTGTTATCAATATATGCAAGGTGCTGGTTTTGGGTGTAGTGATACTATTGTTCTACTCGTCAATGTGAACAACAGCTTGTGAATTTCGAGGGAAAATAATCGAGTCTTGATATATAAAAATGATCACGTGACTAGTTATTTTCTGTAAAGACTCGATTATTTTACTTCCGAATTTTGCAAACTGGTGTTCTAAAAGTTGCTCACTTTGACGTATATAACATCACCCATAAGAATTACTTGTGTTATTAGTACACCTAAAACCAGCACATCGTATATCCATAGTATTTGAATACCAAAACCCCCCTGGCTAGACCCGTGGTGTGTAAAGTAATTAGTCCACTGACCTCGCGAACCGGTACCCGATGAGGCCCAGGAACTGCAGCAGTCCCGCCGTGAACCTGCTGCGGCCCTTCGTCAGCAGCTCCAGCTTGCCCTTCGCGTTCGTGCGGAAGTACAGGAACGACACCAGCAGCCCTCTGGAAGGAGACATCTTGTGTGGTGAATTACATATTTAAACGACTTATTTTCCAATTTTGATTTTTAATTTAATATCCTATTATTAGTGACAATAGTGCAATTTTATTTTACAATTAAATGTTGAATTTATTGTTATTTTGACTTATTTATTACTACTTGTTTATTATTACTTATTTACCCTGGCAATCTTCACAACCCCTTGACAAATTTTGCTTTTAGTTGAACTTAAAGATAAATTACTATTTCGCTCAATCACTAATGATTATGATATCAACAGTTAGTTAAAGAAATCAGTAAATAAAATTCGATGTTTTCTGGTAAACTGACCCGAGACAGAAGAAGGTGTCCACGCTGTAGACCGCGCTGAGGATGAGCTGGAACCAGAAGCTCTTCTCCAGGATCGCTCGCAGCGCCGTGTTGTCCGCATACTGGGAACATGTACGGTTTGTTGTAGTACTTACTACCAGTAGCAGTAGTAACATGGTATACCTACTGTACTGTGTGTGACTGGAGATGAAGGGCTTGCGGTTTTCAATGACATTATAGGGTATGAAGAGATTTCAGCATCAAGGTGGTGGTTACATCATCCAATTTGCAGTACAGTGTAGTGCAGTGAGCTAGTGTAAGGGCTGTTAAACATTTAGCAATCCAGTTTTTTCTTTTGCACGGGCTTAGCTACGCTAAGTTAGCATACTGCAAACTGTAATGGCCGCTTTAATCAAATCAAGTTGAATTTTTTTATTTTTTTTATTTTTAGAGATCTAGCAGCGTATTTGCAGCGATACTATAGAGAACTTTAAATTGGCTGGCACTGCGGCACTAACTGTTTTGGGCACTCGACTTGAGCGCTGTTCAGGGGGGCTATTGCTGCGCGTGAGATGAGATGAGATTTTATCTTGGTCACTGTCACATCTATGAAGTATCAAACGAGAGCAACAAGGACGAAAAAAGGTGAGATGAAAATCTCAAATCTCCGAATAGGGCCACAGATCCCTTACTAATAAACGTTGTGTAGACTCGGAATCGTCATAAGTAGTTACTGTGTTTTGTCTTTTCCTTTGTTTTAATTTTTGTAAGCTCGATCGAAAAACACATAACACTGTTAAACTTTTTCCGCGGCTATACAACGTTTATTAGTAAGGGGCAGTGCCAGATTAAGCAAGCGCGAGGCCCGTAGTCAATTTCATTTAGAGGCATTTGACGCCTACTAGAATAGTTTTAGGTGTAGGAATTTTGTTTTTGCTTTTGTTCCTTCTGGTTTGAATAAAGAGTTTATCTATCTACTAGCTGTTACCCGCGACTTCCCCCGCGTTTATTCAGAAAATAGTATCCAAAAACCTTCCTTGTGAAATGCTGTAACTAATAATATTAACGAATTATCAAATTTCATCAAGATCTGTTCAGTCGCTTAGCCGTGAAATGTCTACAAAGAGACAGACAGACAGAGTTACTTTCGATTTTATATTATTAGTGTGGATAATATTACCTTGAAGACGACGATGCAGGTGTGTCCGAAGATGACCCAGAGCATGGAGAGCGAGCGCAGGCCGTGCACGCAGGGCACGGTGTCGGCGCCCACGGACTGGTCGAAGATCTGCAGGATGTTGGCCTTCATCGAGAACGACAGCAGCAGCTCCGACCACACGCCTGCGATACACCACGCTACATTACTTTCCTGATTGTGTGACCTACGAATAATTAACTTTCCACCTCGATGGTAGACTCAGAGTTTTGGTGGGGAGGAGGAGGAGAGGCTTGACTTAGCCTAGGGTAGCTTGTATCGAGGTAGATAAACGCTAAAAAACAGACATTTTCGACTATTGTATAGAGAGTGTGAATTTCAAGCAAATCAATGTCAAGCCATGTCAATGGCCATCTGCCGGCCTAGAAACTCTGACATCAGCGCTAGCCACTCGGCCTGTACGAACTTGCTTGCTTATGATATAAAACACATAAAAATGTAGTTTAAGGTTCCATACTGAGTTTGAGTTCTTCCTCTGTGGTGGTGGAGGAGGTCTCGCTGGTGAGCCGCTCCTCGGAGGTGTTGCCGCCGACCGCGATGTTGTTGTTCACGTTGTAGATCGACTTGCCTGTCGACGGAAACCAGAGTCAGAATCTGCCGCGACTCTGGGACATGTAGTTTTACATGTCCCTGAAAATAGCTATGAAATACTTCATTTAAAATATCGATGGGAACGTGATTCCTACCTACTTATATTATGATATGATATTATGATATTTTAATTTGTAACGAAAAGGAACATTTTGGGATTTACATGCATTTCTTAATTTTATTTGAGGTAGGTTAAATGAAGCATTGTAAGATCAGAAATCACCGCCGCCTGGAAGACTGATGACGTTGCAGACCCACTGCTGTACCATCATCTTAACCAACCACGACCACTCTGCCAAAAGAGTGCCCGAATAAGAAAATAGATAGGTACATAATGACCCTGAAGTGGTATGGCAATATGTGCGGAGCGGATTCCGGAAAATCCTCTGAGGAAGAAGACGTAACATTTCTTGAACAGTGTCTTTTAGGGCTTTAATAAAAACTTTTCAAAATAAATCTTTTGGTAGAACTAGAGTGGAAGCAAGTAGTACCGTTGTTAACAGTGATGTCGTCGAGCGAGTTGATCTGCAGTTTGAGGTCCCGCGGGCGCGCCGCCATGTTGTCAGCGCGGCGCCGGCGCCGGCGCACCGCGCGCGCCAGCTTCATGTCGTACGCTGTCGCCGCGATCAAAAGTACTCCCACGACGATGGATATGGCTCTGAAAATATAAGAATGTAATGCTTTTATTACTAAGTACATTATCATAATAGTTATAGGGTACGTGCTAATAATATAACTTTTAGGCCTAATAGGTCTAAAAATTAGGTATCGGGCTTCTTTAAATCTGCTTTCAGTTTAGACTGAATCTCTAAACTATATTTTAGTTAAACACTCATGTATTGTGTATGTAGGCGTGGATGTCCCATTTGCCCTCGACAACCGCTATAAATTAACATAATGTATGGACAATACATAGCTAATTACGAACCCAGAATAGTTAAGGTAAAACTACTGGTTAGTGTTAGGGTCATATTTTTACCGCAATTCTGGCCCGGCTATACTGGCCTGGCAATATTGCGTCAATATTTTGAGTGTGGCCTACATAGCCATTTATTCATGTATTTCTAGCATGGCTGATGATGGCCAGGCTGCAGTCAGCAATATTTCCCGTATTACCGGGAACCATCTTGTCAAAGTCAAAGTCAAAGTCAAAATGTTTTTATTCAATTTAGGTATCAAAGATACACTTATGAACGTCAAAGTTATTTAAATAGACTCGACCGCCTTGTTCAGATAAAGAGCCTCTACTCAGAAGAACAGGCAAGAAACTGAGGGGCACTATTTTTTCGAATAATAAATAAATTACAGTCTCACAAATTTTGGCTTACAACTAGGTAATATCTATAAATACTAGTGGCTACTTGACGGAAGTGGAAGGCTCCAGACATAATGTTATTTTCTGCTCTACCTTCTAACTCACTCTTATTGTTACCAGGTTATTCTATTAGTATTCTGGAGCGTAAGATGTTATCTTGGTTACTCTCAGTCCAATGACTTTTCAAACGCGAAGGACAATGACGAGATACGAGTAGTATCTGGACTTGTAAGAAAAGAGCCCCAGCGCGCAATACTCACAGTAGGACCTGGAATGTGGGGTCCCTGATGTACTCGTAGTGTCCGTGCTGCGGCGAGCGCACGGCCAGCACGCTGTGTCGCAGCAGCGGCGCGCGCGCGCCCGCCACCAGCTCGCCGACCGCCGCGCGAGCGCACGACAGCGGCAGGCACAGCCCCAGGTACAGCGTGCGGCGCTGCAATCAACATCACAATGCAACTTAATTAAAACAAGAAACATAATTAAAAAAAAAAAACAAAAAAGCCGGCTGCAAAATGTTGTATGTACCTAAATAGCTATGTCCACACTGTGCCTTTTTTTGTTCATTAAATGCATGCGTCATAGCGCAGTCAACAGCGCACGTGAGGCATGCCCCTAACGCATGCGCGATGACAGTTGAAAGCGAACCGCGCGCTGTGATACATGTTCATGTTTCCTAAAGCTGACAGAAACTACGACTGAACTAATTAATGACGTTGACGTTGCGTTCAATTACGCATTCAACTATTGAAAGCGCCAAACGGAAGATGAATAGAAAGATGAAGACGAAAATTGAAGATAAAAATGCATAGTGTGGACTTAGCTAATGACATACAATGGAAATTGAATGGAAATGGAAATGCTACTATCAAGACGATTCAAATGACACCTCATGATAGGTGGATTAGGAGGCTTTAGGATCCGCATTATAGGCAAAAACCCATAGTAACTAGATCTTTAGAACTGCAATGGAAGACCAACTTAAGACTTAAGGTTGGTCTTCCGTTGCAGTACTAACATATTACGAGTATGTTAGTTACTTAACTGGTATGTTACTTAGAATTGTTTTATCGTGAATATAAATATAAATAAATAAATTCGGGACATTGTCACACACGGTCGCCTGACCCCAAACTAAGCAAAGCTTGTACTATGCCTGCCAGAGACTGATATACATACTTAGATATTTTTAAATCCATACTTAAATAGATAATAACACCCAGACATAGAACAAACACAAATGTTCACCACATAAATGTTTGTCCCAGGTGGGAATCGAACCCACGCCCTCAAGCTCAGAAGGCAGGTTCACTACCAACTGAGCCACCGAGGCAGTCCGGCGAAGTGTGGGTGTTGTTTTACATTATATCTCTGTCATGCTAAAATATTAGATCTCTGCCAGCCCTTCCGGGGGAAAGGTGTGACAATCCATACTAATTGATTTCGTTTGTCCGGATCTCTGTTTTTGTCTACAGGTTGCGGTCCAAAACTGACTCGGCAAAGATATCTAAAGGGTCCAGATAACTTTTTTATTTGAAAATGCTAAGTATAAAAAAAAACTACTGAATATTTTCTCAAATTTCTTTTTTTATTTGAAAGTACAATCCTTCCGGTTAGTAAAGTTAATTATAGGTAAAAGGTTAATAGGTTTATAGGTTTCAAGGACAATATTCTTGAAGCCATTGGTGAAATACAGCTGCATACAATCGATAATATGCTTAAAAATTGGACCGATCGTGTAGGCTACTGCATGGCCAGCCGAGGTAGCCGTTTGAATGAAATTATTTTTCATTATTAACCGGAAGGATTGTAGTTTCAAATAAAAAAAGAAATTTGAGAAAATATTCAGTAGTTTTTTTTATAGCATTTTAAAAAAAGTTATCTGGCGGACCCTTTATATAATTATCGAACATGCTCACAATATTTCACGAGAATCGGTTAAGGAATGCCCAAATGCGGTTGTGGAGGAGGACAGACACCGGTCGCTAGGTTCCTGCTTTGAGAGCCTCTAGTGTCATCAAATCTAAAGTAACTCTGTGTAGGCTTTTCACGGCTAAACGGCTGAACGGATCTTGATGAAATTTGATAATCCTACTCTAATAATATTATAAACGCGAAAGTTTGTATATATGGATGGATGTTTGTTACTCTTTCACGCCAGAACGGCTGAACAGATCTAGATGAAATTTGGCACAGAGATAGATTATAGTCTAGAATAGCACATAGGATACTTTTTAACCGCGGGCGAAACCGCGGGGCGGTTTAATAATCGTTTCCAGGAACTGGTTGTCTTTAAATAACAACACGGGCAATTCCAGCATATTGCAGATGGACATGGTGTAATAATAATATATCATGATATTAGCTGACTAACTATCCTCGTGCTTTAGGGAATATTCTAAAAAAATAATTAACAAAATCGAATCAGCTGTTCTCGAGATTTGCGCTTAAAAACACATTCAGCGATTCATTTTTATATTATAGAAGAAGATTTCATTACAATGAAAATCAAATTAAAATCACTTAATTTATTTTAAACTAGCTGCACCCCGCGGTTTCACCCGCGGTTAAAAAGTATCCTATGTGCTATTCTAAACTATAATCTATCTCTGTGCCAAATTTCATCCAGATCTGTTCAGCCGTTCTGGCGTGAAAGAGTAACAAACATCCATCCATCCATACATACAAACTTTCGCGTTTATAATATTAGTAGGATTTAATTAGTTACAGTAATATCACGAGGGAGGTTTTGTGGTTAACATTTTCTGAATAAACGCGAACGAACTCGCGGGATAGCAGCTAGCTAGTATGTTTATTTTATTTTATTTGAATTGGTTCGGTAACAATAGACAATAGACAATAATTTATTTTTTTAATTAACAGACTATATAACACATGTAGGTACCAACTTAAATTAAATATATAAAATTTGAACCTATAGTCCAATTATGACCATACACAGCTTATAAAATGTACAATGAAACTAAAAACTATAATTAACTTACTAATACATTACTTAATTAAGTTATTTAAAAAATATCTGAAACTTATTAAACTACACGAAAATATGTTGTAGATTAACGTCATTGTCATAATTGAATTTCACGACAATGACTAGAGCGTCATTTAGCAATGTCAAAAATTAGGCCTCCGAGTTATCCACGCTAGGGACAACAGCAGAGTTCAACCCAACCGCAGTGCAATAGAAGGGCCTCGCCCTGGTGAAGCGCTTTTTAGATGACGGTGCCTACGTCAGGTACGCATGATCTATAAACCGCGTACAAACTAGCCCATTTAGTACCGGAGAATCTCGTCACCGCGATTCAGCAAAATTATTTAGCGATTGCAGCGCCATCTAGTTTGTTCAGGAAGAGCTATTACATGCGATGTTAAGTCTAGTTCAGTGACGTATTGTTTCAGACTACGAGCAACGCAAGAACCTTAAAAATATTACGAGCAAAGAGAATGAGTCAGTTTTATAAAGGTCGCTGTTTATGTTTTACTCTACCATGACATCTTAATATGATGGTTATGTTTCGTTTTCGACGCTGCGCGACCACGTACCTTATTACGCTACGATACGATTCGCGGTCGCGCAGCGTCGCTACATGGTAGGCCTTCTGATTGATAATAAAAACGAATGCTAGCTGACCGACCTTTTTTTTTTTTGACAGGAGCTGACCGACCTAGCTAGCTAATAGCTGCTTATATGTACAAGGTGTTACAAAGGGTCTTTCAACAAGGACGGGCCGATGTTGACAGTGTGGTGGCCATGTTAGACTTCTTTTGTGGGGTTTCCTGAAGTCACAAGTCTATGCCAATAAACCGCAATCGACTGATGCCCTGAAATTCAACGTAACGCAGGCCATTGCTCAGATTCCGCCGGAGTTATGCAGCAGAGCCATAGAAAATTTGATCTCTCGGATCCGTGCCACTGTTCGAAGGCGGACATTTAAACGATGTCATAATCTATAAATAACTAGCTGTCACCCCGCGACTTCATTCGCGTTTATTATTTATATGAACATATATATGACGGCGCGAGATATCATTGGATAAAGAAAATCAATTTGAGAGTTGTTAATCGATAGTTTAATCTGTGGTTTTTGACGATTAATCGATTTGTTTATGGTCATTTAGAGCGGTTAACACCGAATGGAGTTGCGTTTGGGATTTCGGGCGAACGTCATGTCTGTCAGTCAGTGGTTGACAGGACTGGGCTGAAAGCGGTCGCACGCAATGGTCATTCGTAAACCCATTACTCTAAATCGCCAACTATCTTTGTGATCATTCACTAAATAAGTAGTCTAAGTGACTGTATAATTAAAATAGTGAAAAGCCTTCAATGCTGTCCCCTTATTTCAACGTTCCTGAAGTTTGACGCCGACCATAAATGATAGCGAGTTCACGGATGAGAAATCAGACACAACACCTCGGCCTACTAGATTTTCTCCGTCACCAAAAGTGGAAGGTTACAGCGCGGCGGCCTTTCCTATGTTTCTCCGACATCAATGGGATCAGATGCGACGGCGTGGCTCCTCTTTCCTACATTACCCCGATATCAGGAGTGAGATGTGAAGGCTCGGCTTCCTATTTCTCTATGTTTCCCCGACATCAGAATTGGGATATGAATAACGTCCACAGCAACAAGATATGGCTCCGTCTTTGGCTACAATTCTACAATGATCTGGAAGCGAAGTGGCATAGCAACAGATGGCTGATAGGGCTGACAAACTGTGTACGTGCTATTATTGTGGAGTGTGCGGACTGTTTCTTCGTGGTGCATAAAGTGCAGCAGAGCGGCAATGAGACAGTGAGCATCGAGTAGACGTCTGCATTATCTCGACGGCGTTTGATTACACCTAGTCTATGCTATGTGACGCAACTAACAAACAACGAGAGACGAAGGATAGCAGTGTACCGAACAAAATGTCGACGCCTACGTGTTACTACTGCAACGAGGTTACATCGCCACTCATTGATCGAAAAAGGGCACCAAAATTAGCAGCAGCAACGTGCGAGATCCGGTCAATGCCTGGAGGGCTATTCTTACAACTCGAGATTCCATCATACCTCGAAAAAAAATGGCTGAATTCGAGATGCCTTATTCTAGTAGCTCGAGATCGAGATAATCTCGATGGCTGGGGCGCGAGATGTCTCGAGTAGTCGGAGGCAGTGGAGACTTCCAGGGGGGCTATTCCTGCGCGTGAGATAAGATGAGATTTTATCTTGGTCACTCTCGCACCTATGACGTTTCAAACGAGAGCAACAAGGACGAAAAAAAGTGAGATGAGAATCTCAAATCTCCGAATAGGGTAGTAGTGAATCGAGATCGAGATGAGATGAAAATCTCCTATCTCCGAATTGGGCCCCTGCACTATGAAGCAGCCATTGATCACCTACGAGTAGCAATTGAATCCGGTGAGAAGTTATCATTTTATTTGATATTCGTAAACGATGTATGTCAGAGTGTTATTTTCTATTGGAGTTGTTTAAAGTTTGAAAATACCCACAAACAGTTTGGTCAGAATGTGCCGATTACGGCACACACAGACGAGTCATGCAGTCAATAGATAACTTATTTAGTGCCAATGCTTTTGATAAAACTAAGCCTGAGGGGCAGTAGCCGGTAGGACAGTAGCCTGTGTAATAATAGCCTGTGTGGCAATAGCCTGTGTGGCAATAGCCTGTGTGGCACTCGCCTGTGTGGCAACAGCCTGTGTGGCAATACTCTGTGTGGCACTCGCCTGTGTGGCAATAGCCTGTGTGGCAATAGCCTGTGTGGCAATAGCCTGTGTGGCAATAGCCTGTGTGGCACTCGCCTGTGTGGCAATAGCCTGTGTGGCACTAATCTACATGGTACTGTCTTATGTGGCTCCAGCCTGTGTGGCAAGCTTGTGTGGCAAGCCTGTGTGGCAAGCCTGTGTGGCAAGTCTTTGATAACCTTACTTTTGTTGCATTATAGTCTGAGTGACGATACCTAGCCTGTGTGGTAAGCCTATGTAGTAAACTCCGCCCGGTGTAACATTAAAGTACGAGTAAAATTAAAAAAATCTCGTGAAATGTTGACTTTCGTACTGTTTAAAGTTATAGTTGCACTACACAAATCCCTATTAGCACATCTCCATACAGTTGTGTTGTTATTGTTAAATTTCATGAAATTGTATTTGTACTCATTACATAACAAACAGTCTTTCCCTTTTTGTGATTTTATGAAATTCATTATTATTTAATGAAAGAAATCAACACTATTTGCATTTTAGGATTGTCAAGCTGACGTAGTTTAAATATGCCAGTAAGACCAAAGAGTTTAAGAACGCAATAGCACCTTTATCATAGAGTTTCAATGAGGCAATTGAGAAAGTAGCATTTCGAGAAAAGTAAAGAGCACTACACTCGAATATGAATTGTTTGTTAGTTTGTTGATATACTACACACTAATGAAGTGGACAAAAACGAATGAAAGTACAGTCTGCAGCAGTTATTAAAAAAAGGGTCGAGAATACGCGTTGTCGTTTCAGGAAGATCTCAATTTTGGCGGTTGTCAATTTAGGTAGATGACGATTTACGATGTTGTCACTTTCGAAAGTTGTCGTTTTCGGAAGTTGTCAATCTGGGAAGTTTCACCCTGGGAAGTTGTCGTTGTCACCCTGAGGAACCTAGCCTGTGTGGCAAGTCTAAGTGACAACTTTAATGGCATGTTATTCGGTTGAAATTGAACACAGCAGTTTTCATAAGTCCAAACCGCGTATGTGTACCATCATTGGATTTTCAATGTGGCTTGATTAAATTCTTGGAACATTGGATGTATGATTAATAAGTTAGTTTTAGCCTCGATTATTCGATTGGTCCCAATACAATTTATTTCACTGAAAGTCAAGTTGCTTATTTCAATTATCATGACAATTTATGGGGATAGGTAACGAATATGAAGTTACTGTTGGAAGAGTCGATTATACTCTGGTACGATGTTCATGGTTGGTAGAATTGGGTTTAACTGTGTTTTGTGTTATCCCATAACCGTGTTCGCTTTCTGTGAAATTGTGGAGGTAGATTTGAGACGGTCAGAATGACCGAGCGTTAAGTGGTTACTTGAGCACTTTTATGATTGTCCACAGATGATGAGATGAACTATTCACCCGAGGACGTGTGAAAATGCAGGATGGCCGTGACGGCGCGAGATATCATTGGATAAAGAAAATCAATTTGAGAGTTGTTAATCGATAGTTTAATCTGTGGTTTTTGACGATTAATCGATTTGTTTATGGTCATTTAGAGCGGTTAACACCGAATGGAGTTGCGTTTGGGATTTCGGGCGAACGTCATGTCTGTCAGTCAGTGGTTGACAGGACTGGGCTGAAAGCGGTCGCACGCAATGGTCATTCGTAAACCCATTACTCTAAATCGCCAACTATCTTTGTGATCATTCACTAAATAAGTAGTCTAAGTGACTGTATAATTAAAATAGTGAAAAGCCTTCAATGCTGTCCCCTTATTTCAACGTTCCTGAAGTTTGACGCCGACCATAAATGATAGCGAGTTCACGGATGAGAAATCAGACACAACACCTCGGCCTACTAGATTTTCTCCGTCACCAAAAGTGGAAGGTTACAGCGCGGCGGCCTTTCCTATGTTTCTCCGACATCAATGGGATCAGATGCGACGGCGTGGCTCCTCTTTCCTACATTACCCCGATATCAGGAGTGAGATGTGAAGGCTCGGCTTCCTATTTCTCTATGTTTCCCCGACATATATATGTGAGCTATCCTATCTGTTAAGTTAGATCAAACTGCACACGGTGTGCAAATTTGATTGAAATCGGTTAAGTAGTTTAGGAGTCTATAGCGGACAAACAACGTGACACGTAATTTATATATTTTAAGATGGTATATACAGGTCTTTAAAAAAGAAAATTACGTTCATATCTCACACACAGCTTGTTTTTATTCAATTTCAACATCGACTCGTCCTTGTTGAAAGACCCTTTACCAAGTGAAGATGTTAGTGAGTAGTCGTGCACAGTGCGCTCACCGTCTTGACGATGTCCGGCAGGTGTGAGGAGACGGAGACGCGCACGGTGTAGAAGGCGGTGTCGAAGGGCGGCCCGAAGCCCGACATGGAGACGTCCTGCCGCCACTCGCTGAAGATCTGCGACCCGCTGCTCTCTGCAACACGACAGTACTACGTGAATGATGGTGACAGGTCGCTCAGTACTTCCGTTCCCGGGAAAAATCCATTCCTCACTCAAAACCAGTAGCAGTTACATAGCACACTGGCTCATCTGATCGCTGCTTATAGCCTATGTCTGATCAAAGCCTTAAGGCACACAATGATTATGTTCATCGTCATTATCATCATCAGTCAGCGTCGTACATTATCTTAAATTACTAAAGTACTGTTTAATTTCAACGGATGTGTTTATGTTACGGCCCGTTTCGTTAATCAATAAATTTTTTTTTAAAAAAAACGGCTTTTTATTTTTTTTATTCGAATCATTAGTTTCGGAGATTACCTCCTACGTACAAACTTTATCTATTACTAGTATTGAAGTTATTTAAAATGTAGAAAATACTTGCTTGGAGAATACTTTTGCTTAACACCACCTGTTGGATAATGACCAATTACATATCACGTAGTCTCAACGTAAAGCAAGGCATTGTCCTTAAGGAGATAAAGTTGTATGAAAATACCAAGGAAATTCGATTTCTAAAATCGAGCAAAGAGATTAAAATTGAATGAAAACTCAGTATACGGCCACTGGAAATTCAGTTCATTCGAAAATTTTGTCTTTGGCGGCTTTACCCCTTGCTTTACTTCTTTGCTTACCCCTGGCTTTACCCCTTTTTTTACTCTTGACTCTACACAACTCCCTCGCTGCGCTCGGCAGTTAACTCTAGAGTCCCTCGTTACGCTCAGGGTAAGCGGTCCGCGACGTAAAACACTGCTTTGTCCCCTTGGTGCATAATCTACTATTGATATCATGGTAGGTAGTGTGTATTGTATTTTTGTTTTGTGTCAGCATGCTGATAATATCATAATTACATTTATAGCACAGGAAAAACAGATTTGTCGTTAACTTCACTGCCACTATCTTCCCTAATTGTGTTTTGTATAAAAATTGTTGTGTTCCGCCGGACATCCTTCGATATTATTTAATTGGACAACAGCCTTATACATTATTACAGTACTTACCTCTCACAGTCAATGTAATACGCATTTAAAATTTAGCAGGTAGGTTTACAAGAAAAGTATGTACGTGCTTTATTTTTAAAAAGGTTGTAAAATGTATCAATGATGGTTATTTTGTTTTTATTACCCATTGTGTACTCACACCGGCTATGCACGCATTACTGTTATTATGTGTGCTGTCACAATGTTGGGCAAAGGCCTCCCTACCCTCTTTCTATTTGTTTCTATCGTGAGCTTCAATTGGCCAGTCCCTCCGATGCTTGTCGAGGTCGTCCCGCCATCGTTTTGTGTGTCTGCTGCAAGTTCGACTTCTATCTGACATCTACTGAGTTACATACGCACGTATGTTTATAAATTTAGGTAATTAAGAGTTTCTCTCATTGCTTAATTCCTAGCGCAATCTTTAGTAGTTTATGTAATAAAAACGAACATATTGTACACAAAACTAAAGAACACTCATAATATCTACTAAATATTAGTTTTAGTTTTTAGTAGTTTCTATACGTGTTGCTTTGCATTCCCTCAAAATGTGTAGAGGTAGTTATACTCTACTAGCAAAGTACGAATAAACTTGAGGCAACCTTGAAAGCGAGAAAAAAGAAACAACTGCTCCATACAAAAATTTCGTTGATCTTCGACAAAATGTATGGAAAAGTTGATTTTTTTTAGGCAGGTTTCAGGTTATTGTAATATCATGTCTATCAAAATTGCGGTTCGTTTTACCGATTTCTGGATATTATTTTTATTATAATGAGTTCAAAACAAATGAATTCGGTCAAAAACAGTAACTTAGCAAATAATCACCCTATCGTATGAATGGGCTGAGCATCAGCCAGCCAGTTTATTCAGTTTATTAAGATGATGATGATGATGCAGTCCAAGCCGATTGCGGCTACGGCGACCAATTGCTATTACTGGGAGGCTACTGATTGTGCGTCCTCACATGGCTGACACTTATACCCAATTTTTGCAGTAAATGTCCAAGAACAGAATCAACATGTGAGGACGTTATTGACGTAATCGTAGGTTGTTGTATTAGACGGTAGGGCTATCATTCAGGAAGCTAGTTGAACGGCGCCGTTTAGTTAAATGGCTAGGCTAGGTTATATGACTAATTGAACGGCTGATTAAGCAAGTTGGCTGCAAAATATACACAGCCGAAGATAATAATTTAGTATTCACTTCGATACTGCTACGCGACGGCGTAGCGCCTGCTGTTTTCGTAGATAATATGTATGAGCAAAAGATTTCAACGCGCGCCTCGCTACGTGGTTACACTGCTTACAAAGAATGTAAACCTACTTTAATTATTTTATAATCTGTGAAATATAAGTTTTATAGTACTAGAGTCGAGTATAAAAGTTTAACACTTACACATACACGGACGGCTAGATACAGGGTTCAAATAACATAACGGTGAAATTATTTAACTTTGATAAGTACCCAATGTGTGGACTGTAATCTGTACAAAACAGCTTTTATGCAAGTAAAAAGAATCACTAAATAAACTTTTAAGCTGAATGGTTTTAATCTTATAATGTGTTGAATCGGAATAGTAGAAGTGAAGCTAAATAAACCAATTCGATAAAGGAAAATTCCTCCGAACAAAACCCAAAACGACGCTAATTAGCAGAAGTAATTAGTTTTCCTCAATTGAATCAATTATTCATTTAAATTGTAATTGAAAATATGGTACAGAGCGCCCAATCCTTTTGTAGAGTTGGCAAAATGATTGAATTATTGTTGCTAAACATGGCTGCCAGTTTTGTTCGCATGTTGCGATGGTGGCGCTCTCGTTTAACTTCGTAGATAGCTTGGTGATTTTCTTGAGCCCAAAAGCAGAAGCAAGGCCGAGTGGAGGTCGCAAGCCCAGTGGAAAGTAAATGAATAATAAAATATAATGTTTTGAAATGAAATCACTACTGTTATAAGAAGTCCCTTGACCTAAACATTAGCGGTTAAGAATAGTAATTTAACTGAAGGCGGCCAAATTAAATGCAACTTTGTAGTTTTTCAATCTTCAAATTCAAATTCATTTATTTATAAATATAGGTATACAAAGGATAGTTGGTATTTTTTATAAGCCTCGCAATATTCAGCGAAAATATTCGAATTCACTATACATACTCGTACATCATGTATATGGAGTTTGCAAAAATTAAGGAAAAGTAATTAAATTTAAAAGTTTTAAATTTTTATCGAATGTTATGATGAGATTAATAATGATACTGTACCCACTGCTAATGTAATGATGAGATTTTAAACTTAAATATAATTTATTTTAATTTTAATAATTTTTTGAAATTAAAGTCGTGAGTTTCTTACTGTCGCTATTTTGTTACAATGCATAAACCCAATTCAACATTACATATCGACTATTTTTTACCAATCCCATGTGACTAAAAAATCGATATTTGTAAATGATCGTTAAATAAACAAATCAACCAGTCGCGTGTCAACGTCTAAGATTTGATAAATTACTTCGTCTAAGTTTTCGTAATAACTGCTGGACGGAGGAATTTCAATTGGGAAAGTGTTAACTATTTATTGGCCAATATGGAATGGCGACGGAAAGCCTGGGGTCTATTCTTGCATGTGTGGTATTGGGTATTTCGGTCACCCTCACTGACAAGACTTTTGTTACACGAGGGACAGGGACCGAGATAACATCGTACGCGCCAGAATAAGGCCTCTGGTTTATACCTACCGGGGTCTACCGCTAATCGCTACGGACCGACAGTCTAGACCGTTTATCCGGGCAAAAAAACGTGTATGTGCAAGAGGCCTAGCTAAATCCACTAAAAGAAGTGGGAATTGCAAAGATATTGACATTAAGAAAGAAAAATCAGTTATAAAGTGTATCTAGTTGGGAAAGAAACAAATAGAAAATAAAGTTAATTAAACTAACACACTTACGTTTAGTGTAATGTGATTTGAGCGTGATAAGTTGCGTGCGTGGGAATACGACATGAAATTCTTATACGCACACATTACGCATACATAATATTATTTGTAAATAGGAGTGTCTTGCGTTTTGTGTTCTAAATACATTCACTTTACAAGGTTTTTGAACAAACGTTAGCAATATCGCAGTGATTACACTTGCTTTACCGACAGCTGAGCTCATTACAATTTCATCTGGTAGCCGCATGTACTAACTAGCCAACTGTTTTGCGAAATTTCAATTTCACTTTTTTTTTTATTTATATTGCCGCAAGCACGCAAAATGCGTGACGAATCGCCCATGTATGTGTGACGAATCACTAAATTCTCAACATAGCATCGTCACATTGTTTTATTAAGTCCTAACTAATTAAATATGATTATTAAATGCAATTCCTTCCTGCCAATTAGTGTATGGATTAAGGAAAGCTCGAAAGATATGTTGAACACTTTGTTGTACGATGGACTGACCAAAGTCAAAGTCAAAATGTTTTTATTCAATTTAGGTATCAAAGATACACTTATGAACGTTACGTTAGATACACTTATGAACGTTACGACCTACAGCTACATCTGAGGGCAATTCAGCTGATCATAGTCGATTCTTAACAGAACCGTTGACATCGCGTTAGCCAGAAAAAAAACGGACAGGGAAAAATCAGTATCAATAATGTCTCACAAACGTGCCAGTTAGATCACCGGTGACTCGTTTGTAAACTTTAGTGGTCCTTTGCCGTTCCTGTTCCTTTTTCAACACAAACGCAACGTCAACAGTTATATGTTCTGCTGGCCTTAGTCAGTGGCGTTGCTACCGAAGGGCTAGTAGGTACTGTGCACCAAGCCCCCCAAGTTGTGAGGGGCCCTCGGATCCTGACCACAATTACCTAACTTCCCACCTTCGTAATGTTTGAATGAATTGTGAATCTCCGGGGGTTTCTTACGATGTTTTGGAGCGTAGAATATACGTTTCTTTTGACTTGATAAAACCTTACACATTTTAGTCAGGGCCCAGTTTTTTTTGCACCAGGGCTTTAGGTAACTCTACGCCTTTGGCTGTATTTACCAAAAATTCAGCTTTATAGTCTTACAGTTTGAAGATGAGGCGATCTGTACTACTCACTGTTATGACTGGAAGCGGGCACGTGCTGCTGGTTGAGCACGTCGCAGAGCTCGGCCGAGCCGGTCCAGTAGTTGTTGCCCCAGTAGAACATCGAAGTGTACCGCCCGCTTGCGTCCTCCACTGGAAATAATTAAAACATTTTGGTATTAGCTACAATACAATACAATATATTTATTTTATGGAAAAGTCTTTGCCTTAACATTAATTGCCGGCGAGCCCCAAACTAGGCATACAAGCCTGTGTCTTGGAGACTCTGGGAAGCTAAATGTAGAGATGTCGTTCGTAAGTAATAATAAGATAAGTACAGTAAATTGACTCCAAAATGACGAGTTAGTATCGTCTTAGGTGAGATTTATCCAATTCTAGGAGCAAATTTTTTTAAAGGCAGTTAAACACTTGTGAACGTCGAAGTTATGACTCTACCGCCTTGTTCGGAAAAAGAGCCTAAGTTATAGATTTTTTTTTTTAGCTTATAAAGAGCATTTTTACCATCACTTGTACGTTTACGAGTATGTCTTCATGTGATTTACTTATTTTGCAAATGGAGTCCAAAGGCGGGTCCGTGAAAATACACGTCACTCAAGTCTATACCTTCACACCGGTTGACCAACGAGTAAAGTTTGAATGCAAATTTAAAGTATTTTTTAAAAACAGTTGTTTCAGTTGTATTTTGAGGGTTCTGAAAGGGGTTGATTCTGATATTCATTTATACTAGTTTCTGGTGATGTCCTTATAATTACAACATAAAGAAAGTAACACACCGAAATACATAATTTATTTTTTATCTTAACAAGTGTGTAGTTAAAAATATGAATATGGTTTTAAATATGAAGGTTCCACCGTAGGAAGAAAAGGAGAGATTGTAAATTTTTTCTCAATGTCGCGGAATGAAGTTCAGAATTTTTGAACGACGAAATGCTTGAGGTCATCCTTACGTATGTTTTAAATTATTTGAAGGGACGTGGCCTCAACGTCGTGTAGGTACTCGACCTCTACGTTAGTAAAGTAATTCCGTATAGGCCGAGTGACCAGCCCTGATGTCAGAGTTTTTAGGCCGCCAGGAGGTCTTGGACATGATTTGGCGGTAATTGCTATATGACGAACTACGTTAGTAACAATAAACAGTGTTTCCATTTTTGCAACCGATTATAAAAGCTTGTCAAGTTTAGCTTATCAGTTTGATATTTTTACAATGCTCCTAGATGTATTCATGCCTCAACAAATTGATTCATATTTGACGCCTTGACTAATATTTTTTTGTAATTTTCTATCAATCTCCGAACATGACGCAGGCGCGTCATCTAAAGAGTCACCGTTAGGGTGCACTTCCATTGAAGCGTAGCTGGGCGAAGCGACGCTCAGCCGTGAAATAATGGACCAATCACAATGCTCCAACCGGCCGTTTGTCATTTGTGATTGGATTATGATTGGTCAATGCATGCACTGCTTAGCTCCGCTTCATTCGTCTCTGCTTCAATGGAACGTTTTCACTAGAGATTGTGAGTCAAATGAGTGGTCCGATAAAATCCACTAAGGACTCGACTCAAAATATAAACTCGAGCCCAAGTGCCCAACTCGAACAAGGGCTCGAGTTTATATTCTTAACTCGGAATTAACTGCTCATCAGAGATGGAGGTTAAATTACAAATCGCCTTGCGCCACCAAGAGTCAGAAGCCAACCTTGAGCCATTTGAGTCACTTGAGCAAGATACATAACATTTTAACTCCGAGTTAATTAATCCTGCGTTTATGAAATTATCTCCGTATCTTTTGCAAGTGGGCCTAGGATCATTTCGCTGTGTATATTTGAGTTTTCCTTTAGGTATGTTTTTTCCGTCGTAGCTCATTTTTGTTGCACATTTCCGGTGAACACCAAGCCTTATGAAGCCTTCAGGTGGCACTGGCATCGCGTCACCTTGCCCTTGACCCCTCCCCGGCGTTGCAGATGAGCCGCCGGTGCTTTACGACCAGTTGGCCAGTTCACGGCGGTTTATTACCATGGCCGGCGAAATGCACTTCCTCCCGCTTGGAGGATCTTTTTTTTAATTTGTGTTTTTATGGCCAATTTATGTGCAATTTCCTCCAAGCTTCCCGTAGCTTAATTCTGTAAGTCCATTTAAAGTCCATAAGTCCATTTAAACCAATAAGTGTCAAACTTTCTCCTTTACTGGCTTTTATTGATGACTAGCAGTGCCCCGCGGTTAAAAGTCTATATATTAATCCAGGATATAAGCTACCACCATGCTAAATTTCATTAAAATCTGTCAATCCATTTGAGCGTGAAGAAGTAACAAACAAAAACACACATAAACTTTCGCCTTTATATCATAAAGTGGGATTCAATTCATTTTGTTTTGTTCCGCAATTTTTTTGGACGTAAACTTGCGGTTAAAATATACATATAATGAGCTATGGACCTTCGGTTTCGTTGCGCAACTAATAGCTTCCGGTTCTTTTATTTTAAACTAGCTGTGGTTTACAGTTTGACTTCCGAGTTTTAAAGTGCTATGCATTTTTTAATGAAAAGTTTCAAACTCGCGTGTGGCATTACTGAAGGCCCTTGTGTGCCTATATTTTACACTTTTCTCATCTTTTACGTATGTAACCTACATGTGAACTTTATGATTTGATTACCCTTTCGTACAGAAACGTCTGCCTGCGTTCCTTTTAGACTTATAATATAATAGTCCAACACAAACCTATCCCTAAAAAATACTCCCATTCTGAGTGGCAACTGGCAACAAACATTTACACCAACAAATAATGCATTTATAACATTATTATGATTTACTTTGTGAAAAGCTGTTGACCTCAGAAAACTAAATGCACTGCACGCTTCATGTCCGTACTTACAAAAACCACCTTGGTATGGTTCGAATTAATGGCTCTCTCTGTCTTTGAGATGTCATTATGTAGAGCCTTTTTTGTTTGTTTGAAAAAAATTGCAGTGAGTTGTGAACGTTTGAAGTGATGTTTTATTATTGATATATCGTCACGCCTTTCCCCCGAGGGGGCTGGCAGAGGTGTAATACAACACCCACACTTCGCCGGACGATATTCAGTCCCAAAAATGTGACAGGGGGCGAACCTGTCGCCATACACTGGGCTCCAGTCATGTAGCAGATGACATACAATACGCACATACGGATTTTTGGATTTTTGGAAATAAAGTATTATTATTATCCATATGTTTTGTTCCATTTGTTAATTGTGTGAACATATCACACAATGAACAAATGGTGCATGTCGTCGGCTGGGTTCGAACCTGCTCCCACTGGCTTGAGAGGCGGGCCTTCTCCAACTAGGCTATCATCGCTTGTTTATTGATAACATAACAATATTCGAGTAAGGGTACAAGAAATGTATTTATATAATAATAATAATAATAATAAAGTTTATTTCAGAACAGTCATTCCATAGTATCATCACAAAATCATCAGAAATGTAAATTAAATTAAAAATTAAAAATCAAAACACAAAAATTAAATTAAAAATTACAAATATGCGAATAATCAATAAACAATAAAACATAATCATTACAAGTATACATAATCATAATATACATAATATTTGACTTATCGAGTTTTACAAGACAAGATTACCCCTTACCAATAAATGTTGAATCTACGCGTTGAATAGTTTTAGTGTACTGTCTTTTTTTTTAGTCGAACGAAAAATACCAAACACTCGTTGTTTAACTACTACGAGGCTATACAGCGCTTATCAGAAAGCCGTTTTATTTTTAAGAAATTAAATAATTGATTGAATAAACAGTCCCGGGTAACATAGAGTATGGATAAATAGATGTAATAATCTAGACCATATTTTGTAGCAACTGCAATTTGGGAGGCCCCTTAAATATTTATTTTATTTGGAAAATATTGTAATATTTAATAATATAATTATAATATAGTTACTGGTAAATGATAATAATACTGAAATTTTACATTTTCGAAAAAAAAAACATTGGCATAAACAAGGCATAACTTTTTAATGAAGCTTTTTTATTTACTTTATTTTATTATTACTTTATTTTTTATTTACTTTACCTTAGCTCGCAAGGGTTACCGGTATGCGAGGTAAACAAATAAATAAAAATAGAACGTATCTGGGCCAAGGTCGCAGGCGCGGCTGGATCAATGAACTCGCCACAATGAGATCGGTCCAGTTCTCCTCTACCATTTGATGTCATTGAATAAGCCGTCATTTTTAATATTAACTAGCTACACCTTTTTTCTGTACCCTTGACTGTACATGCAAATTTTTATGAGGATCGGCGGTTATATACTTAGTTAAGACGTGAAAGCATAACAAACAAACAAACGAGCAAACATGTTAACTTTCGCATTTATGTTAGGATTAGGATAGTTAGGATTATCTAGAGTAGAAGCGTTTTCGAAAGTATTCTGAGACTAGCTCCGCCCTAGAATTTTCTTGTGTTGTGTTGTATATAGAGTTACTGGTATTCCATTAGCATCCTTTTACGAGCATATTCTGTTCATCAAAACAAACAACTTTTATTCTACAGCTTTTCCCAAAACTCAACAATTTTCCCAAAAATGTTTGCTAAGTTTTTGTGGTTCTATCTAACACTTCATAATTCTATAGCATCCGAGCCGTGGCTCAAGATGAGCCGGCTTAAATTTTTTTTACGAATTTTTAAAAGTCGTAGAACAAAAGATGTTTGTTATAATGTACAGAATATGCCCTTAAAAGGATGCTAATTGATTACCAGTACCCCTGTACAAGGCGCACACTTATATTTATTAGGTATTTATTTACATTTTCTTGTTTTACTTGTATGCTATTGATCTACTTGCGATTTTCAGTTTTATCAAAATCACTTTAGACTGCGCTGTTCAGCCACTCAATTCAATTTAAAGAGGGTCAGCGTAAAATCTCCAGATACGTTATGTAGAAAAATGTATCTGCAATGTTGTTTAACTTAAACTACTGGCTATATACATAGGAGTAAACATTGATTACGGTAATTCCTAAAATCTTAGGCGCCAGAGTGTTAATGCACATAGTTATGTTATTTACCGCCTCTATTTCAGGATATACTCAAGCTTATTACGAGCGCAAGCGCATTAAGTTAATTCAGTCCACGCAGGTGCGGTTAAGGTTAATACACATTCTCCAAACCGAAGGTCTAGCAGCTCTAGCAGAAGGGAACGTTTGTTCTTAAGCCTTAAGAGTCGCCGGAAGTTCTGTAATTTCCATTTAAACGTGTTATGAAAAATATGTGTATTTGTAAAGGTATCACCCAGGTGCATTTATATTCTAAAGTGAAATGAAATCCACGAAAACTTTTACTTAGAGCATCCAGGTGAACAAGGTAGAACAAACCGTCTCTTTGGACGTAACCCAAAAATATATCCTGGTAGAAAAGTTACATAAATCATTAGCTTCTGAATTAATCCATAATAAAAGAGAAAATTGCCTTGGATTGAGTATTTATGAATGATTAAACACAAATTGTTGGAATTGCAATTTGTCACACTATAGATAACTTTACAGGTTCATCAGTATCTTGTCTTTGTCTCTTCACTCATCGTTTCCTTCTAGATGGAATGGAAACTAGCCTTAGCAAATGCAAAGTAAGTTTTAGTTGTTCGCAGGAGTCTTAAGTATCTATCACTGAACTCTTAATTCAACGGACGCGTGGACCACTCGGCCTTGCGTTATATTGCTGATATTATTTTAAGATAAGGCGTAAGTAAAGTCAATGTTTCATTAGAATTCAATAAAGTTGTTATAAATGTAATTAACTGAATTAATAATGAGGTTGCTTTTACAATCTCTGGGAACACTTACCTACTTGATTAAGAGTATATAGTCATATGTATTGGTACTTACAAGCTTCAAAACTGTTTCTTTATCAAATCTCTAGTGGATTTCCGCTCTAACACTTAGAAGTTTGTTAAAGAAACAGTTTTGAAGTTGAACTTCCGGAAAGTAGCGCCTGATTCAATCAAGTATGGTTTTGGTTATTATGTGAGCCTATAAGCATTATAAAATATCGAATACCTGCCCATATAAGATATCTTTTACAATATTGCCTAAAGCCAACTTATAATGCCCAAGGATAGACAACTTAGAGGCGCTTAGAGGACATTTTCCAGATTGAGACTAGAGATGATGGGTATTACAGTACTTAGTATGTTACCATGATGATGATCAATCAAACTTAATAAAACATTAATTTGACATGCAAATGTGTTTGTATGGCGAGGGGCAGCCTTGTGGCAGCCACATCAGTTTCACAAGAGATGCACTCGGTATGCGAGACACAGCACAGCGCTGGGCGGGCGCACGCCGCGGTTGGTCAACGGTCATCATTTCTTGCCCAACGGTTTCCCAACAGTTTCTCAGGTTTGAACAGCTAATGTTGTTGGTGGCTGCGGTAATATGACTTACTCAGTTTTTCATTTATTGATTGGGAAATAAAGGATTACTTAGTGTGTCAGGCAATTAAGATCAAACAAATTATGAAACGAAATATGTACCTACTTACTAAAAAATCGTTTTATTAATGTATTTTGTGTGGAGTACAATACATACTCAATTACTCATACATTTTAGAATATTTTTGTACCATAAAAACTGTGGAAAAGCTTTTTAACAGAACAAAGAAAAACATCACTGAAGCTGCGTCTCGCAGCTTTATCCTTGATTCACCAATTTTCCCGCATAATTTGACATTATAGGTCCCTGATTTTCCAGTTTTCCCGCATAGTTTGACATTGTAGGTCCCTGATTTTCCAGTTTTCCCGCATAGTTTGACATTGTAGGTCACTAATTTTCCAGTTTTCCCGCATAATTATGTAGTTTGACATTGTAGGTAGGTATATACCTATTTGTGCTTTTTTTTTCGGTAGAATTTTTGTTAATTGGTCCGTGACATGACGGCCACAGATCTAATGCTGGGGCTACATTGGCGCGCGATAATTCGTGTCGCGTTGTCGCGTTAAAATCATCGTTATCCGTTATCGGATTAGCGGTCAACTCGTCGCCTTTCTGCGGAGTTGACGTGGGCGATAATTCACCCGATACATCGCCGAGTGACAAACTAACCGGCTACACTTGTCGATAGCCCGAACTATCGCCGAAGGCCGCTAATGTAGCCGTAGCATAATGGTGTAAGCGTGGTGTCGGTGTACGGCACACCCGTGGTGACGTACCAAATGTCACGTACACCTTACGTCACAAATGAGAATTAGATAACCGGCACGCGGTACACTTGACCGCCGCGGTTACAACACGCGCGCGACGCGAAATTAATCGATGGTAATTTAAGATCACGTGCTCTATGTGATTTGCTAATTGAGGTAAATAAAATATTCCTAAGAATTTGGTTAAGTAATTGCAAACAAATGAAAATACACATGTAAACAAAACTTATAGATTTTCTGTTCGCCGTTGAAAACATTATGGTTTTCACACTTGATGACGTTTGTGACTCTCAAAGTTTTATGAGTAGTCTGGTATGTCACATGTATGTAGGTATTATTAAGTTATAAGAAATGGTAAGAAATGCAAAATGCGAATTCAAAAATTCCCAAGCTTTCTGGCATGATGCCTTGGGTATACAAGATGCTGGTTTTGAGCTGACTGGCTGACCAGCAGCTGCTGACCGGTATAGAATAACACCCATAAGTATTACTACGGCCACAATTAGCACCTTGTATACTCGTTACTTAAAGGTATGAGCTCGTAACCATTGATTGTAACGAGCCATCGAGCCTGTGATTAGCAGACGAGTGTTTCTGCCGTGGTAGCCCACAAGTGCCGGCGGTGTCAGGTGTGAGCGCGCGTTCACTTCACTGCACGCATAACGCGCGTAGTGCACCGGAGTTCGCGAGACGCGTGGCGGGTTGGGGGCATAGCGCAAGTTGTGAGCGATGGCGGTAGAGGAGAAGTAAAATTGAATTTTAAAAAGTGTATCATAAAATGTGAAACCACTTCTGAGGCTCTGGCACGAAACAATTTGAATAAATTGTAATGTTCCATACAAGAAAATTACAATTTTAAGTATCAGCACGTTTTTAAGCCATTATATTGCCTCTTTTTGAGTTCCAATGCTTACTTTCAACTGTAGCTTCAAATTACATTCAAGTTCACTCAAAGAAATCGGTCTGAGTTTGGTCTGTTTGTTAACTTACTAATAAACATTAACAGCAGTCTCGATGTAGATAAATATGAATTTAAAAAAAAAATTAAAACAAGCAAATCCGGAATCGGACAACTACTAATATAATAAAATAATTATTATCCATCAAAATATAAATATAAACAAATGGTACAGGTAAAACCGCGAAGCATTTAAGCAAATTATTTCAGACGATGCTCGCTTACTTCTCATTTATTAGAATAACCTAAGCTAAAGCTCAGCATTACTTAGCAGCCCATTTATCATTACGTAAAGCTGCGTACGCAAACAACTCTAGTGAACTTGACCCACTGCCGCCCGTGGCTTGCGCCCCACAACAAGTTGCGCAAGCGCCTATGGGACGCTTTCTCTCGACCACCGTGCATAGTCACTATTACCTAATCTGTGGACCCCTAAGATTAGTGGGATATTTATTAGTGCTTGCTAATTAATCGGATTCATAAATGTAAAATTGTATGGCATCTGCCAGATGACTGAGGCTCGGTGTATGGCGAATGGCTCGCCCCCTGTCACATTTTGTACTGAATATCGTCCGGCGAAGCGTGGGTGCTCTATTACACCTCTGCCCGCCCCCGCGGGGGAAGGCGTGACTATATAAATGTAAAATTAGGCCCAAGTAAACCTACCTTTGAATGAGCAGATTTATGAATTTATGAGTCATGAAAATTAAACATTACCTACTCAAAGACTCACTTGAACAATTTTGAAGAAGAAATATGTTCGGAATGTGGATCAGTGAAGCACAATAAATACCTTTTGACAAGGATCAGTGACCGGCAGACAGCGGCACAAAAAATGATGCATTCTGTGCATTCCTATTATTTATTATACCTTGGTCACTGCTTTCGAATCCTGTTATGGTAACTCGGTATACCCCTATGAAATTAATCTTAGGTTGGTTATTTGTGTTTTTTTTGTTGGTTTCCATCGCAGAGAATGTTGGATACAAAAAAATCGTGTTTTAAATGAGAGATGAAATTTAGCAAAATTGTTCTAAACATTTTTCAAAGTCAAATTTAAAGAAAAAGCCAGGAATAAAAAACAAAATGATTTAGGTACCTACTTAGTTGTAGTCGGCTTGCTTCAATCACCACCACTACCAAAACGGTGGTGGTCACCGGTAATTTTTGTCCTAACTGCCGCCGGTAAGGGCTCGTAGTCGTATCATTGTAGGACTGTAGAGGTGCAGGAAGTCAGTTACTATTTAACTTCTCTCGTACCTTTGACTTTAGTTAAGTTTTTTGTTGCCCCTGATAAGGCAAGTTTGTTAAGAGTGAATGTCAACAGCAGGAAATAGGAATAAAAGAAAGTGACGCAAGTACAAATAGTGACGCTAAATCATGCCTAATAGGTAGAGCATACGCAGCAGAATCACGTCTCCGCAATTATGGCCTTTATGGCCCGACAATAAAACTCAAATTAGGGGGCATATAACGTGGTTAGGGCAAAGACCTCATCCTTGGCTATCGCTTTCACTGCGGGGTGTAATGATCCAATTAGCTCGTGGCAAGGAACCGTGCTTCGGGTGGCACTTGCAACTAATAGGTTCCTGTTGGTTGTGCTACGATGATACACATTCAATTGATCATCAAAACAAGAGTTACTCGTAGATCATCAAAAATAATATTAGCTCGTCAAAATAAGCAAACAAAAAGTCTTATACAAGAAGGATAATACTGAATCTTTCGTATCCTTCTGGCACAGGCTTTTAATATGATACTTTTGTTGAGTTTTATTGTTCTTTTTGCTCTTGTCTTACCGATTTTATGCGAAATAAGTAAATACAATAGATTTTTTAAACGCTATGCAAGGGTTACAAAATTACCCCCTTACTAATAAACGTTGCATATCTCGGAATAGTTACTCAGTGTTATATATGTCTTTTTTTTTTTAACTTTAACTCGATCGTAAAAGGCAAAACACTGAGTAAATATTCCGAGCTATACAACGTTTATTAAGGAAGCTATTGTTTAGCCCTTGCCTAAAGAGCGGGCTACAAGCACAGATTATGTAACGGTTACATTGTAACTAAAACCTCAAAAAATGAAGCAAGGAGGAAAAGAAGAGGTTGGCTCCTCGCGGGTTTCCCGTTTCTCTACATTACACAGCAGTTCTAATAAACCTCGTTTGTAGTTACGTCCGTGTGCAATGTAATAGAAATTTATACGTCGAGTGATACGGCAGTTCTTGATAGCGGTTTCAATTTCGTTTTACATTATTGACTGTAAATATTTATTTGATTTATAACGTCAAATAAATATTTGCACGATCAATTTGCAATTCCAAAGTCAATTTACTAGAGTTTTGGGCTGGCAGAGTATCGTAATCCTGACTAATATTATAAATGCGAAAGTGAGTTTGTTCGTTTGCTTATTTCTTTGTTTGTTTGTACGCCTTTACGCCTTGACCACTCAAGCGATCATTATGGGGTACTTTTTTTCGCAAATATGTTTCGGTTTCTGTGGGACCGCGAGTGATACCGCGGGGCGCGGCGGTTTAAAACGCAAGCTATTTTATATAGGTAATAGTATTTTATGATATTTAAGATTAGGTAAGACTAACAAGAAAACGTCTAGCTTTGAAGTATAGTAAGTAATGACACAAAATTATGTTTCAAAATAGCCCATTCAGAGTTGCAAATAAGTGGGACTTAATTGTTTTCAAATATCATAAATTATATTATTTCGCAATTGTATTTCGCAAAGCTAAGTAAATACATAGGTATTTTGTAAATCTTAGAAGGAAAAACATCTTTGGTAAAAAAATAAACATCAGTTAGACCGCTAATAGATTAGATTGTAAATTAAATGTTGTAATTGATATTGTTGCGAATCGGATTTAGTATGCTTGTGACCAAAACGAATAACTAACTGAAACACCTAAATGTTTACAATGTAATACTCGCTGCGGCCCGCGGTTTCCTTCGCTAACTTAACAAGACCCGTTTATATTTTTCACTATACAATTATTAGCCTGTAAAAATGCTTTAGGCAGTGTAAGTGTACAAAATTATCTCATTCAAAGAAACCGTTTCAACGTGAGGAAGTTACAAACATACACGCTCATACAATCATTCGCGTTTATAAAGTCAGTGTAATTATATTTTGCAATTTGAGAATTGCTCTCTCGCTATGCTTGGCGTCGGTCTCGCTCGTTTCTCCCGAGAGTCGACCTCGTAAAATTACGACATTTTAAATGTTTAGGCATAATAGGAGGCTTGTCTTCATTGGCAACACTTAAACCCTGCGTTTCATAACTTAGCTAATCATCAAGTAGTAAGTAATCTTCATGAACTTAAATCTTATTCTTACATAACTGTTGGAACTGGGATTTTGGTGGGAAACCGAAAAGGTGGTGTCGTAAATTCGTAATGCTACAAGTATTTTTTTCTAAAACTTGTGATTCTTCGAGTGTTAATATGTAATACATACATATCGTCACGCCTTTCCCCCGAGGGGGCTGGCAGAGGTGTAATACAACACCCACACTTCGCCGGACGATATTCAGTCCCAAATGTGACAGAGGGTGAGCCTGTCACCATACACTGGGCTCCAGTCATGTAGCAGATGACATAATATAATACGCACATATGGTCACATAATGAACAAATTGGTGCGTGCCGTCGCGTCGGCTGGGTTTGAATCCGCTGGTTTCAGAGGCGGGCCTTCTCCAACTTGGCTATCATAGCTTTTTATGTGTAATAACGGTGGATTATTAACCTTTATCAGTTCGTTAACGTGCACGAGTGTGGGCAAATGATACAAAGATTGCGAAACGCGGCTTTTTGTGTTCCATACAAAACTGCACTTGAAGTTTTAGTAAAGTGTCTACCACTTTACTATGGTGAAAAGGTGAAAAATTCATCACTATTACCTCATCATCATCAATGTGACAAAACTATAAAAAAGAGACCCATTTACTTGCCACTGGCAAATGTATAAGAAATGTGACGCTAAATTCCCCTGAATGGGAAAAATCTTTGTGGTTTTGGTTATTTCCAAAGTTTTTATTTATAGTCCCACTTTAAATGTACCTACTCCAAATGTTAACAAGCCTATTTTCAAGTAAGTTGTATAGAGTTGCATAAAAGATAAATAATTAGATATCTCTCTTTCTAGCTAATGAAATTATTGTGCTATCTATCCTTGCTCGTATGACTCAGTAGTTGCGATAGACTTGCAGAATGCCTTTCTTATTTAAATGATTGACTGAGTTGCGATTTCATTAGTAATGTAGGTACGGTTTTTACACATAAAATCAAAAAACCATTTGCAAAACCGCAAAGTGCAACAGCCTCTACAGGAAAATAGAACGGTTACTGTACTACATTACATTCCTCATTTCAGATACGTCTACCTCTAACCAGTGTTATATAACAACTGACGTTGAATGAAGTCACAGACACGCATGTATAAATCAAGTTACGCCTATTGTTTGCACACAACAAAATGACAAGCAGTAAACTAAACTACTCTGTGGCACAACAACTTACTACGGTTATGCGCAAATTATCCAGCTAAACAATGATCTCCATTGTGAAATGACGAGACGCGATGTGATTCTGGCAAAGAGAGAATGTAGAGAAAAGCAATGTTGCTATTGTTAATTTGATGGCCGTCTACAAACAAGCGGCTGAAAAGGTCGTGACAAAATTCGGTGAAGTAATGACTAATCGGCGTTATGAGAACAAAAAAAAACTGAACAAGTGCGAATCGGACTCGCGCACGAAGGGTTCCGCACCATAATCTATAAAAACGGCAAAAAAATTACGTTTGTTGTATGGGAGCCCCCTTAAATATTTATTTTATTCTGTTTTTTAGTATTTATTGTTATAGCGGTAACAGAAATACATCTTCTGTGAAAATTTCAACTGTCTAACTGTCACGGTTCAAGAGATACAGCCTCGTGACAAACAGACAGACAGACGTACAGACAGACATTGAAGAAGCCAGTGAAACACATTGTTATAAAATTTAGAAACTTTGCCTGTGCTTCTGCACATGCTTGACCTACGCATATCAGCTGTTAACTGCTTGCGTAACGTGTGGGCGATCGGCGACCGGCGACCGGCGCGGATACCGGCGGCGGCTTATTGGCGATCTTCTCGAGTGTCCGGCGGCCTTATGCAATCGACGTCAGTGTGGAGAATGGTGATAACGGAAAGTACCATATCTTTCCATCTTTACATAAACAGCTTGAGTTCGTTTTGTATCCGCTCACGCACTCGGTTTGAGCTGCGGTACGGTTTTTTATTCATTCACGTAAGTAAGTACTTTACTTGTTTAAAGTAATAATAATATAATATAATATAATAATAATATTCGGGACACTTGGACACATGGTAGTCTGACCCCAAACTAAGGAAAGCTTGTATTATGGCGGCCAGAGACTGATATACATACATAAATATTTTTAAATACATACTTAAATATATAAATAACACCCAGACATAGAACAAACCCAAATATTCATCACATAAATGTTTGCCCTGGTTCCACCTAGAGCAACATTGATTTATGATTTATCGAACCCACACCCCCTAGCTAAGAAGGCAGGTTCACTACCGATTGAGCCGCACCGAGGCGGTCCAATGAGGTGAGATTGTCGATCTGTCAGGCCTTAATAATATTTATTCGATTAGGATAGCCATAACACATGTGCCTCCGAGCGTTCAGCCGGCCTTAACCCTATGTCTGCGTGGGAACATTCATTGTAGGCACGCATGTAGACATTAAGGCAGATACCTTGCATGGATTGCACCCTGTTATTTACCCGTTCGGTGTTCGGTAATTTAATCGGTGTTGACGGCCGGTGTCAGCAGCGTTTTGTTGGCCAATGAGGCTAAGGTTGCAGTGAAATGGTCAGACAAGTCTGCAAGAACAGGTAAAACATGACTCAAGTTTCGTGGGCACATTTAAAGGCAATTTCCATCAAAGCTTAAATAAACCTTAAATTTTAGAACATAGTTGAATGTCTATTTTTTTAAGACTAAAGCTAAATTTTTACTTTTAATAAAATGTAAGGAAATTGAAAATAAATCAAACTCCAAAGTAAAATTTTAGAGACAAATTTCATTTCAATTAATAAATTTTAACTCAGTTCCACTCAAAGCAGCTCGGATCGTGATACCAGCGCTTGTATTGTGGTAAACGTAAAGATAACCTCATGCAAATTATTTACCTGACAGAAAGGTTTTATGCCTGATCTGTAGGCACCAGATGCAGTCACAGATCGTTGCAAATTCATCTACTTATGTACCCATTTCGCATAGCCCTATCGTTCCATTTCTCAACTAATTCTGCGTCCGGTCACATACAGCGGCCATTCAAGATTGCGAGTGCCTCAGTACTGTCATTACCGCCGGTTGGTAAATAGCTATGCGTGCTGCATACCGGAGCGCAGGGGGGTTACCATGAAATCTAGTTGCCATGATGGTACCGTACCACCGTCGTATCGCCGCGCAATAAGGTCCACGGTCGCGCAGAGTCGTAAACAAAACGTAACCAACATTGCTATAACATTTCATGGTAGGCCCCCAGGTCCTAGGTCAGCAGACAGTCATTAGTCCCTAGAGGATATTAGCATTAGTCGGGAATCTGAATGCTCATTTACTTTCAATATTGTGTATTAATATTCATCTTGAATACCCTCTGTGTACCTAAGTGATACAAGAGTTTTAATATAAAAAAACGTGATTTCTCTGACAGTAAAACTAAAACAGCTCTTTGAGCTGAAGCCCTCCGGAGTCTGTCTTAGCATATTTAGAAATGGCAAAGTATGTTTTTTTTTTTTACGTTTCAGTCCTCATATTAGAATTTTTTGAAAAATATCCGAAAAACTGAATCGATAAAAATTAAAAGATTATTATTATTATTTGTAATTTGTAATTTGTTATTTTTGTTTGGTTTATTTTTTGCTGCAATTATGTCTGGTAAATGATTAAACAACTTACAAAATTAAAAGTAATTATTGAACTTGAATTGAATCGGTTGAGAAATGCGACTTATATGTAGAGGAGAACAGCCGCAAATCCGTCGTACAATCGGCTTCGGGCTCACTCGGTCAATTTAATATTAAGCTTACAAAACGTATGAGATGGAAAATTTAAGTTCAAGGCAGGCCAACCTGACGGACCTTTATAAATATTTAATTACTTTTGAGTTTTTGTGCAACATCCCGTCAAACTACACCATGCCAAAGCAAAGTTAAAATATTAAAACCTCTCACAAAATAATATTATTTTAACAATGTAAACATATGGTCATTATTTGCCATCATTAAATTTTATATTTTTTATGTTTGCACTTTGCTGTAATGTGGTACCTAAGCAAATCGTAACAGGATTGGTTTTAAACAAATATGTATAGTGTGTTAAAAGCCATCATGAAATCCACGCCATACTTTATTGAGGCCTTTTTGGGGCCTATTGGGAAAGGCTATTTTTGAACTCGATCCATACCGACAGTCCACTGAAAATGCATTAATACTCATACTCGTGCGCCAACCACGTTTTTAGAATAATCGCACTGGTCAGCACGACGGCTGCATGAAAAAAAAACGCCTCGTTTTTCCTCGCTGTAGCGAGGTGAAAAGCTATGTGTTTCGTTTGGCAGTAAAGTTATTCGGCGTTTCGTACCTTTGAAACCCTCGCTTCGCTCAGGATTCTATATTTGAGCTTCTCTCGCAATCCTAGGATCCTTCGCTTGCTCAGGTTTCAATAACTCGCTTTGCAGCCTTGTATAACAAATAATAACTATTTCTCTTCTGCATATCTATTTTTCACAGAATAGTAAATAAATGAACTTTATATTGTTATATAAAGCCATTCAGAATGCTACTAAGTAGGTATACTAAACGAAGTGAAAACTGCTGACGATGATGATTCCAAAAAACAAGCTGGCATGAGTACTGAATACAATACCGGGAAACGAACTCGCGTTCTCAGTAATCGTGCCGATCATCTGCTTACTAAGCTTAACGTAGCCAAACGCAGCCTCGGTTCCGCGGATGAAGTTTGATGACGATACGACCTTAGGAAATAAACTTTAGGTTCTTTCCAAATGGGTCACCGGCGACACCAACATTGTGGCCGGGCGACAAGCTATTTTTAACTATTAAATATTACTATTTGTAGAGATTAAAAAAAAAGTTTGAATGACGAGAGGAACAAGTTGCCTGGGACCCTATTCGGAGATTTGAGATTCTCATCTCACCATTTTGCGTCCTTGTTGCTCTAGTTTGAAACGTCATAGGTGTGAGAGTGACCAAGATAAAATCTCATCTCATCTCAAGCGCAGGAATAGCCCCCCTGGTGTTATGTTAAGCGTCACGCTTGCCCTTAGCATTTCAGTGCCATCGCACCCAGCATCCAAAAACCCTGCGCGGTAATGCCCTGCGCTTGTCACCCTGGAGGGCTATTCTTACAAGAAGAGACATGTTTTGTCTCTCTCGTATTAAAAGCCATAGGAGTGAGAGTGACCAAAAAACGTCAAGTACTTTACAGCCTGAGAGATTAGATGTTAAATCTCTTTGTGCGCGGTGTAGACATACGGTGACGCCCGCATCTCGTTGATTGGTTGTGACCAGAAAAAGCTGTCTGGCTTTAGACACTTAGTGGCTGTTCCCGGTGGTCCCGGTGGCCCATTTGCGCTGAGCTTATAAATTGATAGACTAAGGTATTAACAAGATAAGCGGGCTGGTTACTATTGGCACAGCTGGGCGGCAAAACCGAATATGTGTAGATTAATGTTTGGGAAAAAGGCTGCCCGGCTTATGCCGATACCGTTTTGACGATCAATCCGTCTGACTGATCATCAATCAGTTCAGTAGTTCTTAAAATGTGGAACTAAGACAACTTCTCGCCCGACACTAGCCGAATAAAGTGTAGTACATAATTCTGTCAGGCCAACTATGGGACCAAACGGTGCGTTCCATCTCATAAATCAATAACTTTTTTGTTTCTTGACATTTTGAATTGAAATTTTGTATATCTATTCTTGGATATCTTGGACATTCGAAAATTAAAACACCTCTACTGTACTAACTATATTTATTTAGTAAAAAAAATGAAAAAAAAAAGAAATTGAAATTTTCATTTCAATTTCTTTCAATCAAAATAGATTTCAATCAATTTCAAAATAGTTCCCATAGAAATACACTGATTATAATTACCACAACTGACAGGAAGTATAGAAGATAATTTTTATCATACGTGTGGTTAAAATGTTCACCGCAAAAAAATCTCACTTGAGAATATTTAATATCGAAATATGCTATTTTATGCCTACTTGTTAAATATCATTACGGATCTCTTTCAACGTATTTGCATCTAGCTTGAAAAGGCGCAGTAATGACGCAGGTTTTTTTTATTTTTTTTTACTGAATAGTTAACGAATCTAAAAATGATATTAACTCGACATCGGCAGCTATCGGCAACAAAGAAACCTCAATTTGAAAATCGGAAAGACTGAAAATTTTCTTATGTTACTTAAAAATATAAAAAAATCGCATTTTAACTAAAGTTAAGATTTTTAGTTAAACGTATTTTTTTAAACGTTTGTAGCATAAACGTATTCGTAAACCAAAAATCCTGAGCAATCCAAAAATATTAAATACTTATATATTTCTTTGAAGAACTTTTAAAATATCTTATGTTAAACTTCCATAATGAGTAGACTAGTTAATATGAAATTATCAAAGTTCAAAGTTTGGGTGCAATTTTATGTACCTAAAACTGATTATTAATTTTTATTTACTATACTATCGTACAGCTCCATCTTTCTAGAATATAAAGTAATCAAAACATCTTCAGAGACATGACTTTTGTTCAAACCATTTTTGAGATGGATCGCACCGTTTGGTCCCATAGTGGGCCTTCCGTTTAACAAATACTGCTGAACCGAATATGCCGACCCGATTAGGTTCTGAAACGTGTAGCGCCCTAACTGTCTGAATGTATTAGCACCAGTTCTGAAACCGTTAATGTTTGAGCGAAAGGTGTGAGATATTTTATTCAATTGACCTAAATAATAAATCACTATTAACATTTCACAGTGTAACATTGTGAATGCGAAAGTTTGTTTGGAAGGATGTTTGTTACTCAATTACGCCAGAACGGCAGAACGGATCTGGATGAACTTTGACATAGAGATAGATTAAAGTTACAATTAGCACATTTGCTACTTTCTAATTACCTAATAATTTTAAATTTTTGAACTTAGGTAAGTATAGGATTCAAAGAAGTGAAGACGTGAACACAGCGATGTAACTCGCTGTACTGTACTTATCTTCAAACTTAACTACATTTACGTAATTAATTGGTAGTCATTAATTGAGATAGTAAGTGCCAGCAATTCAAGTTATTCAGTTATGTCAAATAATAACTGCCACGAAAGTGCTACGAAATTGCATTAATTTATTATGTACCGGGCTTGAGTAAACTTAGTCATTTTAATTGGATTTAATAGCATGGACGATTTCGTCAGTGCTGTTCCGTAAAAGTACTGAGTAAAAGTAAGTAGTAGAGTAGTGAAGCAACATGAAATAGTTTCGTAAATTGGACAATTTTTTTTTTAATTTTTTTAAATTAAGTAATTGCATTCTTTATTTTTTAATCCGATTCATATTACATGAAACGTTTTTGCGTGTACCAACACGCAACTATACTTCTTCATGCTCAAACGGATGGACAGATTTTAATAGAATTTCGTACGGAGGTAGAGCTTACATACTTACACTAAATATATGAATTGTGGTTTTTTGCTACTCCTATAGCGAAATAATCGCTTATCGGGCATATACACGCATATACATAAAGTTAAGATTCTCATAAGGAATATATGTAGATTAAGGTTCGTGTTAATATTTGGGAGGAGCTAGCCAATTTTTCGAATAACGTGTTACCTTTTTAACCTTTTAATAAAATAAATGATCACCTTATTTAATTAGTTAACAAGGGAAAAAAGTATTTCTGGCAAACCCATTAACTTTAATTCAAAATTAAGTTATGCCAACCTTGCGTATTTATATGGCGCATCTCACGGTTGCGACATAGCAATTGTAAAACTGCTCAACATTTTTGAAAAGTCTTTAAAGACCAGTTTTGAATTATGGGTGTCTAATAACACGAGTACTCGTTTATATACCTACAACAGAAGCGAATCTAGGAAAATGCGTTACTAAGGATTGTAATTTGACATTTAATTGTCTGTGTTGTGATGAGCAAGTTTAGGAAGTAGATAAATGTATGTAAAACCAAATGTAACAATGCAGCTGCTCGCCAACTGACTAAGCGATTGTCTTAAATACATTTAATTTCTCGCTATTCGCTACTCGCTCTTCGCAAGCGGTCGGACAAGTGCCTTACTTAGGAAAAATCTGCTTTTACAAGGCCTATGATGGTAAAGTAATTTTCTTTTTCCTTTCCTTTGCCTAGCATTTCCTTATTGGTGTATTTATATAATCTTTTATGATTTCCGAGCTACTCAGCAATTTCAAAGGATAATATAATTACAAGATGTAAACATTGTAACTTCGGTAGTTTTCTGGCTAAGTTAGTTTCTGTACTATAAGTTCAAGCCATCCGGCATAGGAGTCATTTTTCTTTGACAAAATTTTCAAGCCATGTTATATTTCCACGTTTTATCCGTAATCTGAACAATTAAGCACTGGCCTGACCACCGTTACATAAGCCGTTGGCCAAGCAAGATGGTAGGTTGTGAAATGCAGTGTCAGTAGAAATTCCGTCGAAGGTCGCTCAGTGGTGTAACGCCGGCTAGTAGGTAACCTACTGCGTTACGGAATCTTAAAACTTGAGATCTGGTATTCTAAACCATATGATGAGTAGACGGAACTCCGCGGAATAACCAGTCTATGAAGGTTAAGCCGTTCGGTGACATGACTTGGGATCGAAATTGAGAGGCTTTTCCGTGTTACATGGATCGGGTTGTATCACATTCACGCGCAAACGGTCTGTCGTCAAACCAGAGTAAGCGCTTTTCACCCTGAACGTATGTTGAAAAAACGATTACTAATACTAGTACTAAATGATAAGGTAACCAGTGCTTTGCCCACTGGTTAGCGTCATTTTATTCTCAAACAAACGTCAAACAGTACTAAAACTTGAATAACTTTGACAACCGATTTCAATGAAATGAATATATAGAATAAATAGTTAACGGTCGTTAAACATTCTACGCAATCGTTCTTATTTGACGTACGCTATGTTACGGTAGGCAAGCGTCTGAAACAACAACCCACCCTTACTCGCTAATGTATAACTAACTGTGTTTGGTTTGACAATACCGCACAGCTCGCTTAGAATATCTAAGCAAAATACCAACAGACTAGAATGCAATATAATAATGGTCCAATAAGGTAGTCTGGCGTGTTTGAAAGGAGGGAAAGGAAAGAGCGCTTGAGCTAGTCATAAATATGCTGCATGCTTCTGTAATAAGTTTGTGTGTATCATTTCCTTACATGTAGAAGTAAATGATTAATTAATTTATTTGAATATGAATTCACTGACTAAGAGTCAGTAAAGTATTTCATAGGTTTACATTAAAAAAAAGGTAGTACTGGACCAAAAATAAGTTTACTATGACTGCTCTGACGCTCTGTGTGCTGTAGACCTCGCGGCCTACGTGTCTCCTCCTCTACAGGTCGTATTTCTTAACCGATTCTCGTGAAATTTTGTGAGCGTACAGAAAAAGACATACAAAATTTTAAACAGATTTTTTTGCCGAGTCAGTTTTTGGAAATTAACCAAAATTTAAATTAAGAAATGTCGAAGATGAAGCATAGACGCATCGCTCGCTAAGGCTCACTCGGCCGATCACCGACATCATTATTATCTTGGGCGAATTTGAATTATCTTATTTTCTACATAAAACCTGAATGCCTGAATCTTACCTTTTGAACTCGAAAGTACATAAAATTTAAATTAATTGCTTGTCACCATAAATAGCGGTGGTGACCGGCCATCGTCACCCCAACTCGACCTTGGGTCATTTACTCAGGTTTCGGACGAAATGACGCACAATTTAAGATCATTCTTAAGAAGCATATGATAATAGTTGTAAATAATTGTTGCCTGATTGAGGGAGATCGCTCTAAAAGGCGATGCCAAAAGGCAGACGGGCGGATTGCATGAGCTTCTAAATCAATCAAGCACAGCCAACAGTTTTTATGGTTGGGTCTTTATGGCTATGCTTGAACCATAATGACCGTTAAATTAAACGATTAAGTCGAACTGAATGTTAAATAAATAAATTATTTTCAAAAAAAAAAAAAAACATAAACGCGTTTTGTTTTTCGTCGATCAATTGAAATTGAAGATAAAAATATATTTTGAAAATAGTTTAAGCTCTAATATTAAATATGACAATTTCAAAAGTAAATATTTTATTGGCATATTCGCCAGTGAAATAAATATAAAAATATACCTACCTAGTATTTTTTTTAGATTAAGATTTTTACATTAAGATAATTGTTAGTGCATTATAAAGACTTACATTCCTATACTTAAATAAAATCCTAGTATTTTAAGTTTTTTTAAAATTGTGCACAATGAATGACACTGCAGGTGCTAATTACCGCCATTATATTCTATGCGTTAATGTTTATGTTACGTCATAATAATTTATAGGTACTAATAAAATTATAAGAAACGAAAGTAACTCTGTCTGCTTGTAGTCTTTTTACGGCTAAACGGCTGAACGGATCTAGATGAGATTTTTAGTTACAGCATATATCACGAGGAAGGTTTTTGGATATTTTTATCAAATCAAATCAAAATAATTTATTTCAGGTAAGATTCCATAAGTGCATCATTCAAAATTCATCAAAACTTTTAACAGAAGTCAAATACATAAAAAATTAAAATAAAATAAGATAATAGTCAACTTATCCAATTGAAATGTCACAAAAATATATAAAGTCAACTGAGGCAAATGCGTCTATAGGGCAATTGCGTCTTTCAGGAATTACTGACAAATACTCGTACTTCATAAGTTAGTAAGTTTACGTGAAAAAAAAAATATTTCAATTCAATTTCAGTCTAATATGCGTCAAAATAAAAAAAAATGCTAGAACCTCTTAAAATAAAATTTAAAACGTTTCGATAACATTTTATCTCTTGTTACTATTACTACCGGATATACTTTACTCTACCTCGGTAAAGTTTTTAGAATTCATCCTTTGCTCTGGAAAAGTAAACAAAAACCGTTTTATCTCAGCAACCGTGGACGGAATGCTTAATGCAAGTGTTTTATCTCTACCGAAGAGGATAAAACTAAAAATTAGTCACCGAAAGACATGATTGGAATATAATAGTTTTCTTTAGCACCAATACTTGAAACGAAATAGTGGCTTTCTTTAAAGTGTAGAGCCGTAATAATGTTTTGAAGCGCACTTGTAAAGCGCGTGGTGGTACTTATTTAATTGATTATTTCATCATAATTTTAACATTACATTTCCGGGGGTTCCGTACGCCGTACGCCAAAGGGCAACCTTAGTAATAGGGTCCATTACTAAGACTGCGCTGTCCGTCTATCTATCCGTCTATCCGTCTGTTACTAATGTATCTCATGAACCGTGATAGTTAGACAGTTGAAATTTTCACAGAGGATATATTTCTATTGCTGCTAAAACAACAATTACTTAAAAACAGAATAAAATAAATATTTAAGGGGGCTCTCATGCAACAAACGAGTTTTTTTGCCGTTTTTATAGATAATGATAAGAAACTCTTCGTGCGCTAGTCTGATTTGCACTCGTTCTTTTTCGCAGTTTTATACAAAACCAAAATTTAAAAATTTTTTGTACCCTTGTCATTTAATTTTACATGTTAGACGAAATGGCAACATACATATTGTTTACGTTTGAAGATTTTAGAAGTTACTGTTGGACGTTCATGAATTTGAACAGTTATGTGGTGTTAAACGACTTACTAATAAAACAGTCACATCTCACAGCCAAGCCGGAAGATTTGAACAGCGCAAGTGCGAATAGATCTGCCGTGATGGTCCGCGCTAAGTAAACACCATAACAAACAGTTTTAAGTGATCACATACAACTTACCTCTTATTTTATTTGCATTGTCAGGTAAATAAGCGTGGAGGAATGGCGGAGGAACTGAGACAAAAAATTATAGGCTTAACTCAAACAAAACGTATAGTGAAGTCACCATGATTAGGAGCTTAGCTAGACTTTGGTTTGTGGTTTTTAGTAATTTGCTAAAACTGTGTAAAATTGGAATCGTCATCCAGAGTAGGCTGTAGTGGACAGCCACGGTGCAGTATCAGATTTTTAGTACGAGTATGTTCAGATATATTTTTAAAGAGATTTTTGTGTTAATAAAACGAAAAATGAGCAATAAAATATGACGCCATTGTAACGATTGCCATAACAAACAAGATTTCGCTAAAACGAGTGTTATTTAATGTCAAAAGACGTCTATTGTGCAAGCTAACAGCTTGTTTTGGTCTTTTAAACCGCACTCTCGGACACTGGCCCAGATTTATTAATTTCGTGCTGAATTGCGCAACGTCGGTATAAAAACAAATCAAAAGAACTACGACCTACATTAGCGAGAAACAAAAGAAAATGATATTTGTTGCGCTTCCGAGGGGTTTCGATATGGTCTGTTGACCTACTTGTTGGATGCGTTTTTGTTTGAAACTTATGATACGATTTATTTGTTATCGTTCCTTTTTTAACCGACTTCAAAAAAGGAGGAGGTTCTAAATTCGACTGTCTGTTTTTTTATGTATGTTACGCGATCATCCCGCCAATTGTGAATCGATTTTGATGATTCTTTTTGTGTTTCGCAGATCAAAATTCAGAGGTGGCCCCAAATATTTATTTTTGAAATGGGTCAAGCGGTTTTTTTAAAACAACAAAAAAAATCTCAAAATTGTTTACAAAATCCAATTCGGGTGATGGAAAGTCGGTTTTTAAGCTTTATTTTTGATTTTGTGTATTTAAGAGAAGAGTAGCAAAAAAGCAGTCGGTCGATGATCTGCCTGATCGTATACAGTAGCCGCCGCCTATATGTAGGCACCTGCAACACTAGCGGTGCTGTTGATGCGCTTCCAACCCGGAGAGGAATTCGTAGATATATAATATACCCTGTTTAAAACGCTCCATGTTGTATCTCGGCGGAAAGACCTTCGGGGGAGGTCAATCCGAACATTCTGCAAGTGTGCGGTAAGAAGGTCTTTTGTTTTATACTATCGCCGAAAAATATTCATTCCTATTTTGACCTAATAAACATAATGTTGCGATTCACTCGTAGAATCGTTGAGGTGGTTGTGGGTATACTCATGAGATTTAAGCGCGGGTTTGAGATGCTGTTATTCGAGTTTGGTGTATAGGCAGATAAAGTAAGAAAATACTCGTAGTATATATTTTGGCGACTCTACTTAGAAAATTTTGTGCATATTTTAGCTTATTAACTTACATAGAAATGACTCAAGACAAAAGTTGGGTTCTTTGAAAGGAAATTGTTGTATGTATTTAAAAATTAAGCAAGGCTTTTGTCAAGGAAACGGACGAGAACAACGTCGAAATGCAAACGAGCAGCGTGCTTACACTCTTCGATTTCTAATTTTACATAACATTATGTTGTGAAATAATTTACAACAGTTTCGCTTAAAAAACAGTTGTGACTGTTTCATGACGACCTACTTACTTTGCTACAATTAGAGCACAAATATTTCATGATTGAGCTTTTCAAAAAGTTTTTTTTTTTTGGCTGGTATTATTATGTGAAATGTAACTTACTCTTCAGCGCCCAGAGTTGCCTCTCAGTTAGTCCGTCCACATAGTCCTGCATGTCCTGCCGGCACTGCCCACTGATCTTCGTCTGCAGCTCCCCCCACTGGTTCACTAATATATCAGCATCAAATATCCTCAGCATATTCTCAATTCCCAGCAAATCGGTCGTGTTAACGAGCTCCTTCTTCAAAGCCATTCGAGATTCGTTCACCGTGTCCCGTATCGAATCATTCAATTGTCCTAGCACGCCTCTCGGCTTCGTCGTGGTCTTTTCAAACGCCTTTGTCGTCTTCACGATGTGCTGGACGTAGTGAGACTTTTCAGTGCTGGAGTGTTTTTGCTCGGACGATGACTCGCTGATGTCCGCAAAGGAGAGGCCGTCATCGTCTGCAAACAGTTCGAAGTTGTCTGCGGCCGGAATGGGCCTGGTCGGTGGCTTGGAGCCGATCAGGTCGGAGTTCAGCGGCCCTTCGTCGTCGAATCCACCCTTAGCAGAGGCCTTCTTGATGTTCTGGAAGGCGTCGATGAGCGCGCTCCGAAACTTCTCCTCCCTCGCGCTGCCATTGCTCTCGCTGGCAGGAAGCTCTGCACACTTCACCAGAACGGAAGCACACAACAGAACGATCACTAGAAGGGACATTTTGGGAATAAAATATCTTCTATGGGTTCACTCGCGCATGCTGACGGCACTATTCGGAATTCGAATTTTGTTCGATCGTATATTTAAGATATATTATAATTCAAAGGTGCGCGCGCGGCGTCATAGTCGAAGTGCGACTGGTGGTGCGACGGCAGCGGAGGCTGTGACATAACGCCGTTACGAAGTTATCGCGGCACTTTCACTGCGGCAAGCGGGCATGCGCGCGCGCCGCTCGCAGGTGAGCGCATCCTTGTAGGGCGCCGCGCGACGACGGTCCACTTCCCTCGTTAGCTAACACATGTAATATCAAAGTAATACATAATTTGTTTATCCTAGATTAATATCGAGAGCTTCCATTGCAAGGAGGTCGAGGAAGTGATGTTCTAAGACGACCAAATAATTACTTCTGGCTGCGGTTGCAGCAATTAGTAGAAAATAAAATAAGACTTGTAGTATATTTTAGAAGCTTTTTAAAGTAATAAATTACCTAAATGTAGGTCAATGTAGTTTTTAATTAAAGCTAGGCACTAAAACAATTCAATGAAACCTTGTGACATTCACTCCAAAACTGTAATATATGAGAACTTTACCTTCAGTAAATACTGACTCTATCAATGTAATTTGGCTCTATACTGCATTATTCAATTACACGGCCCAATATGTTTAAGTTACAATAGATTATTCACTTAGATACTTATAACTACTTACTTACTTAGAACTACTTTGGCTTTTGTGTTAACACTTATCGTTTATCTACTGTGTAAAATTAGCAGCCGTCTGTTTTCCCTGTACAATAATAATCAAATAAAATAATTTATAATAAAACCTCAGTTCATTTTATAGCTTCTCAATCAATAACATTAATTTATGCTTTCGCTAAAAATACTTAAATTGCGAAAAATCAGCTGTGATAGATTGTCATTAAACGAAATACATGGTGAGCGTATATTTTTCGCAATTTCTGAATTGGTCCCTCAGTAAAAGTGTTCAGTTCAGAATTACGTTAAGCTTATCCTAATAATAACATCCTATTAATTACATCCTGAGCAGAATCCAATAATTGTTTGCGGTATTAACCAAATTTGCGAACACGAAAGATTTTAAACCATCGCGCTGGCATGACGACGCAGTGTGTGACCACACCGCCGCCACAGAATAGCTGACAGTCCACCCACCTACTGACCAACATTCTGCACTCGAGCAAAATATTCGATGACATAATATCGTTTGTGAAATGCGAAATTATGCCCCGAGCATGGAGCTAAACTAAACTATACACGAGGCAGTTTGGGGGTTCCAAGAAATCTGGCTAGTAGATAGTATCCAGTAGCAAGATAAGTAACCAATACAGACAAACAGAACTTGATATCCTCATTCAAAGTAGGCGTATTTGTTTCAAATGGCCTTTAGCTCATTCATATCTGGACCAGGCTCTCAGACGCTAAGCATAAGAAGGTTTTTATTATACATATTATATACATTACACAAGCTGCGCCCCACGGTTTCACCCGCGGTTAAAAAGTATCCTATGTGCTATTCTAGACTATAATCTATCTCTGTGCCAAATTTCATCCAGATCTGTTCAGCCGTTCTGGCGTGAAAGAGTAAGAAACATCCATCCATCCATCCATCCATTCTTACAAACTTTCGCGTTTATAATATTAGTAGGATTTGGCATAAGACTGAAAGCATAGATAATTTATTAGAAGTTTAGAATACTGTTAGTTGAATTTTTCTCTAGTAAAAATTCAACTGAGAAAAAAGCTGTACCTTTGCAAACTGCGAATTCTACGGACTGGAAACGTTTTGTCAAACAGAGCAGACTTTGCTCAAAAGAAATCGCGTAGTCACGAGTTGCAACTCGGATTCTTACATCTTTATAATCCTTAGAGATAAGAGAACATAAATCTTATCTTATTCATCCTAAATAACTTTACAGGTAACGTAAACTGTTAACGTAAACCTAACATAACGGTACAGGTAAAGTAATTTACATAGGTCTGTGTAGATTATTTTCGCAAACCATGCTAAGTGTGAACTGATGCTGTAACTAAAGATAACTGTATTCAGACTACTGTCACAGGAGACAGTAGATCGGATAGCCAACAGCAACCAGCATTTGGTTATATCACAGTGGGCATTCGTCATATGACATAACGCGGTCACATATGCATTATTGGTGCTACGTATTGCAGCGAACTTTAGACTGCGGATTATGACTGATCGCCACGGAGCCTGCGTCCGTACGGAAGGGAAAGGTAGCGTAGGGCTTTCAAATGTCAATAAAAAAGCCAGCTGTTGGGAAATGGCAGACAATCATCATTGGCATGAAAAAAAAAACAGGGCATATTGATAATGATCAGTAGAGCTTTTAAAATATATATACATGTGTAGGTAACTGTTATGGTGCCTTCTTATTTACATGAAGGGTTCCCGATGCAGAAAGTACTAATTTTTGAGCGTTACTTCATGCGAATTGCTGTTCTTACAAACACACTCTTATTCAGGACCGAAATGTATATTTTCTCTTCTTCCTTGGAAGCCTTAACTGGTACCTAACATTCTGTTCTGGAATTAACAGACAGTTCAAAAGTTTTGACCTATGTATATACCTCGCGATAATATATTCTATATTTACATAATCGGTAGATATCATTCTCGGCCGTCGACTTAGAGCCCTTCGAACACTTAATCAAATTCCCGTGAGGCTTATTTTTAAGAGTTATTAATATATTAATATTTTTATGATGGTTATGCAACCGGCGTTCATGGCGAGTCAGGCCATATATATTTCGTTTGACTTTGAATTGCATTTCGTAATGTTCACCGGCTTGCTAGTTATTCATAAATCTAAAATTATTAAAAAAAATAGATAAGTACCTATTTACCTAGCTCTTTTTAACATATCTAGTTTTTGACTTTTTTGACTCCCTCTGTGGCTAAATTTGTATAGTGAACCTTGAAGGCGTGGGTGGGTTTGATTCCCATCTAGGGCAAATATGTGAAAAACATTTGTTTGTGTTATATCGGGGTGTTTATGTCTTAGTAAGGATGTATTTCGATGTATTTAGGGGAGTAAGGGGAGAACGGACATAACATCTCATCCGACCCAACTGTCATCCTCACCTGCCCGCGCTGGTGGTTCTTTTCAGAATAGCTAGCGGCGACGACCCAGGGGTCGTCGCGGTGCTCCCTGCTAGATAACGGACGAGGCAATGACGACCGAGCATAGGCGGTATAACCTAACACCCATCTGGAAGGGGCTGCAGCAGCCTGGGGAACCAAATGCTCCCTTAAAGGACTGGTGCAGAAGGCAACGGGAAACCACTGCACTAAATTCCCAAGAAACCTAGTATGAAATGAGCACAAAGCGAGATGATATGGCATGCAATCCGGCCACCACCCGGCGCCACGACGATTCCAGGTCGCATGGTGTGAAGTATGCAACTGGCCACGCTGGTGTGTCTCGCCAGGCACAGTGTGGACAAAATGCTACTGGTGATGGCTCGAAGCTTATAAAAAACCAACGATCGCTGAAGAAGATGGTTGCACTTGCAACGTGGAATGTCCGTGGCATGATCCAAGTCGTGAAGAAAGAAACGATCGATAAGGAACAGCAGGCCTACAAACTAGATATTTTGGGCCTTAGCGAAACTCATATGAGAGGCACAGGGTTCTATAAAACGAGCAGAGGGCACACCGTATATTATTCTGGCCCTGAAAATGAGAGTAGTAGAGGAGTGGCGATTTCTGTAACACCTGAGATCGATAAATGTGTTCTAGGATACAACCCTATTAGCGACCGTATAATTACTTTGAAACTCAACACTAAGCCATGTCGTATCAACATCATTCAAGTGTACGCACCTACAAGCACTTCTAGTGAGGCGGACATCGAAGGGTTTTACTGTCAATTAGAGGACACCTATAACTCATTACCTAAAAGAGAAGTAAATATCCTGATAGGAGACATAAATGCTAAAGTTGGGTGCACAGAGCACGACAACCACTTGAGAGATGTTGTTGGACGTTTCGGACTAGGCGTACGAAATGACAGAGGGGACCGATGGTTACAGTTTTGTGCGGCTAATTCATTGTCCATAATGAACACTTGGTTTCAGCATCATCCTCGACGACGTGGACATCGCCAGGAGGTAACACCAGAAACCAAATCGATTATATCGCCGTTCCGAAAAGGTGGAAATCGTGCGTATTAAACACGAAAACCTACCCAGGGGCAGACTGCGACAGTGATCATTCTTTGCTAGTTGCAAGAATGGTTATCAAACTTAAGAAGTGTCACCGACATGTTGATAAGCAGAGGCGCAGGCTTACACCTGGAGAACAGACAAATTTCAAAGAGCGTTTCCAGCAAAAAATGGTTATGGAAGTACAGATGGATGATAGCTCGAGTGTGAATGAGAACTGGGCCAAATTCAAAGAACTGTTGCTTGCGGCCCACAAGGAAAGCCAAGTTGTTACACGTGACTTACCCCGCAACTCATGGTTATCAGATGAGACATGGGACATTATAAGGAAAAGGAAAGACTTACTGAAAACTCTCTCAAATGATGACAGTCGTGAGCGGTATAAGGTTCTCTCGGCAGAAGTGCAGCGTCGATGTAGGGCAGACAAGGACCTGTACTTTAACAACATCTGTACCGAAATTGAGGGTCACGCCCAAAAGTTGCATACGCGAGATCTTTTTATGAAAATAAAATCTATTACGCGGGATTTTAAGGCAAAAACATGGGCTGTTGAGGACGCAAGTGGAAGGCTGCTCACTGAAATTGATAAGGTGGTAGACAGATGGAGAGGTTATTGCGAAAGCCTGTACGCAGACGCAGCAGCAACATCAATTACCTTTCGACACAGCTTTACCGATGTACCTTTAGAACCTGACATTTTAAAGTCCGAAATTGAGTTGGCTATAAAGAAGCTCAAATCTAATAAATCGGCCGGAAGCGACTGTATTTTTGCCGAAGACTTGAAACTCATAGGGAATAGAGGTATGGACGTTCTGCAAAGCCTATGCAATCAGATATGGAGAACTGGTGAATGGATCAGTGAATGGCAGGAATCCATTCTAATACCATTACACAAGAAGGGTTCAACTAAGTCTTGCGGTAACTACCGAACTGTGGCTCTTATATCCCATGCGAGCAAAGTGATGCTATACGTCATCAACGAACGCCTTAAAGCATATCTGCAGTGGCAGATTCCAGTAGAGCAAGCAGGTTTTGTCAAAGGAAGAGGGACAAGGGAACAGATCGTGAATGTCAGGCAGATCATAGAAAAGTGCCGAGAGTTCAACATTCCAATGCTGATGTGCTTCGTCGATTACTCTAAAGCATTTGACTGTGTTAGGTGGGAATGTCTCTGGGGTATCTTAGAAGAAATGGGAGTTCCCCAGCATCTCGTTGTCCTAATTGCAAACCTCTACCAGGATGGCAACACAGTAGTAAAGGTGAACAATGTCTTGTCGAAACCTTTCAAACCGCAAAAAGGGGTCAGGCAAGGATGCATTCTATCTCCGATTCTGTTTAATATCTATGGCGAATATATCATGAGACGAGCTTTGGAAGGTTGGAAGGGTGGAATATCTGTTGGTGGTAGGAAAATCAGCAACCTCAGATACGCAGATGACACTACCCTTTTTGCATCGTCCGAGCAAGAACTAGCTGAACTCTTTTCTAGAGTAGAGAAAGAGAGTGAATTAGTTGGCCTTAGTATAAATAAGGCTAAAACCAAGGTGTTGGTGGTAGACAGACCGGGAAAGCTAATTCGCTCCAACGAACTCAAGGACCTGGAATTTGTTGAACAGTTTGTTTACCTGGGCTCACTTCTTAACAACGAGGGTGGCAGCGGGATGGAGATAAGTAGAAGGATCCAAATGTCTAAAGCAGCACTTACTAAACTCGCTAGGATATGGAAAGACCGCAATATATCCCGGAAAACTAAAGTGAGGTTGATGCGTACGCTGGTCTTCTCAATCTTCATCTATGGCGCCGAATCCTGGACGATAAGACAGAAAGAAAGAGTGAAAATCGACGCTTTCGAAATGTGGTGTTGGAGGCGTATGTTGCGAATTCCATGGACCGCACGCCGAACCAATATGTCGATTCTAAAAGAACTCGGAATAACCGTAAGGCTGTCCGCTATCTGCTCTCAGCGGATACTCAAATATTTCGGACACATCGCTCGTCGGAATCCTGACAGCTTGGAAAAGCTGATGGTAGTTGGTCAGGTCGATGGGAAAAGACCACGCGGGCGCTCACCTACCCGTTGGTCAGACCTAATAAGGACGCTCACGGGCCTGGCAATACCTGAAGCGATTAAAACCGCCGAAGACAGAAACTCGTGGAAGAGCATAGTGCATCGTGTGCACTCAATCAAACTGGGCACGACCTTCAGCAATGAAGATGCCGACTAAGAAGAAGAAGAAGAAGAAGGATGTATTTACAATAATATATGTATGTATGTAGGTAAAACATTCTCTGGCCGCCATAGTAGGTACATACAAGCTTTGCTTAGTTTGGGGTCTGACTATGGTGATGTGCATATTATATACCTAAATGTCCAGAGTGTCAGCAAATTGAAACAAAAATCTTAACTAAAATTATAACTGCGAAAGTGAGTTTTTTGTTGTTTGTTACGCTTTCACGCCTTAACCACCTACTCAACCGATCATCGTGAAATTTCGTTGTCAGGGATACAAATAAAAACTTTTGAACAAAAAATTAAACCGTCGAAAAAACTGATAAGCAAAAAATAATTTACTTAACCTTAATAACTAAGTTCTCTAACTAATGTACGTATACCCAAGTCATTTCGAGTCTAAGTTTTTATTTTTATTTTGTGGGTTTAAAAGAAACTGACAGGTCTAATCTCAGCATTAAAATCTGTGAGTGTAAATCACACCCGTTTTCCAACCCTAGGGTATAGAGTATAGGGTAGAGTTTTTTTCGAGGTATACTAACCAATGCAATAAAAAATTATTATCAAAATCGGACAAATCGGTAAAAAGTTATGCGTGCTCATAAATTACAATGAGTGAGTGAACAACCAATCATTCGATTTTGTATGGAACCAACTTCAAAGTATACCATTTCCAATGAAAAATAATAATTGTCGAAATCGGACTACTCTGTAAAAACTTATGCGTGATCATAGTAAAAAAAAATACCTTATACAAAATATACCTCCTCCGTTTCGTCGGTCAAAAAAAAGATATAGGGTGAAACCGCGGGACGTAACATATCTAAAAAAAGGTTACCATGTGAAAACAAAAGTATCGCACCAGGTTCAGCAAAACCGAGCAGATTTCTATTTTCCCATCTCGTTACGTAACAATGGATGCGTATTTTCACCATGCTCTGTTCCCATAACATGCCGTCTAATATGGTAACCTGATTTACGGTTTTTATTACCCTTTATTATGGTTTCTCATGAGCCTGTGCGTCGTTCAGATGCTAGACGCATGGGTACGATCCAGGTTCACATGGCCTGCCGACTCTCCTACCGTAACATATCGTCACGCCTTTCCCCCAAGGGAAAGAGAGGCAGAGGTGTAATATAACATCCACACTTCGCCGGACGATATTCAGTCCCAAATGTGACAAGGGGCGAGCCTGTCGCCATACACCGGGCTCCATTCATGTAGCAGATGACATACAATACGCACATATGTTCACACAATGAACAAATTGGTGCGTGCCGTCGTCGGCTGGGTTCGAACCCGCTCCTTCTGGCTTGAGAGGCAGGCCTTCTCCAACTAGGCTGGCATCTCATCATGTCATCATGTACTCTCCTATCATGATACACAAATGTAAGTATGAAATGTGAATGTAAATATGTTTGATTTTCATCTCTGTAAAGCTAAGTTAAGGGTCCGGCGACGACTTTAGACAAACTTTGCATTAGCTAAAGGGTTTCTATTGCCATTTCGTCTAAAAGAAGACGACGAGCAAAGAGAGCAAGTAAAGATACTTAAGGAGGCTCTTCAGTATCTTTATAGTTTTTTTATTATAGTTATCTAGAGAGTGACAAAGTGCAATTTCAATCATTGTTTATGACCGTTGCACTTCACTATAATCATCCTTAAATAATTAAAATGTCCATTATACTATGGATTAAATGAATAGAAAAGCTAATGATGTAGGTAGATTCCCTATGTAAAGGAATTTTTGATTTGCTTTGTCTATCTATTAAGTAAATCAGTCAAAAGTCACCTCTTAAAAATGAGGATATTTTTCATAGCTCTATCTTCTCTTGAGGACGTTTTAGAAAAAAAATCAAGAATATAGGGGCGTTCATTTAATTGTACATTCCAAATTTTATCATAATCTGACAAATAGTTTGCAAGAAATTTGACAAGCGCGTTTGTATGCAAAATTCAGATCGTCGCGGAACCCTTAAGCTGTAGGTAAGCTGTATGGTTACAATGTGCTGGTTTTAACCCCCGACGAAAAAACGACGGGGTGTTTTAAGTTTGATGTGTGTGTGTGTGTGTGTGTGTGTGTGTGTGTGTTTGTGGCATCGTAGCTCCCAAACGGATGAACCTATTTTGATTTGTTTTTTATTGTTTGAAAGGTGAATTATTCGGGTATCCTTAGACTAGGGAGTGTATTTGATGAAATCGGTGTCGGGTGTTTTTTTAATTTATGGGTGTAGTAATGCTTAAAGGTGTTGTTCTTCTCGTCTAAGTGAACTACTTTACAAAGAACATCAATATGTAAATATCGGAAAAAAAATGGGTCTTCATTCAACGTAATCAATTTTGTAGAGCATTGATTTTTTATTTTATTTTGCAACCTTGTGTTCTAACAGTTGTTTACTTTGACGGGTAGGATGATTCCCTTAAGTGTTACCACACCCAAAACCGGCACCTTATTGTGTATTACCTCTACACCAAATTTCAATTTATAGCCGTTGACCCGTTCAAACATGTAGTCCCACTCATAAAGTTTCGTATTTTCAGCATTACAGTGTTAGAATATGCTTAACCGCTTTAAATCACATCTACCTAAGCGTATTATATGTGTTTAGATTAGACCAGACCTATATATCGCATTAGATCTTATCGGCCCATCTTATAGCTCTCTCTTTGTGCCTACCTAAATAAAAAGATCTCTTTCAAAGATAGTTACGTAATGTGGTACCATAATATGCACATATATCTCGGGCACGACATCTGCTCACAATAGTAGGAAGATAATGTGGTGGTTAGAGCTGTGGGAATCAGACTACATACGAACTACCTATCTAATTTAAAGCATTATCCTCCTTTAAGGCAGTCGGATAGAATCAGATACTGCAAATGAAACAATAAAACAAATAAATACAAATAACTTTATTGTTCAAAAAATTAGAGCTAAAAATTACAATAATAAAAGTACCTACTTACATTTATTTAAGTACACTAATATTATTAACCCTGCCCTCGGAACTAGTAAAAACTGTATCTCAGAAGGCAGTTGTTCGTTTACATAAATCTTAGTTCGTTAAAAAAAAAAAAATACATATATCATAGAGTGCTAAACGGCAATTATACAATTTATAAAAGTAAAGAAGTAAAATTAAAATTTAAGTAAGTATAGAATAGATGAACATATTATGTATCAAAAACCAAAAAGAATAAAAGAAAATGTAACTAGTCATAAATATAATATTACAACTGCCAACAATTTTTCAGTTTTATCATAATCTAGTGTTTTGAGATATCCAAATACTGCTTTTTTGAACTTGAAATTAGATAGATTTGGAAGTTGTGAGATCATTTTAACCAATTTATTATATATAAGTGGACCTAAAAAACACTACATCTTCTAGCGAATGAGGTTCTACAATGTGGAATTTCATAAATTTTATCTTTACGTCGCTTGTTATCAACATTTAGCTTGGAGAGTTTATGTTGATTTAGCAACATGGACATAATAAATAATTGTCTGACAGTAAGGACAGCGGAGTCTTTGTATAACTGATTTGTTGGGAATAAGTAGGGCTTGAAAGATAAAACTTTAAGTATAGCACGTTGTGCTCTTTCCAGAAATAATAAAATATATTTAGAAGAACCACCCCAACAGGTGATACAATATGATAATATTGATTGACAGAGAGCAAAAAACCAGAAGTAGCTACAGCCTGAACGATCACTTCACATTAATATTATAAATGCGAAAGTTGGGATGGATGGATGTTTGTTACTCAATAGCGCAAGAACGGCTAAACGAGTCTGGGTGAAGTTTAGCACAGAGCCAAAGTCAAAGTCAAAATGTTTTTATTCAATTTAGGTATCAAAGATACACTTATGAACGTCAAAGTTATTTAAATAGACTCGACCGTCTTGTTCGGACAAAGAGCCTCTACTCAGAAAAACAGGCAAGAAACTGAGGGGCATTATTTTTCAAATAAAAAATAAATTACAGTCTCACAAATTTTGGCTTACATCTAGGTAATATATATAAATACTAGTGGCTACTTGGCGGAAGTGGAAGGCTCCAGACATCTTTATCTTCTATTCTATCAGAGACTGTTGATAATCTGGAATAGTATATTTGCCATTTTTTAATCGGGATTAACACCGGTGCTAACCCCGATGTGCAGCTAGTTGTACATTTAAAAAAAACCTACGACTATAACTAAGAGCTCTTACGATAAAGTCCTCTTTCTAATAAAAAAGAAAAAAAATGGTTTTATTCGTTTAGAAGTTACCTTCGACGCCACGGCATACAGTAAGATTGATAAACATGTTCGGCCCTCCTGCACAAAATATGGAGTTATTGTGTGCTATTATGGGTGTCATGCCTGAAAAATGTTTTGTTTTTTAATTTTTTTAAATTGAATTATATACGAATTCTTAAACGCAGGGTTAACTAGAGGTTCTAGAGTAGGTATAGGTTCTAGAGCAGAGTAACTAGAGGTAGAGCTTTAGTTTTCGCTGCCGACGTTTGTCATCCAATTCTCGTGAAATTATGTGAGCAGGTTCAAAATTAATACAGTTTTTTTTTGCAGAGTCACTTTTTGAAAATTATTAAAAATTGAGAAGATATGATTAAAAAAATTGGTTGTCTGTAAAGTCGGTTTACTGACGATAGTTGAACGTGACAACGTGTTCACTCAAGTAGGAGAGAGACGGATGTCGAACGCTGCCGAACGCAAAGGCCGATTGTGCTTCTTTGTCGCTCGTTCCGCGCTCTCGCTTGCACTTCAAGCCTTACATGGAACGCCTCAGAGCGAGGTAACGCCGCATTTTTTCGTGCGTGCAGCCGGCTCTATCGAATTATAAGACGTTGTCACGTCAAAAGAAGTGATCATCCGCAATTTTGAATAATGTCAAACCTATCTCACAAAATTGCAAGAGAATCGAAGGAGACAGAATTAGGATCCGGACAGAATTGTTACATACGAAAGCATTTTTGTCGAAGCTGAAGCAGAGACGCTTCGTTCGCTAACGCTCGCTCGGTCGACTAACTTGGAGTTAAAATGTTATAAATGCCACTCTCTCAGAAAAGAGGAAGCTCACTCCAATGTTGTGTTAACCCAAGGTTTGCTGCTAATTCTTGGTGGCGCAAGACGATTTATCAGTTTAACCTTTGATGAGCAATCAACTCCGATTGGACAAGATAACCCGAGCTTTTGCAAGAGGCCCAAAACTCTCAATTTTTTGCGTCGAGGGTTAATATAGACTAAGGGCCGCATTCAAAAACGACGCTCATGCAGTCATGAATCTAGATTGAAAACTAGTATTACTTTCCTTAAAACCAGTTTTAAATCGAGATTCATGACTGAGCGTCGTTTTAGCATGCGGCCCTAAGCTTTACATGAATGATGAGAATGACATGAATGATAATGATATCGTGTAACAAACGCAAGTGAATTTCATCAAAGGTAGGTGAAGGTACCTAATGATTATTATGGCATAGCTTTTTCAAGTCCCATTGTATTGAAAACAATGCGTGGGAGTGAGTGAGAGCGTCACACTGTGGGCTTAGAGCGAGACAATACACACTAAATTATCTGAAGAGGGGGTAAAATGGTGGAAAAAACAAATATTATGTGGAGGCGAGTATCAGTTGAGCAAAAAAATCTAAGTAGGTAGATACTCATTTGTTCTCAGAGGTGGAATAATTATTTTCTTTTAATTAGCCGACTTCAAAGAAGGAAGGAGGTTCTTAATTCATCGGCATCTTTTTTATGTATGTTTCTCGACTGCTCGAAGACGCGTGAACCGATTCGGAAAATTCTTTTTTTATATCAAGGGTGGATCTATTTAAATGCTGTCGATATGGTTATTTAGGTCTCTAGGTTTAAAAAAATTAACGAAAATTTAAAACCTGTTTAAAGAAATACCCAATTCGGATGACGAAAGTCGGTTTTTTATTATTAAAGATTTTTAAATGAGGTAGCCATTCTGTAGAGCATTTTGCGAATGCATGTTTGAAACTCTTTTTTTTTTATACAAAATCATGGAATACTTTGGAAATAACTTCCATAAGTCTTATTGGAATAAGGGCCATCGATAGATAGGGCCCAACAATTAGATACATAGTGCAAGTCGTAATTATCACGTTAGGTACGCATACACAGAGAAATACTGGAAATAAGAACCTAATCTTATTTTGAACTCGGTTGAATATACGATGATAGTTTTCTTTTTAGTCTGTAGAAAGATTACTTGGTTGCATTGTACATTTCTACTTACCGTATTACCATACTACGAAATAACTGGTTGCAACGTTTTGAAATAATATGTTGTAATAGATTTGTCTCCTTCTTAGTCGTTAACACTCTTGTCAGAGTGGTCGTGGTCATCGGTCAGGGTGGTGGCTCGCTTCACAATTCGTCGCAATTCATCACGTATAGCAGCCTTTCTTGTGCACATATACCTACTATCTTACTAATAATTTAAACGCCAAAGTTTGTAAGAATGGATGGATGGATCGATGGATGTTTGTTACTCTTTCACGCCATAACGGCTGAACAGATCTGGGTGGAATTTGGCACAGAGATAGATTATAGTCTAGCACATAGCACAATAGCACATAGGATACTTATTAACGCGGGTGAAACCGCGGGCGCAGCTAGTACATATATTTAATAGATCTGTAGGTACCTACAGTTGATGTATGCGTATTTGAACAATCCATGAATCATATAGTTTTAATATTCTGTTGTTTCCCAATCAATTAAACGTGAGAAGTTACACTAGCAAAGCAAACAGTGATATAAATTAATAGTAAATTAGTACATCTTATTAATGCCATAAAAGGACAAACGAGCAAAAAACCTAACCTGCGCGTACCATAGAGTTATTAATTTATATTTCAAAGAAGAGAAACCACGCACAGCCATAACTATTATTCCTGATCTCTTCCAGATTAGATTACGATGAGTAATTAGAACAATATGGACGCCAACGAGAAGACCTCGCAGAAGATCAAAACCCCAAAATGGACCACTGTACAGTACACAGTACTTGGGCGTAACCACTTGAGTACTTGGGCGTACCCAGAATTTTTTAGGGGTGGGGCAGAAGTAATTGTGTAGGTTACGTACGTAGTAGAAGTATATGCTGGAAGTAAAAATGCTCTTTACTTACTGATACTTATATTTCAACAATAAGCTCCGAGGGTTCTAGCTACATCTACAGCTTTTTGTTTTAATTTATTTTGTGCTTCCAGAAGCCTCTTCCTATGCACGCTGATCAATTAATCAAGCAGCCAAAAAGAATGTAAATACGGGGCTCTGTAAGGTCTCTTTATCTTGCGGCTGACCTTTGACCTCCTCTGCAGGTCCGCTATGTTGAGGAGTAAAAAGACCCAGATAGAGAGCCGGACAGACATCGGACAGACATCGGACATACGAAACCATTTTGTCGAAGCTGAAGCAAAGACGCTTCGCTGGCTAATGCTCGCTCGCTCGAAAATATTTTTTGCTGACTTTTATCATCTATTCTACCTTTATCAACGAAATATTGATATTATAAAGAAATACAACAATATACCGCTGGTAAATCGGTTTGTAAATCAATCTATGTTATTTAGACAAAAACATTACAGTCTTTTAGTCTTTTTCTCGATAACATCATAGTTATCGAGGAAACGACGAATTTTAAGGGTTAGTTATATTTTGCGTTCATATCACATTCGCTAAACGCACAAGATGGCATAACTGTATTTCATCACAACTGCTCTCTTTTGAATGATTTTTTAGTGATATTAATAAAAAATATTATTCATAGGAATTTCCGCGTGCGCCAATGTCCTGCTCAATCATTTTTGACATAAGACAGACACTGTAACTCACATTTTATTTGTTGGGGATCTCTTTCTCTGTAATGTTGTGGAGTTTACATTTCGCTAGAGACGTATCTGTCCCACGCCTCGTTGGTCTTTAGTTTAGCAAAAAAAAATTTAGGTCTGTGTTCAAAACACTGAAGGTATTTCGAGGCTATATATACAACGTTTTTTAGTAAGGGGTAGTGTATGGGTACCTATAAATATCATTGCTCATTATTAATCATCATTTATGTTTTATCGTATTAGTACCTTTACCTTCTTAGTTTAATTAGTAGGTAAATCAAGGGATAGGGGACAAATAGCGATGATAGCCTAGTTGGAGAAGGCCCGCCTCTCAAGCCAGAAGGAGCGGGTTCAAACCCAGACAGCACGCACCAATTTTTTCAATGTGCGTATTGTGTGTCATCTGCTACATGACTGAAGCCCGGTGTATGGAGACAGGCTCGCCCCCTGTCACATTTGAGACTGAATATCGCTGACGAAGTGTGTGTGTTGTATTACACCTCTGCCAGCCCCCTCGGGGAAAAGGCGTGACAATATGTTATGTTATGTTATCAGGGGATAACGTCAGTAGACGGCTTGTATTCCCGTATTATGTAGGTATGTGTCGTCCTTCCTTATATGTAAAATCCGTTAGTAATTAAATCATTAGATCATCATACGGTATAAAATTACTCCATTACTGCAGTTTTATATTATTTTAGCTGATTTTACCAAACCGACATAGCCCAGCGGATTGGCAAGTTGAAATGGCAGTGGGCAGGGCACATAGCACGAAGGACTGATGACCGATGGGGTCGAAAGGTCCTCGAATGGAGACCACGTTCCGGCAAGCGCAGCGTAGGACGTCCACCCACAAGGTGGACAGATGACCTTGTCAAGACCGCAGGATCGCGCTGGATGCAGGCCGCTACCAACCGGTCTTATTGGAGATCTGTGAAGGAGGCCTATGTCCAGCAGTGGACGTCCTATGGCTGATGGATGGATGATAACAAACACTTTTTAAATCGACTTCTGGATTCTCAATTCGTTCCGATCTGAATTCGTCTAAATCTTTTTTTAAATGTATTTTCCCCGTCTGAATCGATTTAGAAATATGTTTTTGGTTTCCAAGTGGTCCCATTTAAATTATATCGAAATCAGTAGAGCGGTTTTAAAAAAATCAATGGAAGTTTTTTTACAAATCTGCTTTAGGTGACGGAAAGTCAGTTTTTTAATTATAAAATGTTACTGACCGAGCGAGCAATTCAATTCAATTTCAAAGATCTTTATTAGCTTAAAATCATAAAACTAGTACAAATGCCAGTGTTTAGACAATCCTTAACAGTACATAAACAATGGGTTATTTAGTCCGTTTTCCAAGTAGGTACATTTACTCGCATAAAACATCTAAAGGAAAAATACATAAACACAATAATAAACATAAACAATATGAAAACCTAACATTGCAATCAATACATTATGTAAGCGTTAACAAGATCAGCATTACATTTAATGCTAATCCGACCTCCGATTTAATGCGACCGAGCGAGCGTTATCTAGCGAAGCGTCTATGTTTCAGCTTCGACAAAAAAAATTTCGTATGTCCCCAATTCTGTCTGGATCTCTGTCCGGATCTCTGTCCGGATCTCGGTCTTCCTCTACAAATCGCATTTTTTATCCGATTTTCTTGAAATTTTGTGAGAAGGTTCAATAATTAGGTAAATAGAATATTTTTATCGCCTCAGTTTTTGGAAATTTGTGAAAACGGCGGAGACATAATTTTTACAATTTCCTAAAAGTGACTCGGCAAAAAAATCTTGATGATTATCGAACCTAAATTTTTAAATTTTAAATTTTAAATTAAATTTAAAATTTAATTTTTTTAATTTAATTTTTAATTTTTAATTTAATTTTTTTTTTTAATTTTAAATTTTTAACCTAAATTTCGAACAAAATTTCAAGAAAATCGGATAAAAAATGCTACTTGTAGAGGAAGACAGAGATCTGGACAGAAATCCAGACAGAATACGGACAAACGAAATATTTTTTGTTGAGAATCGTTGAGGAATGCGATCTGTAGAGGATACGTCGGCCGCGAGTTCTTCAGCTCGCAAAGGCACTAGTTTCTATTCAGCTTCAGCTCGCGTCGCTTATTAACTCGTTGCAGTCACGCTGGATCGATGGAACAAATGGCATAGGAAGAGAAGGAAACCTATAATTGTACATACCTAGGTGTAGCGTACCGATTGATCGACGGACAGGGTACAGCGCAGTAAAACGGTAGAGCAACTCCTTGTTCGATGGACAGGTAAACAAGTGAACGTACGAGTACTAATTCATTCATCACTCATTTGGTAGGTATCTAGGTAGAGCAGATCTTTACTATGGGGCAACTCTAAAAAAAACAGGTGTTCTGTCGACGATCAATGAACATTTTGTATGGAACAGCTGTTTTGTATATTTACTACAGAGTTGGCCTCACAGCAAAAGTTGCTCATAATGCTGAGTTTAGAGGTATGAATTTTTTACTCTACATATAAAGTAGGGTCCAATTCTAATCCTTCGTCATAATTCTAACAGCACAGTCTGTGTGGTTCCCGACCGATTTCAATCTCAAGCCCCCTATTCTGACGCGTGAGCTATTATCGTGGTCACTCCCATTCTTTTGACTTTCAAACGAGAGACACAATGACCAGAAAATATCTCACGCGTAAAACAAGAATCCCAGTGTCGTGTCGAATTGTACTTTATGGGTTGTCATATCAAGAAAATTGATGGACAAAATAAAAATAAGCAATTTTTTTTTATGTAGTAATTTGTTTAGTACGTTAATTTTTCAATATTACCGACCGAGCGACTGTTAGCCAGCGAAACGTTTCTGCTTTTCTGCTTAAAAATGCTTTTGTGTGTTCGAATTCTGTCTAAATTTCAGTTCAGATGTCTGTCTTTCTTTCCAGTTGCATTTCTTTAAAAAAATCTGTAAAATTATCGAACCTGCTCACAAGCTTCACGTAAATCGGTTAAGGAAAGCACGTGAATCGGTTAAGGAAAGCGACCTGTTATGTAGACGACGACAAACGCCGGCCGCGTGGTCTTCACCTCACAATTCAATTCAATTTCTTTATTTGCTCGTCAATGGGTTACAATCAGTGGCGGGCCAAGACCTAAATTTGATGTGGGCAAGACGGATTTCGCGAGGCCCCGTTCTATGGCGACCTGAAGACGGATTTTATAAAATAATAAAAAAAACAAAACAATTAACACTGCCAAGTTTTTATTCATAAAAATACAAATAAGATTAATATTAATGAAAAATTAATTTATATCGTTTTTTATTTTATTCTCGCTTCAAAACATTTTTGAGGCGCGAGGTACTTGTACTTGTACCGCGAGGCCGTAGGCGGTGGCCCACGTCGCCCACGCCTTACGCCGCCTCTGGTTACAATGGTCTTAATTTAGGTATGAATAGCCAACTAGACACTAGTCACAGAGCCACTAGTTATTCAGCATTTTGGCGTTTCAGCCTGCCCAGCAATGCCCAGCATATGGGGGCAATCCCACTACTGGGTAAAAGCTTCATTTACCAGATTTCCAGATAACCCGGTTGTCAGTTAAGTATAAGTATCTTTTTGGTTATGATTGTTCTTATTTTCAAAAGACCAACTCATTCAACTTGTACTGTGTCAGAGAAAGACATAAAACTAGGTGTCCATACACTTTACGAGAAGTTACGCAATCGTAACCACAGAATTGTAACGTTCACTGCAGTTCACGTACTTGTAGGTACCTGTCTACTTCAGTTGGACAGTTGTTACTTTTATTACCAGACGTACCTACCTATACCTACTTAATTTACCATTTTCCGTTGTAGATTAGGTACTCATACATTCCTAAATAAATGTCATTGTTTTATTCATCCATTTTTTCGTTCCATTGTTTATAAAATATATTTATATACTTACTTATTTAAATGTTATTTATTTAAAGAACGTTCAATCACCAATTCATGTGATGGAATCATGTCATGCGAAAACTAGTGCCCAATACATTTGCCAAAAATCATAAAAAAGTAAAACTCCCAGGTGTACAGAATGCATCAAAATCTAGTCAAAAGCACATTTATATCTGCAGGTTCAATAGTCAGCTGGTCAGCCTTAGATAATGTTGTTCTTAATGTGCAATACATCAATCTTCACCTGAATCTATGCGGCTATGCGTTCTAGTGTCTAGTGCTTGGAACAAATCTAGGTTGCAATGTTCGCGAACTCACGTGAATACCGGGGGCCTACCACGATTAGAACCATCTTGCAGCTTAGAGCTGTACAGTCATTTTTAAATTAATTTTCTCTGGCACTTTTTTTAGATAGGCGTAGACCACAATTTAGTGATGCCAATCAGGATGGGAATTAGCTCCCAAAGGAAGCTTGTGGAGTATTTGTTATTTATTATTTTATTTAGAACAGTGGCCCTATTCGGAGATCTGAGATTTTCATCTCACCTTTGTTCGTCCTTGTTGCTCTCGTTTGAAACGTCATAGGTGTAAGAGTGACCAAGATAAAACCTCATCTCATCTCACGCGCAGGAATAGCCCCCCAGGTCGGCGTTTGACCACCAACTCGCCTGATGTTAAGCGACGTTGTGGTCTAAGATGGAGCACGACGACCTTTAAGGTACGAGTACTTATTCACTGTTGACTCTAGCCTTGAAGTTTTGTTGAGTGAAGAAGTACAAAGACGGCAGTTGAGTGAGGCGCTACAAGTGCGCTACTGTTCAGACCCGTCTTCGGAACGGTTACACCGGACTACATCCCGAAACACGACTAGGTCATTTCACGGCATGGCTTGCTCCGGTGGGTGGTAACTAGATAAGGCCGAAGCCTCCCACCAGAGTTTGCTACCCGGTTAGCACTACCCGGGGACCACGTGTAGGGAATCAGAATAGAGTACACTCCTACGGACGTGGGTAGCTCAGCCCCCACACTATACTATTAATAAGTAGGTAAGTAAGTATATTTACTAGTTAACAATGCTGAAAAGGTTGTGGTAAGCCTCTTCGTAAAATTTGATGGATGACAGACAACCTATTTCCTGTCATATAGAACCACGCTATGCACATGTAGGCGATGTTGTCTAACTTCGGCGTATCCAGCCCACCATCAGATTTCACCACATTTCAGGTTCCATCGCGATCATACAGCACGTTTTCCTTATATTGCGAAGCTATAAGATCAGCAGACTTTGTTGCCACGAAATTATACTTTAAATATGAAAAATAAAGTTAACATTTGCACAACAGCGGTGCCTAGGCAAGCGCGTGCTACGAAAGTACTAAGTGACGTAATTTCTCGTTCCCAATTTCGTGTGATTAAGAAAGGCGGCCGCAATGGTTGTTGTCTAAAGGTGCTGCCCCGATTCGTAATTGCATATGCAACACAATTTGCGTTTATTAGCTGAGATTTCAATAGCACGCAATAAACTGCTATTATTGGCTCAGTTTTATTGCCACTGATACGCAGACCAAAGAGGCTTTTTGTAGAGACATTAATTGAGATTGAAATTAACCATTGGGCATTGGAACCAATTACCTAATATGATGATTATTTATTTGACTGCCTCGGTGGCTCAGTTGGTAGTGAACCTGCCTTCTGAGCTTGGGGGCGTGGGTTCGATTCCCACCTAGGGCAAACATTTATGTGGTGAACATTTGTGTTTGTTCTATGTCTGGGTGTTATTATCTATTTAAGTATGCATTATGGCAGCCATAGTACAAGCTTTGCTTAGTTTGGGGTCAGGCGACCGTGTGTGACAATGTCCCGAATTTATTTATTTATATTTATTTATAAGTATTTCCTGTATGTTTACCGTTAGTAAAATGTTCATCCGCAGGCCTTCAAGCGGTGCAGAATGTGCAGTGTAGTACCTACATAACTTTATTTTGGCAAGTGACTCCGATGCTGAATAATCTATGGTTAGGGTAGTGACTCCCAAAGTGGTATATATCGACCCGCAAGAGTTGACGACTACCTACAAGGGGAGTATGTAAGCGAAAAAAAGAATTAAGGGACTCTGGGATATAAACGGGGGTCCACGACAGTCAATCTCATTAAAGTACATCTCAATTTTATTTTTATTGTTAAACTATCAATACTCTCACACATTTCCTCTACGTTATTACTGAATATGGTATGTGAGCTTTATGGATCTATCAGTAAACCACCTTGCAAGACGATGCGAGTTTGGTAAATAACCAATGTGTTAAAATTTGCCTCCGGCACCGGCTGGGGGTCCACCCAAAACCGAAAAACATGGCAAGTGGTCTACGAGGCAAAATAGTTTGGAAGCCTCTGTGCTAGGATAACGCTTGTACGTAAATACCATCTTACAAAACTTATTGTACCCTTTTTTCATACTTACATAATTATAAAAAGGTGATACATAAATTCAGAAGCGTGTTTTTTTTACTGGGGAAAACCACGTTACTCAAAGACCTCGACATCGTGCGGTCCGCTTATGAAAGAGCCTAGTCCTCAGTGATTTGGCCCGCGTTGAATAACGTCCAAAGTCCAAGGTTGGGCCAAATGAGCTCGTCAAACTTGGTCAAATGAACTCGGACTTTGGACCCGATGTTCACACAAGTTTTGTTTAACTTCCATTAGTACATTCAAAATTAGACGATGAGAGCTAGTAGAAGTGCCTCTTTTTTTGTGACGTGGGGTAAATCTTCAAAAAGATGCCCGGCTGCATTGGGGTGCATCCGGGTTATGTGGGGGGTTGAGCCACTAAAACCCCCTCGGTGGCCAGCCTCTATGCTTGACAGAGGGCACCGGGATCTCCATAAGAACGCACCGGTTCCCCCCTAACACGTTGCTTGAAGCGCCGTCCCGGACGTTGGTCCCTCATCCATCTTCACAACGATGCGGGCCACGCCGCGCCGTCGTCTTCCCTGGGCTGGTTTCAGAGGGTGGTCAGACCCCCTAGTCTGCCCACACACGCGCCCAAAACCCCCTTTTAGTCGCCTCTTACGACAGGCAGGGAATACCGAAGCCGTACTCTAAGACCCTGGCTCCAGGGTTATAGTAGAAGTGCCTAGATAACATTATTATTTTTATCTATTTAGTAACACATATCGTCACGCCTTTCCCCCGAAGAGGCTGGCTGAGGTGTATAGCTCCAAAATGTGACAGAGGGCGAGCCTGTTGCTACACTAAAAGCTCCAGTTATGTAGCAGATTAGACAGACATTAAATAAGCACATATGTTCACACAATAAACAAATTGGTGCTTGCCTTCAGCTGGGTCCGAACCCGCTCCCTCACGCTTATTTAGTAATAATAACAATAAAATACGCAAGTGACCTCGACAGTGAGACACGACTCGTATTTTCAGGAGGTTCCTCACTCTGCAGCCTTTTGACCAACGGTATGTATGGACCTCGCCCCTGCAGGCGGCACCCTAGTTTATAAGTTTTTGTAGTAGGTTAGGTTGTTTCTGACGATATTCTAAAAAACTTAGATATTAAAAAAGCAAAGCTTAAAAATCGACTTCCCAACCTGTAATTCGTCATCCATGTTAATAATTTTAAGACATTTCCGGAATAATCGAGTAACATATAAAAAAACTACAGTCGAATTGAGGACCTCCTCCTTTTTGGACGTCGGTCAAAATGAAACAAATAATTCGAAATAAAAATAATACTTTTTCGTTTATTGATCAAGTAACCTAAACCATAACAATTTAAGTTAAAATTCTTAGAATAGCAGTCGTATTTTTATAAATCTGATAGTAAGCGCACACCTGCAGGCAGTTGCAGTGTCATCTAACACTAATCTTGCGCAGCGCTGTACTGTGTTCGTCCCCGTCACCATGGAGTATTAGCTCTAAAATGTAATTATGCCCTGTGATCTGTATATGTCATATTATAAACCACAGACGTGACCCCGGAGACGACGCTATTAGGACCGTTCCAGTCAACTGTCTCGCCGGCCACCATGGCCCGCGCACTTGCGCAAGCGCACGCAACGCACCAAAACAGCTGAATCATTTCGTTATACAATATCGATGGCCGATGTCGACGCTATAATAATATGCACACAAGTAGAAAGTCACTTTTGTAACATTTAGCAAGGACCGGTGCGTGCGAATTCTCGGAACATTTTTGCCTAGACCGAGGCATGACCGAGACTCGAGCACAACCTCCGGGCCCGTAAGTTGCTCAGGCGGGCATCAACACAAATGTTTAGCTTTTTTAATAAGTAGATACCTAATCCATTGTGTTTTAATCTCTCTTTCTTTCGAGACAGAGTTCAGTTTAAGTTTATAAGTTCAAAAGGTAGAGTCAGGAAAGTAAAATTTTACTGAGACTTTAAATTAAAAAAAAAAAATACTAAAGCCCGCATGCTAAAAATGACGCTGAGTCATGAATCTCGATTTAAAGTTGTTTTTATGTATGGTAAAAATAGTTTGAAATCAAGATTCATGACTGAGCGTCGTCTTAGCAAACGGGCCTAAGTATGTATTTCTATTCATCAAGATTATTCTCTTATTTTATTTTAAACTAAGGTCTATGCTATGTATAGCTAGGTATGTATAGCTATAAAATGTTCGATACGTTAATGGTAATCCGGATGATCCGACCGAGTTTAAGTAATAAGTGCTAAATAAAACTACTTAATAGAAATAAATGAATACAATAGATTTTGAATTTTTAGACAATTTAATGTTTTGACATATAAAATATTGTTAATGAGTTTCGAATATTAAAAAAATATATAAATGGAGAAAAAAAAATAGGTTATTGATAGATTTTGCTAAAATATAAAATCACACACAACTGATGGTTCTTTTATAAAACAATTTACGCCAGTTAGAACGACTCGATCTCAGTAACAGAAAACAAACATTTATAATTATTGTCTGGACATCAGCAACCAACCAAATTATTTGTATATTATTGGAAAACACCTGGATATTTAGCCATGTCGACAAATTTAAAAACAATACTGGCAGCATCATCGACCCACTCATCAAAAACGTAAAAGTTGCAACTTGCAAGTGCAGCGCATATCTCGTCCTATCCACTAGCCTTGTTACTTTAAACAAACTATACAAAACCCTCAAGTAAATAAAAAAGTTACAAATGAGTAATGAAGGTATTAAAAACATAGCGAAAATCATTATCACAGTGATGATCTCACTGGTATCGACAATTATGTTAGTACACGCTGTAAAAATGGCACTAGTTAAAGATATAGAAACCACAAAAGCAAAACTTTTGATTCTTTTTCGTGTAATGGTTACAGAGAACACTTTCACGAGATCCATATAAGTAACCACAGAAGCGATAAATAGCCAGCTTAAGAATAAATTACAAAGAAAAACTCGTACGAATACCCAAAATGTATCAAATAGAATGTTAACAGTACCCCAACCCCAAAAAGCCGTAGCCATTAGCAAAGTATACATTGTGGAACAATATAAAAGATTGAGATATGTAAAGGTTTGAAGAGAACGCCATTTCGGTATCTTGATCCAGAAGACAGTTCCAATAATACATGTCACGAGGGATAAAACTGCGGCTAATGTCAATACATAGTTTCTTATGTTCTTCAGTTGATGAAGTTCCTCGTGTTTGTCTGACCGCGGCGGAAACTCTTCCATGAAACTCTTTTCATCAAACACAAAGTCAGAATCGTTAAAATTTCCAAAAACTGGATCTTGAAACATTTCCATTGTTTTTTTTTATCATCCAGTAAGTTTGTATTTAATAAGTACTTAAGTCGTTAATTTTAAAATAAGTCAATATTTATGGAAGTGTGCGCTTAATAGACGACGCAGTTCAAACGTAGCGCTTGATCTACTAACAAAATAAAATGTCATGCGCATTGACGAAGAGAAGGATAATAAATAGGTAGGTACTGAAACTGATTCATCTGCTATCGCTCATTATTTCCTTAAAAGGTTATCCTGTATAAAATCGAGTCAAAGTCAAAGTTAAAAAAGTTTTTATTCAATTTGGGTATCAAAGATACACTTATGAACGTCAAAGTTTTATAATAGACTCGACCGCCTTGTTCGGAAAAAGAGCCACTACTCAGAAGAACTGGCAAGTAACTGAGTATCCTTTATCTTTATTCGCGGTTTCTCCTGCGGTCCCACAAGAACCATTCATTTTTTCGGGATAAAAAGTACCCTAAATCCTTTTCTGTATACACGGCAGAGAGACGGTGTATGGCTACGTGTATGCAAATTGTCATGATGATCGGTTGATTAGTTAGGGCATAAAAACGTTACAAACAAACAAACACTGACTGCCTCGGTGGCTCAGTTGGTAGTGAACCTGCTTTCTGAGCTTAGGGGCGTGGATTCGATTCCCACCTTGGGCAAACGTTCATGTGATGAACATATGGGTTTGTTTTATGTCTGGGTGTTAATATCTATTTACGTATGTATTTAAATGTATTTATGTACGTTCATCAGTCTCTGGCAGCCATAGAGGTACATCTGGCAAGTACAAGCTTGGCTTAGTTTGGGGTTAGGCAACCGTGTTTATTCAATAAAAAAATAAAAACAAACAAAAAAAATTAAATAAATGAACAAACTAATATTCTAATATAATAATAATAAAAGTTCATAGAATTACTCTTGAATGATACAACTATCCTTAGAAAGCACGATTCGCCGAAGAACCGCTGTACGAAAAAATATTAGCAGATACATTATTTGCCGAGAGCGCGAGCTCTCCAGCTCACGGAACCACTATTATCTGTATAATAAAAGTGAATCTGTCTATTAAAAGTGAAAAACCAAAACGAGATAAAAAAGCAAGACAGAGTGAGATGGCGCTCTACAAAACTTCCTAGTCACGTTTTTTTTTTTTGGGAATTTGCATGTAATTCGATTTCTTGACCTCGGGAATCGCGAAAAACTTAATAATGATTGTTTTGGGTGAGTAATTTTTGTATAATAAGGTAAATAAAATCGCAAGTTCAAATTTCGAGCCAATAGACTGAGCCAATAGAATCGCCGACTTGATCCAGTGGAATATCCAGGATCCAGGAATAGCACCTAGGGGACTATTCCTGCGCGTGAGATGAGATGAGATTTTATCTTGGTCACTCTCACACCTATGACGTTTCAAACGAAAGCAACAAGGACAAAAAAAGGGAGATGAAAATCTCAAATCTTCGAATAGGGCCACTAGTCGGGATTGGGGTTGCGTTCAGAGAATAGGCTCTCAGCGCACCCCGAGTGCAACTCTGCCGTGTTAAACATAAGTGTGAAAAATATTAAGTTACATTGAATTAGATTAAATAAATCAAAACTGTATTACAACTTAAAAAGTCATCAATTATCAAGCAAAGTATTATAACTTTGCTTGATAATATGATTTTTTTAATACATAACTTACATGATAGGTAATTAAATAAATAAATAGGTAAATTGCTATAAAGATCGTTAATAACTTATCCCAAAAACTTGCACAATAGATTCCACGCGGGCGGAGCCGCGGGCAAACGCTAGGTATATTTAAATATTATTGTTCCACTTGTCTAATATAATTTTGTGTAAGCGCGCGACCACTCTATCTAGGTTATGCTTTGATTGGACTCCAAGATACCGGCTGAGCGGAGCTTGGGGCCCTCACCATATAAGTACTTATCTTAAATAACTAACATCCATAAATATTCGTATTTACGTTTTGTTTAAAAAAGGTCTATTATAGTGACAAAACCTAGCACTAGACACCAGGGGGGCTATTCCTGCGCGTGAGATGAGATGAGATTTTATCTTGGGGCCCTATTCGGAGATTTGAGATTTTCATCTCACTTTTTTTCGTCCTTGTTGCTCTCATTTGAAACGTCATAGGTGTGAGAGTGACCAAGATAAAATCTCTTCTCATCTCACGCGTAGGAATAGCCCCCCAGGTCACTCTCAGACCTATGCCGTTTTACACGAAAGCAACAGGGACGAAAAAAGGTGAGATGAAAATTTCAAATCTCCGAATAGGGTCCCTGTCGTATTGTCAGAAGTTCCTCACTCTGTAGCCCTAACCACCGCACCGGTAGCTTGGGCCTCGCCCCGCTACCGGTGGTGGCACCCTAGTTTTTAAGCTAATATAATATTTATTGTTTGATATCTAAGCATGTACTCGTATTATAAAATAAAAAAAATCGGAAGTAAAAAATGATCTTGGAATAACAATAAATTCCACTTTGTGCATCCAGGTGAAGTAAACCTAATACTGTAAAATTTGACTAAGGTATAAGGATGTATTTTTTTTATTATGCAGGGGGTGGGGCTACATTGGCGCGCGATAATTTGTGTCGCGTTATTGCGCCAAAATCATCGTTCTCTCTCTTCTCTTCTTCTTCTCAACTCGTCGCCTTTCTGAGAAGTCCACGTGGGCGATAATTAGCCGATACATCGCCGCGTGACGAACTAACCGGCTACACTCAGTGTCGGCCCTAGCTGCTCGTGATCAGGGTAGAGCGCAGGGCCTGCACCCGGGTATACATACATGCATCGTTCCAAAATACCCGGGTGTACCAATGCCGGGTTTAATAATAAAAGTTTTATTTTTTACTAGATTTTTCTTTCTCATTTGGCAGTTTGGCGCCCCTAATATTTTTTTGTTTTGCCTCTTACGGCAGGCTAGAGCCAACATGGCCATACCACCTATTCATACATACTAAGTTATGTTATGTTTTGCGGACATCAGTCATTAAATCTATGATGATGATTGTTCAGGCGCTAGCCACTTATTGCAGTAACTAACTAACGCCTGATGGGTATTTTGGTTAGCACAGCCGCCTCACGATCCGTGTTTGATTGCGTGACGCCTGACTAACCCACCAGAGCAACCGCGGATCCCCACTACCGTCGCCGTGCCGGCTATGGCGTGAAGCACTCCCGTGGCTGTCTGGTTCTAACGGGGACCTACTCTGCACTCTGCCTAATTTCCTAACATTCCCTACGTATCCCTACTACCCACTGCCACTGCATTCCTTCGGTGTGAATCAAACAACCATAAGATTGTGATTAATTTATTTACATTTCTTACACTATTTATACCAAATCTCTTACGTCCTATTGTTACTATCCTAAATAATTCTCCTTACTACGCACTATGCGCCGGCGCCGAGATGATGACGACGAATCTGGGTCGCAACTCTGCAGTCTCCGCCGGCCGGCGCTATGCTCAGTATGATGGACGCGCAGTTGCTACGCATGTCCAGTATGGACATTGATGATGAAGATGAAGGAGAGAATGATGATAGATGATTGAAATAAATAAATGAGACGAATCCCTCCCCTTTTCCCATTTCAGAAAAGCCTTGAAAACTTTCTTTGCTGAAACTTTAGTCGAGTTTTGTACAGAACACGAAAAGAAGCATTTCCTAATTTTTTTATCATTTGCCCACACTTGTGCACGTTATCGAGCCGGCAAAGGTTTAAAATCCATCTATATTCCACTTTAACAAGAGTCATAAGTTTTAGAAAATAATACGACACCATCTTTTCGGTTCCCGCCAAAAACTCTTGGCGCCCCTAACCATTTAGCGCCTCGAGCAGCCGCTCCACTCGCTCTACCCTAGGACCAGTGGCCCTATTCGGAGATTTAAGATTTTCATCTCACTTTTCTTCATCCTTGTTGCTCTCGTTTGAAACGTCATAGGTGTGAGAGTGACCAAGATAAAATCTCATCTCATCTCACGCGCAGGAATAGCCACCCAGTGGCCCTATTCGGAGATTTGAGATTTTCATCTCATTTTTTTCGTCCTTGTTGCTCTCGTTTGAAACGTCATAGGTGTGGGAGTGACCAAGATAAAATCTCATCTCATCTCACGCGCAGGAATAGCCCCCCAGGGACCCTATTCGGAGATTTGAGATTTTCATCTCACTTTTTTCGTCCTTGTTACTCTCGTTTGAAACGTCATACGTGTGAGAGTGACCAAGATAAAATCTCATCTCATCTCACGCGCAGGAATAGCCCCCCAGCTCTAGCCATACTTGTTGCGGCAACCTGAATTATCGCCGAAGGCCACAATAATGGTGGTGGAAACTTAGGAAATGCTACTTTTCGTGTTCTCTACAAAACTTGTGTTTAAGTTTCAGTAAATTATCCACAGCTTTACTTAAATAGGAAAAGGGGAGGGATTCATCTCATTTATTTATTTTTTTTTAAATGTAACTTACGGACTAATATAATTAATCATTACATTATTTACAGCTTATGTCTAACAATAAATTTTAATTTTAAAATTATGCACTAATATTATAGAAATTGAAATAAAATATCCTTACAAACAAAAAAAAAACTAACAATAAAATTAAAGAAAAAAAAAACAAACTAAACGAAAAAACAAAGAAACAAACTGAAACAATTAAACAATATAAAAATCTTACTATAACTATAACTCATCTATCCTCATCTATCATCACCCTCTGATCCATCATCTTCCTCCTAGATGTTTCGATTATAGTACGAAAAACATACGGATCACTAGGCGGTATGGCCACGTTGGCTCTAGACTAAGCTACGGGGCAAAAAAAAAGTTGTTGTCAGCTGAAAGTTGTTGTCAAACAGACGTCAGTCAGTCTTAGCATACGGTCCGGAATATACAAATACTGTTTACTAAATCAAAGTTATCGACACTTCTAACGCTAATGAGAATCGACACAGGCTCGGGAAGTTTAATGTTTATAAGCGTTGGTTCTCATTAGCGCTTAGCTTCGTCGTCATTGCCAGGCGGACTACTTCTACCGCGCCAAAATAATATTTATCCAAAAAATACTTCGATCCACAATTTTCCAGGTTTTGTTTCCATTTTTCAGATATCTTCATGGACCATTTCATTTGTAAATAAGTAACGCTCCACTAGTTTTCAAACTTGTATTGTGCATTGATTATAACACACCTGCAACTCTGTTATTGTTCTTCAGGTCGGTCCCTGTGTTATTGATTTTCCACAAGTCGTGTTTACTTTTCTCTGCTCAGTTTACATACATACTCTTATTGTGCCTTGAAATCTTTAAATACGAAAACTGAAACCTCACAATAATTTATTTGGTCTTACATTCAGGTTCTACTCCTACAATTAGAACAGAAGTCCTCAAAATGGCTAAGAAACAAGTGGCAGAAGTCATGATACATGCTTCGGAATCTCAAGAGAGTTTTGAAGACGATAATCTCGACGTTAGTGTAGATTATATTGACGATGGACTTTTTTTAGGTAAGAGCAAATACACATTGCTATCTTGAACTAGAAGCACTAATCTAACAGAATAATTAATTTTGGTATAATTTGTTAGAAAATTATGAAGATGAGAAGAGTTATACAAAATACTCTTTTGTGGAAAACTGTAACATATACCTAACTAGCTAATAGGTCACCTAATTAATAAAAATGTGATTACAGGTAACCTAGCTTGTGCCCGTGACTACAAAACACTGCTCCAGCATCAGATCAGTCACATCCTCACGATAGATGTGGTGCCTCTGCCCCGCTCTGTGCTGGACCACACAAAGTTCACATTCAAATATGTCAAGTGTAAGTGTTTTATCAATCATATTATTTTATAAATAAGAAAAAAATATTGTTTTGTCAAAAAATAATAAGTAGATTATGTTAAAAATAAGAATGATTGGTGAGGGATTTCACCCATATCTCAAAAAATGTAATGTGCAATGTTCTATGTATTTACATCAGTAGACGGCTTCCTGAAGGGACTCACATACCCTGATCTTCAACTGTCTTTTACCTGCTATACTTGGTTTTCCCTACATTGTCATTCCACCAAGCTTAAGATCATCTTGTGCTGGGATAATATGTAAATTGTGATTTGAATTATATATGGACTCTGTCTGAAATAAATGAGTTTGAATTTCAATTTGAAATATGATTATTACCAATTTCAGTGGCAGATGTACCTAAAGAAGACCTAATAAGTCAACTGCCAGAGACAAATGCATTCATCAAACAGGCTATAGAGGGGAAGGGTGTAGTCCTTGTGCACTGGTGAGTAGAATAGCAACCGATAATTACCACAGAAGATAGAAAAGTATGAATTATATTTTGTGTCCAGTTCTACAGGGATATCATCGATGGGTGTACTATGCCGAAAAGGGGTCAAGTACTCATTTGAGGACATGACAGTTATGAACAACTTTATAATGATTACAATGAATGACCCCCTTTCAGTTTTCTGTCCTTAGTACTCCCTTTCCTGATAACCCTGTCCTGTATAATTTAAGTTAATTATAGAAAAAAACAATTTCAGCTATTTCGGTGTGTCCCGCTCATCAGCAGTAGTAATAGCATACATAATGGAAAAGTATGGCTTATGTTATGAAGACGCCTATTCCCTGGTCAAGTCGAAGCGAAGGTTCATAAGCCCCAACATTGGCTTCATAGCCCAGCTGAAGCTGTTTGGGCACATGGGCTACAAGATCAACAGGGATGATCCGAGGTTCAAGCAGTTCCGGCTCAAGATGGCTGGACAAAAGTTAAAACAAGGTACAGAGTACAAGTAGGCACTTTGACTTGAAAAATGGAAAATATTCATCAGCCAGCTATGTGGCAGCATTTTTTGTTTTTTGATTACAGATCATTCAATGTTTTAAAAAGTTGTAGTACATTACTATTGGTTGGTATGGTAGGGCCAATTACCTAATTATCAAATTTCACCATGATTTGTCCAGCAGTGAAAAGCCTACAAACAGACAGACAGACAAAGTTACTTTCGATTTTTTAATATTATTAGTATGGAAGTATAGATGATGAGTACCTACTTACACCTGTCTTCAGCTAAGTACTCTTAATACCCATAACCCGCAACAGTTATCTCAGAAGTAACTTTTACATTTCCAGTGAAGATCCTGCCGCAGCTGTTCGCGGACCTGATAAAGCCGGACCCGGGGCTGGCGCGCGAGCGGCCCGAGCCCAGCGTGTACCGCTGCAAGCGCTGCCGCCGCGTGCTCGCCAGCCAGGCCAACATCATACCTCACATACCCCGGGACCAGCGGATACAGCTCGCTAAGAAAGGTAGCTTTATATCTGATAAAAAGCTTGCGTGACAGCTTTCTTGCCTCAGGGAACAGAGAAATGGGGAAAAAACTTGCTAAGAAAGGTTATGTTTGTTAATGATATTGATAATAGGCTTGCACGGCAGTAGAATAAGATAAGATGGTGGTCATTTATTATTTGTACCTTCTCATCTGATACTACTCAAAGAACTGAGGTAAGGAAATCGATGGAGATAGTAGTACGATCGTAAGTATTTGTCTATTTTTGTTGCTATAATTTGTAATGTTACAGCTATGCAAAAAAGAATTGAAAATAATGGGGGCACAACTATTTTTGTCACTATGATGTTCACTTGACAACCACATATTGTCTTTCGCCTTTTTTGAAGAGTGTTGCAGCTGCAAAAAAAAATAGTTATGGTTCTAGACGTTTTTGCGAAGCTGTACGACCCAAGTTCTAGTTGTTGTAATATCACAGCAAACTCATAGGCTAGTTCATTTCTGATTTCTTGCTATTGCTGCTATTTTCCATTTCATAAAATAAGTAAAAATTTCTTCGCAGGCATCCGCCCACCTCCCAGCAAGCTGACCGGACTGAACTGCGCGGAAAACGGCGAGATCCTCATCAACAAGCTGAAGAGCCTCGCGTGCCAGATCCTGGACTCGCAGCCTGACAGCCCCGGACAGAGCCACAGCGACTCCACCGAGAGCGAGGAAGGGTCCAGCCAGGTTCGCTTCCAGCTGAGTGAGACCTAGACAAATACTTTTAGAAGGGAAGCTGGATTAGTCATTTCAGGACCCCGAGCTCATTCCACACATTGCAGGTGTAGGGTAAAATCGCACCGTTCAATAATATCTAGATGAGCTTCCAGGCGGTGGCGGCTAGTGGGATGATAAAACCGCGATGCAGGCAGTAGATTGAACACTTCTTCAGAACATTGTAAATGAGATAGAAAACACTTAAGAGGTCCAACGTCTTTGCGCATACTGAGCGGCTCCGGGTGTTTAGAAAGCTCAGTATCGTCGACAATTCTGACAGGTCTACTACAATACACAAATAATGCAATAGAGAGTATTGCATTATTTGCGTAGCAATAGTAAAGTATAATGCATCGAGTGGGTCAAGCTAATACTTGGGGTGCTCCGATTCAAAGCTTGGAGCAGTACTCCATGTCTAAGTCACTCTATCGCTTTTTACCTTTATAGAGGTGCGTGTACTTCCAGAACCTGGACGGCTACAACGAGACGAACCTGGTGGACGCGCACATAGCGGGGCGCGACTCGGCGGAGGCGTGCCGGCTCATGTGGTTCGTGGAGCCGCTGGCCTGGATGCAGCGCGTGTCGCAAGACGCCGCCGGCAAGCTGCACTGCCCCAAGTGCACCAACAAGGTCGGCAGCTTCAACTGGCTCATGGGTGAGTGCTACACTCTCGATCTACAACTAGTGGGTGATCCACTGTAAAATGAGCTATTGATCGTGTGTGAGGGTTTTAACACATACTTTTGTAGAGATTGAGTCATACTCGTATCATTGCCGAGTTGCTGTATTAATTCAAGAAAGGTTTAAATTCAGTGACGGATGAGTGATGTTACTCTTGCGCAGAATGCTTAACTATCAAACTGGCCTGTTTTAGGCTATTGAATATCGAACTATCAATATCCTACTATCCTATCCTACTAATATTATAAACGCGAAAGTTTGTAAGAATAGATGGATGGATAAATAAATAAATAAATAAATAAATTTGGCACATTGTCACACACGGTCGCCTGACCCCAAACTAAGCAAAGCTTGTACTATGGCTGCCAGAGACTGATATACATAATTAGATATTTTTAAATACATACTTAAATAGATAAGAACACCCAGACATAGAACAAACACAAATGTTCACCACATAAATGTTTGCCCTAGGTGGGAATCGAACCCACGCCCCCAAGCTCAGAAGGCAGGTTCACTACCAACTGAGCCACCGAGGCAGTCAATTATTACTCTTTCACGCCAAAACGACTGAACAGATCTGGATGAAATTTGGCACAAAGATAGATTATAGTCTAGAATAGCACATAGGATACTTTGTAATCGCGGGTGAAACCGCGGGGCGCAGCTTGTATTTTAATAAAGAATCTAAGCGATTTAAATGTTGAATCAACATGTTTCAAAAATCTTTGTGTTATGTTCCAGGTTGTAAATGTCCGTGCGGTCAGAAGGTGGCTCCGGCCTTCTACCTGGTGCCGTCCAAAGTGGAGTGGTCCAACATAGTGCAGAATGTACAGATCACCGTGTGAGACTTTAACTAACAACTTTGTGATTAGCTTATGACTGACTGGTACACCCAAGTGTCAGTATAGCCTAGGCCATCTAAAGTCTTTAGGCTAGTCAATCTAGTCTAGGGCACACAACAGGGACCTACAAGTAGATGTGCTATCCAATGCATGGTAGTGCTCAGTTGTAAATGTCACCCACATTGATCTCAAACACTGACAATGAACCAAATTGATTCTCGTTTAACTTGTATAAAAAAAAACAGTGTACAAAACGTAGATACTCTTTCTCCTTTGACAGCCAACTTAAAATATTAAAATTAAATTAACTGCATCGAATCAGTTGATTTTGTAACCAACAGTCAACTTTATGCCAAAATTCCATAACTGGTGACCTTAAAACACTTTCGACTTCCATAGAAATAGTCTATAGATAAGTAAATAATATACGTAAGAACGCTAGGTGTGACCATTTAAATGTTTGAGAAAAATTGTAGCTAGAGAAATGGTTTTCATAATTACAATAACATACCTTACTTTTAGTTGACTTTGTATGACTACACATACACATGTAATTTGAAAATCGACTATGATTACAAAAAATAGTACAAATAAAAGTACTAATACAGATTTTATCTCTATAGATGTAAATTGTAAATATTTTAAAAGTGTGCAAATTAATTGTGATTATATAGATGTTGCTCAAAAAGCTTTAACCCAGTTGTATAGTGTAAAATGTATCCTGTAGTTATTTGGTGCTTTCCGTAGGGTGCTTTTCCACCAAAAGATGACCGTTGCGAGGATGTGTAGCGATAATTGACACAATAGACTGCCTTGGTGACTCAGTTGGTAGTGAACCTGCCTTCTGAGCTTCGAATCCCACCTAGGGCAAACATTCATGTGATGAACATTTGTTTTTGTTCTGTCTGAGTGTTAATATCTATTTCAGTGTGTAATTAAAAATATATATGTATGTATGAATATCAGTCTCTGGCAGCATAGTACAAGCTTTGCTTAGTTTCGGGTCAGACGACCGTGTGTGAAAATGTCCCGAATTTATTTGTTTCTTAATCATAGTAAATAAAATAAATTAAATGATCCTATTTTTACCACACATTCTCGCAACACTCTTCTTCTAGTAAAAAGGCGGCCTTATACCCAAAGCAGTTACCTTTTTATGTAATCAAAGAAATCCAACTGAGTACAGTGTAATAAAATTGAGGAAGAATTATTTGTAAAATTGATTACTGATAACTTTACATACCTCATAGAATGTAATAGTAAAAGCTGTTTAAAGTAAACGAATTAGATATGTTTTTAAGTTGTTTCTGGTTACTTTTTAATGTTCGTTTTTATTTCGTTACGGTTGACTTTGCATTTAATTTTATAGGTGAACAAGAAAAATAAATCATGTTACAAACTGGATACTTTTTTATTTATTTCAATACAACTTATTTTAAGGTAATTAGGAGAAATTGAACATGTACACTTCAAGTAAACTGCGCCAGCGGCCTAGTCTCTACTCTGTTGAGTGGGCTGGGTTGGCTCTGGTAGATGTTAGAAGGGTAAATACATTGTATATCCCATCCCAAATGAGACGGCAATTTGTTTTTACCTTACAACCTCGGCAATTCTGTTTATTATTCAAAATCTAGAGTGCGAAAGTGCATTTTACCCGCTAGTGTGGAAAGTTTTTGAAATTCGAACCTTAGAATAATCGCACATCAGCACGACACAACAGCAGGATCAGAGGAAAACATGATTTTTCTCGCTGTAGTGAGGTGAAAAGTTGTGTTTCGCTCGGCAGCAAAGTTATTTGGCGGCTCGTACTTTTGAAACCCTCGCTTTGATCTGGATTCTATATTGAATCCTTCGCTTGCTCAGGTTTCAAAACAAGTACTCGTGCCAAAAAACAAATTTGCAGCCTTGCATAAAAAATAACTATCATTCCTCTTTTTACCGATTGCGTCTAATGGCTTCCTAGCATGCGTGCGCGACAAAAATGTTCTCGTCACTTTTTATCATGCGAGAACGTGACAAGGCTATGTGTATACATACGTCTGTCTCGATAAAAAGAGTCGACATGCCGTTGTCGCGTTGCGCATGCTAGGCCTGCTGGCGACCGGCGTATCTACCACCTTCAAGTTTTTATTTTCATATCGTTTTCGGGCTGTTCAAGGTTGCAGGAGGCGTCCGTCGGTGCGCATGCGCGGTATGTCCCGCAGCGCGAGGCGGTGCGTGCGCATGAGGTGCGTCTTGCGCTTCCAGCTGTCGGAGAATGCGCTCGCGCACCGCGGACACTTGTACGGGAGCGCGCCCGTGTGCGTGCGCGCGTGCCGCGCCTGGGGGACCGCCCGATCTCAACATTATTAACTGACGAAACAATAAATACAATCTGGGGGTTTTTGAGAGTAAAGTGAATAGGTATCTCCTAGGCAAGCGTGTTACACCTTCGATCACGTCGACGCTTCCCATCAGGCGAGTCAGTGGTCAAACGCAGTCCTAGGTAGTCTGTTGTAAAAAAAAAGGGAGGAGGTTTACAAGTCGGCGCGATTTTATGTTTTATGTATGATCACGCATTACTTTTTTTTAAGACTCGTACCTTATAAGCATACATAAAGCGCTAATAATCTGGTCAATTAGTGAAAGAAGCCTGATTACATAAACTAATTTTTCACGGGCATTTTTATCAATATAGCACATAGATATTACGTAGCACTAAGCCAAAATTTGTGAGACACATTTAATTTAATTATTTTTGGAAAATAATATGTCCCTCAGTTTCTTGCCTGTTCTTATGAGTAGACGGTCTTTTTCCGTAAACGGCGGTCGAGTCTATTATAAATCTTTGACGTTCATAAGTGTATCATTGATGCCAAATTGAATGAAAACATTTTGACTTTGGCTTTTGAAATGCACATAAAAAACGATGTGTAACGTAACACCCTGACACCAGTCCGAACGTCGATTGTTCCTTACGCACCAGGTTGCTGGCATCGTAGAATGCCTTCCCACAGGTCGCGCACACGTGCGACCGCGCGGCGGCGTGCGCGCGCTGGTGGCGCCGCAGCGAGGAGGCGGCGGCGCAGCGGAACACGCACACGGAGCACGAGTACGGCTTCTCGCCCGTGTGCAGTCGCAGGTGGACTTTCAGGTTGCTCGCTGGAATATAGCGCAAGGATGGTATAGGTTATGGGCCCAGACACTTAGTATGAAGGTAAGGTCAGTAAAATGTTGTAAAAAAAGCGTATACTTAGTCTGTTTGAAGCTTGATTCATCTCGAAACTTTCAAGATGACATCAGCTACCACTCACAAACCTTATCGCTTAAGTGTGAGCGGATGCAATGTTTATTAGTTTGTGGGTTTTCACTAAAAATCAAGTCATAGGGAATTTAGGAATCTAATGCTAAATTTTAGTGACCAAAAAAACAATAATTTGAAGACGATGTTAAGTTGGGGAGTAATGTTGAGAACCCTATAAAAACGTTTTTACCAAAATACAAACCTTGTATAAAGCTCCACCCACAGAAGGAGCACAAGTAGGGTTTGTCTTTTTTGTGCACAGCCATATGACTCTTGAGTATGCTCTTGGTTTTAAACCTGCAAACAGATACAATTTTGCTAATTTGATAATATCTCCATCATATATTTTTGCAAAGCATTCATCATATTGCCTAGATCCCAAAAATTTTATTCATCACACTAATCATGCCAAATATTATAAATGCGAAACTTAAGATGGATGTCTGCTTGTTAAGGCGCTTCTAGACAGGCAATAATTTTACAGCAATACAGGCAATATTGTCGACTGTAGCCCGGCCATTATCAGCTATGCTAGAAATGTATGAGGATATGGCTGGGCCACACTCAAAACATTGGCGCAATATTGCTGAGCTAGTAGTGCCGGTCCAGTATTGCAGTAAAATTGTGGCCCGTCTAGGAGCGCCTGCCAGAATGGCTAAACGATTCTGGATAAAACTTGGTGCAGTCAAAAATGATGCTGAACTTATTTTAATACAATAAAACTATGCCAATACCGTGCAGTGCAGTGATCGCAGACATAGGGGCGTGCGTCGCCGTGCGCGCGCGTGTGCACGGCGAGCTGCTTGCGTCGCTTGAAGCGCTTGCCGCACGCCGCGCACGGGAACCGGCGCTCGTCGGAGTGCGACACTGAGTGCGCTGACAGCTGGGACGGACGGGAGAAACCTAGGTGCCGGAAAAACCAACTTAATTCACCCATTCAAACCAGACTCAATTTTAACTATAAGGATTTTAAGGTTTTCATACTTTTTTTTAGATAATAAGATGTTTAAAGCTAAAATTGCTGCATGTATTGAATTTCTTGAAAAAGTACAACATCGAGCTTTAAAAATGGTGTCATCAGTATGAAAGTGTTTGTATGAGGTTCAACTTAAAAAAACTGGGCTCTAACAATTCTGAAGGAACATAGGTGATGAGGTGACCTCATAGAAACCTACAAAATACTGAAAGGGCACTACAATGTACCAGACATGACACATTTATTCACATTGAGCGAGAAAACAACACTTGAGACATTCCCTTAGACTAATTTCACAGCCACACTCAAGCAAACCCAAAAAACACACTTTGCCAAACTGTATTGTGATGGACTGGAATAAGTTGCCAGTGACTGTGATAAATGCCCCCTCATTTAATTGCTTCATAAACAGACTTGACCATTACATAATAAAACATAAATCAAAGTGCACTGAAATAAAACATGCATCAGCTTAAAGCTGCCAGTATCAAACAAATAATAATATATATATAACATAACATATTGTCACGCCTTTCCCCTGAGGGGGCTGGCAGAGGTATAATACAACACCCACCACTTCGCCGGACGATATTCAGTCCCAAATGTGACAGGGGGTGAGCCTGTTGCCATACACCGGGCACCAGTCATAATATAATAATATTTGGATGGTAATCCAAAAATAAGAATTATCTCAAAGTGTTCCTTTAGTTATAAATTAAAATATGAAATGCAGTGTTATAGTCATTTATGGAGTGTTTTGTGATATTTTTGTGAGTTTATGAAATTCATACTTACTCTTAGGGCAATGCGCACATACATATTTTTTCCCTGAATGCTCTTTTTGCATGTGCTTTTCATACCAAGTTTTAGATATAAACTTCTTTTTACAAACTAAACAGACATTACTCTTAACTTTTATATCCTCTGTCTCTTTCACAGGTTCTATTACTTTCACAATGTCTGATATTTCTGTCTCATCTCTCAGTTCTAAATTATCTCCAAGACTTTCATGATGGTCAGATTCTTCTGGAAAATTTTGTATTGGATCCAAGAACTGTCTTGTGTCATTCTCTATCACACTGCATATCTTGTAATCAGGTAAAGTTAACTTTATATTACTGTCTACTATAATATTTGTACTTTTGAAACTTGTGTCTGGTTCAACAATCACGGTACTTGTTCTAGAAATTATGTTTTTGAGTGTAACATTCACTTTTTGTGCTTCGGTGATGAAGGTGTATGATGATTCCATTTTGATGATGCAGTCATAACAGAATTGTTTTGGGAGTCTATCTTCTTCAGTGATCTGAAAAGTACATAGCGAAACAAGCTCAGAACATACCATATGGAGTAATAAACCCCAAAATTAAAGAATAAAACTCACTCTTATGTTTGTGCAAAAACAAAACATTTCTATAGCTCTCGTATTGAAATTCTCCCTCTCCCAGGATGCAGCTTCTTTCATGCACCCGCGGCACAGGTTGGAGATGTCCATGATTGAATTTCTTCGCTTAGTTTAATTTAGAAAATCTAAATAAAATTTGTTAGTTTACCCAAATTTTCGCCAAACAAAAACATACTAACGTCAAATAATTTGTTCCAAACTTGGGAAATTCGAAGATCGTGGAAAGTGTGTAAGCATGATTGACATTTGGCTCAGAGAAAGCGAGACAAAGGATAACATCTTTGTGACGCTTGTTATGCTTACCAGAAATAACGAGTTTTTTTTTAATATGGAACATAACTGTTACGTTTCGTTTCTCACAAAAACCTCTATAACAAAAACTAGAAAACAATCCTGTCCGCGCCGTACATTTTCTAACTTAAATACTACTACAGCGTCGATTACACTACACTACAAGATGTTAAAAAAACAAGATAATATTATTCTGAGAGAAAGAGTTAAGAAGATAGTTCTATTGCATATTATATCATGTAGAATGCATTTAGATTATATATATTGGGTCAATATATTATGCATTGCCAATGTATTGACCCTTATGTTGCAAATAAATATTGTATTATTATTATTGCTGAGCATTTATTTAACACTACATCTAGGGCCCTAATGATGTAGTGCACTAGATGTTCATAGTGCAGTGTAATCGACGCTGACGTCAAATATAACAAGTGTTATTTTCTCCCAAATCAATTTAATTAAGTAGGTACCTATTTTAGTAAATAATACAGCAATATCTAAATTATTTTAGTCCCTAATTTTGCCGCAGAAATTATTGGCGCAGATTGAGTGGTCAAATTTTATTTTAAACAGGTTTCCAGACTCCACCAGGCCTAGATTCTGCTAGAAAATTTTTGAGCTCCTCTATTCCTTCTCCAGTCAGCGGCGAGGCCTCGAGCAGTTTCGGTGCATTCGGCAGTTCCGCGCTGAGTCTAGCAAACTGCAACATGAGGAGTGCTTCGTTGCGCATCTGTCTGTACGCAGCATCCATCTTGCTCAGCACTAGCATGAACTGGAAGAACAGTTCCTTTTAATAACTAAGATGTTATCGGGCCAGCGTCCTTACTTTTAGCATTGACTAAGATCCTAAAAATAAAGAATTTGCATTTAAATTTATTGTTATTCAACGATTTTTAACCCGTCTCTCATTTTAGATTAGATAGACGTGGTCACGATCCTGAAGCAGTGAGGAATCTTGCAACTCAATTTTAAAGCAGATGTCTTCACCGATAGAGTTGAAATTTTGCATACACGTTTAGTTTGAGTAACAATGCATAGTTAGTTGTTTGACGTCATTATAAATCCAAAATGCCGGAACACCCAAAATGGCGGACAAGTTTTTTTAATGTACTCCTACAATATGGGAATCAAATGAAAGGGCTTGCTGAGAGCAACTCGAAAGACATAGTGACGTGACTAGAAATCCAACATGGCTGAACACCTACAATGGCGCAATATATATGAGTAATAAATAAAAGGGCTTGCTGAGAGTATAGCTCGAAAAATATTCTTTTTACCGCAATAAAAGCTCGTTTTGAAAAATAATTTTTTCAGCAAAAATATTATTAAATTTCTAATTAGCAATACAAATTTAGATTTAGATTGGTACACTCCAAAGACGGTAATGGGCTGCCGAATTGAAATTGGACCACTCAACAGTCAGCCGGTTTGTTAGTTATACTCGTACCTTCGCTTTCTTGAGCCTGGGTTCAGCCAACAGAGTGTACAGGAGGACTGCTGCCGCAGATATCTGGCACAGGTTAGAGGTGTCCACGACGTAAACTACCTAAAATTATAAGTCTGTGTATCGGTTAGAGTATTATTTTTATCCTGAAGAGAGATTTTATATCATAATTATCTTTACATATGTTACCAACGTTTTACTTGATGTCAATTACATAGTATAAATGAAAATTTTAGAAAAACGTAGCCGCTATATGCAGGTAAAAGTATTTGACGAGAGCTCGGTAGCTATAAGTACGAGTACATCTAAATAGTACATTTTATAAAAAATGTGTTTTAAATTCAGCTTATTAATGAATTTATATTTTCATACGAAGTCACAATATATCGCTTATAAAATGTTTAAGTCCGCTGTCGAAGATAGTTATACAGTGCGCTAGCTTTTCTCCACGTACGTACTTTATCAACTCCGTCCAAATAGTTCTGCCACAGAGTCGCCATCTCCCCGCCGATCTCCCTCACGGTCAGCATCTGTTTCTTGCCATGCTTGTTCAGGTAGTAAATATCGTAGATGTTAGTCCCAACGGTGGGCACTGGGCTGTACGTGTTGTCTATTCCTTCTGATTCTTGCAGTTTCTTCAGTAACGTAGTTTTCCCTGAGCCTTTCGGCCCTAGGCATAGCACGTTAATTTTGTTCTCTAGGTCATCCATTTTAGTGCCATAAAATGTTCAATTGAATATTTTTATAATTTATACGCCATAGACCTTCGTTAGAACTAAAATTATAAGTTTTATCGATAGAGTTACTAGGTGTTACGTTAGAACCATGATTTTCGTTGTTAAGAAAATATGGTGTCACTACTCGCCGTTAGATGGCGCCAAAACAAATATAAGGACACGCTACCTTCATGAAAATGGAAAAACAAGCAACGTTTTCGTCGAATTGAAATACAAAGAACTGCGCAGTTACAAAATTAACTATGTACCTACATTTGGAATCAAGGCATTGAAATTGACTCATAAGTGCTTCATAAAATTAAGAACTTGTAAAATCAATGTCGGACTCTACCCGCGTGGAATGAAGCGATAATTATGAGTAATTTTGGGGTTTTTATTACTTGTACCACGTCTCAAGGGCAGAAAAAGTTCATTTTTAATGCAGGTGATAAATTTAAAGAGCACAGCGTCGGTGAGTGCTCGACATGGGCACGCGAGTGACATTTCATGCGGACGTAGGTAGAGTACTCGGAGGGCCGCGGGCAAGGCGAGTTTTGTCAACTACATTCCTGTATCTAGTTACAGCGGTAGGTAGATCACATATTATACGAAACTACAACGTACCTACAGTACGCCCATGAGCTGAGGTTGAATGCTAATGAAGATTCGAAGGAAAAATGTTTAACAGGAGCAAACTGAAAGCAGAGGGCGCCACCATTACAAATAAATTTAAATACATAAATCATTTATAAGTTACATAAGTTTAGTTGCCTTCGATAATTAAGATAGACATCGTCATATTAATTTGGACTCTGAATTTATTTTAATTTTATTTATCATTAGCATCATCCACATCTCCGCCCCATTGTGGGTGGCCTTTCGTGCTAAGTTACCTACCTCGGTCTTGGTAGCGCTAACCTTCTTTAGAAGCTCACATGAACGTGTGTACTTCTGGCGTGAGGCGAATGTTTCTGTCGTCGATTAGATTATTTATTGTCATTGTTTAGAAGCCAATGCTCTATAACATAGCTATTAATAAAATTGTTACGGTAAAGTACGAGTTGGATTAATGTCCGTGCATGCAAGCTCAAATCTCAAAGGCAAAAGCTCTCGGCTCTCGCAAGACTACCCGAAAAAGGCAGCGGCACTCGCGTCGTAGGTGTACCTGTACCCTGAACACATTCGCCACTTGCCGTGCTCCAATCTAGGCGGCCTTAAACTTGGTTTACGTAACGTCCAATGCCGTAGTGATGGGCCTGCACGCCGCCTGACCTACATCCACGCTCACTATGTCACGAAATTGGGACACTATAACTCGTCACAGAAGTAATAACATTTAAAATTGGAAGATAAAATTCTAGTTGGTCATGATCATGAATTTTGGTAGTGATAAAACGTCACGTGGGCACGAGGCTGACCTAGTTTTACTGATCTATAATAGAATTCAAATGACAGGTGACCTACTTTTTATTTAAATATGATGAATTGACATAATATTTATTACATTAACTGAGAATAAGTAAATACTAGGTACTTTAGGATATTTAAAACACTAGATTTTAAATGCTTCCTTTTTGGTACTTAGTATTAGTTAGATAAGTATTTACAAGGGACTAGGTGAAATGATTAAGAAGAAATAATGAAGATGTCTTCATTAATCATCAGAACAAAAGTTTGTTGATAGGATGATCTTTACCTACATTAAATAAGTCTTATCTTGATGTGAGTTTTGATAAAAAGAAGTTTGCAAATAAAATATTTGCAAAAATGTGCGAACATGAGGCGTGTGCGGCGCTGCGTAGCGCGGGCGGCGTGCCCCTCCCTAGTCGGTGAGGCTAGCAACTGGTAAGCCCGCGAATTTCGGCGCAAGGCAGCCATAAGTAGGCCAGCGCACCCTTGACCCACTGACTCAGTGGCAGCGAGCGCCCGCCATTGTTTTCCAACAATCAATAAATAATACACCGAGCAAAACTTACGCTCGCATATTTGCGCAACGACGAGCTCATCGCGCCGACATTCTGTATTTTGAGGATTAGTTAACATTTTCGCGCGCTGTCAAAATTTGACGTATGCACCTTTTTTAGGTCGCGCGAAATCCGCACAATGGGCGTGTTACATGCAGCCGCCTCGTTACCTAATAAATACATTATTGATGTGTGGCGACCTTCACTCGTTAATGCTAAATTAGTTGGAGGTTCTATCATTTATTACTTGGGAAGATGAATTGCAATTATGTTCAGTTACAGCGTGAAAATATAGCATGTAGGTTGCGATTTACGCATTCTGAAAATTTATTTGTGAGACGCTCATTCAGAAAAAAAACCTGCTGTTACCTAAGTATTATGTCACTTTTTCTAGAATAAAAAATAAGGAAATAGAACATGAGTAGGTATGCTAAACGGATTTGGATAGCAATTAAAAAAAATTCAGGGTCTTGTTAAAAGGTCAAGATTTAAAGTACGCGCACCTAGTAACTTTTTATTATTTTCAATTTGTCATAATTTAAGTATCTAGATGCTATTTGCTGTAGAACAATAATACTTGATTAGTTTAAAATACATGTACCTATTAGATAACCCCGAGTAATCCCAGCTCGTTGCAACGACCACGAGGGCCGTCCATCTCGGCCTCCCGTGAGCCGGCGCCGATGGCCTCGCTGGCTCTTTTTCACACCAAAACAAACTATGTTCTGTTCAGTCCTACCGCGCCTTACTCGGCCTGAAACAATGAATCCGTGACCTTCTTCTTGTATAATTAACTATTTTGACTTAACAATTAAAACTCACACATATGCCACTTGTTGTATTATGTACTTAGTTAAACACCGATTAAGGTTCGGATATGTATTGTTTAGCGGATGGTTTATTAGTTAAATAGTTTAATAATAGATGTATGAGTAGATATGTAGCTAGTGATATGTTAAATAAATACATACATTAAAGTATTACGCTGCGGCCGCCAAGTGAGGTCATCGTGGACGGCACGTATAGCCGAGCGCGGTCGGCCGCGGGCGCTTTCAATGTCCGATTTTTAATCAATGATAGTTTCAGTTATCAGTTCGACGTAGCCTCTTTCATATTATAGGAAACACAGTCCGTGACCGTATAAGCCGCTGTGTCTACAATCTTGATCAATTTACATGAGATTGAAGCTGATAGGCTCTGGTAAGTAGAACTGTGATAGGAACTTAACTTTTATTAGAGACTCGAAAACTTTTATTAGAAGCTTTTGTAGCTGAATTATGACAACATCTCTGAGGCTGGAGACTGATCCAGGGTTGAGGTTGTCCTGGCAACCAGCGGCTGGCCATCTTCTTGTTCACGACATATCTCTCAATAGTATAATATAAAAAGCAAACCTTATAAACCGACTTCCCATCCTGTAATTTGTCATGCATATAAACAATTTTTAGACTTTTGTTGATATTTTAAAAACTGCTAGACCGATTTTGATACAATTTATATAGGACCATCACTAAAGTATGATCTATCAAACAAAAAAAAAAAATCATTAATATTGGGTCACAATTGGCGGAGTTTTCGCGTAACATACATACGAAAAACAACATACAGTCGCATTGAGAACCTTATGGAAGTCGGTTAAAAATAGCTTTTAAGAAAGCTTTTTGATTAATTAACCAGAAAACCATCTGCTATCAATCCACCAAAAATTACCATTAATTCTGCGCCAAAAGTAAAAAGAGATACCATTACAGCAGAACAACCGACAAACGAATTAAACCTGTATGTAAAATAATTTATAATAGCTATTTGAACAGTGTGCCGTGTACATGAAAATAATGAGCGTTCACGATTGCCCAACGCGATTTGAATCGTTTGTGAAACGACGAAGGCTGCGTGGATATAATCACAGTAATTGTTCAAAATTAATCTTGTCTTTGTTAATTATTAATGGAGTCCTCGACTGTACGAACCGGTAGGTACTCTTTAAAGCTGCGTCCTGATTTATCCTTTCTATTTAATGAAACTCTAACGACTGACTGATGGACTACGGGGAAATTAAACCGGAGGCTCTAGTTGGAAAAAATATATTTCCACAGGGTTCTGTATACTCTTAGGTAAACCCTAAAATATATTTTATATTTTTACCTGTTGCTATTTACATTTTACAACCATTCGGAAACGTTTCCTATCGGAACCCACAAATTTCAAACTCAAACTGTTCCAATCTCAGTCTAATTTTACAATTTTTGGAATAGGAAATCGAATATTAATCCGATCGGAAGAATCAATCACGTTAAGAAACTTACGAATTCGGACTGAGATTCAAATAATTTGAGTTTGAAATTTTTGGAATCCGAACTGAATCGTTTCCGAATGATTGTAAATACCTATGCTGGTCTAGTCTCTACCTGTTAGAGACATCTTGTCGGAAACAAATAGATATGTTTACAACTGAGACACTTACAGATAAACTGACACCAACGGAGAGATAGGAGGATACTCTCGTAGCTAGCCTTGGTGACGAGCTGAGGTCATCCGAAGATCTCCGTCGTAGTTAAACAATAGCTGTCCTAGGGCAACATTTTTGACGTTATCTTATTTGCTTATCAACAACTACCTACTGAGTAACACCTTCACTTTTATCATAGAATTGTATCCATTTTTCCGTCCTCTCTGATGTCCCTTCTAATTTATTTATTTTTATTTAATTTATTTAAACAAAATTCACAGCTCACAATAATGACATTAAGTAAACTTACAGCTAATTACGGATTTACATTTTATATACAAAACAATAAAAACAATCACTAAATAAACTTAAATAAACATAATGAAATAGATTGTAGAAGATCCATGTAGGATAAAAATATTTCTGATCGTGCGGAGAGTGGTTAAGGAGGTTTGTAGTACACATACTTTCATCCATTCCATCACAGTATCCATAATTCCATATACTGAAGGTATTTTGCAAAATATAATAATATAAAATAATAATAAGACTCCATTGACTCGGATGCTGCAAGCACTAAATCGAGTGGCAGAGGAAATAGACCTGTTTGTCTGTTCTATTGCAGAATTTAATAAGGCGGTATTATTCTTGTTATGTTACGATGGGAATAATCATTGACTTTAATTATTATGATATGACATACCTAATTTAATTATTATTTATTGACGTAATTTAATTATTAAAAATTGACATTATTGACATTATTTATTTGGACAAATGGGATACTTATACTAAATTTAATGTAAGTAAATCTTAACTTTGTAAACTAATTTTTAATGTTTTGGTAGTACCTCATGTGATGTTGACTACTCTATTTGTATTAGGTTAATCCTGTAAGAATAGGTGTAATGAGAATAAATAAATAAATAAATTAAAATACGAATATTTTTTTTGTTCTACTATCTACTTACAGAATTTATTTGGCTCTAAGAAAGTTAAAAAAATGGAAAAACTATCAAGCTCAGCAACAGTGTTGACTGATAGTCAAATATGCCCATAAATGGTGCACAATCATTGCCCAAAACCAGTGGCGTGATGACAGGCTGGGTCTCCAGATGGCGCTGCGAGCTGTGACCTAGAATACCTGCGCCGGCGCACGAGCACTTTAATTCACTCTGGCCTTGGAGAAGTTCGGCTTGTCTCGTCTCGATTTTCCTAAAACAGCTTTATACTTTTATTGCAGGCCTAACCTAATAACATTTCTCTCTTGGGATGTTGGATAACAATACTACCAGAGATACACATATTCAGTTTTAGTGGCAATTTTCTGGTCTTCCTACGACTCACAGGTTAAAAGCCATTACAATATGTAGGTAGGTAATTAGTATAGTAGTAGTTGCAAGTATTAGTTTTAGTAGTTTTGTATTTTCAAGGATTAAGTAAGCATGAAGCTAGAAAACTTCTAAGTTCTAGTATGTACTTCTACTGTATTTGTTATGTCAGATTCAGATTATGTGATGTGGTTCTAGGTAGCGTAAAGTATCCCAGTAGATACACAATGTAAGATATCGTCACGCCTTTCCCCGAAGGGGCTGGCAGAGGTGTAGAACACCCACACTTTGCCGGACGGTATCCAGTCCCAAATGTGACAGGGGCGAGCCTGTCGCCATACACCGGGCTCCAGTTATGTAGCAGAATACATTAAATTCGCACATATGTTCACACAATAAACAAATTGGCTTCGGCCGGGCGCTCCCTCTGGCTTGAGAGGCGAGTCGCCTCCGACTATCATCGTCATTATCATCGCTCGTAGATAATGAACCTACCTAATAATAGAAGAAAGAACAAAATACTTACCATAAAGTCCATGAGAAACTATTTATTACGAAGATATTCTTCGTCAGCAGATTTTTTACGACTGAAAACCAGTTTTTTAACAAAAATCAGCGCAAAGTGACCTGGATCGCGTGAAAAAATGCTTAAATCTTTTTATATTATAAGTAGGTACGCTCTTTTTTGAGATTTCTTTTTTACAGAGTTTCTCAATGGCACAATGTCTTTTGTTAGGCTTTCATGGTCTTGCGAAAAAAGTTTGCTAGAATTATTTTTAAGATAAATCTACAGCAGACGCTGGAACATAGAGATTAAAGAAATGATTGCAAAAAAAGTAAAGCCTAAAAAACCGACTTTCCGTTATCTATGTAATTTTTTAGATTTTTGTTGATATTTTATAATCTGCTTGACTGTTTTCAATAAAACTTATATGGAAACTTATATTAAATTAGTTATATGTATTTATTTGCGCTTTATTTTAATTTTTGGTTTACTAGCTGCGCCCCACGTTGTTATCCGCAGTAAAGTTACATAAGTGTTAATACAGGGTATAAACTGGCTCCATACAAAATTTCATCAAAATCCATCCACCCGTTTAAGAAGTAACAGACAAACAACACACACACAAATTTTCGCCTCTATAAACTTACTGCGCCCTGAAGTGTGCTATTCTAGACCACAATCTATCTCTGTGCCAAATTTCATCCAGATCTATTTAGTCGTTAGGGCGTGTTTGAGAAACAAACAACCAGACATCCATCCAAACTTTTCACTTTTATAAAATTAGTGAAAAAATTAGGACGTAGAATAGAATAGAATATTTTTTATTGTCATTAAGTAATAGTTCCTTAGCAATTTTAGCCAAAAAATAAATTAAGGATGCTCCTATGATGGACTCGTCAAAAGGTAATTACAAAAAATTACAAAAGCATTTGGTAATATTATTGAAGTCTTGTAGGAAAACATCAGACTAATAAAAGATTATAGTGGATGACAAGATTAAAGTAATCTATTTAATTATTAGCAATTCTCATTATAACTGTGATATAATGCCGATTATGACAGTTTGCATCAGATTGCTGAAGAGAGAGCCCGCTAAATGTTGACGATCTATCCACAGACAGACGTGTAGAGTTGCGTTGTAAGCCAGTCCAGGGGGGCAATGCTGCTAACCAGAACCGATGCTTAACTGGACCGTTGATGTTGCATTTGTTATAAAATTACGAGGAACGGCTCAGTATCTCACGCCTCACAATTGTGCCAGCTGGATTACCGGTGATACATTTGTGAAACATTAGTGATACTGAACCGTTCCCCGTCCGTTTTTAAGGCTCACACAACAAACTCAAAGTCAAAGATAAATGTTTTTAATCAATTGGGTTTCAAAGATACCTACATTTATGAACGTCAAAGCTTTATAATTGGCTGTACCGCCTCGTTCGGTAATGCAACTTAATGCAACTTTTCATGGCAAGCGCAACATCAACGGCTCAGAAACATCGGCTAAGGTTAGCAGAATTGCTCCCAGTTAGTGGTGGACATTTTAGAGCTACAATTGAATAACTAGCTACTTATTACTATTAGCTGTAACATGGCAACTTAAATTAACTAGCAAGAATGCAAAAAATAAGTGGTAAGTAATAAAATAATGGTAATGATGGTGGGGTATGCTAATCGTGGTGACTAGGACATGTGGTATCACCGCCCAAAGTATTAGGGTCAACTGGGGCAAAGGCGTCTGTGGCAACTGCGTCTTTCGATAATTACGGACAAACCTTTCACAAATTAGGCAACTAACGCCATCTTGTACAGATGATTGCAACTAAAGATCTCGCCCCCTGTCACATTTGGGACTGAATATCGTCCGGCAAAATGTGGGTGTTGTGCACCTCTGCCAGCCCCCTCGGGAAAAAGCGTGCGCGATATGTTATTAAGAACTAGACATTCGTATTTGTATTTTTTACTGTTTTATATAACTTCACTCGTATGTTTGTGTGTTTATTTCTTGTTTCTTTCAAATCTTGCAACAGTTTTTTCTTAAGAAACTTACCGATTATAATGAAACTTTGCATACCCGCTTAGTTCCCGTGACAATACATACAACAATATAAAATTAAAACCGTTCAAAGTTTTTTAAGTGATGCTGTTTTGCATAAATAAAGTTATATTGCATTCTAATATACGTGTCATTTACTAGTCAAACCGCATCAAACCGTAAAAGCAATATGATGGTAAATGGTAATAGACTACAGTCTACTGTAGTCTGTAGTTATAGACTATTATAGTTAGACTATTACAGTTATTGTATTTGTGTTATATATGTTGTATATATGTATTTATACCGCCAAAGATGCAGGTACAGGTAGAGTCAAAGGTTGCATATAAAAAAACGCTTTAGGCTATAAGGCCGTCTTTGGACTTCCGAATGTTTTTTTTTCCTCTATATTTGCTTTTTATTTTATACTAGCTGTTACCCATGACTTCGTTCGCGTTTATCCAGAAAATAGTATCCAGAAACCGTCCTTAAAATTTACTGTAACTAAGTATCAACTTTCATCATGATCCAATCAGTCATGAAAAGCCTACAAACAGACAGACAGACAAAGTTACTTTCGATTATAAAATACTAGCTGCACCCCGCGGTTTCACCCGCGGTTAAGAAGTATCGTATGTGCTATATTCTAGACTATAATCTATCTCTGTGCCAAATTGCATCCAGATCTGTTCAGCCGTTCTGGCGCGGCGTGAAAGAGTAACAAACATTCATCCATCCATCCATGCATCCATTCTTACAAGCTTTCGCGTTCATAGTATTAAATTTATAAATATATTTTTTTTATAGTGGGATAGTAGAATAGTAGGATTAGTGTGTAATGAAGAAGTACTGTATTGTTTAGTATTGTTTCGTACGAGTTGCCAGAGAGACAATTCTGTTTCATCATCACCGAACAGCCCGAGCCGCTCAGCGACGTCACCGTGACGTCACGTCACTGTCGCTTTCGACGGCAACAGGTGAAAGGAGCATACAAACGAACGTTCTGACTTCACATTCGTTACATTTGCACATTAGCTGAGATTTACGAGATTAATCTGTTTGGAGTTAATTAGACTAGAGACTTGCGAAACAAGGTTCTTAGGCATTGAAGCAAGCAAGCAAGTTCGGATAGGCCGAGTGGCTAGTCAGAGTTTCTAGGCCGCCCGATGGCCTCTGGCATGGCTTGACGATTGTTTTTATAGAACAAACAACTGGGGCCTACAATTTAACGTGTAATTCGAGCCACGGTAGCGCTCCGGTGTAAATGCCACACGCGGTCACCCATCCTAGGACTGACCGTGTCGTCCGCTGCTTAGCATCGGTGATCGGCCACGAACACCTTAGTCAAGCTACGCTTTCCTTAAGGTTCTTAGGCAAAAATTTTGAATCAGTTGCAAGTTGTTATTCCAATTGGCCTCAGGGCATTTCTACTTATACTTAGTCTTAACATGCACTCTACTTTAGGCACAGTCCTACCACAGTTTATAGGTTGTTCAGGAGAGTTAGCCAGCCGTATCTGCTGTACATTTCAGCCTACGAGTACTTGCAATCCTTTAAGCTGTGGCGGTAACATTGATTATTTGCCGGTTCATTATGAGAAAATCGAACTTCTTATTCTTAAACGTGGAACAGCCTCTGGGATTGTGTTTTCAATCCAGTCAATTTTAAAGAAACAAAAAAGACAAAACGCTAAATAACTATTTCAGGGCTACACAACCTTTTTTCTGTTTCAACCATCTGTTTTTCCAGGCACATAACAAACTAAGGTTTATTAATGGGAGTAGCCACTGGCTACCGAAACACAGTTTTCACTAGTTCGGAGTCAGCGGACTCACATCATATGTTGTACTTACTGTTCGTGCCAAAATAAAAAAAAATTGATTTGATTTGATTTTGATTTTTAGTAAAAGATACCCCCAAATGTCTAATTTGTCTGTGTACTTTTTAAACCTATCTGCTATTCGATATTAAATGATGATGACGAAAATAATTGCAAATGACAGCCTTTATTGCTCGGATTTATGTGAGCTTCTGCACTTTCTATTAAAGCTCATTGCACTTTACAATGCCCATAAACATGTATACTTACTACTTACTTGTATACAAATACTTACTTATTTTATAGAGCTTACCTAACTGAGTATAGGTACGCAATTACACAAAGGAAAATAGAGATACTGCCCACTCATATGCTGAAGCACAAAAACTTTTTAAATTGCTTTTTGCAGACTGAAGTCACGAAGTTCTGTCATGAGGTAAGATACGAGTATCTTTATATCCATACTTACTAAAGTAACTTTGTCTCTGTCTGTTTGTAGGCTTTTCACAGCTAAACGGATCTTAATGAAATTTGATAATTAGTTACAGTATTTTACGAGAAAGGTTTTTGGATACAAGTTTCTCAATAAACGCGAAGTCGTGGGTAACAGCTAGTCTAATATAATCTGGTCATTGTACTGTTTTCAGTATTAAAATATTTTTTGAACTGGCCTTATAAAGTCTGTTAACGAAATACAATCAAACAAAAAGTTCTCTACCGTTTAACTTAATAGGTAGGTAAGTATATCTGCCAATAGACTTGTAGGGCTATTCCTACAAGTCGATATGTTTTTTGTCATTGTCTCTCTTGTTTCAAAAGTCATAGCAATGAGAGTGACCAAAAAACATCTCACGCGTCAAGAATAGGGGCCTGAACGTGTCCTTCGTCAGATGGTGTGTCAAACGAACCATGTTGTTTACGACAACAACTATAGGTGGAGGCTTAAAAATAGCTCTATTTTTCTCTATAATCTCTGACGTTTGTACTAGACATCTGAGCAAACATTCATTAGATCATCTGCTCTTCAAACACTGATTCTCCAGACTTCAAGAGACTTATGCAGGGGTCCAAAAGTAGCCAGTGAGCACACTAGGCCCGTCAACTCGGCCTATAGGAACGTGCAATGTTATCGCATCGGGAAAGTGTCGGGTCGCGTGCGCGGTGAAAGAGTCAGTGACCGGCGCGGGAGCAACGAACGTCTTTGCGCATTGTGGCGAGCGATCCCCGCGCCGCACGCACATACCGAGCGGAGGAGCCCGCCGGGGAAATTCGGGAAACCTTTGTTTTAGCATTATTTGCAATATTTTATATTACTGCCTTCTTAGCACCTAGTAGTAAGAAGCCTAATAGTAGGAAGTGGTAGAGGTTTCGAAGTATAGACTTGAAATGAACCCTGCAGCAATGAATACGTGTGACAGGCAGCTACTTCGAATTACGACTCTACCTATACCTACGTATATCTCTCTGTATAGCTAATGTTTTGTTTTTTAACATATGAAAGTTAGCTATTTTGTACTGTGAAAAATGAATACTAAATTCCTTTCTATGTGCAAAAAATAGAGTGTTCTTAACTCTATTCTCAACTCTACAAAACTATTTTTTTTTGCAAATTAGAAAGGTAAAAATAAAATACTTACTTAAAAATTATGTTAATTGAAGTCACCATTGTTTTTTTAGAATTTCAAGTAGGTACCTATGTAACAGAGTTTAAAAAAGTATACTTACTTAGTAAAATTGTTAACTAAATACAGTGACTTTCCCAAAAAAACTGATTCAATTTTCTCGCTAAATAAATAGAGACTCAAACGTCTCTATTAAATAAAACAGCTTATTTTGAAAATGAATTTGCATTTTGAGAAAATGTCCGCGAGAAATGTGCAGCTCTGTATGATATAATCTAAGAGTGGTGCATTAGACGCACACACACGCACGATGCAATCTCGCGCACGCACACCAGTGCACGCCTCTAATAGACGGGTAGGCGCGCGTTCGCAGCGGAGACTTGTCTAGGAGGCCTAAGAGCTCTGAAAAACCTATCTAAAGCATTTAAAAAGCAGCTTATGTGGAATAAACTGTTTTTTTTTTTTGTAAATTCTACTGAGATATTTTAACTAAATGTGAAAGTTTGGATGTTTGTTACACAAAAACAGCGGTTGAAAGGATTTGAATAAAATTTGGACTGGAGTGAGCTGATATTCTGAATGAGCAAATAGGGTACTTTTTATCCCGAAACATAAAAACGGTTTCTGATACCAGCTGAAACCGCGAGGCGCAGTAATATTCTATTTTTCTTTTTTGTAAATTTATCGATAGAATCTTAGATTACTTTAAGATTTGAAGGAATTAAAGTGGAACTTTAATTATTGTAAAAGAAAGTTTTCATTTGTTCAATGCAAATGTTATTTTCGTAATCCTTACCTTACTTTTGCTTAAGAAAGTGAAAATTATTTTCCTGGAAAACCTTTCCGTCCGACTTTCGCATTGCCTTTAGAATTAGAAGCTGATGACTCATCCTCGATGCATTTTCCCGTGCAATGTGGACGCAGCTTTAGAATAGTTCGCCGAGTGAAAGTGAGCGTGTGTTGGTGTGTTTAGAGTCTGCGTGCCGACACGCGCACACATGCACGCCGCTGCGGCTGCGCATTCAGCGTCTATAGGCTGATGTTTGATAGGTGCTCGTAGAATATAAAAAAAAAATATTAGAGTAAAATATTAGTTAGTAATAAGTAAATATTAGTTAAGTAAATATTATATTAAGTAAATATTAGTTAGTAAATAAGTACTTAATTAAAATATTAGAGTTAAATATTAAATAGTAAAAAATATTAGAGTAAAATATTAGAATTAATACCTATTGTCAATTTTACTAAGGCCCGACGACATCTACGCTTGCTTAACGCCCAATATGCTGTAAAGACCCCAATGGCCAACAACTTAACTCAATAAAAAAAAAATCAATTGCCTTATTGTAATATCAATATATACCTACGAAAAAGTGAAACAAAAAAGAAAGTGATATTTAACAAAAAAACGGGCAACTTAGCTTGATGTAAGCAATAAAATGTAGGTCAGTTAGTTTTATTATATGTAAATAAAATCATCTAATCAAGAGGTCAAATGATAATAATCTGAATGCTATTTTTATTAGCAGAATATTAAAAAAATACGTTTAACCAAATTTATTTAATACTTATTTTAAAAAACATCCGAATTAAAAAAATATATTAAAAGATTATCACGAATCAAATTTTAGTTTTCTTGCAGTTAAATATAAATACTGATGGCCACTTCCACGAAATATATTAATTGTCTAAGTCCTTGCTTAACTAGTTCAATCTACTCCTAGCTAGCCCTCTACCCACATTTTTTTCAATGAACCTTAATCCTTTCCTTAGGATAATACTAACTTTATGTTGCCGATGAGCGAATATTTTGCTTTCTTATATTTAGTGCAGGTGGCCACGCGCGTTGCTATTGTTATATCCTTAGTAGCGATGAGAACACCTAGACTTCAGGCTCTTGCAGATAAATATTAATAATGAGTGTTGCTATTGTTTTATCCTTAGTAGCGATAAGAGCACCTAAATGCAGCTCTTGCAGCCAAATAATAATAATAATAATAGTAAATTCGGGACACTTCCACACACGGTCGCCTGACCCCAAACTAAGCAAAGCTTGTACTAATTGGGGTCATCCTTATAGTACGTCACACGTAAAGGGGGAGGGGGGGGCAGGGGTTGACAAAGTGTGACATAGTGTGACAAGGGGTGGGAGGGGTACTAAGTTTCGTGACATCACATTTCAAAATCTATTATATCTAGAGGTAGTAATCGCGTAATTTGAAATATTAATTATAAACTAAAAAATATTTCCAACTCTATCTTTAGGCACATACGGTTTAAATTGTTTTGTTGACGAGTTCATACCCGCTCTAGTGACACGCGCCGATCGCCTACGAGCCCTTTGACGAATGCCGCCAAGCGCTCGCCAGTGCTCGGCCGTAGCTCGCGTGATTTTATTGTTTATATTTCATTCGAAAATTGACTTTCGCGAAGTAACGACGTCGTTTTTTTAGTTGTGCTATTTTGTAGATACATATAAACATATTTTAATAAATGAAGTTCAAAATGAACAAAAAGTTTCAATAGTTTATTGCTTTGTTATTGTTTCAAATATTTGATATGGTGTTGATTTCATAATAAAACTAAATTCGGAACTGCTGTTTTAATTTAATAATTTTTCGATGTGAAATTGCAAAACATGTGACGTCACACTAGGGAGGAGGGGGGTCTCAGAAATGTGACCACCTGTGACAAGGACGGGAGGGGGGCTCAAAAAATCATGAAATTCGTGTGATGTACTTTATGGATGGCCCCTATGGGTGCCAGAGACTGATATACATACTTAGATATTTTTTAAATACATACATAAATAGATATTTACACCCAGACATAGAACAAACACTAATGTTCATGACATAAATGTTTACCCTAGGTGGGAATCGAACCCACGCGCCCAAGCTCAGAAGGCAGGTTCACTACCAACTGAGCCACCGAGGCAGTCAAATGCAGCTAGTTTAAGTATTACCTACTCCAGGTACATCGATCCTACTGCTACGGGAGCACGCTGTACATCGCGGAAGCGGCCGGCGCTCGTGGTGGCCGCCCGGCGCGGCTTTCTTATGGAAAACTAACCTAGGGCTGCGCCTACACTGAAAACTGCTGCGATTACTGACAGTCATTTTGAAAAAAAAAAATTTGGAACTATCATCCGGGTTTTTGTGTAATTGCTACGTAAAACAGTACTGAGGCCGTGGCGTGAGCTGCAATCGCTTTCAAGCGATCCTATTTCAACTATCGTTAACGCTCGTACTGATTAACTGATTAACGTTACTGTTACTGTTGAACTGATTAACGTTAGCCGCTGATTGGGTGAGTTGATAATAAGATCATTATGTGATCATTAAGTGAATAAGGTCTCTAAGTGATCTTATTCGTCTTGGACTCGTACATTCAGTGGCTATTTACATGTAAAGTCTTGTAAAGCTCGTATTATTATATATTCCGTCAAACCAAATAGAAAAAAAAAACTAGATAAATGTAGCTCGAAAGCGAATGCAATTTGTCTAGGCCCCTGGTGGTTGTGTGATTAGTATTTTTCTTCAGAAGAAAGCCCAGCATTCAAATAACAAAGCATTCATGCCTAAGCTAACAGTAGTGTACATAATTTTTGAAACATTTGTATTTATTTTATATTACTCACAAACATTCAAATTTGTACTTTTACATTTAAAAAAAAACTTAATAAGTACTTAAATCTAAAAAATAGGCAGGTAGTTATTTTATGCAAAAAGTATTAACTTACAAACAAGATTTAGATCAAAGCTTTGACTAGCTCTCACTGACAGCATTAGCCGAATATAATCAGAGCTAATCCACGAGTGGCAGCCCTATAAGCTCCTAGTCCGCTGTAGGCACGCACCTACAGCCACTAACCCTGGGTAACCTAGCTATAAGCTCGCCTTCAACAATAACGCGCTCGGCCGAGCATTAGACGAAACCGGCCCAACGTCAGTTTGACGCATTTTTACGCTACAAACATACATACACAATTACACATTACTAGCGACCGGATAGAACCCGCCTTGGCTTCGCACGGTACATATGAACTTCCCGTGAAAAATTATCTAAGTAATGATGAAAACAGCATCAAAATCCATTGCGTTGTTTAGGAGGACTCGGCAAAAATGCAGACAGAACTCATGACTGCCTCGGTGGCTCATTTGGTAGTGAACCTGCTTTCTGAGCTTGGCGTGGGTTCGATTCCCACCTAGAGCAAACATTTATGTGATGAACATTTGTGTTTGTTCTATGTCTGGTTGTTAATATGTATTTAAAAATATCTAAGTATGGATATCAGTCCCTGACAGCCATAGTACAAGCTTTGCTTAGTTTGGGGTCAGGCGACCGTGTGTGCAAATGTCCCGAATTTATTATTTATTAGAAAGAGGGACAGACGCGCAAATTGACTTTGTTTTATACCGTGTAGGGATATTGACAACCGCAACGAACATTTGCCTCTCAGCAACAAACGTTGTATAGCCTCGGAATAGTTACACAGTGTTTTGTCTTTTTCTTTCTTTTATATATTTGAGCTCGATCGAAAAAGACATGTAAATACATAATATCATTCAAAATGTAATGTGCCATTTTAGCTATCAATCGAATTTGTGATTTTTGTTGTACCTATTTGTGATGTACCTAGCTTAACTCAAAACGCTCTGGTTTTTATAAACTGTAAGTTTTGTGAAATTGATATAAATAAATAAAAGATTATGTATTATAGGTTTAGGTTTAAAGACATTTATTCTCATTTCAGATTATTACATGACTAACACATCGTACTTAATACTTAATACTAATAATTACTTAATACATCGTATTAAGTAATTTATAGGTAGTTCGTCGTCGCACAAAATGTTAAATATAGGTAAATAAAATTTAGAAAAACAAAACAAAACAATACTATTCCAAACAATAACAAACACAGTGTATGGACACCAAGCAAGCATCACTTATACTTTAAAATAAGAAAAACTACGAAATACGCCTTTAACCTCCTGGCTACCATCATCAGGGATCATCATCATCATCATCATCATCATCATCTATTCGGAGATCTGAGATTTTCATCTCAGCTTTTTTCGTCTTTGTTGCTCTCGTTTGAAACGTCATAGGTGTGAGAGTGACCAAGATAAAATCTCATCTCATCTCACGAGCAGGAATAGCCCCCCTGATCTGCTCCTAAATACTAACAACATAATAATATACATCAATCAACCATACAAAGTTTCATTTCAATACGACAATTAGAAGTAGGTTTTTGACATCCAGAATTATTATTCTATAACTTTTCTGAGGCCATACAACGTTTATTGCTAAAGGGAACTTTTCTTAAACCAAATAGTGATACTTTTTTAATTCAAGTTAGACGTGACCTGACTTACAACCTTGTTAGTTGCGGCCGTCGATACACATTTACATAAAGACTTTGGTCACACAACTTCGTACAATGCGTCTGAAAATATATTATGAAAGCTTTTTTCAATCGATTCCTAAAAAGGATATTCGTGTTGATCTTCGTATTTGATTTGTGTGTTCATCAGCGTTCCGGGAGTTGACACCCGTCACTAGTCATCGTCATCATCTCTCGAACTTGTTGTAAATTAATAGTACCTGGATGGCCGAGCTTTGCTCGGTATTTTTTTTTTTTTTTTATTGTGTTTTTTGGATAATAAACAATTGATTTTAGTCTAACCTCAAAGCAAACACTCATTGACTTCGTGTTACTTAACAACGCCATCTGCTGTTGTGTCGTTAAAGCAATTAGTTGCTCACAAAAAATAGTAGTATTATTATTCGCCAATAGATGTCAGGAAGAGTCATATTTTTCAGTTGAGATTGATTATCGATAAAACACGAATAAAATGATATTTTCTAAAAATGATTCCTAGCTAGATCGATTTATCGCCCCCGAAACCCCCTATATACTAATTTGTATGAAAATCGTTGGAGCCGATTCCGAGATTCCAATTATATATATATATATACAAGAATTGCTCATTTAAAGGTATAAGATATCCGGTCCATGATCAAAAAAACAAGGTCTAGCATTCCGGGAGCAAACACATAATGACGTCACTCGTCATCGTTATACGTCTCTTTCGAACTTGTTGTAAATGACTTATTTCGGTCTTGCTTATGCATCGATTGACGTCACTGCGTGTCACCCACGTGACCACATTTGTCTCGGAACGTTATACCTGGGAAGTGTATCATTATAAACTACGTATTCATCAATATTTCTGCTTGTCTAGCCACATCCTTATGAAAAATAAGACCCACAGCAACAACTTAGTGCTTGAGTATTAGACTCCGAGAGTAATAGCTTAGGGCTTCAATAGTTAGCATTGAAGATTCTTGATAATCCCAGAAACAAAGCTCGTTAATTTTTATGAAACACTTTTTAATCACAGACTCTGTATTTGAAGTCTGTGTTTTGAATAAAGACTGCAATAAAAAGGTTTCATAACTTTAACGGACGGTAATTGACGGTAGGTTATCAAAACGAAGTTCCATGCAATCCTTTTTCTTTACAGAGTACAAACGACTTTCATTGCACCGATAATATAATAGTTAGTAGTAAAGTTTTATGCAATTTGAAATTAAATACACATTTGGTGGTGAAAAATTATGAGTCAATTTAGAAAAAAAAGTAGCGTGGTCGGATATGCCTTGAAGATTTCAAGTGCGAATTTTACTGTAAATTTAATTAAAACATAATTGGAAAGATTTGTTTGTGTTTCTTTATTATTTTGACAGTTTGGCAGATTTCAATTTGCAGCGTGTCTGATTTGTCTGAAGTCATAGATTAGTGTAATTACAATTAGGGTTGGGAATAGTGTGCAAAAAAAAATATATTGAGAAAATGATTGAAGGTAAAGTTACTTACTTTTCCTATTCTCTAATAGAGAATGGTAGAGAATTGTACTAAGTATCTAAAGCTATCTAAAATCCAGTAAAAAAAGATACAAATTGAAAGCAGCACATTATACATAAAAAGCTTTGAACATTGGAGAGTTCTTATAATTTCTTTGAAACATGACCAATTACACAACAATGAAATATGTTAATGAGTTGACTCCAGATCGCGTTCTACGGCTCTATCTGCGATCTCATTAATCTCGAATTACAAATCTCTACATATGTAATTAAAGTCTTAATCTGTGACATACATGAGTTTAACAGTGTGCGTATATACTCACTAGCTGTGCTTGTGTACGTGTCCATCGATGCATTTCTCCGCCCCTCTCTTTCCCCCCACCCCTTCCAGAGTGAATGCACTCTCGCTGAGTGTTACATAAGCGCAAGCGCAGCACACAGACGCAAGCGCGCATGTGTGCGTGTTTGTGGAAAAGTGCATGTAGATTAGTATCAAAATAATGGGGTGTTGTAATGTAGCTTTTTATGATTTTGTTGGATAACAACATTTTACTTGATCAGGTGGACTCATGAATGGAGAGAAGTAATAGCGCGCGATACAGATTTTTTGCAAAAGTAAGAGTTTTCTGTTACTGGTAATGTGGTACTGATATCTTTGTTACTCTAATAAAAGTAATATAAAAAACTTACGACATTGTGAAGAAAACTTTTGATATCTTCTTGGCATTTCACACCTGTTAAATGAAAGGACACATGAAGTAGATAATCTGCATTTATGCAAATACAAATAAGTTGCAATTGAGAAAGTTTGTATGTTGTTCAAATTGTATGAATTAATTAATGGATGTAAGAATGGAAAAACGAAGAGAAAATGAGAGAATAGAAAATTACTTGGTTGACTGTACCAGCTTTCTGAAGTGACAACGGACAATTAATGGTGACTGTCCCAGGTCACCTGGAAGCTTTTGATTCTATTGCAGTCTACAATATTACAGTAGATCTCACTAATATTAATATGTGAAAGTTTGTGTGTGTGTGTGTGTGTTTTTGTTACTTCTTCACGCTCGAATAGATGGAATGGAGGTAGCTTATACCCTGGATTAACACATAGGCTACTTTTTAACCGCAGCTGAAACCCCGGGACGCAGTTACTCACTAAATAATTCTGCTGTAGTATAAATGTGAGTGTTTGTGAGTATGTCAGTTTGTTACTTCTTCACGCTCAAACGGGTGGACGAATTTGGATGATGTTTGGGATGGAGATAGCTTATACCCGCAGGAATAACACATAGGCCGTCAAAGGCCGTAATTTTTGGCCGAGGGTAACACCGCGGGTGCAGCTAGTATATTAATGTAGATTTTAATTAAAATGTAGTGTACTTACCTATAGAGTATTTATTTTATCTCGAAAATGCCTATCTCTATGTAAATTACTGGAAAACCGATCGCAAAACGCCCGCGCCTGCAGACGGGTGCAGCAATAGTTTCTATTTTATACCTTGCAAATGATTTTATATCTTTCTGCACACGATACCTGGTATTCCCTAACTTTCGACGCATGTCAGCGATACGGTACAAAGTAGATTAACATGCGATGTAATCGTATATAATGATCCTGTCACTCCGACGAGAAACTGCGATGAGCCGCTGCAGTATCGAAAATCTTTACGGTTGATACGGTTCGTAAAATGCGGTGAACGGTTCGGAGTACTTTTGTTAAATCGTTACAGATGCTAGCTGTAGGTATGCAGTTTTCTTTTTATTTAATAACTAGCCGCGTATCACGGATTTGACTGCGATTTTTCACTTTTCCAGCATTCGAAATTACATAGGTAAAATTAAAAGTTTCTATTTCGCAAATTTAGCAATTTTTTTTTCAGACATAAAAAGATGAGTATGAGCGTATAAACAGACATATATGTAGATACACATTCACTGTGTATAAACATTAAAGATCAATGTTACGAGTAATAAGCCTAAACTTTATTTCATGTTCTTGAAATTTTCCTCTAGTTATTCAATTTTATTCTTTAATGTATACTTACTACTTTAATATGAGTTATTTTGATTAGTGTAAGCGCGCAAGACAACTTCTATTGTATAAAATACTAGCACCGAACCCCAAGATACAGGCTGAGCCGAGTTTGGGGTTCACAGGGTTTACTAAACCTTTTGTCATATTCCTGCTTAATTTTTTTTTGTAAATTTTGATGTCGCTATTCAACATAAAACAATTCCGCATACAAATACTTGACTACCCCCGGTGGCTTAGTTAGTAGTGAACCTGCCTTCTGAGCTTGGGGGCCTGGGTTCGATTCCCACCTAGGGCAAACATTTATGTGATGAACATTTGTGTTTGTTCTATGCGTGGGTGTTAAATATCTATCTAATTATGTATTTAAAAATATCTAAGTATGTTTATCAGTCTCTGGCAGCCATAGTACAAGCTTTGCTTAGTTTGGGGTCAGGCGACCGTGTGTGGAAATGTCCTGAATTTATTTATTTAAATAATTTAGAATTCTTACGAACGTTCGTTCTTTATAGGTACAGAGGGCTTACGGTGAGTAAAATGAAAGAAATTTCCAAACTATATCAATCGAATAAACAGATATAGGTACTCAAACCACAGATTACCTATAACAATAGTTACCCCATAATCTACAGAGTAAGTGCACTTTCACGTCCTCAGAAAATGTCTCAAAGACCTACAAATTGTGGAGTGCAATTGCAATTGCATCAGTTGCGTAACACCGCAGGACAGCTCGCGAGAGGGGAGTGAAAGTCTAGCGGCTAGATACCTAGCCTGCTGGCTACAGCCCGCCATTATATGCAAATGTAAGCTGATACTTGGACACTGGAGAAGACGAAAGGCCGTAGAATTTAGTTCAGTTATACGAGTAGTTAATGAACGAATTGTTTGCGAGCATGTTCTGTAGCTGTGGAGCTAGAGTGCTCGCTGGGAAATCTACCTAACTTGTCAGTTTTGGAAGATTGGCCAAGTCATTTTATGTATTTGAGTTATTTATACATCGATTTTTTTTTTGTTTTTTAAGATATTAAGATGGAGTTTTAAAAGCTAAAACATTGATGATAATAATAAAATTTTACAATCGAGTTACAAGAGCAAAATGCACCTGATAGTACACGTGACGTTTAGTTTATTGATTTATATAATTTATACTTAAGTACTTATTACAATAATAATTTCTAGGAAAATAATTGACATGCATTAATGGTTATTCTGAAGCTAATAATAATTAGTGTTTTAATTTGCACGCCTGTCGGTTGTTAATGGACGGACGTAATATTTAAGACCATGTACCAATAACATGCAAATAAAGATTTTGACTCTGACGTTGGTTTTTAAAACTTCTTTGCAATGCTACGCAAAAAAAAATCTTTTGAATTTCTAAACAAATAAAATTCCTCAACTTTCTTAATTTCAGCACTTGCTGTCTGTCTTTTTGCAATAAATAAATAAAATAAATTCGGGACACTTTCACACACGGCTCGCCTCACACACTCGCCTGACCCCAAACTAAGCAAAGCTTGTACTATGGCTGCCAGATACTGATATATTTACTTTGATATTTTTAAATACATACTTAAATAGATATTAACAGCCAGACATAGAACAACCACTAATGTTCATCACATGAATGTTTGCTCTACGTGGGAATCGAACCCACGCCCCCACGCTTAGAAGGCAGGTTCATTACCAACTGAGCCACCGAGACAGTCGCGGGAACTTCTTCTTCATGCTAAATATTGGCACATAGCTGCCTGCTGTCTGCTGCAAGTGCAACTAAACAACAGTGTGACACCGAGTCGTGCGGTGTCGCGTGTCGGTTGCGCCACGCGCGGTCGCCGCGCGGACCGCAGCGGCGCGGCGGCTGCGCCGGCGCATTTCTCCTTCTCACGGTCTTACGTAAGCCTTGCAAGGAATACGAAGACTATTTTCGTAGATTTTTTTAGACAATTTGTATAAGAAACCTAAACAAATAAATACCAAAGAATATTCAAACTTTTCATACGAAAATTTTTTAATGTTAATTTTTTGTATTTTTATTTGATAATTTTTGGGATTAGTTTTGCGGTCTTTTGAAGGACGAGGTTTTCGAGATTTGTTATTTATACATTTTAAGAATCGGCATGAAAACAATGGGTTTTTCTTGTTAATGAGATGAGATGAACTTTGCACTAAAAGATAAGCCTGGACCCATCCATGGGCGATAAAGGACAGGAAATGATGATGATATTATTTAAAGTCAAATGCCAAAAATGTTTCCGAATTTCAAATATTTTTATGGGCGTTAAAAATAACCATTTCAAATAGCTACACTATTTAAATATCGTACTTACCTTACCATTATATTTTCTAAAAACATTATTTTAAGATTTTCATCATTGACTCATCGACGACCTTAAATGATTACTTATGGCCGATTGAATTAAAATAAATAAATATTGTAAAACAATTATGCAGGCGTTATAATAAAAATCTCATTGCCGTATTATAAGGTAATAAAATAAATTTAAAAAACAAAACACCCCAGAAGTGATTAAGGTGCTTTAAAATTCGTGACCTCAAGCGAGGCCGCGCTAAGTCCTAGCGCACACTCAGCACACACTCCACACAGATCAGAAAAGGGCAGATAGGAACAGACATCCACATACTAACGAACTCTACCTATAATTTAGAGCTTCGTGGATAGTGGCCTTAGATTATCCAATTTTACAAAAAGCATTATCGAAATCGGATTACTCTGTTAAAAGTTATGCGTGATCAAACATAAAAAATATAGATATTCGCGTCGACTTGTAAACTACCATGAACAAATAAACAAAAATGTTAATGTATTGTAGTCTAGTCCTCCGTTTCGTCAGTTAAAAATGTAACTCTGTCTGTCTGCTTTTTAATTTTTCACGGCTGAACAGATCTTGGTGAAAGATGATAATTAGGTACAGTATTTCACGGTAAAGGATTTTGGATACTATTTTCTGAATAAACGCGAACGTAGTCGCGGTTAACAGCAAGTTTACAATAAAATCAAAGGTTCACGGGAACATGCTAAAACCTCAAAAATAGTAGTGGAAATCGCGACCCGCTATAGCGATATGCGCAGCTCTGGGGGCTAACCACGAGTTTTGATCGTTAGGAAAACTTTTTTCGTTTTCGTTTGGCTCCATACATTTCATTAACGCGCACCTGGTGGAAACGTTAAGGAACTAGGCTTAAAGTATAGATCCAAACGAAAACGAAAAAGTTTTCTTTCATTATCAAAACTCGCGGTGAACCCCTTGGCCACAGTTTTACATATCTAGAACTGAGTGCAGAAATTTGTTCTTCCTTCAGCTTTTTTCCTTGTTGCGTCTCTGCAATAGTCTGCTGCCGTCGTGTCCTCAGTCAAAATGGCAACCTTCCTATTGCGACCTTTGCCAAGGCTTGCGGTGCGATAAACTTTCGTAACTTCGAGTGCACTACACATTCGGCGAACACTTGTCATGTGCTCGTCATTTTCGCCACAGTAAGTACATGATATGGCCTTTGTTAATATATGGCCTAGTCAAAACATTAACAATCTACAAATATTTTGAGAAGTCCTTTTTCAAGATGTCACGATTGTGTTTTTAAACTTTTTCCGTTCTGCTATACCTAAAGCTTTTAGCTTCTAGCCCTGGCCACAAAATATGGGAAATCCGTTTAATTAAAATCTTAGATTATAAAAACTCATAGCCGTTATCATTGCTGAGCGTTTTAAACTTCTGTATTTAATATTTGTTTTGAAGGTTTACATGAAACCATCAATTTTTTTCAACAGCAGTTACTTTTATAGGTTTCTTGAATGTCATAATTTGGCCTTTCTACGATAAAATCGCACGCATCATAAACTTTTTATATTTTGTATTAAATGGGTCAGAGTTTTTTTTCTATTTAAATTTAAGTGTAGTAGTGTGTAGTAATGAATTAGCAAAGATGCACCGACATTTTCAGACAATAATGCTGGATTCTTCGCCCAACTTTGCTTGCCTTGGCGGGCGGCTGGTTCTCAAATTTACAATTTTATTACTGGAAAAATACCGCGTAGAATTTCCGTTTTTCAACAACTAACAATACAATCGGTATGTTATTTAGTGTTTTAATTAAAATTACAATCTACAATACCAGCGAGGGTGACGTAGCGAGGCGGGAAAAGATCTCACCTTGAGTGACGCGCTTCCCGCGCCGCGGCCTCGCTCGCGGCCGCCAGCGCTCGGCCGCGTTCGGCGGCGCTCGGGCGAGCTCGGCCCGCGCTCGGAAGCGGTCGGCTCATGTCGGGTGTCCTCGCTTGCATTCGACTGCTGTAAGCACATGTTCAATTGATTTGGTATTCGATTAATTAGTGGGTGTACATCTAGTTTAAAGTAGCATCAAGCTCAATTCATGTCCTTTTTATGAAATAAGGAACACAAAGATTTTCTTTCTATGATATAACAATATATTCTTCGTTATCAAAACCTTTTTTGACAGCCCTATTCTCATGTAGAGCTGTGTTATAGTGCTAAGTTAATTTACGCATATGAGATGAATACTGATATTTACGTAGCTTCTCATTTAGGTACAAAATAAGAGCCTTAAATTAGTAAGAAACAAAGGAAGGATGCATTTGAATTTAAAAATCATGAACATTTCTCTCTGCGGCTTGTATTTTCGAAAATGGATCCCCTGAGGGCCCCCTATATAGGGGTTGGACACGAGTCTGAGGCCGAGTAGCACTCCGTATGAAACTGTGGGTATGAGTTAGACTTCTACATTTAATTAAATTCTAACTATTGAGTGACAGACAATACGCAGGTTAAGCCGGTGGCTGTACAAGCTGATTAACTGACATTTTGCACAGAAATTCCTTAAATAACTAAATAACGCAGGTGGGCGTCAGGCCAGTTTTTGAAAAATTCATCCCCTACGTGTTATTTGGATGAATTTACGGGGCTGAAAGCCAAGTAGCACTGTATTTGAAGTCACAGAAATCTGTAAAGTTAAAAAAGCATTGTTTTATATAAGGTTTTTTGTTTTTCATTTAGTTATTATGTGTGCTCTATCAATATTTACGAGTACGTTGTCAAGAAATTGTAGAGCTTTATACTATTTCCTTCAAAATTGCTAAAGTTTTAGTAAAGTTAAGTGATATTTCATTATTTTTCATCTCATTTCATCATCTCATGAATCATTTTAGATTTGGATATGACAAGAGGAATCTATGGAGCTTTTTGGTAAAATACTGCACCGAAATTCGCAATCAAAATTGAATTCATAATAAAACTGATCAAAATATAATTTTTTTAGAGAATCAAGTAGAATTCAATTTTGATTGCGTATTTTAAAATTAGTTATTTAATTTTTATTAAAAAAACATGACCAATAATTATAAAATTGAAATAAATCTCTGAATCAGGATTTGTAGAGACCGTAAGGCACTTATTAGATTTTTTCGTCCCTTATCTTCTCGTCTTTATCTCTTCTTCTCTAGAGGTATATATAGTATAAAACAAAGTCACATTTCGCGTCTGTCTGTCTCTCTATCTGTAGGTATATCCGCCAACTCCTCATGAACTACGCAACGGATATTGATGCGGATTTCATCATCAGTTATATAATTTTTCACGGAAGATTTAATAAGTACCGTTTGAAGCCAGGGCGGGTCGCTAGCATATGACAATTTTGATTTAAAAAAATGAGGAAATTTCTGCACACACGGTCGTCTGACCCCAAACTAAGCGAACTTGTACTATAGATGCCAGAGACTGATCTTACATGTACACGCATATATTTATGTTTAAATACATACTTATACCTATAAATATTAACACCCAGACATAGAACAAACACAAAAGTTCATCAGATGAATGTTTGTCCTAGGTGGGAACCAAACTCATGCCCCAAGCAAGTTCACTACCAGCTGAGCCACGGAGGCAGTCAGATTTGTACAATTTTAGATAGAATTCATAAACGAGTTATGACTTTAAAGTATAAAGAATGAAATCTTAATACATTTTAAAAATTTCGTGTCACGTTGTTTGTCCGCTATAGAGTCCTAAACTACTTAACCGATTTCAATCAAATTTGCACACCGTGTGCAGTTCGATCTAACTTAACAGATAGGATAGCTCACAAAAATATATTTGTATAAATACTAAACGCGAACGAAGTCGCGGGGTGACAGCTAGTATAATATAAAGGTAAAGAATGAAAATAGAATAAGGTATTATTAGAACACATTTGTAGCGATTCTTACAACAAACTGTGAACTTATCCACTTTTGACGAAAATTTAAAATTTGCAAAACTTTACCAAAACTCCTGGCATTCATCCAATAAAGGTCAGCCTTTGAGGCTTCCCGAACAAAGCGGGAAAAAGTGTCAAATTCTCGCCCAAAAGGAAAACGACAAACGCGCGAGTCGGGCCGACCGGCGACCGACCCGACCCATCAGACCCGACCGCTAACCGCTTGACCCAATTTCTTAAATCCACAACCATTTCAGGGTTTGACAATGATAACACTAGTTTGGAGCAATAAAAATACACGCTAGCGTGGAGCGCCGCGAGGGGGCGCGGCGCGGCCGGTTCAGTGACTCGCGAGCCGCGGCCGGGAACGTACGCACTCGCGCGACCACGACCACTACTCGCGCGACTTGCGCGACTCGACCACGCGCCTTCGAACATTGGAATCTGTGCTCTCGAGTTCTGTTCTCTATTTGAAAAATCTGACAGTGACAGGAGTGTTGTTTATTGACAGTGTGTTTTGGAGTGGATTTGGTGACATTGAACGGATTTTTTATTAATTATTGTGCATGTGGACCGATCAGTGAACATTTGGATTGCGTTTTGGACTTGGTGAGTAGTGTTTTTTATTTGTAAACAATGACGTTTAAAACATTATTTTTTAGTTTTCCAAGGTCAAATTATCATATTTCAAAACATGTACAGTTTTAAATGTTTTTGTTTATGTTGGTTATTTTTGTTTTGTAATGCTGACACGTGCCTTGGCATATGTCGTTGATTACTACATGAATATGACACTCAAAAATGAAACCATAATAAAATACGATCAAAAAAGGTTTGAACCAGCATAGTTTTCATTCAAAAATATGTCATTAATAAAACGCGCGGTCGATGTCAGTCAGTCCTGGCTATACCAAAAAATTTGCACTTAACAGTCGATACCAATATCATAAAATAAAGCAAAAAATATTTATTTATTTTAGCAAACTATGTTTTTTTTTAATAATAATTGGGCTCGTGGACGTTTTGCGATAAAAACAGATAAATTAAACGAAGTAAACAGATCTGTCTCACCTTGAATTAGGTAGGAAAATATCGCGCGGGTGAAGATAACAACAGATAGGTACATTATATATGCGTATATTTATGTACTACTAAGTGCTTAGGTACTTGAAATAACGAATTATTATTTATCAACATCGTAAAATCATCGAAGGTATTTTATTACAATAATCGCAAAATTTGTCACGAGCTTTAGTTATCGTGGGTTTTTTTGCATTTTTTCCAAACTATTTTTTTGTCTGAAACGAAGCACATTCTTTAAGTAGCAAAACTTAATTTTATTCAAATTCATCTTCATGCAAACTTTCGTATTTTCGATTAGTTCCAATTTCAGTAAAGAAGTTCTATAATTTTTCGCCATACTGTTTAAGGACATTATTAAGCCCCCTAGCCAGTTATTAAAGACGAATAATTACAAACCAATAACAATTGCATTAATAGACTCTGTGAGTTAACTTAAGGTCATCTCCAACTAGAGGGACCTTGCCCTTCAGGGGCGCTAACAGCAAGGTTCTTAACACAATGTATTATATTGTTGTTACATGAATATTATGAGTACGACGTTCAATTATCACTGACAATTGTAGGTAATTCACCGATGTTGTTTCTTTCTTTTGTTGTACTAATATTACAAAGTAAAGATTTTTCCTAACATTGGAAGTAAAACTTGTAAGTTTGTATATTTCTAAGGGGAACCCCCGGAAGTACTAGTAAGAATTTAAAAAAAAAAACAATAGAAAACTACGCACTTATTGAATGCCATAGATTATCAAAATACAGACAACAGCTGACAAGACAAAAAATTATCTGCATCTTATAATTTCAATACGTGAGAAGTGTGTTGGCAATAGTTTTAGAACTGTCAAATTAAGTTTAGTTGACAGAGTTGAAGCGAGGGACATCTTGGCATTTGTTTGTTCGACGATAGCTTGAGTATTCTGCAGGCAAGTAGTTGATGCAATTATAATTTTTAGGTACACATCTGAGCAAATTCGGAGGAGCTGTTACGAAAATGTGCGAGGTCTCTGTTTGAGGCGAACTACTACTTTATAAATGGGGCAGTAAAATAGACACTATTCGTTACATAATTGACATAAATGGGGACATTTAAATGCATTAAAAACTTAGTACAAAGCAACGAAAATAACTAGCCTTGATACCACCAAGTAAAAGTAGGAAGTGACCTTTATGTATCGAATCAGTTTTTATGCCTACTTACGTTCCAAAATCATTTCATTGTTTAAGGTTGCGTTTAAAATAACAATTAAACAATTTATTTTTCTTTTTTGTAAGGCAGAATTTGGTAACAAAAGAAATATTACAGAAAATGCTGCGCATTGCGTTTTAATTTATTATTTAATAAGTAAATGGAGTTGTTATTTCAAAATGTTGGTTCACTAAATATATCATACTTACGAAAAGATACCCCTATATACTCGTACATACACAAAATATAACCTTCCTTTTTTGCGTTTCTGTGGTTATTTTTTAAAATACAAAATTAAATGAAATCATTAATGTAACCAGATTTTCATCCATAAAATTAATTTCTTATATAAGTTACCTTCTTCATTTATAACTTTAGTGTTGATTATTATAGAGAAAATGGAAAATTGCGAGGGAAATCGCAAGCATGACGCAGATACAATATTAGTGCGATTATTGTGTGACCTTACTTTTTTGTACTGTTAAGGTCAGCGTGCAACTCGCTTTTTAGATTAGATAAAAGAAAGGCCGAAAACTCAAAAAACATATCAACATCTTGTTTTACCGACGAATTTGTAGAGCACTCTTCAATCACACAAATAAAATGCGATTGTTTGTAAGTTTGTATGTTTATTAGATAAACTCTTTATTGTTGAATATATCACCTGGCAGCCTTATCACTAAAAACAATCTCTTCAGGCAACCTCAGCATATAATTTAGTTGAATATTGGTTACTTCTACTTCTTCACGCTTGAAAGAAGGGACGGATGTGGAGTATTGGGAACCGAGGGATTATCACTTAGGCTCCCTTTAATGTCATGTAATAATTGTGAGCCCTCATCAATTGTAAGTGTCGGTGGAGGATGTAGCACCAGCAGCTTGTAAACAGCGTCGTATCGGCGGCCTTGTCGATAAACAACGCTTCCGCGTCGGCCAGCACACGCTCTCTGTACTCTACCTCTCGTAGGGCTGCCAATCTGCCGCACAGCGGCAGATTCATGCATTGCGATCACGTAGCAATAGCAGAAAATTAGGCAGCAAATTCTATTATAAATTAGACTAATATCTCAAAGATAAAAACCTTATTATTAAAGAATAAGCCGGCCCACTCCACATGACATTGCAATACCGTTATAGGGTTCATTATGAGATGAATTAATTATATTTTTAAGATCTTGTGAACTCATGTAACATTTACAGTTATTGATTTTGACAAAATTTCAACAAACTTTATGGACTTTTTATACTTAAATTAAAGGTTATAAAATGTTGGCCGCCCTTACACTCTCCAAAACACAATTACACTCAACAAAATGGACCATAGACAAAATTTTACTTTCCAAAAAAAAATTGCTCTTAGATAAACTACACGTCAACAAAATTTCACGAAGATCGAATCAGCGATAGTCAATATACCGTCGAACAAATCCATGCTTGAGTAGTCCTAGTAGAATCTTGAGACATCGCTTATCTTTGTCAACAAAACATGATTCCCTGATTTCTCAGCCCTAACTTTACGTAACCTGCAATCGTCGCTGTGGACATGTACCTTACTCCGGCCCAGTCGGCTAGATGCAATGATAACTGCAATGCAAGGCTAGCTCATACGGACTATCTCTACCGCTACACAGATTAACTCATAACTACTACGCTAATCATTATTAAGACAGAAACTAACTCTTAATTAGTTTTTAATTCATCACACGTACGTATAATTGGCTGTGACATACAGATAGACGGGCATTGAGGTCTCACCACAAATGTTCCTTCTTACCATTATGGTACGAAACCGTAAAAAGATGTCATATTTTAAACTGGGCCCTTATTGACCCCCTTATTAATAAATATAGAGTAGTCTAGTTATAAATAATAATTTATAAAGTTATAAATTATAATAATATTAGTTAAGGCGTCTTTTGTCTTTTTCAATTGATTTCAAAATGTTAAAGAGAGAAAACAAAACACAACTATTTCAATGCTACTGAGGGAACAATAAGAAGTTAATACGCCGACGCTAATTCTATAATGTAGATGCGCCATTACCTATCTGTTTTGTAAGTGAACACACACACACATAAAATTTACACAGAATAACTACCACATAATTCTAATTTATTACAACATAATCAACTTGCATTAGCCCAGATAATCAAACTGAACTTTATATAATTTATTCACTCGAATCAATTAATTCTGCATAACATTATAATAATTATAACAATTTAAAATAACATTATTATCATGTCATCTGTGCATTGAAAATAAAATAAAAACTCCAGAGTGAAAGTAATTTCTCTAATAGAGATGACTAACGTGTTATTCGATCATTTATTCGAATAAACGCCATTCAAATCGAAAGTCATTCGAATGCAATGTTGAGAATCATGTTATGTGGTATGTAGAGTCATTTTATTGCAAATCGTAAGGTTTTGTCATAAGGTAGAGTTTTGAGTGATGTAAAATTGACGAAATTATCGCAATGACACGCGATCTTATGAATTCGTTACATTGTATCAGATACGGTTAGATTTTGAAAAGTGAATAATTTAAATAATAAAATAAATGTGCAGGAACCTTAGTTTTATGACCGCAACTTTATTACCGCACATTTTCCCTTTTTTATTTTCCTTGGTATTATTAACACGGAACCCTAAAACATAGCATTGTTTAAAACCACCACTAAAATTTAGGAGCGTGACCGATTGGTAATTTTTAAAGAATTTTAGGGGTTAAAGAAAAGGATTTTTGGCGGGAGTTTGCTGTTTTGGAATTTGGCAACAGCTCTAGAATATCATAGAAGGAATACAAACAAAACATTACACAATACTTCCGCATGCGATGCGTCGCGTGTGGCGCGGCCATGCGAGCCATGCGCGCGCGCCGAAAGTGAAAGCCAATTTCAAACTTAGAACGTCACTGTTACGCTGCTGGCCAGTGTCTGCACTTTACTTTTTCGACATGATTTTTCATTTGAGAACTCGTTTTGAAGTAATTTTTGACGCCACTAGCAGAATGCTGAATACATAGACAGTTGTGTCAAGTCGAATAGCCATTTTTTTTAAGTTGTCTTTCCTAGCTTCATCTTAATAGGTAAGTATAATGTTTTGGACTCATAGATGTTATTTATAGTCCGTATAATATAAATGATTCACATTAATTAAATACGATATTACACGTAAATGATTCACATCAGATTACCTATACTACGAACTGACGAGATAAGCAGGAAATCCGCCTGATATTTTTGTATTTACCTTAACGTTTACTAGTTATTTAGTCGTTCCCAGCGAGAGTATTTCAATGACATTTGCCTAAAAAATTAGCTAAGTTCTCATGAACAGGAATACTAGAGTCAAAAGGCAAAATATACAACACAACTCAAGAAAATAAAATCCTAGTTTCCACAGCAGGCACTGCTCTCAGAATACTACCCAATATTTACATGGGTGTACCCACGGTCGGGAAGATTTACCCCGCCTTGGTCCCTAACACGAAGCTCAAAGGTTAGATTTTGCAAGTAAACCATTAAATGTTGCAGTGTGCAATAGGAAGAGGGTTCAGGGCATAGGAAGAGGGTTCTGAACGAACAAAATAAATTGAAAACGAAATAGCTTGATTTATGCAGACAGACACCTTTCAGTTGATTATTGAAATATAATAATAAATACTTTATTTGCCAAAAGGTTACAAGCATCTTTCTGGTAACCCCTGCACCAAGAGAATCCTTTATCGCCGGGTTAAGCATAAAGATAGGTAAATACATGAAGAGCATTCTTAAATTCTTGCTTTGTAAGTACTTATCGAGTACATTTACTTCTGTCCCACCCTAAAAAAAATCTGTGTACGCTCAAAAATCTTCAGACAGCATTTAGCCTATGGGATTCGCCAAATAAAACTATCCGAACCCATCAACTGTTCATTGAACTCCATAGAGAAGCTCTATTCGAAATGAGTTTTGTACTTTAAATAAATTCGATTGGTATAAGTACTTACATTAAAATATGTAGTTCAATACGAGCAGACTGTTGAGATATTTTAGTTGTTAACATCAATTTCGGATAGAATGATTTAATCATTACTGTACTGTACTGTTTTATAATGGCAGACTAGGGTCATCGCACCAAAGCAAGCAAGTTTGAAAAGGCCTATTGGCTAGCCCTTATAGAGTTTGGCCTATTGGCTAGATTTTCTAGGCCACCCGGAGGCCTCTGACATGACTCGACGATTGTTCTTATAGAACAAACAATCGGGGTCTACAATTTGACGTGTTATTCGAGCCACTGTAGCGCTGTTGCAAATGCCACCCGCGGTCACCTATCCCAGAACTGACCGTGTCATCGGTGGTCGGCAACAAACACCTAGTCGAACTACGCTGTGAGTGCTACACAGCTACACAATACACCGATCAACGCAAAGTATCACGTCACGTAGACATGACGTAGACCAGTTTTTTACCACGCTTTTATGATCATTACCTGTAACTATAACTAAATAACTATGTTGACAAATCTTTGTTAATTGTCGTATTGATTTGAATCTCTGCAAATGTATGGAATGCAATATAATCATTTGGTTTAATCGAGTAGTTTTGAATTCTAATTATACTTCCTATAGGTCGATAGGGAAACTCTTCAAAAGCTAATAAGCCTCCTGAGTTTCGGCTCAAGTGTGTTTTAAAGTTTTTTAAACTATTCTCTCCATCATAAAGTCCCTTACATAAGTTACCGATTCTAAATTCAAAACACCCATAAACTATGTAACGTTTTAATGAAATGCGTAAAAGAAAGTAAGTATGTTTGTCAGTTGGAGAGAGGGTATTGACCGAAAGTAAACTATTCGATTATTTTTATGTGTTCATATCGTAGAGATGCCCTAACGACCTCGTGGACATTCAGGCGGATCTAGTAGTACTCAGTTGTTATTAGATAGATGTGATATTTATTATAAAGCTAATTAAGCGATGGCCCGCTGTTTCACCTTCGTCTGATTCTGCAACCCGAGGAAAGATATTTTTTTCAAAACCCTTAACGTGAGTTTGATAGTTACGTAAACGTGTTCCGTTTCTGTTTGGCTCCATACATTTCAATAATGCGCCTCTGCGGAAACGTTAAGGAACTAAGTTAAATAGAAATGAAAATCAAAATACGTTACCTATTAAAACTCATGGCAAGGTAAAGTATGATCATCATCTGTTGTTCGTCTAAAAACCAAGGCATCAGCAAATCCCGCTTGACACACAAAGGTCTTTTAGTATTTTTATAACCCACTACAGCTACGTCACTTTGAGTATTATTAAAACCGCGAGTTTTCTAGAAATAGTGCTTAATAGCTAAATATATAGATGCACTGGGCACTAGGTACTAGGCTAGATCGAGCGCTCGAGCAGACAGCGGCCTTCGGGGTCCGGGCACGAATTGATTGCACTATTCTTATACAATTTAACACAGTACAAAACTAAAAGATTGATGTACAGTATATCAATCTTTTTATTTCGTTTTTGTGCGTATATTTTTGTTCCGATACAATTTTTTATTGCTTAATTGAATTAGGAATATGTTGAGACTGTTGATCTGATGGTAAGCGCCGCGCCTGTTGATTTGTATGCTGGAGTTTGGAACTTCAAAATCTTTCGCGGTAGTTGCAGAACAGCACACAAAGGCAAAGCTGCTTACATATTGTTGACCTGAAATACTCAAAATGTTGACGTGCTTGGCATTGAACAATAAGAAAAGTGTGGAACTTCCGTAGATTGACTCAACAAAAACTTCTTACATAAACCAAAAAATATGGCAAATTACTTCCTTCACCATCCCATCAATCACTTTAGATACAACGCGTTCGACCATTTCAAAATGTCTAAGAGAGAAAAACACGGATTTCAAGGATTCTCGCGAGTAGGTACGATTCTAGTCCGACTATAGATTCGCACTATTTTTACACGAAAACGCACGACTGACAAATAAGCCGCCGGTCCTAGTTCTAATCTGCGAGCCAAGGTTCGCCAATTTTTCTTCAATAAGCGTCCGTCTCCTTGACACACATCGCGATGCGCGCGCGCACTCCGCGAAAAAATACACCAGATTAAATAAGTGAAGAAAAATAGGCACAGAGACGCAAGTCTTAATTGTTAACTGCTCTCTGCAACGAGATCACGGAACAAATATTTGTGTCTCTTACATTTTTGTAAACTATCCTGTTAATGTTCGTAGCAATGAAAGAAACAGACAAAGAAGACGAATTTCAATTTGGGTCATTTTCTTCGCTAAGGAGAAAAGTCTAAAGACAAGATTTACAGACCGCACTTCGACTGTACTTTGATGAAAAGTTCGATTTTCCGGGCGAGAGTCTTGAACTTTGCATCAAAATAAAACCGAAGTGCGGTCTGTCGCCTAGATTTCTCAGAGTCGAGTCTCTGTTTTATTCCGTGTATAAGATAAAATCCGAATGAATCGGGCGCTGATAATAAATTACGCGTTTTAGGAGTACTGGTGCGTAATCTCTGAATTCCGTCTGCGCTGATTGCTCTACTAGTATTTTATTATGCATGCTTAGTGTTTTTGATGCAGTCGTATTATGAAAAAAATACACAGAATCCTCTCTCTCTTCCCGACTATCCTAACTAAACTAGGGAGACCTCGCAACCGGCGTCTGTTCTCCTGTACAGGTCGCATTCCAATTATAAACCTATACATAATTATCAAATCTACTCACAAAGTTTCAAGAGATGGATGAATTGGTTAAGAAATGTTTGTTTCGCTTTCACACCTTAACAAATCAACCAATCTTCATAAAATTTTGCACGCACGTTGTCAGGGGAACAAAAAAGGACATAGGGTACTTTTTATCCTGAAAAAATAAACGGTTCCTGTGCGACCGCAGGTAAAACCGCGGGGCGCAGCTAGTATATAGCCCTCACGGTGGAGGTTCAGCATTACTTACTTCTTTTCTCCACTTTGCTCTATCTTCTATCTTTTATCTTTAGAAACCTTACATTCTCATGTCTTTTGGAACTATCCACTGCTGGGAATTATATACCCTCGTTTGATTTATCAGAAAATACAATGTTCCTAATAATGTCACTTCCAAGTAACAGGCATCTAATTATCATGAAGAATAAAATAAGGAGTTTTAAAAGTAATTTACTTTCGGCAGTTTTACATTTTGTTTACAAACAAGAGTACGCAGAATTACTTAATTAGGCAACAACTTCCTTTAACAAACTCAAAATATTACCTTCTCATCGATAAATAGAGATTTCAATTTGTTTGTCAGTGAGAATATGGGTAAATATTATAACAATTTTGATTGACATTCTTGTCAAATTTTGTTTGTGCAGTAGCACAAACTTGATGCTGTCACTGACGGAAACCATCCAAAGATATTGGCCCTCAGAATTCCTTCTGTATACTAAACATTCTGGTTTTGTTTTAGTGAGGCAGGCAAACATGCAGGCAAAACCGCGTGCGTAGCCAGTGTTTCAAAACAACCCCTTGTTTTGTTTACCTCCCTTACCCTCCCTCACACTCTTGACGTAAGACGAATTACTCCGGCCGTTTGCCGAATCAAATCTATTTTTAGGCGTTACGCCCTTGTTACCAATTTTCCCTGTATTGAAATATTTAATCCTTTTTTGTTCCGTAAACAATTTGTACTCTGGCCGTTCTTGAACAAAACAGGAAAAGGTTTCGTTCCCCGTAAATCCCTGCTTTTGTAACACTGTTGGTAGGAAGGGAGTCCCTTTACCACTTTCTATGGAGTATAAAACCCTGAATGGGGTTTTAATTTGCCTCACATCTGTATTAGAGCTACAGTACTCGTGGAGAGCTCTAATAGTACACTTTTTTTTCGGTTCGCTAAAAAATTAGTGTTGCCTGATTCAAGGCCTTAATACAAGGCCAATAATTATATGTATATTACTTTTAAACTTAATTTAAAGCGATTTAATTAGAAGCGCTGATAGTCCAGTTGGAGAAGGCCCGCCTCTGAAGCCAAATCGAGCGGGTTCGAACCCAGCCGACGGCAACACCAAATTGTTCATTGTGTGAACATATGTGCGTATTGTATGTCATCTGCTATATGACTGGAGTCCGGTGTATGTCAACAGGCTCGCACCCTGTCACATTAGGGACTTAATATTGGGACCGAATACCGAATATCGAAGTGTGGGTGTTGTATTACACCACTGCTAGCCCCTTCGGGTGAAAGGCGTGACGACATGCTGTTGTTGTTAAATTTAATTTTGCTTGAAAATTGTAGCTCAAAAATCAATTAACTTTCTAAGGGCCATTTGCAAGAGTTAATGAGTGAGTTCCTTAAATGAACTCAGAGTTAAAAAGTAACAAACGTCACTCTAACATTGTGCTAACTCAAGTTTAGCTTCCAATTATTTGTGGCGCAAAACGATTTATCAGTTAAACCTCTAATGAGCAGTTAACTGCGAGTTAAAAAGTTAACCCGAGCTTATGAGAGTGACCCTAATAAGTATTATACTATTTAATGTAAAGTAAGTTATACTTGGACAGAGAAGTAGGCACGAACCTGGTCGTAGTTGGTACAGGCTCGGGATAAAAAGCGTATTAGAAAAGAGGCCTATATTTAGTAGTGAGTGTTTGGCTGATCTTGGTAATAATATGATCTTAAAATAGCTTAAAACAAATACATAAGGACGTAGGTAATACAATCAGAGACAAAGAAGCCTAAAGAAGCTTGTTCCAAACTTTCAAAAGTTGGAAACGATTTCGTAAACTGAAGGAAGCACCTAAAATAAATTGGCCAGATCTGACCCAATAAGCTAAATTAAGAAATAACCGAATTCGATTTAATTCTTGTGAAGATAGAGCGTAAGTAGGTACGAGTATGTCACACTTTTAGTAATTGGGCCGGAATGGTATCAAGGCCGAGTTGCCCGTTGCCATGGTTACGCCGCTCGATCTTGTTTTTTTTTGGGTGAACTAGGATAATGGCTCTGCGCGTTTCAGCTATTATGCCAAGAGTAGAGCTGCGAAATAGCTATTACCTAATGGTACTAGGTTGGGTTAAAAATAATTTGGCGGTATTCCGTTACATTTGTTCAAGAAAAAGTAGAGTTAATGTAAAATCTGTTCTTACCTGCTTTTATATTAGTACTGGCTCTGTGAGTTGGAAACTTCGCGGCCGGCATCTGTTCTCCTCTACAGGTCGCATTTCTCAACTGATTCTCGTGAAATTTGTGAGCAAGCTCGAAAATTATACAATTTTTTTTGCCGAGTGAGTTTTTCAAATTTTTTCAAAATTACGGAGATATGATTTTTTTCCCTAAAAAATCAAAAAACTGACTCGACAACAAAAAGAACCTATATTTATCCTATAATTACCACAACATTTCAACAGAATCGGGTAAGAAATGGGACCTGTAGAGGAAGACAAAGATCCGGACAGAGATCCAGACAAAATTGGGACATACTCGTACGAAAAGATTTTTGTCGAAGCTGAAGCATAGACGCTTCGCTCGCTAACGCTTGCTTGATCAGTTATCTATATTAGTAGTAATTAGACGTTGTTTAATTTGGTCTTTGTTTAAATATAACAATTTCGCGATACATTAAAGATAGTGACACAAATCTTTTATCGTTTGATGTTCAACTGATAAGCGTAAATTAAATCTGAATGAGGAGATTCGATAACGATTTAATTACAATCGATTGTTTTAACATTATTTATTATCAGTTTTTAACACACTTAATTTATTTTTTTTCAAATCAAAATGTCTTTATTTAATCACAAATTTCAATCCACAAGGAAGGACAGACAACAAAACATAACAAATCGTCACGGAAAAGTCCTCGAAAGAGCTGGCCACACTTTAAAACACCCACACTTCGCCGGACGATATTCAGTCCTAAATGTGAAAGCGTGAGCCTGTCGCCTGTGCTCCAGTTCTGTAGCAGATGACATTAAATACTGACATATGTTCACACAATGAACAAAGACAGACAGACATATGGATAATGAAAACACTGAGGGTGTTTCTACGGAATCCAAAAAATACAAAGGAAACAATTTGACGGGGTTTTTAAAGCTTGGCAGTGAACGTGCTAAATTTTTCTTTATTTTACGTTGTACGAGGTGGTGGTGGAATGTTACTGCTATACGAGTATAGTGGCGGGTGATAAGATGCTGATAACACGTATCTGCGCTATTTAGTCTATCTATCAGGCACATAGAACGCCGCTATTAAATGGCTCGTCCAGAGATAACTCGGAGCGAACAGATTCGCACACACATATTAATTTATTAATTTGAATAAAAGTAATTTGGTTTTATTTTTACAATTCAGTAATAAGCTCAGAAAAAAAAATAATTGAAAAAGAATGACTTACTTTTAGGAATAAAACATATATGTAGTATTCATTAATATCTACATATACATAGTTTATTAATAAAAATTCATTTACCGCAAAAACATGTACAGAACGTAAGCTCAATGAAAAGCACACAGTTAACTGTTTCTTCTTTTTATCTACAAAATAATCGAAATTCTTTTAAAAGACTGTGGTTACGAAAACCATTTAGCGGGAAAAAAGTCAAAATAATAGAATAGTCACATAAAAAATAATGCAAGATAAAGAAAGTCTCCATACATCCAAAAACAATAATGTTCAGAAAACAATTGTTCCAGAAAAAACACCGCCTTTCACCGGGGAAAGTAACAACCCTTTTTAAACTAAAAAGGTTTCTTTACCGGAACCCAAATTACGCAACCCGCAAAGGGTTGACAATAAACAAACTATTACGCCTATCACTCATATTTATGGCCTTTTTACTGTCTCATAAAATAGTATCATAAATAACATAAATACTCCGCCAAGATGCCCGCGGGACGATGTAAAAAACATCTTGTTTTTTTATTAAAGGGCATTTTATGACAACGGATAAATAAGGTGTTGAAGAACTGCAGTTCCTTTTGTAGGCTGTTTTAGGAACAGGCCGTGGACGGGTTATAGTGAATAGAGCGGCGGAAGGGAAGTGTGGGAGAAGGGTAATTAATTTTAAACAAAGGTAAATAAGGTAGATATAGATAGATAGATAGATAAACTCTTTATTGTTCACACCCCATATAACAAAACAACAAGAGAAAATAATGATAAAACTTATTGAATAGTGTAACAACTGGCGGCCTTATCACTAAAAGCGATCTCTTCCAGGATATTACCACAATTTAAAAATTTTCACGTATGTAATAATTTTTCGAATGCAAACTTTAAACTAATCTAAGCCAAATTGAAATATATACGGCAAGTACCTTTTTATCTAATAATTGATTGTGAAGTTTGTTTTGTTAGAGCCGTTCTTTTTTTTTAAGAGTATTTTTTTTTTTAAATAATTGTCAATAATTTTAAGTAATATCCAATGATAGGTATTCGTCCGCTGTCTGAATGAAAAATAAGTATCCTCGTAGTTAATTACGTATTTAACTGATGAGTGACGAACTCACATACCTATCTTGTTAAAATAGATTTTATTTGTTAAATAAATAAGCATATTTCTCTAATTCATTAATAAAAGGTACTATATTCGCAGAATATCAAGGACTTAAAATCGTCAAAAACTCATCACCACTCGTCACTAAATTATCGCACTCATCGCCAGCCTACGAAGACCCACGCTTCCCCCCCGCGCGTAACCAAACTGCAGGCAGAGGGGGGTCAATAGACAAGCTCTGGGGGTCTGTTTATAATGGTCACGCGACCTTGTCCCAGTTTGATTGTGCCCGCAGCTGTTTGGCGATGTAATGATAACTTACTTCCTAAAATTCTACTAAATTAAATAACTAATTAGGTAACATTAGCGTTAGATTTTTTTAAGCGACTGCACAAGAAAATATGTTTGAAAATTGCTCCGTCCTGCTTCTACGCGTTAGCTAATTCAGTCTTTCTTAACCTTATTCCCGTTTTTTGAATAAACATCTAAAGTATTAAAACCAACCACTCTATGCTTTGTAAACCATTTAGTTCCTAAATTAGTCTTAATTCAGTGCGTCCAAATAAAAGACTTCAACGCGCACCGCGCACAGCTTCATGCAATGTTCATACATGACAGCAGTGCATGCAACATATTTTTCCGGTAAGGTCAGTCGGGGTAAGTGCGTTACATTTTTATCAAAGTTGCATTTAACTGCAAATATTTAGGTTTCTATAGTAGGTGGCTGTCAAATTATAGTATCAGTTGATAATTTGTTTCCTACGCAACGAATATATATGTATTGCTTGTGGAATTTGGACCAACTTTGTAAGATATATACTTGTTTAAAGTAAGTGACTTCACTAGACGCACTTACCACCAAATGAGGTAAGTGCGTCAGTTGGATAAAATACTTCTAGAATGTTCATTTTAACATTTTGAACAAATTGTAGCAACAGACGAATTTGAGTCCTACAAAATTATGCATTCTGATCTTTACTCCTATCAATATTGGGTCCATTAGAACATAAAAAATAAAATAGGGGCAAGTGCGCCATACTTTTTCTTGTCAGGGGTATAAACCTTTTTTCGATTAGTGTATGTACTTAATTATTTTTTTAGGATAGGTGGTAAAACGCAAAAAGAAGCAATAGGTACTCATTAGATACTCAAGAGTAAGTTTTTTTTCTTATACGGGATTTAAAACAAAAAATGTTTCAGTAATAAAATGTATTCTTTTTTTTCTTTGGAATTAGTTACCTATTAGGAACATGAAATCTTAACCTAAACAACTTAAACTAGTTACAAATAATGACATTTTTGTAAACAAAAATATTGAAACACAAGATAGATAAACAAAACAACTTTCTGAACATTCATTTTCGCTTCAATTACAGTGAATTGATAATTTAAAACTAAAAAAGAAGTCTAGTTCCGGTAATGGCACTTTAACGAATGTGAGTTTGTGTCTCAGATCAATAATCATCTCTATGTAATTAGTTATATTCTACATTTAATCAGTCTGTTCTCTTTTTAACAAAATACTGTAATTTTATTTGTCGCACAATGTCTTAAACTATTAAACTACTTATTGTCTTAAACCAATGAACTAAAACAGATATTTTCTATAAAATTATATAATCGTCATATTCTTCATTTAATCAGTCATCTCTATGTTTAATCAATAATCACTAGTTTACGTAACTAGTTGCATGTAATTTTAACTTTAATAATAGTAAAAAAATATTTATCTTACTTACATTTAACATAAAAAAGAAAAAGCTGAGCTTCAAATTATATGGCACAGACAGTTTGAAGATCTTAAGCATAATACTCGTAAGATACGAGTATGTTTCAAAAATGTGACGAAAAAGAAATGGCGTAGGTTAGTTTATAATGTCGTATTTCTGAAATACAAAAACTAAAACACTTAAAAATTACCGTAAAAGTACGTTGTACGTATTTGTTGCCCAATTCTGTTTTGAACAACAAACTTATTGCACATTGTAGCTCTCAAAACGAATTTTAAACTCAAGTTGACCCCGCCTTGTTATTTTTGGGTCAGGAAGGACTGTTACAATGTCATCAATATGTTTGAGTTCATATATGTCGTCAACGTTAGGATAAGCAAATACTGATTCTCTTTTGGTATTATGGACTTTTCTCACAAATTTGATGGTGGGACAGTCATATTCAATTGATAAAATTTTACCAATATAGTGCTTAACACATTTTTTTGTGCAAAACTTGACTAGCACCCAGTCGTTTTCTTTTAACTTATTACAGGAATCACTTTCATCAAAATTAATATCTGTTAGCCCGAAAGAGTTATCATTTTTTGGATCGACATTTTCTTCATCATCATCATTATCTGGTAATAAATACTTCAAAAGGTATTCCTCTAAATTTTCGGGCTCAGACATATCTGAATCACGAGTGCTGAAGTTACCGTCTTCTGAAGAAGAGGATTCAAAGTTTTTAATTTTTCTCGACGTGACTTTATTTTCTTTTTTCACCAATGTTTTGCATTTTTCAATTTTCGTATTTTTTGTACCTTTTTCCGCTTTGAATCCTGTTTTTATCTTGACATTTTTTGGCTCAGAAGTTGACTTTGTTCTTGAATGTAAGTTTTGATAATCTTTGCCTGATAATTTTATTCTATATGACTCTTTTTGTACGTATTGATCTTCTATAATGGTAATTTGTTTTTTAGGATCTATGGTCGGTATTGCCGCCAACTTCTTTTCAGTTTTATTTACACTATTGTTTTGGTTTGATTTAGGCCTACATTTTTTGTTTTGCTTTTCCTCTTCTTTTTGTTTAAGTTTCTGTATCACATCTTCATGAGTAAGTACTTCTGCGCCTCCCGAAATCCTTACTTTCTTTCTTTTAACCACTTCATTTTCATTTGGTTTCATTGTCTTTAAAAGTAAAGCTTCAAATGAAGTAGCCTCAGCGATATGTAGATGACTGGAAGATAATGGCTTTGTGTCAGAGGATTTGCTAAGTTGCAACTTACAACTTAGATTATCCTCCAAACCTTGAAGAGAATTCACTTTTTGGAGGCATAATGAAATCAGCGTCGATGGATACTTTTTATTAACCATTGTTTCATGATTTTGGTTCGAAGATGCATTTGCTTTATTAATTTTCCATCTTCTTAACGCATCAGGATCATATTCTTTTTCCGGCACAACATTTCTGTCGAATGGATATATGCCTCCCTTTTTAAATCCATTTTTAAGAATTTGGCAATCTAAGCTTTTCCATACTTCTCCAACATGGACTGAAAACTCTTTTTTTGGTAAGTGCTGGCCCACATGTGTTCGTTGCCACTTAACTATATTTTTATCCCATTTATCTTTGAAGGGTTTAAAAACGGCCAAATCTAAAGGTTGTAATAAGTGGCTCGAGTGGGGCGGTAGTTTAATTATTGTTATATTATGTTCTTTGGCCTTTTCTATAATTGACAGTTGAACATGTGTGCTGTGTCCATCATAGATTAACAGTGTTGGCTCGTCTTTGTTTTTGACCAAAGGAATAAAGATTTTTGTCATAAACTGTTCGAAGGCTTCTGCCTCAATCCAACCGTTCTTTGTAGCAGTATATGAAGTACCAGGGAAGCTTTCCTGCGATGTCCACTCACTCCACAAGTATTTACCTTTAAATATAATAAAAGGTGGTCCCTTTTCTCCTGCAGCACTGCTCGCAAAAAGTACGGTGGTGTTATTTTTTCCAGATGATGATGTTGTCCTTGTGGATGCATGTCCTTTTAAACCAACCACTTTCGTTTTGTGTGGGTCGTTAGAAAAGAATGTTTCATCTAGATTCCATATCCTATCTGGCCTATCTTCAAGGCCCAATTCTTTGATGGTTTTTTCAAGAATATTAAAATATTCTTGAATAATAAATGGGTCACAGGCTTTTTTCCTAGCGTATTCGACAGCCTGGGGTTTTTTTATTGATAAACCATTTCGCGAAGCAAAATTGGCAAACCAGTCACTTCCGGGTACTCCATCTTTAAAAGGCGTATCAATTTTATTCGTCTTAATGTAATCGGCGACCAATTCAATCACTTCTTGACGGGATAGACCAAATCCCCACTTCTCCATCACATGTAGATTGTCAGAAAGTTTTTTTTCAATTTCAGCAGATAATATTGGTGGTCTCCCAGATGTAGATGATTTCTGACCTCTGCGACCAGTAACATGGTCCATTATAGTTGTACGCGGAATCTTTAAAGTTTTTGCGGCTTCATAACCTGATAAATTACGATTTTTAACATCTTCAACTGCTTTATGGAGATCTTCTTTGGTCCAACTGGGTTTTTCTTTTTTTCTTTTATAATTTCGGACCATCTTTGGGCTCGAATCTGAAATACAAAAATGTTAAAAAGGTATTCTTACTTGACGCTATATTCGAATTGGATACAAGAAGAGCCTGTGTCCAATCTACAAATTTGTCAGTATTAAGAACAAAGAGAGTCTAAATCCAAACGTCTACCAATAACTGACAGAGCAACGCGAGGTCTCCAAATTTCAACTATTGCACTAAAAAAGATATATTTTTATATACTTAGAAGAACGATTATGAACTCTATCAAAAAATGTTTACAATTTCTGATTTGAGGAAAGTGCGACATAGTGTCGCGCTTGCCCCATCAAGGTATGACGCACTTCCCTCTTTGTAAAATTTATAGGTTATAATTTTCAAATTGCTAAAAATTGAGTATTTTTTAAAATATTCAAATAATAATTACATAAATGTGAAGAATGACATTTATTACATAACCTTACCTTAATTTTTTCACAGGAAACACGAAGAATTTAAATAATTTCACACTTTTTAAAAAAGTAGTTGATATCCGATGCTTAGTTCAAATGGCACTGGAAACAAAATGGCGACTTTTGTTGAGCTAAGACGAGACACGCCATCTTGAATCATATTTTAAAACTAAATTTGAGTCGGGCTTTAAGGATAGATGGCGTTTTAGTGAATCACTTAATTAGTTTTTGAGATTTTGATGGTGGAGGCACTTCCCCCGTAGAGGCACTTACCCCGACTGACCTTAATTAATTACATATAATAATTCTCGACTAATCTAATTAAATTTATAATTCGTAAAACGTGAACAATAACAATAACAAATTTTGTTTCAAGGTTCATTGAATAATACGGAAATATATAATAAAAAAATTCTAGAATAACTTCACGCCTGTAAAGTAATACATATTTTTTCATAGTACTGTATTAAACGATCGTGCTCTGAAGCAGGTAATTATTTGAGTGGTAGCGCCCGCGACCCCGCGGCGAGAAGGCAGTGCGGCCTCAGTACGTCTCTACAACTCCACATAGAGCAACCTTGATCTCTACCTATTACTGAAAATGTTGCATACTATTGTCTTGCATTACCACCAACAACGGAAAACCAACTATAAGCATATAGAAGCAGAGTCGAATATCGTATCGTACGTATTTCGTAGACCTTGACGATTGGCCTTGCCGGTATCTAGGCGGCTCTTTCCGCCTTTACTCGAATCAATTCGAACAATATTATTTTTATTTTGGGGCTTTTTGTTCGGGCTAATTAAGATTTTATGCTGGAATCGTGTTCTTGGTACTATTTTTGGCGATATTTTGGTTGGCGTTGACGTCATCGTTAATGACATGATTACTTATTGGCTTTGTTTCGATTGCGTTAATGAAAAACACATAACTTGACTCAAACTGACTCAGCACGATACTAAGTATAAATAGTATTTTGAACATTCCTAGACGTGCTATAAAAGTGTTGTTTACAATCCAATAACTGCGACAGTAAGGTCGATACTATTTACGTGACCTAAAAATCCTGACCTATATCCGCGCTAATCTCATCATTTTAGCACGCCGCCGCCGAAAACTGTAGACGAACTGCGCGCGCGCCGCTCGCACACGCTCGCAGGCTCACACACACGTCCGTGCGTAATCGCTAAAAGTGTGTCATGATCAGTAGGTGAAGTTTAAATAAATTGATTTGAGGGCCGCCGCGCGTCTGATCCGAAGGTCTCCGATCCGTACCATTGTGGGTTTGCTCGTAAAGGGTGCGAATTTGCGGTGCGCCATAACCTTGCCTCGCGGACAAGGCCGCTTGCAAAATTAGCGGGCCACTGCGAACTCTGTTTATGCGATATTAGTAATGTGTTATTGAGACTGTTATGTTGCACGGCGCCATCGAGCTCGGGAAGTGGCGCCGTGCGGCTCCATCCGCCCACCGGATCACTCATTCCGTAAGTTACCGGAACCATAGGCTTTTCGAATTATTTCACGAATATTTATCAATAATCTTACAATGGGAATAATTGATACCTAAAGTACCTTCTGGTGGGGGTTCTTGGAGATTTAGTAGGGTTTAATCTTTAGGGTTTAATTAATTTTAGAGCCCTCGCTAGGCTCGAAAATATTTTTTTATGAAATACGCTAACTTAGGAAAAATATTCTTAATCTAGTTATGTCATACTCACAGCCTCTCTACGTCTAGTATCATTCAAATCCGTTCAGTCGTTTCTGAGCTGCACAACTATTCACTGTTTCTACACACAAACTTTATCATTATTAAATTAGTGTTAAAGAGATTCGCAACTGTTGTATCGGTCGGTGTGACGTCGGAGAGCTTTGTCGTCCGTGGCGTCATCGGTTGTTAACGGTAATAGTGACGTCATTTCTCAACCCGGCTTAAAAATGGAATGTTTACGTGTCACCAATATGTCGCATCATTGTTATCGGTCACATCCCGGCACCAGGCCAAACCAACCTCGGACAAATGACAATACATGTTGCCGGCCCGATACCGACCGCGTTTTGCACAATACAATGGTCATATTTTTTATTGTTAAGTTCCAGTTTAGTCACTTTTTCGCAGCTTGTTCTTATTCAGCACGAATGAGTTGGGAACTCGCCCTTCTCTTTACTTTGATACTTAGGTGGCAATTTATTCTTAACTTGACTTAACTTGCTTTTGAGTGTTCGGTTAGTCATCATTGCAATTTTTATTACAAAAAAGAACTAAACTATTGGAAAACTATTATTATTAGTCATTGATCAAAAAACCCAGCGATTTTGTAATAAAAGCCAAAGAGAAGAAAGGAAAAGACGAGACAGTCGAGACAGTTCGGGGCTTGGAAAATGCTAGAACTGACAACTGAAATATCGGTATTTTCGTGCGAGCGCTTAAACCTTGATTCGTATGCAAGTATTTAAAATATTGCGTTACTACTCTCGATACCAAACAAAATACTATAATTACAAAGATTATTTCTAAGGTCGATTCAAGTAGCATTTGTACTAACCGCCTAAATTAACTAGCTTCACATTTAGAACTCTGTCACAATAACTTACACTAGAACTCGTTAACATAGTTACGTTACTATGACATAACATTGTTATGACAAGGCGTCAAAGTGTCAGAGTATATCTGTCACGTTTAAACTATTATATAAGTATTTGGCTGCACGTGTTGTTCGGTTGCATTTAAAGCAAAGCCCTTGGTTTCGTCAGTAAATCAATTTTTAAATTAACTGTGACGTTTATGGGCGGTATACAAATTATTGTTTGATTCAGAACTGTGACACGTGTAAGTAAGTAGCAACTAGCAACCAAACGAGCTTTGTTTTTTTTTTTAATTTTTTCGTGATATTAACCGTAAGGAGAGTTATTCGTGATGTTCCGATTTCGAAAAAGTGCAAAGCGAGAAACGTTAGTTTACTACCACACGGATATACCTAGTAAATGCGAGAGTATGTACATTTGACCTGTTTTCATAATTACTTTTGTCACAGAAAATTGTAGGCAATTCTTGCAAGATAGCAGACAAAACCAGACAGAGTTAATCCGTTTATACATTTTTATCAAAGGAAATGTGATAAATTCGCGAATAAAGTATGCCAAACGAAAGTATTCCGGATCATTGCCATTGTCACTCAAATTGAAACAAACTACCCACAATTGACGTCATCAACTAGAATACACTTCGACTACTATTTTTAAAATAATTTCCACAATATGTGTAAATATTACTTATGTAGGTTAATGTTACGCAACGTAGTCGAAGTATCTCGTGCTTTTGTATACAATTTAAATGGTTCAGATGATTATTTCGCTAATTTTAATCTCTAGCACTGATTTTGGTAGTTTTTTGTTGTTTATCCGTTAACCGTTCCTACTCTTCTAACCTACTCTTAAGTCCTCAGTGAAAGTGTTGTGGGGCTGAGGTTTTATTGCTCGAAATTACTTGTTATGAATATTAAAATGTTTTTAAAAACTTTGAATTCAATTAAAAAAAAACTATGATACTAAACTCAAGTCTCTTTGGATAGAGAGAAGCCTTGTCAAATTTTGACTGCTTCAGTGGCTCATTCGGTAGTGAACCTACCTGCTGAGCTTGCGGGCGTGGGTTTTCTTATTTTAAGGGTCAGGCGACCGTGTATGCAAAAATGTCTCGTATAAAATAATAAAAATAGTAAAAATAGTAAAATGTATTTTCGTTATGAGCGTTATGGTTAAGTATCCATCAAACTGCATCAAAAAACTTTGTTAATGTTAAATACTAAGCATATCAATAGAAGTTCTAATGGTTAGTATTTTTTTCTTTTACTCTTCGTTTTTTGGTGAAGCATTGTCAATTTGCACCTTCGATAAGCATTTCTTCGATCTTGAACCTTAAAGCCTTCCCAAATCGTCACATTTCACAACAACACATCTCATGACGCCACTCAGTATTTGCACCGACAGCATCTCAGTATCGAGGGCATCTGTTGTGAAACCAAACGCGAGTCAGCAGTTATGAGTTCAAATTAAAAGTAAAACAATAGTGACACATTGCGTTTCGTTTCACAACGCGACCCAGATACGGTTTCGTGCAATTAAATCGGTTATTACGAGGGTTTATTGTAAATCGATGCGAGGTTATGGATTACATGTAAATTTGCTATTAATGACTGGGTAATAGGTTGATTTTTTTTACGGTTAGCGTTAGCTGTACATTCGCATTCTTTATTAACATAATAATATTATCTTACAAAACTTCTCCTTCTTTGTTAATTCACTTCTTGAAGGCTTTTAAAGCATTGTAAAAGTAGAGAATCGAAGTCCTTATTACGCACTAGCTGCGCCCGCGGTGTTACCCGCTGTTAAAGAAAGCTTATGTGCTATTCCATCTATCTCTGTGCCAAATTTCATCCAGAACGGTTCATCCATTTTGGTGTGATCGAGTAGCAAACATACATCCATCCAAACTTTCGCCTTTCGCAACAGTTCCAAATGTGTGTGAATAAACACATGATGGTGGTCTTGAAAGTGAAGTTTACTATTATTTACAGTGTTTTTATTTTTTATAACCTTTGAATGAATTGTAATAAACTGGCACTTTACTAAAACATTAAATCGTAAGTTTGGTATTGGTGAGTTTTGCCGTTGACAACTTTCAGACTTTAATTCAACTGAAAAGAGAACAACTTGAAAGGATACAAAATGACATTGAGTTTTCTTTATCTTTGATCTGCCTTATCTTTTTTTTCATGTTCTTTACTTCTCATACTCCAGTTATATTCCATCCATCTTAAAATAAATAAAGTCTTTAAAATAACACTACTGCTAACTATTAAAGATGTCCAATACAATCTATTTTCCCGGTCCATTCCACGCACGCGTTTGGAATCCGGCAGTGTCGCAGCATGTAGAGCAGGACGGGGACATCCGATCACGGCATGTGTGAGCGAGACCGCGGCAAGGTTACCCTCATGGCCAGGCGGAGGTGTGAGCTGGCTCTGACAGGCAGCCATACTAACTATTTACTAGTCTATGACTATTATAACATGTAGTATATATTCTGTAATGAGTATGGCGCTACGTACTACATACTAGTTGATACGTACTTCATGTCTTTCATACAGCGAATGAAGCCATTTGAAATTTTTATAATATGCGTCTAGCTTTATGTGTAGTAATTTAAAAAAAGGTTCTTAAAAGTCATCTGTTGTCAGTTGTTTTAAATATATTCTAGTCGTAATTGACAAGAGAGTTTTATGTGGGGTAGCTTTATTGGAAGAGTTTTCTTCACTCACAAGTTTTTTTTATTGATTATTGTCTAACATGATTTTGTCCTTACGAAGACTATTTTTAATCCACAACACGTTTTTTAAACGTAGGCGTTTAAATGATGACTAGTGAAACAATTAAAATCACTATCACAGCGCTTGCCAAAAGTTCGTTTCATTGTTTTCAGTAATTAGGTACTAACTATCAGTGGATATTAAAAAAAGTTTGAAAATGCAAATGTTTTCAATTAAATTAAAGGACATACGATTTAGAGATCAAATTGAAGAACGAAGAGTAACGCGGTTCCGACTTTTGATAGACAATGTTATAAATGATGAAATATGTAACAACTGTAATCAGGTGGCGCTTACTCTCAGGTGGACAATTTAATTATCTCGTCACTACATTTCACAAATTGGAATGTCAGGAATGGCATTCAGATCACGCGGTCGGTAGGTTGCTAGCTAGGTAGGTAAGTACAGCGAGCGCTAGGTCGCAGACCTTAGTCATAGGTTACCGAGTAGGGTCATGCTAGACATGACTTACTTAGGATAGGTAGTGTTTGACTAATGTATTCTAAATAATATTATGACGATAATGGGTACATAAGAATATACCGGTACGTAAAAGATTTACTAAATTAAATAACAAGTAACTACAGGAAAATAGTTAAGGAGTTAAAAGAACAGATTCTAGGTAAAAATCTTCACTAAAACCTTAGAGTTGACAACGGAGAAGAGTTGGCGAAAAAAGACATCTTCCAATTTTGATCAGATATATCTAAACACATAAAAAACTAACCCAGCTTCCGTATCTAAGATGCATTCATATCACGTGACTGTAAAGGAAATAGTGAATCGTATTTTTTCAGTGCTGTAAGTAATTTCATCATGACGACCTTGGCATCATTGCTTTGTGTTCTTCACCCTGAGACGGTGGGACACAGTAACTAATAACCACATTTGGGATTGCACCATTCGGAAAACATTGCGCTAGGCCTCGGTTAGGTATCATTAGTAGATTGCGGCCAAAGATGGCCTGAGCTAGCCGGATGTAGGTAGGTCGATGTGGTAATATTTTAGATACATTTACATGAAAAATTATAGTGAATAATGGTTTTTAGGCTGTCAATACGACATAATGAAATTAAACTGAAAGCATAGTTTGTAAAGTGACTATTTCCTTTATGATCACGACTCGCCTATTCAAGTATGATCAACAACACCCAATTAAGACTAAAAAACGTTAAAGCCGGTCTTTTTCCTTTAATGAAATATTTTTCGCCATAAACCGTATATTCCAAAAAGCGTGTTAGTCGAAAGTGTGCGATAAGGCGCGGGCGCGTGGTCTCGCTAGCTCGGCTAAGGCCGCGCGGTCTGACATAGACCTAGTTACGCCGGCATTGGCACTACATTCATAAACTGAGGTCATTCGTTACGACAGTTAAAAATAAAACAGACACGAGACGACTGCCGCTTTTTTGACAGATTGCTTTAGATTTTCGCTTTCAGTTGACAGATGACAGGAATGGGCTCCATCTGTGACATTTTTAACTAAACACGTTACGTTATCAATGTACTTACCTTTTGACTGCTTTTACCGTCCATACAAAAAAATGTGAGACAAGTTCGTTGGTTGCCTGATGGTAAGCGCCATGCCTATTCAAAAGCCCATAACATGAGATGACGGTCTCTGATACTTTTAAACAAAAAGGGTTCCTCACCAATTTACCTGTTTGAAGTAATGTAACAAGCTAGCACTTAACATGATGCTAAAAAGTACAGCTAATTAGTCTCCGTAACCGCTGCAGCGCCATCTAGAACTTTGTATTAAAATATTCTGCACGTCACTGATAGGTATGTTCTAGAGATTTGGAAACAGTTTATGTGCTCTTCACAATGAGATATATTAGCTTATTATTTATACAATCCCATTTTACCTTGTAATTCCGCTGAAGACCATACTTAATACTTACTCAATGTTTTTCTCTTGCAAAGCTCATCTTATTAAACTTTACTCCATTGACTCTTTATCGATATCACGAGTAAAACAACAGGTCTCGAGGTCTCAAAAAAAATCAAGTTCCACCTATTCATAAAGTGGTTCAACTTTAAATATAGATAAGGAAGTTCCAGTTAGCAATTTCACTTGTTTTGAAAGCAATAAAAGCCAATGTGAATCATGTTATCGATAAAAAGTGAGTTTGAAAGTGAAACGCGCATGACTCGGAACATTTACGATGTTTGACAGAATTTTGTGAAAGGCGGCGGGAGATCACGACGCGATCAGATCCACGGCTCGGACCGGCTCAAGGCCGGAAGGATGCACGAGGAAGGTAAAACCAACGCTACAGAATACAAAAAATAATAATGCCACAAAAACAATTATAATTATAAAAATGTTAATAATTAAAAGAAAAATTAATAGATAATACTACAAGACAATAGCTAGCCATAGTAGCTTCGTTTTTTTATTAGCCTTGAATTAAATAAAGTATTGGTGGAGAGAAGAAAAGAGCAAGGCTTTTAAAAAACAAGAAGAAATAGCTATAGGAATAAGGTGTACACCTTTTTTAACCATAATGCTAATGGGGACCATTCCTCCTCTTTATCATTAACCGACCGACTTCCCTTCATCAATGTAAACAATTTTAGACTTTTGTTGATATTTTTAAAACTGCTTGATAAAATTTGTATGAGACCACTACTAAAGTATGATCTACCGAACAAAAAAATAATCATTGAAATTGATTTATAATTAGCGGAGCAATCGCATAAGTTTTTCGGTCTTTACCATTTTTAAACTATCTCAAAATTTGAAAGAACGAGGAATACAAAACACGAATTAACTACTGCCAGGCTGTTCGTTTATTGGTAAGAATATGAGTGTAAATACAGCTTAACTAATATAAGTTTATAGTAGCTCTTGGTCAGGTACATTCTAGACTCTTTAAGACACGACAAAAATTTACATTTCTTGCATCAGTAGATAATCAATTCGAATCGTCCATTATAAAAGCAACATTTAAACCAAGATAACTTAGTAACCGCTAATTAAAATCTATCGGATCATTCTAGATTGTGATGCAACTCGCTTTCGGTATCGATACAAAACGCTCAAATGATCGATAGGTATTCGCTGCGCTCACATTTCTAATCAATGATTTAGTGGGGGCGTAAAATATTGAAACGGCTCTAGAACACAGCTTAATTAATGCCTACCTATTTTTGGTATTGAATGCATCTGAGCTTGCAGTAATTATTTCTCCAGTAAGAAAAGCTCGTTAAAGTCAACTTCAAATTTTCTTTTTTTCTTTTCAAGATAACTGTTATAGCAGTATAGCAACGAAATAGCAAAACTCTTTTTTGTGAAAATCATTTCAATTATTTTTTGAGTTGTTATTCATCTTGTTATTCAAATATCTTGCCTTATCTACATCTTATCACACCTAATTAGATTACACACTCAGACACGCGCGCGCAAAACTGTGTATGTATTTGTTCTTCCTCAACCTCACTACGACTGGTCATATTTAGATGAAACCTTCTATGGAGGCAGCTTAAATTTTTCATACCAAAAACATTAGAGTTTCTTCGGGATAGCGAGTAAAACCACATGACGTAGCTAGTCAATTAGCAGGTTTTAAACAACAAAGTTCATTTATCTGCCAATTAAAGTTCCATAGAATTGAAAGTGATTCATTAAGTCTTTACAGAGACACTCGTAATATCCAAAGAAACATTATTAATTTATTCCGTTCGGATATTTATTTCCAACAGCTTTCTAAGTAAGGTCAAGTTGGCGCTGATCTCTTACATAACACGAATCATATTATTATTTATTACACCTTAACATGTTTTATTATGTGTTTTTATGATTTATGTTTAAGAAGTGGCATTACACGGTTATTTCTTCTTTTTCGTGTTAAGTAATATTTTTCCATGTTTTTGAATTTAGAGTTTTTGTGCAGCATTGAGAACTGGATCATTACTGTACAGTAGATTATGAGATTATACTTACTATCAGTCACGTGTCCTGCTCATTTCATCACTTTACAGCGAGAAAAAAACTCTCTCATAGCATCCGTAGCAGAGTCGTAGCACTGCTACGATTTTGCTACGCGCACGTAGGCCGTTATGAAACCGTACAAATATTGCTTGATTTTTTATCGAGCAGTTTGATCCGTGAAATATCGCCCTCATTCATACGTTAGGAATAGGGGGGGGTGGGAGATAGGGGGGTGAAATGTTGACAATGTAAGGTAGCTCATTAAAATTATCTAGTTATACAATTGAAGCCGAATGTACGGTAAAGTTCAACCTACAACTTGTACATACCCACATGCTTGGCGACCTACTTTCGAGGGAGTAGGATCTTATAAGGTAATAGCTTAAAATGAGAACTGAAAAGCGGTCTAATTTCGCCGGTTTGTAACTATTTAGAAGAAGTTACACAATACGTTCTATTATTTCATATTTAAGAACCAATTACATCATAGATGTAATTAATAACAAATTATTTCTTTATTACTAATTACACCCATGAAGTAAGTCTATGATGTATGAGGGTAGTAAGGATAGCAACTAAATAGTTATGGGATTTGCTTCTCGAATTAATAATAAACAGGACGGGTACAGTTTCAAAAGAAAAGAAAATAAGGAAACGACCGTCACTTAGTTTACAACGATCGACACAAAGTAAGTCGCGGCTACAGCTAGTAACTATTTTTTTTTTTCGATAGGCTATTGATCACCATCTCAACTGATCATACAATCATACGGCCTACGATGAAGCTCGCCTGCCTAGGACAAACCGATTTATTAAAGACTTTAAGGCCCGTATGCTACAACGACGCTCAGTCATATGAGTCTCGATTTAAAACTGGTTTTACCCTACAAAAAACAGCTTTAGACACACAGATTATAACTATCGGGAAACGCCCATTCAAGCAGATCAAGTAATATTTAACCTGTTTCAGTCCATATAGTAACTACGCAGTTCTAATGAAGATTATTGTATTCTTGTCACAGGCATCTGTAATTTATATCTACTGTATCACTTCTCACGAATGTACTGTTTGATTTAATTTCTGGCAGTACATACGCGATTGCTAGGCAACGATACACGTGCCCGGAACAGTGTTGCCAATTTCCAGCTCCTCTGTTGCTATTCGAATTAAAACTGTTTCGTAGAAACTGGGATAATTAATGAAACAAGGTAGAAAGCTTGTTATGGGTACTGAATGTAAAATGTTGTTAAAATACCAATAAGTAATACGCTCCTTCGAAAATACGTTGTTTACAATAGATGTTTTTTTTTAAACATTTTAGTGTTTCAATTTTAAATGTTAAAAAGCTAAAAATTGTGCATTTTCTTCTTAACTTTTTTACTAATCTTATTGGGTCCAATAAAGCAGATTCAATAAAAAAACTACCGTAACTGTAATCAGCTGTTTTTATTCGACCAAAGGCTTGTAAATATTTTTCATGTCTTTCTAAGCCATTAACGAAAATTATAAATGAGAAAGTACGAGTATGCTTGTTCGTTCGTTTCTTTGTTACGCTTGTCGCCTCAACTTCTCAACCGATCATCGTCAAATTTTTATTACACGTTGTCAGCGGCACATGACATTTTTTCATCCCAAAAATGTTCCGCAGATGAAACCGCAGGAGCTACTAGTTATATAATAAGCAAGAAAGCTAGTTCGTACAGGCCGAGTAGCTAGCCCTGATGTCAGAGCTCCTAGGCCACCCGTTGGCCTAGGCCACCCGTTGGCCTCTGACATGGCTTGACGATTGTTGTCATAGAACAAACAACCGGGGCCTACAATATAACGTGTCATCCGAGTATGTAATAAAATCCAACGGTTCGTAGCCTGGCAACCCCAGTACTACTGTGTGCGTAGGCCGCGGGTACTTCCTTCCATATTCAATGCACGCGATCGATACGACTATTCCTTCACATTATTTCCTGGAACAGTCCCCAGATTTGCTCGAGCTATAACAAACATAGTGACAATTGACGTTTTAAATTTACTTGGGACTCTAGACAATAAGTTGAAACTGGCCGTTGATATTGATGACTCCCGTTTCAAGCAGCCTTTTTTATTTTTTTATGTAAATTTCAATAAAGCTTTCCGGTTCACTGAATACTACCAGCTAACTAACTAAAGCACAGCAAGAACCAAACATCTATTTGTAAATGGAATCTAAGTAATTAAAACGACTTATTTATCAAACTAAGCTTAGAATCCAGCAACTAGACTAAGCACTACTAACACTATTCGATTGTATATGAAAACTAAATTTCCATTATACCTAACTAAAAGTCCTATGGATGAAATAAATTAACCGCGCGATTTCGTAGGCTGCGTGGTACGTCTACTACGTACCTCCGGTAGCGGGTATAACTCCACTGCGCAATACACTCCGTAATACCAGTCTTCTTCTCAAACATCTCGAGGGTGGATTCTTTGAACATCGGACTTCTCATCAGTGGGAAGCGCGAACTACGCAATATTTAAACATAAATCGTTACGGAGATATTGATTAAAGAGTTTTAGGACTTGTGTGGGTTACATTACGGTTTTTATCGTTGTCAAGCATGTTCAAAACAAACATACTTATTGCTACCAAAAGCGAACAGTTCAAAGCATGCTATTTCTAAACATGTGTTGTGAAAAGATGGTTCGAACTTACAACAATCCATGTACACGCGTCCATTGCTTTCCAACGCTTTTCCTTCGTTACCTCTGTTACTGCAAGTCTTATTACAGTAGGAGTAGTGTAAAGGAACTGCTTCAGTTACAATTATTTTAGTCAACGGTCGGTTCTGTCAAACATCCAAAACAGGGAAACAGCCGGGTGTATTCCATCAGCGCCGCCGGCTGTTTCTCTAAACATAGATAAACATATTTTAAAAAACATTCGAATATTTTTTTAGCACTTTCTGTTCAATGATAATGATTATATTAGCCTGAGAAAGTATTCTCGTTTATTCTTTCTAACAAATACATAAATAGGTAGTTTGCTAGTAACTACATATATGTAGCTAGCAAGCTTATTTACTCATTTGATTATCTACTCGTAGTTGCAGCATTAACTTTTATTGCAACTACTTTAAAAGTTAAACAAAACGTCGAGTTGACCTAAAATAGCGGTAGTATAAATAGCCTGCACCTACGTACTCGTATCTATAACAAATCACAGCCTTCCGTTCCCTTTCCGACCGAAACAATCAATCTCCACATCGACACCACGCTCGCTCGTAATAAAAGAAAGGGAGGAGAATAAGGAATGTTTTGAAAAACATACATATGTTTTGGATTTACATTAAAAAACTACCTAAAATTGTGTTTGTTTTAATAGTGGTATTCAAGATCCATGTGACGTGTCATGACTTTTTGAAACCCGTGATTCAATTAACATTTAGATGAGTTCCATAGTTTTATAGTATGCCAAAAAAATAGGTCTATGATCAGTTCTTAAATTCTGAATTATTTTCGGCATAAGTAAATTGTGTTGCATAACTAATGATACCCACATGTTAGATCAGAAACCCTAAATTGAACTGACTTGAACGTTGTTTACCCGCGCAACACGCATTACGCCTACGACGCGAGGGCGGGAGCCGGGCGGGCGGACGCGTGTTCAATGGAGCCCACCCCGGTCACAGATACAGCCGTAGTAGCTAACTTGGGTGTAGTGATACTCTGCGATATACGCTAGCGTGAAAGGTACAAACTTTTATTAATCTTTGGAAACGGAATTACTTTAGTTTCTTTGAATGGCGTGTTATTACAAAACTAAGTATTTGTACGCATTTTTGCACAGATAAATAAACTAAAAGCGTTTTAAATGATTAGGTATTAAAAAAAACTATTGGCTCTGCCGGAATAATTAAATAATAATTGGTTTCAGCTTTCTAGGAAAATTGGAAAATATTGTTTAGCCAGCACAAATATTAAAAAAAGAAATCTTTAAATCAAAAAATTAACAGCTTATGGCGTCTTTAATAGATTAGGAGACTTTAAATGAATATACCTTTTATTTAGTAGCTACTAATTTCTCTTTTCAAGTGCGGGTACCATGGAAGCGCTTACCTACTTAAAATCTGAGCGAATCTTTATTTTCTTAACACAAATGTTGTCGTAATAAGATTGTCTTGTCAGTAAACATTATCGCCGTTTATCTTGTTTGTTTTGTTATCGTTTCTCAAAGGTGTATCGTAAAAGCTGGGGTTGTTAAAAGTTGGAGGTAACATAAACATTCGCGTTGACTTTCAGCTACTTTGAGATGACGAGTTAGTCAATATTTTCATACATACGAGTAGTATAGTCATGATTGAGGAAAGCTCGTTGTGATAATGCCTTTTTATGTATGTCTGTATATTAGAATAAACTACTAGGACAACTTTAGTCAACATTTATAGTTAGATGATGATAAACTAAACTAACATTTTTTTTCTTGTGACATAAGATATTTGCTTGGGACACTGATATCCTTTATAGACTAACTACTTACTTTACTCTTGTAATGAGTAACAATTCTATTTTAAGAGTCCGGCGATCACTTTAGACTAACTTCGCATTGGCTTAAGGTTTTCTATAGCCATTTCGTCTAGAAGAAGAAGACGAGCGAAGAGAGCGAATAATGATACTAACGAGCTTCTAAAGTTACCTATGGAGTGACAAAGTGCAATTTCTATTTTTTTATGACTTTTGCACTTCTGTAATCATTCTTAAATAACTAAGAATTCCCCTTGTGTTATGAATTCATTTAACAGCTGATGATGTAGACAACCTCCCTATGTAATGGAATTTTTGATTTGTTTTGTCTACCTATTGAAAAAACCAGTCAAAAGTGACCCCTTAAAAATGCGGATATTTTTCATAGCTCTATTTTAGCTTGAGAACGTTTTTAAAAAAACCAAGAACATAGGGGCGGAGATATTGTTAATTTAATTGTACATGCTAAATTTCATCATAATCAGACAAATGGTTTTCAAGAAATTTGAGTAGCGCGTTTGTATGGACATTTCAGAGCGTCGCGGCCCTCTTAAGCTAGTCCAGATAAAATTGTTACGAAAAATCGAAGTACAGCATCGCTATGATGTTTTTCTCTTAATTTTATTTTACAGCTACATAATATAATGTAATGTAAGTATATTTTATAGGTACGTATGCTTCAATTCTAACTCAAAAGGAACGAAACCAAACCCCGCTAGCTACCAAAAGCACATCAGAGACAGACCGACTGTCGCCCGTCGACATAAATCATAGAATAATGGAAAGTCAATAGGTTTGGCGAACGGCTTTTATGAATATTACATGAGCAGGCATTGTACCGTTCCGTGTATTTACTCGTAACGTCGTTGAGCTACGACGGTAGCCATATTTCAACGGATCAATTAGTAAACGCTGCCACCAATGTGTTGGCTTCTGTAAATAGACGGACAAGATAAATCGAAAAGACGCCGTTGATTAACTACGCATTAAGAAAATACTTTTGTTCCCTTGCGTAAAGGGTTCACGTGATGCAAAGATGATGGAAAAATCACTACCAGCAAAAAACTGCGATGGATGTTGACAAATAGCACTGGCAAAGGAAAATGGTAGAAACAAATAAAAGCTTTTACAGAATTGATAGGTTAATTGGGCTCAGACTAAAGAACTCAATTTGCAAGTCCATAGTAAAGACAGCCTCACAATCTACTTGTAGCCCGTACATAACATAGGGTGAATTACAGCGGTATATTTAGACGTGGGTAGTTAGGCATCGTGTGCCACCTAGGGCAAAGCCTTTTAAACGTCGCCGTCAAGGTTAATACTCTTGAACGTCGCCTATTTACCTTCCTATTTGTGTATCAAAAGCCTAATGCTTTTAACGACAATGTTCACCCAAAAAATCGCCTACTTTTGTGTTTACTTATAATACTATATTCAATAATCGTTTAAGCTTAAAATAAAAGTATGAGTACTTCCAACATTTTTGTTGTTTGTTACTTTTTTAAGCAACATACATAATCTTTTTACTTTTTTCGACTAGAAGAGGAGAATCTCTCTTTGACATTTAAAGTAGATATAAATAAGCGATGATAGCCTAGCCGGAGAAGGCCCGCCTCTCAAGCCAGAGGGAGCGGGTTCCAACCCAGCTGACAGCACACACCAATTTGTTAGTTGTGTGAACATAAGTGCGTTTTGTATGTCATCTGCTACATGACCGGAGCCCGGTGTATGGTGACTATCACATTAGGGACTGAATATCGTCCGGCGAAGTGTGGGTGTTGTACACATCTGCCAGCCCCCTCGGGGGAAAGGCGTGACGATATGTTATGTTATGACGATATGTTTGGTACTATTAGTATTTATATTACTTAGATAGTATAAAATGTTTGGGGGCTGAGCTACCCACGTCCGTAGGAGTGTACTCTATTCTGATTCCCTACACGTGGTCCCCGGGTAGTGCTAACCGGGTAGCAAACTCTGGTGGGAGGCTTCGGCCGTGGCTAGTTACCATCCACCGGACCAAGCCATGCCGTGAAATGACCTAGTCGTGTTTCGGGATGTAGTCCGGTGTAACCGTTCCGAAGACGGGTCTGAGCAGTAGCGCACTTGTAGCGCCTCACTCAACTGCCGTCTTTGTACTTCTGCACTCTAGTAAACTTCAAGGCTAGAGTGAATAAGTACCTTATAGGTCGTCGTGCTCCATCTTAGACCACAACGTCGCTTAACATCAGGCGAGTTGGTGGTCAAACGCCGACCTATTATACATAAAAAAAAAAAAAATGTTAATACTAGTACTAATACTTTACACTAGTAAATATACATAATATTTGTAATGTGTATATATACTTGTACGTATGATCAGAATTAATATTCTTCGACATGGTGTCACGCTTCACGTATATGATCGCCAAACAGAAAGCTTTTACCATAAGTTTCATATTGAATATTTTTACAGGAAAACGAAGCATAACTTTTCCCCAGCCTCTGAGGCGTAGGCCGAGACCACTCCACTCTAATAATGTTAACAAAATATTTACACAAAAATTATAAATGCGAAAGTAACTTTGTATTTTTTTGTCCATTTCATTAGAGGCTATACCTTCTCACATCTATGAAGTTTGCTTAGATATCGGAAATTGTCCACGTCGTAACAAGTAAGTAAAAATCAAAAAAATTACTAAAAACTCTCCGACACCCATTTTCTTCAAACATAGACAAGAACCCTCCCGACTAATTCACCTTTGAAACGAAAAAAAAAAACAAAATCAAAATCGGTTCATCCGTTCGTAAGCTACGATGCCACACACACACACACACACACACACACACACACACACACACACACACACACACACACACGTCAAACTTATAACACGGCGTCATTTTTGGGTCAGGGTTTAAAATGGAAGAAGGACTCTTTTTTAACACAGAAAAAGCTCCAAATAACGCCGCGTAGCACACCTTAATATTAAGTAATCCTAAGGTTGCCTAGAAGACATCGCTTTTAGTGATAAGGCCGCCAGTTGTTACACTATAGAATAAGTGTTATTATAATTATTCTCTTGTTTTTTTTTTGTTATTTGTGGTGTGAACAATAAAGAGTTTATCTATCTATCTAATTATCATCAACAGCAATTTCTATGAACACTATATCAGATATTTTTTCTGTGACACATTGTTTCTGATCCTGTGTCATTAAATAAACAGAAAATGTAAAATATTAGGTCCTTACGTATGAAATTAGCGTTTTGTCGTACTGATCAATTTGATCTGAAATATCTCCTCTTTGGTTAAGAATTCGAAATTCAAATTAATAAATTCATTTAGCTGGTTTTTTTTTCTTTGGAATACAGTCATTTATTTGTTATTTTCCTCATTATTTTTTCTTTGGCGTCGCTTATTACCGCGCAATGGAAAACATGAAATATCGGTATATTTACGAGTACGAGTTCTACCGTGGCACCAGTGCTGCAGAAACAGCTCGAAGAATTAATGATGTGTACGGCGCTGGTGTCGCTAAAGACAGCATGGTACGTTTTTGGTTTCAACGTTTTCGTTCTGGAAATTTCGACCTTAAGAACCAACCCCGTGGACGGCCGGAGATCAAAGTGAAAAACGAAGAATTAAAGGCTATTGTGGAAGCGGATCCATCACAAAGCACTTCAGAGATAGCAGCAGGCTTCGGGGTAAGTGACAAAACTGTATTAATCCACTTGAAGCAAATCGGGAAAGTAAAAAAACTCGAACGATGGGTACCTCATGAATTGAGTGAATCGAACTTGCAAACACGGGTCGCCTGCTGTGTTACTTTGCTCAACCGACACAATAATGAAGGGATTTTAAATCGAATCATTACTTGTGATGAAAAGTGGATATTTTACGATAATCGAAAGCGCTCATCGCAATGGCTGAACCCTGGAGACCCAGCCAAATCCTGCCCTAAACGAAAATTGACTCAGAAAAAGTTACTTGTAAGTGTTTGGTGGACTAGCGCCGGTGTCGTTCACTACAGCTTTCTTAAATCTGGCCAAACGATTACGGCAGATATCTATTGTCAGCAACTGCAAACCATGAAGGAAGAACTAGCTGTTAAACAACCGAGATTGGTCAATCGCTCTAGGCCACTGCTGCTTCACGACAACGCAAGACCACACACTGCACAACAAACAACCACTAAGGTAGCTGAGCTACAATTGGAATGTCTGCGACATCCACCGTACTCCCCGGACCTTGCTCCAACAGATTACCATTTCTTCCGGAATTTGGACAACTTCTTACAAGGAAAAAAATTCCACTCCGATGCAGCAGTCCAAACCGCCTTCAAAGAGTTTATTGATTCTCGCCCCCATGGTTTTTATAGTAAAGGGATCAATGAACTACCCATAAGATGGCAAAAGTGCATAGATAACAACGGTGCATACTTTGATTAATTAAATATATTTTACAAAAAAAAAACGACTTTTTATTCCTCCCGTACAAAACGCCAATTTCATACGTAAGGACCTAATATTAAAACAGGTTTGTGGAAAGCCAGTCGTAACAATTTAGCTTACGTATCGCCATGAGTTTTCCAAATGCAAGAGCGCGTTACGCAATGGACATTACCAGTAGATGGCAGATGGCCACTTTCCATCGCGAGGGCAATTTGGTATTACTTCCTTCATCCGATGATAGAACATGGTGTGTTCTGAGCTATAAATACTGCAATTAAAAAAAAACAAACCAAGTTCAATTTTTATATGGGTTTTTTAACACTTGGATGGATGGATTAAGCAGATCAAACTAACTAAGATTGCCTGGAAGAGATCGCTTTTAGTGATAAGGCCGCCAGTTGTTACACTATTTAATAAGTTTTATCATAATTTTTCTCTTGTTATTTTTGTTATCTGTGGTGTGAACAATAAAGAGTTTATCTATCTATCTATCAAACCAGCTTTTCTCAATAGGACAGGCTAAGCAATGTACGGTAGAGTAATTGGGATTGGTGACACCAAATCATTAGACAAAATTTTAAATAAATCTATAAATTAATCAATCAAGTTTTTTTTTATAAGTACTTTCATTTTTTAAGCACAAAAAAAACTTGGATTTATTTATAGATATATTAATTGATGGACTTATTTTAGAAAACATTAAGTCTTAGGTAAAATTAAAGGTTCTGACATTTCCTATAGCCAAAACCAAGGATAGATGGAAGCGAGTGAAGAAAATCACATAAAAACATGTATTCTACCCACACCTCCACCTAACAGTACATACACATTTTGCCGTGAAAATGCAAAACATTTTCGAGTCACAAAATTAAACTAAGTTAGGAATTCCGTGTGCGCATCCGGACGTCAGAGCGTCGTAACAAAGGTTATGTCGCTAGTACTATGGATCGATAGAGGCGGTGAGTGGGGCGCGGGGTTACAGCGGCGTTTCAGGGGGTCACGGGGGGTCCGGGGGTTTCAAGGCTACTAGTACGAGTACCATTGCGTATCAGCCCGGGAGGGGTCGGGCTCGGTGGAGAGGAGCGCAGGGGTTAACTCAGATATTTACTTACGAGGTACTTACCTAAGTCTGTATGTCCGCGACTGTTTGACCTATCCCAATAAAGCTTTGCTTAATGATAGCAAAGATTAAGGTAGTTTCAATATTCCAATATTCAATTTCACAATATTCAAATGTAAACATTTGTACTGTGAAGAAGGTGGCTACGCAACTTTTTACGTTTATCGACCATTTTCCTTGAATTTAAAGCCACCCCTGGAATTTCGTAGAAAGGGGTTTGTAGGCTGTACGAAGGACTTCAATATAGCTTACCGACTATTTTTCTGATTACCGGGACTTTGACTTCGTGCCATCCGTAACACGACAACGCAACTCGACCACAACGTCGCTTAACATCATGCGAGTTGGTAGTCAAACGTCGACCTACTCTACATAATAATAAAACTACCGCTAGCTGTTGCCAAAGAACTGGATTGATATTCCAATATACGAGCACAAAGGCATCCAAACAAACAGACTCCTGTCATTGACATTTCATACTAATCTTGTGGCAGGTCTCCGCGGAAGACATTACGCCGCATCTACACGCCAACAAAACCAACTCGAACAGATTGCAATACTTTCACTCTCGACAATTAGCGGCAACCTGCCGGCTCTAATGGCGAGCGCAAGGTGCGCGAGCCAGGCGGCAGTCTAATTCTAATAAAATTGTTAACACATTTGAGAACTCTCATTAAATAACACTGACGATAACTGCGTAAAAGATTCGTAAGTTGCGTAGGGCGGGGGCGCACGGGGCGCTGGGCGGCTTAAATTAAAATTATGGGTGGCCAGGCTGCCGACACGAACTTAATACGAAACATATGTACATTTTCGCAGGCTCCTTGCCTCATGCCTTTGACATTCCTACTCGTTGGATTTTGTCTCGCAAACATCGTTTAGTATCGCTAACAGTTACTCCTGCCCAAATAGCAAAAACTAAGAAAGAATACACTGACTAAAAAACGTTTTAGATATTGAACAATCAAAGTTAAAAAAAATCAAGTACCTATACTCACTCACCTTCACTTGTATTTTGTACCAAGCAACAAAAGCCTTGATAAGATCTTTTTTCCGCGCCTGTTGAAGAAATCACACGTAGACAAGTAATTTAGTGAAAAAGACTCTCTCGGGTGGCTCGGGGCAACGACCTTCGAGAGAATCAAAGAGATTTACATCTGAAGTGTTACCTAGCTGGTACCTGAAATTCTACCTACCACGGTTTTTATATCCCTGAGTATACTATTTGCTTCGCTAGTAAATGTCGCAGGTGAAACATGAACGAGACTGGCACAGGGCCGGGATGAGTGACGTACCTAGAGAGGCCCAGCAGTGGGAGACTACGGGCTGACAATAATTATGATGATGAGCGGGAAATAAAATCATGTACTAAACAATAGCTAAATTTAAAAAAAACAAATTTGACAATATTTAAGCTCAATCTGCAACTGCGATCGAGAAGCACAGACCTTGCTTACTCCATTTTGTAGAAAATCTTTGAAACCTTCAAAACTTTGCACGTACAATCGACGTATAAAATCAATGAGTAAAATCAACAGATCGTACGAGTATATACTCAACCCACAGCTAAGAGCACAGCCTCGGTCTCGGGTGCTTTTAGAATTTACTTTCTGCACCTTGTTATTTTAGCAACGATTTTTCTTTTCTTTAGGATACTTTCCCAAGGAAAAGAAATCGCTGATTGCTTTCAAAAAACACACAAACTCTTTGACTTTAAAATGGGTTTAGTTGTTCAGTCGTGAAAACGTAACAATAGTCATATGTATGTACTTAGAACCAGACAGACCTTTGCATTTTGAGACAAAGTACCAAATGAAAAATATACAAGTACTAGATTATTCGAGAAATAGTAAAAGCCGCTTCCAGCGTCCGCAGAAAAATAAGAGGATATTTCGATTTAACAATTAAATGAGAAGCCCAAACGAAAATAAAGGACACGTGTTTCTGTCGGCTCCCAGATTTTCCGAGAAAATCTAAGAACCGCGTCCATCGACTGCGGAAAAATAATATGACATTTAAGTGAAACAACTGAATGAGAAGTCCAAACGGAACGAGGCGACGTTTCTCGGCTTCCAGAGAAACTTTTGAATTAGGATTTTCCGAGAAAATCCAAAAGCCGCGTCCAGCGACCGCGGAAAAATAATAGCGCACAATAAACCATTTATAGTGATCGTAAACGTGGACGCATAAAAATCGTTTTACACCAGTTTACGAGGCGCGCGCTTCCTGGTGCAGTCACTTTCGCGGGCGGCGGCGCAGGCGCAGGGGGCTATTCTCGCGGCCACGATATGTTGAGCGAGACGATGAATTGGCACCATGTCTATTTGTTGAGGTTGTGGACGCAGTAGACCTATGTCATATAGATTTGTTATTTTCTATACCTACTGTAGATTACTCCAAGATGACGATGAAAGAGATGATTTGATTATAGAGACCTAGATATCTGAACCTTGATAATTAGTGTTTAATCCTTATGCAGATACGTACTTCTAGGAACTATTTTCAAAATTTTGCATGCTTTTAGAAGTGAAAGGACAACAAGAAACACAGGACAACAGGAAAGGGTTGTAGGTAATAATAATTATAGAGCTATTAGTTAGTTTCGTCTAAGCATTGTGGTACAATGTAGTAGCCAGTTGTATCGTGGCACATAAGGATCGATTGGAGATGAAAATAATATCGTTTACGCGAGAATAAGGCCCCAAGCGCACCGGCTTGCCATCGTCAGCTTTTCACGGCTTTCCTCAGAAACACATACCCGTCCCGCTCTAGCGTCTAACTCGCTCGCGTAAGGTTCGACGACCGGGGCAACGAGCGCGCGAAAGTACTTTCACTGCGCCGGCGCATGCGAGTCTAACGCTCGGTTATTGTAACGCAAGTTTGCGTCTTTTGCGAACGAGGGAATGCGTTTAGCAGACTAGCTAGGATAAAGATTATACCATGATCTTTAAAGTGTCATAAGCGCGCCACGAAAGCATAAGTTTTACCCGAATTAGAGAGCCAAACAGAAGAAAATCTCTGTGCGTTAGAAAGAAAAGTCGAATTAGTCTGTCGTTTGTATGGGCTCTTAAACTGGCTAAATATTAAATACCATTAAGTACGTTCCCTTTATGCAAATGAAAATTTCAATCTATTAAAATTAAAGTTATCTGTATTTTTTATTCGAAGCTGTTAAATTATTGGCATCTTTAGGCTCATGAATTATTCATCTGCAACCTTACAAGAGCTTACAATTTTCTTTCTTAAATTTTGGCTCCATACGTAGTATGTATAAAGCCGGTGTCAAGCTTTTGATTAAACAAACATCATCGCGTTAATAAACAGCTACGAGTAAGTATGGGTGTTTTGTGCATCAGTCAAAAATCACACGCAATTTTTTTCATACGATCGTTCTGATAGCAGGACTAGTCAATCGACTTATTCAAAATTCATCTTAACTTTTATCCCTGGCTCATAAGGCGTTCTTTAGGCTATGTCGCCTAAACGCGCCCGCGAGCTAGCAGAGCCGGGTGTCGCGGCGAAATGGCTTCTACGATAACAACAATTTAGATGTTAAGTAGTCGTAACTCATCTAGGAATGCGCCTTAGTCGCCTTGTCTGCTCACCTCGCCAGCCGAGGACTGAGAGCCGAAGAGAGCCGAGGAGAGCCGAGGACTCGTTAATGAGCTTTTGTTGTAGAACAATAGAAGACTATTACTTTGGGAACCGCTTTTGTACTTGTAACCGCTTTGTATCGAAGTGATTTCTAATGTACTTAAATAGGATATCGGAAAGCGTTTTGCAAAAACATTTATACAATAAGCTAAAACGGAGTTTAGACTTCCAATCTGTGACTTTAAGTGACTGCCAAAACTACCAGCAATTAGTAATTTTTTAAAGTTGAGTGTTTCAAAAGTCAACTTCAGTTACTTTTATTTCGTCGATATTAAAAAATTGTTTATTTGAAAGCTTTATTTTGTATGCTTAAACCCAAGTTCGTCAAAACATGACCAGCTGATTAACTCTTTTAACCAACTATTCAATGAGTTAAATGTCAAAAATAGTTGTTAAATAAATGTTGTTAATCCTACTGATATTATAAACGCGAAAGTTTCATCCATCCATCCATACAGGATGGATGGATGGATGTCTGTTACTCTTTCACGCCAGAACGGCTAAACAGATCTGGGTGAAATTTGGCACAGAGATAAATTATAGTCTAGAATAGCACAAAGGATACTTTATAACCGCGGGGCGCTGCTAGTGTTGAATAAATGATCGTTAGGTTCACTTTCAGTAAATATGGGTAATAAGTCAGGTTGTCAGATTTATTCGGAACACTTAAAATTGATATTTGGATAATTTGGTAACAGTTAAAATATTGAATGCACCTGCTTAGTAGAAATGCGAGTTTTCTCGAAAGAGATGGCTATCGAGATAGATATTACATAATCCACAGACAATTTACGTAGTAAGAAAACAGCGAGTTAAATTACAGCATTCATAGTGGCCTTATAATAAAACGCCACTGGAAATTTTTACCGTACTTACCTACTTTTCTTCACTCAACTTGTTTTGTTCTGTCATCGTAGTCACAATTGTGAATTATTTAGAATTACCCTATCTTAGACAAAATTGAAGAAAGGCTCAGAGATGCACTGAGCTCTTGGAAGTTGAGAGTGCTGTAATTCAAACCAAATCGAATATTTCGTAAATCTGTATAATTGAATCCAATATAAATTTACGACAGTTGGTGTATACTACCTTTTATGTACACATGATGACATGTATAACATTATTAAATTTTAATTGTGGACAATGGATTGCTTACTTGAATATCGTATCGTTAGTATAAATAAGAAAAAAAAAACAATTTTTTTGCTTGGCTAGTAATTTTATGTAATGCTAGCTACTCTATTTGTATTAGGCTAATCCTGTAAAAATAGACGTAATGAGAAATAAATAAATAAATGTAGTATCAAATTATTTAAAAATATTCGTAGCTAAAAACAAAACTGTAGAACTGATTTTAGAAAATAATAGCCGGTGTTAATCTGAGAACAATTTAGACATTGTTCACTAAACACTAGCTGACAGGCCTTGCTTCTCACGGGCTTTATGTGAAGCCTACGTTTTGTTTATTACTTTCTCTAAGCACCATCATAATCTTCGAGCTTTTTTCCGAATGCTCTTTTTTCCTGGTCGTTTTGCGACAGTAATTGTTAGAAGCATCCGAGCTGCATAATTGACGTCGTGCAGCGCATCAGCCGGAGGCACCAGTGAAAGCGGCTCCGTCACGAGCGCACGCGCACCAGAGCTCAGTGCACAATGCAGTTCGGGCTATCCTACTATATTGGCGAGGTAATTGATTACTTGGCTGTGATTCATTGGTTATGTCCCTTTCCAACACAATTCACAAATAGAAAGGTTTGTCGATGGTTTTTAAGAAAACCAGAACAAACTGAAAAAGTACATAAAGATAACAGCTAATTCCTAGGGTTTGTTTATTTAAATTTGCTTAAATTTTGTTGATGTCCTTCCTTGTCCTTGTCAAATATGTAGATAGAAATCACAAGCTGTTTTAGTAAGTAAATATGCGTCAATTGAAAGTTAATGATTGGGTCTAATGTTGAAGTAAGTGTTTTTTTGGCATGCGTTTGACAGTGGTCAAACGCATGCCCAGTCTGTTGTAAAAACTCGCCTGATGGGACATGATCGAAGGTGTAACACGCTTTCCTAGATACTGATTCTAAACTTTATCCAAAATGGCCCATGGGTTCCCGGTCCTTTACTTTCCTTCTATAATGCACAATGCTTATTGCATTAGTTTCATGAAATTGTCATAATTACGACTTGTTGCGACTGCAGCGCGATGGCATGACAGTCATGACTCCTCGCTTCCGTAATCGGGTAAAAGTGCCAATTATACGTATAATCAACTTGTGTAATGTGCAAGACATTGTTTTTTCTCGAGTTAATACACTTGTGTAATTGTTTAATCCATTTTCAAGTTAGCAACTAAGTATGTCTTTAGTTTTTTATTTAAACTCTTGTACACCATATTTATAATTACAGTAAATTTACATATGTACAATGCAAAAATACATGTATATGTATGTATGGATCTAAACTAGCTTGCGAACTCTTAGGTTTTTTTTTATTAATTTAAAGGATAACACTATTTAACTAGGTACTTAGGAACTCAGTAATAAATTTCATTTAGGGGAATTTGGCGTCACACGTTTTGTGCATTTACCAACGTCAAGGATAGTACATATTTTACAGATGATGGAGTGATGATGAAAAGGTGATAATGACGATGATGAATCTCTCCCCTTACCTCATTTCAGTAAAGTGATGGATATTTCACTGAAAATGTAAGTGGAGTTTTGTAGAGAACACGAAAGGTCACGTGTCGCATTGTTTGTATCATTTGCCCACACTCGTGCACCATAACGAACCGATAAAGGTAAATAATCCACCATTATTACACTCGAATAATAACAAGATTTATAAAATAACACTTTATATATAATTATAAATTACGACACCTTTTCGCACCAAAAAACCGTGTCGCATCTTTGCAGAATAATGTTGGCGGTACATGTGTGAATTACGCTGCCTTGGTATTCAGAAGCCCTGAAGTTATGCTTAATTAGAACTTACCAGGTACAAGCTTTTATTGTACATACAAAAAACCGACAATCATTGCTAAGACCATCTCGATTACCAGCTTTCAAACAGAGAAAACCGTAAAGATCTATTCGTTTGGGGGTTATGATGCCACAGACCAACACAGTCACAGATACACAAGTCAAACTTGTATCAACACGTTTTTTGTATTCAGGGTTAAAAACCTGTTAGCGATAATGAAACGCAAAAACCAATAATTACTTTCATATTATGATGAACTTTTCGTCAAATTATTTAGGAAATTCCTGAATAGTTTTACAAATAGTTCCAACAACGCAATCACCTTAAAGGTTAGCAACGTATCTGTGATGCCCCTGGTATTACAGGTATCTATAGGCAACGGTGATAGCTTACCATCAAACGGCCCGTTAGCTTTTTTGCCACCTATGGCATAAAAATAGCCTGAAAACACAAATGAACGGGTACCTACGTGTCTCAGTAGTAAATGGCACGATCGAAAAAAATCATTCAGCAAACACGTAATGACGTCATCTTCATCCGTCTCTTTCGAACTTGTCCTAAATGACTTATTTCGGTCTTGCTTAGGCATAGATTGACGTCACTACGTGTTGCTGAATGCTATACCTGGCGGAGTATATTATTGTACCTTATTAAATGGTAACATCGAACTCTGACCATGTATTACGTAATATGAATTATTTATGGGCGAGTGAATACATCAAAATACCCTACATTTAACTACAGCTGCTTATTTTAAATTCCACACTGACTGGCTGACTGAAAATCAGTGATGCCATTATTATAATGTGCAGTTGCGCGCGCGCATGATCCTATACAATTTGCGAGCATTTTAATGAATATTTAATGATCATCGATACTATACACTATCGATTTTACGAGACGGGTATATCCATTTTATATATTATTGGATTTTTATTAATGAGAAGTCTATTTTTGATTGATGCGTTCGAGGTTTGTTGATTAATATTGTTTTAATAAATTGAGGCTATTAATCTAGATTTGGCTTTACATTTTATTTCGAGAGCGTACCGCAGTGGTTTGGTGTTACAATGTACCTATGTAGGTCATTTAGATGACCACTATTTTTAATCTTTCAAAAAGGAGGAAGTTCTTAATTCGACTGTATGTATGTTATGCAATTATTCCGCCAATTGTGAATAAATTTTAATAATTCTTTTTTTGTTTGGTAGACCATGCTTTACAGGTTGTCCCATAAAAAAATATCGGAATCGGTCCAGCAGTTTTAAAAATTAAAGTCTAAAAATTGTTTACAAGGATGACGAAAATTACAGGATGTGAAATCGGTTTTTAAACTTTGCTTTTTTTTGTTTTGGTTTTGCTGTGGTTTATTTCTTATCTCAAAAAAAAACATAAGGAAATAATGTAAAAAATATCATTTTTTTTTTTGAGATAAGAAAAAAACCAACTCGCATTATTTAACTGATGCGATACACTTCATTAAGTTTTGGTAATTTTTACATGACTGTACATAAAGTTGTAGGTATTATTTACATGCCTGTACCTACGTCTTCTAGTTCCAACGACTTCTGAACTTATAAACCGACTTAACGATTTTTTAGCTAAAATCCTTACAGATGACTTACACAGCGCCTAGTGTTATTTTTCAATTATAATTCCACTTAACATCTATCAAACCACCAGCTCGCTCCGCAATCTTCGGCGGTGAAATGAAAGATTCCGTAATAGTCTTATATCGTAACCCTTTCATCTACAAATCAAACATATCCCGTTTAAATATAGAACTAAAAGCTCTATCCGATGCACTTGTTGCTTAACTAGGTACACTTCAAAAGTGTACCACAATAACAAGGAGTATTTAGTGGCTGTTTCCACGGACGGGTATGACGTCACACCCGTCCTGTCACACGCGCTAGTGTGACACGATCAGTTAATGCCAGCTGTAAGCAATCGTGGCCTAAAACATTATTGTTAAATATATTTGTTGTCAAGTTTTATTAAAAGTTAGTTTTGGTTTATCTGCTGGAGGCGATGGAAACGCTCTTGGAAATTGCTATTTACCCTACCAACCATGTTTTCGTTCATGCGTTTATTTTCAGATTAGTTTTAATCCAGCAAAGCTTTCTGTTTCAAAATCAAAGCATGCCTCAAACTGTTTCAGTTCCTTAATCCAACGACCAACTAACACTCTTCACATAAAGAGATTCATGTCTTTAAAGAACTTCATCATCATTAATTATTAAAACTATTACATAGATTAATTTGAGCCCCCTTTAACTTTAACTCTGTTTAAGCCACAGTTTACGCAGCAGTTACTGCCGTGCTAAGCCATAGACAAACAGCAATTACTACAGCACAAGCCATTGCCAAACAGCAGTTACTATCACGCTAAGTCATAGCCAATCAGCAGTTACTACAGCGCAAGCCATTGCCAAACAGCGGTTACTACCGCGCTAAGCCATAGCCAGATAGCAGTTACTACCGCGCTAAACCATAGCTAAACAGCAGTTCCTACCGTCCTAAGTCATAGCCAGACAGCAGTTACTACAGCGCAAGCCATTGCCAAACAGCAGTTACTACCGCGCTAAACCATAGCCAATGAGTTGTTAGTACAGCGCTAAGCCTTAGTAATAGGCCAGGAATCCTCCTGAAGCGCGCCGGCACGTGTTAGCCGCGGGTTCGAGTCCCGGCTGCGGTTATTTGCGGAAAATAGGTCAAACCGAGCTCAAGTTAGCTGCAAGAACGAATACAAAAAGAGTAAAGCGCGCGGGGCGGGCGCCGCGCGGCTGGTTAGCGGACGCGCTTAACTGATGGTTAACTTTGACGTTTCTTTCTACTTCGCTGAATAGATAGAGATGGGTCTGACTATACATTTTTATATCGTAGAATTTTTTGTGTGTGCTTGGAAACTATTTATTACATTCTGTTTTATTGCTTTTTACGTCATGATTTTTATATAAATAAGCAAAGATTAAAAATACTAACTTATTTTAATTTAAACAACTACCTGCCCCTCAATTTTTTTTTTGTTTTGTTACTAAAACAGTTATTTATGATATGTAAAGTAAGTAGATTTGTAACAAATCCACTCATTAAATTTTTCCGCAAATACGTTCAGCTACCAATTTGCGAAAGTAAATTTATTCCAACACAAATAAAAAAATCACATTAGAATCACTTTTTGCTTTTGTGGCCAATTAATAAAGTAAATTAAATACATAAAATTATATCCAAATAAACAACAATATTAGTGATCAAGAACACAATGTTATTTACAACAGATCATTATAATTTGTGCAAATGTTTGTACGGAGCAGGTTCAGACGATCAAGGTTGATAAAAGAATAGTGGACGGCATTGGTAACATACTCATATACATATTGTTTGTTTATACATACTACATGCGGAAGTGTTGCCTTGCGGGACCAGTTAGCCTTATATGTTAACTCGATACATTTATTATGTCTTTATATGTACATTTTAAAAGCTGACGACAGGTTTTTGATCTTGAAATTTAAAACCGTAAATGTTTTTTTTTAATCCTAGGTCTTATATTTCTATATCTATATGAGTACGACTTTATGTAAGTGACATATTTAGGTATTTACTTTAAAAGGTTTTTGTAGTTGACATAAAATTGCATATGTATATTTGCCTGGTACAAGGACGAATAAATTAAATTAAGTATAATGTTTTATATGTAAGTGCAAGACAAGTTTATTTAATAGTAAGTATGTAGTTACAATAAAAGAGCAAGACACAATTAGGTTTCAACTCATAATAAATGTAAGATAAAACACATTTGCACAATAACTATCATTATGTACATATTTTTTATCTTACCTTAACATTCATAATGTATGTAGTTTTTAGGTAGGGTCAAATGCGTCTGTGGGGCATTTGCGTCTTTCGATAATTACTGATAAAACCCTTCACAAATCAGGCAACTAATGCCATCTTGCCCAGATTATTGCAACTGAAGAAAAAAATATGTAGGTAGCGCCTAATTTGTGAAGGGTTTGTCAGTAATTCTCGAAAGCACAATTTACAATGTACAATTTTAGCAGTGGCTGTAAATACAAACATAATTTTAATTGTCAATATCGTCTTCGGTTACATCTGCTGATCGTTTTTGACTCTAAGATAAGGATTAATCAGTCGATTAGCACACAGCAGTTTTGTAGAACCGAACTCATTAAAAAATGTATTCAGCACCACAAAAGACACAAGGTCTTTATTATAAAAACATAAAATAATGTTAAAATATGATACTTAATATAAAAACCATACTTATTATAAAATCGACAATTTGTCTGTCTGTGTGTGCTTTCCACGGCTAAACGTCAGAACGAATCTTGAATAAAATTGATAATAAGTTACAGTATATCACAATGAAGGTTTTTGGATACCATTTTCTGAAAAAAAAAAACGCGAACGAAGTCGCGAGTGACAGCTAGTAAAAGTAATGCATGTTAATAATTTGGTGACATCCTAAGCGAATTTAAAAAGCCGAAACAATTAATATCAGTTTGTAATATGTAATCTGTAAATGACGTTGTCAAGTGTATAGTAGTTATTCCTAAGACACGAATAATTGAATTGAATGAAGTGTGATCTTTCTCCCTTATCCTAGAGTTAACCAGGCGTTAACGCAGAGTTCAGTAGCGGCGGGCCCGTCGGTGCATCGGCCCGGTTACGCAACCGCTATTTATACCGCGCCTAGCCGCGGTTCCGGAGCTCGGGGAAGGATTTAAGACCTGATTGCGACACAGTTCTAGTTGATAGAACACACTACTAATCATAGTAGTAATCATAATCATAGAACACACTACTAATCATAGTAGTGTGTTATCCTCTCTAGGAGAGAATGACAAGTGCAACATTCTCTAATCAGAAGACGATAGGATTTCTAAGTTTATAGCTGCCTAGCTTATCCGCGACTACGTGCGCGTTTATTCTGAAAATAGTATCCGAAAACGTTTCTCGTGAAATACTGTAAGTACCCAATTATCAAATTTCATTAAGACCCGATCATTCAAGCCTACAAACAGACAGAGAGACATACTTTCGATTTTATAATATTAGTATGGATTAGTTGAAACTCTTTTATTTCACTTCCGCTGCTTCGCTTGTGTTTCATTTTCCATTTCAATCGCTAATTGTATAGGTTGTTACTAATAAAAAATATCTAAAATCGATTAGGTAGGTATTGTTGGCGATTATCCCCAATTTAAAAACACGACAAACTTTACGCCCTTATAAATAAACATGTTATTTAGCCTCGAAATAGTTGGTTTTGTCTTCGATCAAGTTAAAAATTAAAAACAATGAAAAAGACAAAACACTGTATAACTATTTTGTAGCTATACAACGTTTATTAGTAAGGAGGATGTCTAGATCAATGACAAATCATTTGAAATACTATATGTGGCATCCACCACCTCAAGCCTATTCTTATCAATAGAAAACAACACTAAACATCGTCACGCCTTTCCTCTGAAAAGGATGGCAGAGGTGTAATACAACACCCACACTTTACCAGACGATATTCGGTCCCAAATGTGACAGGGGCGAGCTTATCGCCATACACCGGGCTCCAGTTACGTCCATATGTCCAGATGACATACAATACGCACACAATGAGCAAATTGGTGCGTACCGGCTGGGATTGAACCCGCTCCCTCTGGCTAGTCATTAGATGACAAAGATTCACTTACGAGTATAAGGTCCTACATCCATTCTTCTATCTGCCGATCATATAAGTATACCTAAGTACTTGCTTACTCACTATTATTCTCATCCAATGAAGTTGTGTCGCCCACTTCAACGTTTTATTGTCATAACCAAAGTGTGCTTAAAAAATCTTACATGGAGCCAAACCTAGTCAAGGTTTGGCTCTATGTAAGATGTTTGTGAAGCATATCATAGTCATATATAAGCACACTATAGTCTGTCTGTTTTTATCTGTGTTATTGGAAATACTCGTAACATCCCTTACAAAGCAGACAATTTTCATGACATTATATTGTAGGGAATGCTTTGCACTCCGAAGTGCTGATATCTTACGGATATTTTATCGGAATCTGTTGTGTAGGATAACAAACTTTATTAATAACTCCTATTGTTATGCGTTATAATAAAAGAATACTGACCAACGAGCATTAGCGAGCAAAGCATCTCTGCTTCAATTTTGACAAAAATGCTTTCGTACGTCCGAATTCTGTCTGGATCCCTGACTCAGCAAAACAATCTGTATAATTAACGAACCTGCTCACAAAATTTCACGAGAATCGATTGAGGAATGCGTCGTGTAGAGAAGGACAGAAGCCGGCCGCTCACAGGGCCACTAGTAATACATCCACCAGTGGGCTAAGTTTAGACATTGGGACTCACGAAATCTATTTTTGCACAAGCTTGTTGACTACTCCGTAATATAATTAATTCATTAATACTAGTGCATGTACATATAGTAGATTAACTGTTAATGTAGGTGTAGGTAACCGAACAGTTAATAACTCAGCCAATTTTCGCTGCATCTAACAGTAAGGTTACGCCGCACAAGCAGCATGTTGTTACATAACCCAGCCTTGGCGACAATACGTAAACAAATATTGTTTTCATAGTTCAAGCTCCTTCCGCGATCTAAATCGGACGCTCTAAATACAGACGTGACGAAATTAGCAAAACATGCTTTTGAACGACGCAAGGTAAAGCCCTTTGCTAATAAAATTGTCAACATTCTATTAAGCCCCAGGGCTGACACTTGTTGGGGTAAAGTGGAACTGCTCTGCCAAGAGGACAGAATGACGGATTTTGCAACCGTAGAGCATTTCGGGAAACCGGCGTAGGTACAACTAACATTACAAAACGCAGTATCTATTTATACACAGTTGTAATAATCATCATACATTATGCCTTTACCTACCCCAAAGGGGTTGACAGAGGAGTATTGCAAGTATTGCAACACTCACACTTCTCTAGATGATTCAGTCCAAATGTGACAGAAGTCAAGCCTGTTGCCATACACTGTTGCCAGGCTCAAGTTTTACTTACACAGTAAGAACCCAATAAAATTTGTAAAGAAACAAAAAACACATCAGATTTACAAAAACTTTACACCCTACTTTCTCCTACACCCCGTTCTCATAAATGTTTCCCACCCCTAAGCCTGGGTCGACGCATTTCCTAAACAGTTAGTCGTATAATAAAAATGTTTCATGCTTGCTTAGGACCCCATAACGCTAAGTGGTAAGAGGAGCGAGTTTTAATTAAGTTTAATGCAATACGGGCTGGATTTAGCAAATTTATAATTCAAACAGATTTGAGCCGTAAAAAACTCGTAGCAGAATAAAGACAGTGCTTTTTTATTCGCTTGTTTTTTTTGATTTAATAAAACTATACGTATTACTTGATACGGTCATACCTGAAAAGAGTCGAAGACATGCTCCAACAAATATCTTGCCTTTGAAACATTTTTACAATAATGACTCCTTCATCAATCATAGGTGGAAAACAGTTATGTTAACAAATGTCTAGTGTATTTTCGCTCTTACTAAACATTTGTTAAAGTAACAGTTTTGAAGACGAACTTCCGCAAAGTAACACCTGAATATACCTGATTCAATCAGCAATGATAGGTGAGTAAAGATTTGTAAAGCCCATATTTCCCAGCAGCCACCGCCCACCAGCCACCTGCCCACCAGCCACCCCGGCGTGGGCGGCTGGCGCGCCGCCAGCCCCAGGGTGCGTCGCCCCGCCGGCCATTGTCTCATCGATCACGCAAATAGATCCATGCATCGGGACTATTCACTAACCAAATAAATGTCCACAAAATGTACGAAGACAGTATGCAAACTCGTAAAAGTCTAGTGGCCAGCCAGTGATTGTAACAACCGGAACTTACAACTGCACTAGTGCGCCATTTAACCCACATTATCGCTCAGTTATTTTTGTTAATGCCACTCGCGGTCATCGAAATATCATCAAAAAATTGTCTGATCGGAGAATATTTGGATCAAATGGTTAGCCTGTCAGAGTTCGTGGAAACCACGATTTTTTACTCCTGACAGCAAGTAGGTACGTTAAATATGAGAATAGAAAAACTTGTTTGCATCAACCTTGACAAGCAAATCTAAAGCTAACCTTGACCCTGGCTAGACTGCATTTATAAAATTCAAATCGTCTGACTCCATGCCAGTTATAGCCGTCGATGCAATCCTGTAGAGTCGACATACGGACTCGTAGGTATCAGAGATCGAGTTCAAAATTCTCGAGTTCGTCCACATTGAAATTTTGAAGTCGCATTTATCTGAAAAGTTTGGCGAGTTCAGATCGGTAGACAGAAACACGATTTCGGTAAAATTGCGCTTGAAAAATCTTTATTTGCGAATCTGAACTACATTTGTATTACTTCTCCTAGACTTCTCACTAAAAGGTTTCTAATTTGGTATCGCTATAGACCATAATTATCACCTCTTTCTTGCAATATCTAACATGATTTTAACATGCTTCTGAAACTTAGAAAATGATCTTAAATCGTTAATAAAAATAAAATACACTTAACAGAGGGTCGTCGGTTTGATAGGTACATATTCATAGAAGTTTTCCAAATCTTTGTCTTAAACGAATATTCGTGAGGTTTTCCACGATACGTGTAATTTACAGTAGGTAAAATAAATAAACCCACATAAAATTACTACAACAACAAGAACTGTTATAACTTTTGCAAGTTATCTACGCTCGTAAAATAAGATAAAGAATGAAATCACCAAATGAACTCAAACTAATTCGGATAAAAGCGACATTACAAGATTCATTATAAAAGCCGGCTATAAAATTTTCTGTCCGTCTGATCCACAGAAAACGCATCATTGCACGCAATGGCGGTCAAACGCAAGTTTGAATATCGAAGAAATAATCTAATGTCAACGAAAACGGCGTCAACCAATCACTGCCGAGCGCAGCCAAGCTTTCATCCGTGAACCGTGCGTGAACTCCAATTTTCCCGTAACCCTGAGCTGTCACCCCGCGCTCCTGTAGTGAGCGCGAAAAGCCGTGCAACGGGGTCGACGGTCGGCGCGGGCGCGGTCACGGCGGCGGCCGACGGCCGCGGGACCGCGCGAAAATGGGAAACAATCCACAATGAGGGCCCGCGCCCGCTCACACTCCTTCCGGGTACACCTGCCACTGTTTTTGCAATCGATGAGTTATTAGCTCGAGCTGGGACGGGGAGCCGTTGGCAACAGCTTCACACTTCAGCTACAGAGTTAATAATCTTCACATTGAAATAATAGTTACAATCACGTTACATTGCAACAGTTTGAAGGATAAAAGGCTATCGTACCGTCCGCGCGGTCAGAACAACTGTAGTACGAACCGCTTACGACATCGGTCAGCGTTGCAGGGCTTTTACTAGGCAATATATGTATATTCTTACTCGCGAACGATATGACTATATAACCAACGTCAGCGTAAGATTAAACCAAGCCTTAGTATATCTATTTCGTTCAGAAATTATTATGGTGGCTCTCACATAATTCTGCAGATAAGTTAGTACTTTATTAGTTCCCGGCGTCCTTTCAAATCTTTAGAGTAAGAAGAATAAGTCTAAATATAAATAACTCTAAATAATTCAGGTTACTTTGGCGTCGAAATCCCGCACGTGCAATTGGAGCTGTTACTGGTTTCCATGAAATAAAATATCACAAAATCGATGTAACGGAAAGAAAACACAAAGACAAAGAAAGCACTACTCAATTTATTATGTCATAAACTCCGTTATATACTTACTAACAATTAAATAAAATAACTTATCCAGCTGCGACGAAAGACTTTCCCATGCTTTATTACTTATTATAACATTTCTTAAACTTTAGAGTAAAGCGACAATGTCAAACACTCATTGTGAGGAGTTTGTTTAAATTTGTTCGTTCGACAATACTGAGAACCGCGAATACTGTACGAGCGGTGAGACAAAACAAGCCAACGTCACACCATTCATGGAGTATTCATGACAATAATTCAGAGAAAGAACACCTTCGACATTATTCAAATGTAAACACTAACAATAGAATATACCAAAAATGCCAAAAAGCTTTTTCCAATATAACATTAAAGTTATATCTAAAATTTATTAATTATTTTCAAAAATATCTATGATGTTATCGCTAAATAGGTAGTTGATTTGAGTAACAATTATGTATGACTATGAAGGTGTTGATGCAAGCTATAGACATAAACATTTGTGAATAAATACAAATGTAAGCAACATAATAATGAGATTCAAACTTTTAGATTTATCTACAAAAATATGTGACTATCATTGTGGTTAACTAAACATTACACACTCTTAAAAACTATGATAAAGTTCTCTCAAAAGCATGAACTAGTTTTACGCATCGAAAATAAGTTAATAACTTTTTAATATGTTTTTCTTTTTGTTATAATGATTTTAGTTCAAAATCGCAAGTCTACTAAAACAGCCAGTGTTTTTTTAAGTTACTACTCTGTAACTTTAAAGCTAGCAGCAGCAGCAGCAGCTAACACCACTATTTTTAATTTACTAGCAAAATTCTAAAGGCTGATTCTCTACATAATAACAAACAACTATTACTAATGGGACCAACCCTGAAATCGCAAACACATCGCATCACATAAGCTGTTCCATACAAAAAGTTAATTGACCGCCGACAGAATGTATGGAACATCTGATTTTGCTTTTGAGATTTTAGGGTTGGCCCATAGGAAAAGTTGTTTATTATCATTTAGTTGTAAAGAATCAGCCTTTATAATTTTGCTAGTAAATTAAAAATGTGAGTGTATATTACAACTAGTCTCACTTCAGCATCGCCCCCAACGCTCAGCGATTTGTCACACTGACTAGCACGACATGTTCCCCCCTCACGAGGATCTGGGGCAGTTGTCTGGTGCACTCCCTCATCTTCTTGCCGAGAGGAACCTCGGTGACCGCGGGCACGGGGGATATTTTTGCCGCTGTCCCCTGGGCCACGGGAGTACCTAATCAAAAGGGATGGTGAAATTATTTACCGCTACGCTGCTTGGAGAGGACTATGTCATTCAATCACATGTTTACTCTTGTTACGCAACTTTTACAGAGTATTTATTTGACTCAGCCTTATGAATTCGATGCAAAAAGCCTAAAATGATTTTAAAGTAACTATATAATTTTATTAAGCCAATGTTCAGAATCCTGGAAATTCGGGTCTGCATGCTTTATTCCCGACCAGGTCGTTGCTTAGCAACAGGCGGTTTGGTCGATAAACTCGGCATCTAAATAAAAAATACAGTTATATCATACCAAAAAATCTCAAACAAGAAACATTGTAAGTACTATAATTTTTCTGTCGCAAAACCAATACTTAAAACTACTACCATCCCACACTCAAATGCTCACCTAATTAACTCAAAGACAGTGAATTCTCCCAACGACATTGTATAGCGTACCGACACCTTTTATGACATCCATAAATTACACGGCGTTTTCAAATGCCATTAGCAATTAAAACTAGATTGCTTACGTAATAAATGATTTAACGCCAAAATTGTTTACCATATGCCTTCATCTACCTACAGCGAAAACCTTTTAGGGACTCCTCTACTAAATCAAACAAATATACTGCCCCGTTTCCGCCACGAATAATTAAATTTATAGAACATTTGGCCTATTTAGAAGCGAGTGCGAAGGCCCCGTGGCTTGGGATCTGACAAGTCTTACTATAATATACAGCTAGCAACTTTAGACGGAACTCCTTTGGCGTCTACCTTAAACTCTATTAATTTATACTCGCATTCGGCCTCTTAAATGTAGTAAATTCCATTATAATAGATTTAGCCAAAATATTTCAAATTAGCACAATAATACAGCTGGTATTGTGCGCTCGCTCCGTTAAGTAATTCGCATAATCGTTTGGGCCAAAATTTACCCAAAATAAATGAAAGTAAAAAAAAAGTATGACCTCATCTTCAATCTTCTTGCTTGTTCTTCTGAGTAGAGGCTCTTTATTCAAACAAGACGGTCGAGTTTATTTAAAAAAAACTTTGACGTTATTAAGTGTATCTTTGATACCCAAACTGAATAAAAACATTTTTACTTTGACTTTGAATAGAGTTTGTTCTGAAATGAAGGTAAAAAAAGAAACAGCAAATCAGCAGCTCGACCCGTAACATACCTACTTGAAGTAAAAAACTTACCCATTCCTGGAGGTATCTTCCTCTTCTTCACGATCTTCCTCTTCCAAACTTCGAGAACGTCGCTAAGGGCCAGGTTCCACTGTTTGTCGAACGCCACCACCGTCGCGTGTAGAACGCCTCTTACGCCGCGATCGTTGCGCGTAATCACCTGCAACAAAACTTTGCTCTGACTACTCTTGTTCATGTTACTGCAATAAAGAAGGAAGCGGAAACGAATGACAATTTTTTGTATAGATTAAGCTGTAAGAAGACAGCATTGTTGCTCTACTATGAAGTTGTCTGTTTGTTTGTTTGCAAGGTACTGCCTAATTTGAACAGACCAAACCAGATGACGCAATCGGGTTTTTTACCCGACTGTGCAGGAAGGAGGGTTATATTTTTGAGTGTATATCCGTATGTATGTGAGTATGTACGTGTGTATGAGGTTTCTTTGGAACGCCCTACAGCCTAAACAGCTTGATGGATTTTGACATGTGAGGTGTCGTTTGAATCGTCTGGATAGTGGAAGTGACATAGGAAACAATATTTTGCAGCCCGGTTTATTGGTTTTCTTTTAATAATGTTACTTGTTAAAACTTGATTTTTTAAAGATCAAGACTGTGACTCGGACTTCTGCAGTTTTTCTTACTTAAACAAAAAATATTTATGTATCGTTGTTTTGTTGCAGGAACAGTGCAGTGACGGTTGTGAATGACAAGGATACGCAGCTATCCACCAAATGTGTTCAATCGAAACTGTGGCTTCCATAGCAGTGGAATACTGTTCATCCTGATGGTGAGTTTCTTTTTCAATTTTAGCTTTTAGCACCAAATACGTAATTTACCACTGGGGATTGTGTACCGTTGTCTATTACATACATATAGTTAGTCAGTTAGTTGTAATTTACCGATTTTTTTTCTTTTTCAAAAATTTAACAGAAAGCTCTTCTCAAGTAGATTCCTAAAAGTATTCTATTCAGCTATTAGTATTTAATGCTGTTTAGCATTCTTATTCGATAAGGTAGACCCTAAACATGTTGATGTGGGTAAAACTTTACGAGCTGCAGGCACCCAAGGCCGACTTGTTTTGTCGACACTTCAGATGTGACGCATCGAAAGTGGATCAGGTTACAGGTATCATATTTTTTAAAGCTTCAAGATTTTTCTTTAAGACACTGCAACCACATCGCAGTAATGTTCCTACTCCCAAGACGTGCCTGACCAAAGTCACGATTTGTAAAAATAACAGTTTTATCTTTGAAAGGCTTCATCTCGATTATCATATTGCCATTAAGTAAGATGTCTATGCCTTACGCCTACGCTTTGCGATTGATATTCCGTTCGTTTTCCGGCACTTGGCTAGCGGGAAAAACAAACAAATTACCGTCTGTTTTCCACTGGAGCCCTCCGCCTCACATCAAGGGCAAAATCCTCTGACTCGTTTAAAAATTTAACCATAACTCAATCTGAGGCGACCCAAACAACACTCACACCGATGTAGCTCACGTAGTACGGACGTGAGCTTGTGTGGGTAATGACGGAAGGCGCCTCGACCTCGCACGGGGCCGATTCAATTCGTAAGTGCCTTGCCAAGGTCCCGGCTGCTTTTAAACACGCTCCGTCTGCATGGAAACTTTTTGAGTTTTCTTTCATTGTAGTGTTGGGGCGTTTGTTTCTAGAATCCTTCCCGAGGGCTGGCTTTTGTGAGCTTTGGATCGCTGGCGTGTGTTGTCTCCATTAACATAGGCCTAAAGTTGGAACGACTGAATTTGTAGAGAACACGAACGCTATGTTTGTTCAATATTGGAGTTTTCTATCCATATAATAAAGTCTTATCTGAATTCCAAAGTACTCTTATCTGAAAAGCTAACTCATCGCATCAATGAAACTTTCTTAACTTTGACTGAGTACATAAAATGTTGAAGGTGGTCTGAACTTAAGCCATCGGAAAAAAGCCACTTAAATATAATTTGCGTAAATGGCAGGGGTCTCAGCTCAACTCACTTGGGCCTAGAAGTGACCTGGCCCACCGAGGTCTTGACACCTCATTATCTTGAAGGCTCAGGGTTACCGATGAGGTTTAAGGTATCATTTAAGAGAGTACGTCTCATTAATTTCGTTCACGATCCATTTATTATGGCGTTAAACACCAAATAAGGGAATAGTTAATAAAATTCAACTGTTGTTAAGTCGCGGGTGTCAATATAAATGGCGCTTCAGCGCTTCCGGGTTGAAAGTAGCTCTGGGCCCAAGGTCGGACTCTGCAGACTCGAGAGGGCACTGCTCCGCTGACAGCGCTTAAAAGTCTGCTTACGTCACGACGTACACCTATTTAAGGATCGGCTGCATATGACACAGCGGTGTCTGAACAGCCTGACGGCCACTAGGTGTTATTTAAATAGCCTGTACCAGTTTTGTTCCTAGAATATTGTTTTATAAATCCTTATTGATTGAGTTGAGATTCAATATTTCAAGCATCATTGACTCCTAATTGGAGCACATAATTCTGTAATTTATTCCCTGTAATCCGATTACGTAATTTGCACAAATAATGAGTACGTATCAAGTAAGGCTCATGTCAGCTCTCCGCGGCTTAATCAGCGGTGCGTCTTATTTCGACGGCTTATGGAATAATTTGATCAATAAACTATCGCAAAGCTGCGTGTTACATTCAGCTTAACAACCCACGTTACCAACAAGAACAAGTATAAGGAAATGTAACTTGATTTAATTTAATTGATTGAGCTAAATCAATTTCAAAATTATTCTTGCTGCTCTATTTCGACTTTCCGCAGAAAGGTTCAGCACATTGAACACAAACAGTACGTCTCAACAAACGCTTTGCCTGCCAAGTTGTCATTAACCCTTGGGAATTCAGAAGTTAGTTCTACGAGGCAAACAAAAGAAAAAATCCATTAGACTATGTAAATAATAGTCAACAGTGTAATGGTGGTACCAGGATAGCATCACACTGTCGGAGATTACCGGCGTAATGTGGGAAATGCGCTGTAGGAAGAGCATTGAAGCAATTTAGCAATCATGGCCGTGCGGGGAAGAGCTCAATTGCACGAGTGCATCGGACAGGTGGAAGGGACGCGTCACACCCACGGCTGCTCATTTATTAAAACGCACATACCTAGAGCCGGAGATGTCTGGTCGGTGCTATGTCCTTTTAATCGATATTTAAATGCAAGGCAATCTTTGCGAAATTTTCCACCTGTTGTATTCAAAATTTCCTCGTACCAGAGAAGCAGTTATCATCCGACATTTCGATCGTGTTTGGAAAAACACGATTATTTCCAATGTGGCTTGTAAATCTTGTAATAGGTTGTTTTACGACACCGAAGTTAAACACTGTAATTGCCAGCTGAATGTTCATTGAAGGCGGAATGTAAACACAGACTTTGGACGAGTCTTCTGGAAACAAACACTTGTTTGTAGGTCGTGCAAACATTTTCCAGTGCGGTATTTTCGGTGTCTTATCTTCGGATAAGCAGTCACTTCAGGTGCTCAAATCTGCGGCGTGACGTCATAACCCCGGCTAATCCAATAACGAGAACCTTCCGATACGTTCCTAAGTGGATAGAGCCCAATCCCATTAGCATTCGGAAGTGGGCAACAAAGATAGCCGTGCCAGTGGATTCCTTGCAATTCGCCAGCAGTATCGCGGTGGTCTCGAAATAGATCGTTGCGTAATGTAATATAACTGTGCCCAGCGCCCTTCGCCTTGGGGTCTCCGAGCCAAATGTCTTCGGCCATGACAGTTTATTCTCGATATCTGTTCCGCAGTATTTCCTATTGATAAAGAGCTTCGCACAAAGTGTTGCTGCAGGGCAGAATGTTCGCTGTAGGCGCCGAAGTGTCGCCGGCGTTGTTTTCGGAATACTTATTGCTGCTTTTATCTTTTGATTTGTTTGCAGAGCCCTGATATTCCTTATTATATTGAACCATTCTTGCAATCTTTATGGTTCCGTTGTATCATTTGAAGTTAGTACAGCTCAAAATGTATTTTCTCCTACATTTGCTTGAGACATTAACCTGAGTCACCAGCATCGATGCGAGCACAGAGTGTGTACGGAGGGTATCCTCCATTACGTTATATTACAATAGAACGCGGGCATCGAGCATAACAATTACCAGCGGGTGCATCACAGCCGGCGGAAGGAAAACGTTTCGCAACGCGCCCGCTGGAGGCTGCAACCGTGAACGTTTACTGGGTAAAGGCTATCCCGATGCTAGCGGCTGATTACCAGCAATGAGCAACGAATCTCAAGGATATTCACTAATTTTTGTGAGCATTTTATGCAAATTTTGATTCACATTCGGATTTACCATATCTACCAAAATGCATGTTTAAAAATTACGTTTTATACCAATATATTATTGTTTAGGTATGTTTTTCCTCAATGAGGCATGCAAATGTCAGGGTCAAGCTTAGCTAAAATGACAGTATGCTAAAAATAACAGTAATCAGTATGTAACTGCCTTTTGTAGGCGTATTGTATTATCGAATGCTTACTAAATGAGTTATGCGTATCAACAATGCTACTTGTAATGTTTTTGAAGAATCACCTTCCATTATAAGCATTCTGAGGTTCTCTATGGATAAAATGATCGATCATCAGACAAACACAACAAAACAAAACAAATACAAATCTAATATACGCTGGTTTGTATTCCATATCCATTACCATTACTTTTGTTATTCCACATCATACCAAGTAGAGCAAAGAAAATTCCCTCTCTAAGCTACGGATTATTCTAACACCCAACGTCTACAACTTGATCACATCTTGAAACCCTACTTAGCGTTTGCCTTGAAGTCTCCTTAGCTGTAGGCTGTCTGTCTTTAGGAAACAAGTCAGGTACAGCTTCTGAAACAGATGCTTTACAAGTAGGGAAACTGCGTCGGATGGACTGGATACGAGTACCTACTGACTCTGAGACTATTTTAAATTTCCTTGAAAAGGGTTTTAACTTTTTTCTCGCAGTTTTATTTTTGGAATTTAAGCAAGAGTAAACTGCGAATGAAAACTCTTTGTTAAATATTCCAAGCAGCACTCAAGAAAAAGGGAAGCCTCCTTTCTCTTTCTGGCCGACCTTGTGGTTACTATATTTATACAGGGCTCTTATTCACCGTAATTTACTAAATGACGTCATTGCAATGATCGTGTTAAGCTTCTTCCTTCCTTATAATCCTTAGTGATTTCAGAGCACCTAGTAAGTAAAATAGTAATGTGATTACTCAGAGGACAGGAGTAATGACATTTTTCGTAACAACAAATTTTGTGTATGGTGATATAAAACCGTTACATAACTAGGACCAAACCCAGTCAAGCTATTGTACTTGCTACTGTTGCTACGTTGTAGGATCTTCACAGATGAAAACAGGCTTCTTTTTGGCAAGTTTTCAAGTAACCAAATCTGACTTTGATACAACTACTGACATCCCAAGAATTTAACTTACATCTCATGATCAGTACAGTCGTATAGTAGTAGAATAATAATAATCGCGTTAAATCTGTAGTCATCAGTATTTTCTTCGGCCAGAGTGCCATCGCCAAGTGAAAGTAAACAAACACTTTATGCAGAGTTTAGCGTCGCACTGCGCCGTTTCACTTCACGATTCCCATTTTAGTGAGTTTGCAAACGAGAACCGTAATGAATGATAACAATAGCGTAAGGATCGGAGGTTTGCACGCTCCTTTAAAGACTCGCCGTAAGGATTTATTCATAAACTATTTTACGCACTGAGAACACAACTTTGAAAAGGTTTATCGGAAAGTTGTGAATTTTTGTTTATTTAGGAACTTTCATGAGGCAGTTCGAGGCAGAAATCCAATTTGGAAGCCTACAGGTAACATTGAAAGTTAAAATCTGGAGTAAGGTGAATCTTCACCTTATGCTTAATCAGCGTTTTATAAGGTCCGATCGATTTCATACAAATGCAGTCATAAGCCTTGTCTATTAAATCCCTGAATATAATAAAGTCGGCCCATCTAAGGTCGCTCGTAGCAGACCACTCCAAAAGTTCAATGGCGATGTCATAAAAATGTTTAGCATTTATATAGGTCACCACGAAAAGGCTAATGCGGTAATCTTAAACCGGAACAGAGGTCGCTGAGCACTTTTGGAGCAGTTCTCCTTACCGCGACCATGTCCACTTTGACCAAAACAGCAGTTAATTGCAGTGAGCCTTTTTAGAAAGTACGCTGTCGTTTTATTGATGGCAAATAGGTTTTAAAGTACGCGTAACATTATAAAAGCTTATGACATCATAAACGCTTTCTCGGAAGATATTGGCCAATAAATGCACCTTACCCAACTTGGTCCTAAGTGCTCGTGACACCAATAGAATAGGACCTCCCCAATTAGTAATTATTTTTTATTAACCAACGTGATTAATGAACTCGAGCTCCCACATGACGACCTCGGGTCACGGTGTCTGTCACACGAGTGACGGCCGACCTTGAATGCTCTCCAAAAACAATCTCAAACACCCGAACTCCCAGAGCTGTGACCATTGACCGCTAGAGAAAGTAAACAGACACTTGCGCGTCGTACGTGCGGCCTTGACGAGGCCGTCTCTCAAACCAGACGTGGACGATACTCAACTTTGTGTAGCTGTTATTGGGTCCACTTTTGAACGTGACCAAATCGGACGCTGGTAAAAAATGTGACCATATGGAGGGCTGGATAGTGTGTCTTACTGCTGTAGGCGTAAGGCACGTTTTAGAGTTGGTTAGTCAGCGGCGGTGTCTATTGCCGGTTAGGCGGGCGGTACCCCCACGTCGCGAACAGTGAAAGTGAACGGTGACGCGCAGCACGCGGAAGCGTAGCGCGGTAGCTAAGGTGAAGGTATGATAATGTGATTAGTATTTGCTCGCATGTTACCAGTTACTGCTGTTACTAGTATTACTGGATAATAAAACGGTATATTTACAGTCGTCGGTCGGTGTTCCAGTTGGAGTAGGTTGCGGACGGCGTTTGACAGCGGATGAAAGTTGTTTGGCGAGTCAAACGCGCCGCGCGGTTATGATGCAGATCTGTTGCTATGCTCGTATTATGATCCGCTTTGCATTCAATTTCAGATGCGGTTCTCAAATTAAAGTGAAACTGGAGTGGTTTTACCTACCTGGGATTGCTACGAGCCAGTTTGGCTGGAATAGCTCTTTTCCAACACCTAGCTCGAGAGAGTGGTCGAAGATAATTCAGATTATCGTCAGATTATTACATATAAGTTATGGCCAGAAGCGGCAAATAAATCTCTTCACAACTCTATTGAACTACGATATAATTTTGGCATGAGAGACGCATACTTAGTCAATATTTAAATACCAGTGACTGTTTCTCAGTTCTAATGTTGATGTGTAACAATTACACAAGGCATGGCGTCATGACGCCTTGCATCAGGGGTAAGACCCACCGTTCGGGCGTCATCAATCACGCCCGGTGCCGTTTCAAAGCGACCCTGATAATGACTGCCTAAATCTTTACAACGACCTACATTCCTACAATACGCACTCTTAACAGCCGTTATGTAAGAAACGCTCAACTCGAGGATTGTGTAACTCACGCATACGAGTATCCACCGAGACTAGATCCGCTCTCGATTTCGGCACCCGGTCAAGGACACTCGCTGCCATTGTCAATGATGAGGCCTAGTTTTTAGAAAGTGGAAGTTAAGGAACAAGTATTTCAAAACGCTTCCGTAAACAAAGCGACAACGCTGGCGCAAATATGGTGTGACGTGTGATTTCATAATTTGCTATAATTTAAATGGTGCCAGCTGCTTTGAGTCATACTAGTAGATACTTAGACTATGATAAAATTAATTTTGATCACCATGGCTTTTAGACAAACTTGACGTTTGCTCTTGGATGATTCAGTTAAAGGAACTTGGTCTCACCCCAATTACAAAGTTCTTTTGAGAAACAAAAGAACTTTGACACATGAATGCAGCGGTGTCACAGTTATCCAATACATGCTTCACACCCGCACACATTACAGCATTACTGCATGTTGTATTGTAGTGTGGTGCAGTCATACGTCATTCGCTCCAGATTCGCCATGCGCACATTGCGCACTCTCGATTTCGGCGGACGGTCACGGACACCTGACGATCATTGTGTTGTTTTATTTTGAGAATGTTATTGTATTTTTGAGTCCATAAGAGCGGTTTGGAATCGAAAAGTTCAACACTGAAGAACAGACAGCGAACCCAACAGCCCTGCTCTTTCAGATTCTTTTCAAAATGAATCAAATTAATCATCACGCATTTTTTTTACATGATCGAGAACCTTCTAAAGTTTGACTCATATTGGGTTATTTTTTAACTCACCTACAATAAGACCGTGACTTCCGCACTTTTTATATGGACTCTCGGCCTTCGCGGAAAAAATATGTTAAAAACTATAAAGTACCTAACTAATAAACGATGAAGTGCTTTGTGCAATGAAGCAATTTACTAATATTTTAGGCCTGACGAGATGAAAACGACTTCTTTGGTTCTATGCACTTCACAATCATCGCATATCTATAGCCAAAAGTATGACTTTAGAAAATTATCAGTAAGCAATTTTTAGCGCATACAGCTTACCATACATCAGTTATTAATATTTATTTATATATGTATTTAAATACATGATTCATACACTCCACATTTTGAACTGGAATCCTATTTGAAGGATTGGACTCGAGTTGCGCAGGATAAAGAGAAATGGAACGATAGACGAGATGATACCTTTGCCCTGTAGTGGGACAGACTATTATGAAAATAAAGTTTTAACAAAAAATCTAGGTGCTACGCAAGAACTAACCCAAATACTCCAAATTAGACAATCCAATAAGCATAGAAACGAATCAAGGCCGCCAAAAAACTTGCAATTCCTACAGCATTCGGCCTCACCGAATTGCACTCACAAATTTCAACAGAGGCGAACGAGGAAGGAAGAGAAATAAAACCGCAAGACATTGTCTCATCAGGAAGAGCTAGTCGTGCATAAAATTCGACACCCGAAAAACAAGCCGGAATGGCGGACAACCTTGCGCGACCATCGCCCACAAGGGCAGTCCCTTTATCGGTAGATAAATAAAAACTAAACATGATGATAACGCGATAAGTGTATCAGTAGCAAGGTCTGGGCCTAAGTCACTGGGTAAAGGTCGAGGTGGACTTATTTAATTATTTTTTGTGTAAGCAATGGAATTTTTTTCCGTGTTTGTACTTGGTTGGTGACATTGAATTGGACGGAGCCAGCGGCACGGCGCAGCGGTGGTCGGAAGATAAGTCGACGGATCGGATGCAGGCTATCTCATTCAATACGGCTTATCTGTTCGTGTTATGTCAATGTTAATGGGTTAATGCGATTATGCGAATGTTTATGATAACATCAAATCAAGTAAGTGTCAAAGTAACGAGTGAAAGCTCACGTGAGAGATAATAAATAATTATAATTTTTATCACTAATTGCCGGTTGATAATAAAAATTATTTGCTTAGTTAATTAAATTTAAATTATTAAATTAAATTCTTTTTAATCGCTGAGTAGTACTCAGCGATTTTACCGCTTATTTTCTAATAGGCGATATTAATAATTATCGTTGGAAATTATAAAATATTGAAGAAAAATATATTAAAAAGAATTAAAAAAAAAACAGTAACTACACTTTGTTGGTTGTTAAGTAAAATATTCGTATAACCAGTTCCATTCTCGGAAAATAATTGCTTTCTTACACCTCTACTATTAAGTACACGTATGCACAAAATTTAAAAGCTTGCATTCGAGTGTTCACGCGAATGCAATGAAAACAACATCCGGATGTCCTTGCCGAAAGCACGAATCTCAAGAAACCATTTTATTGCGACTGTGGCGGTTTTATGAACTAACTAAAATTGTATGCAAAGGACGGAATAAATTACGGCAAGTTGGTCGTACACAGTGGCGCCACGGGAGGTAGAAATAAAATTGTCGACTGAATAGTGCGCGTTTTCTTAACTTTGCATACGTCGCGTCGTTTCGGCAATATAGGAAGTAATGTGGCTATAAAAATCAAATAAACCGATAAAACCATGAATGCATTTTATTTATTCAGATTTTGCAATTATAGCCTAGAATATATTTATGGGTAAAATATTGATGGTGTTAAATTAATACATAAGTACTTGTTAAAAATCATACGTTTACTTAAAATCTTTTTGCTTGGTCTTTATTCCGCTGTGAAAAGAAAGCTTTTCGCAGAACAAGTTCCCTAAAAAATTGCCAAGAAACATGGACCTCTACATTTTCTGAATTCCAATAACTAACTCTGTTAGACGTCAATTAGCCAAGTTCCAGGCAATTAGAGGGGAAATCATCGCAACTAATCACAACTCTAATCCAAAACGCTAACTTTTTAATGATTTCATCAAACAGCTTAAGGAAGATTCTCTAGCGCGCAGTACTTATAGACAAACGAAGAACGAATTCTAAACTGAGATTTAGTATGAGTTGGAATTCACGAGAAATTCAATTTGAATTATCCTACCTAATAATCTAAACGCGAAAGTGAGTTTGTTCGTTTTACGCTTTCACGCGTCAACTGCTCGATTGATCATCAGAGTTACAGAAAAGGAGACAGGTTTCATTGTGAAAAAAATTAGGGTTCCAGTGGGACAGTGGGTAAAATAGCGGAGGACACAGCTGGCATGTTATAAAAATACAAAATTATGTAAAATTAAAATACCTCAAGATCTAGCGGGTCAAACCATACAGCTATAGTAACAAAGTGCATTTTATTGACGCGTGCAATATCTAAATTGCACTCAAACGCAGTATCAGTGATGTGCAAGAGTGCACCAGGAAGCGCTGCCAGCGGCCGTGACAGCGCGAGGTCGCCACTGTTCCACAACATCGCGCCAGCCGCGTAATTGTGACGCGCTTTGCGTAACAGCGCTCGCGATCGATCTCCGCTGATCGATCCTCGTGACGAAATCACAGCGATATTTGCTGTCACGAGATGTTTTGTTTGAGCAAGGATGCAGGAGCAGGATAGCAACAATTATAATAATTAAGGCAGACTTCATTACAAAGTGTAATAAAAATGATATCTTTCGAATCGAACACACGTTTTATGATTTCTATAATTAGATTTTAAATCAATAAATACAAAGTTATATTTCTCAAATATCAGCCAAATATAATTGTCAAAACAAGAAAAAACAATTTTAACGCGTGCCTAAAAATGTGCGCATGACTAATCACAATTCGAACATCATTTCGGAACATTCAAGAAGATCACTTAAAGAAAATTCCTGTTTCAAATGACAACATATAAAACTCCTTTGTTAATAGTGTATAAAGCCATCCCTTCACAGTTGATTGCCAATACAAATAGCTGGAGACGACGTCACAGACACAAGGCTACTGGAAGACGCCAGACCGACCCGACAAGGTATAATCCCTACGTACCGAGAGTTATTGGTGACGAACTCTATGCCGATACACTATGCCTGTATAAATTTTGGAATCCTTGATTGTTAGTTTAATTTAATGTTTATTGTCGTAACGTCGTAAAATTGAATTTATATATTTATTTTTATAGAATAATTGTAATCAGTTTTGGCCTTATTCTAAATATTGTTATCATTGTATCAAATATTACTATGTAACGCTGTCGATTACACAAATAAATAAAAAAAAAAAGTCTCGGAAGTTGAGTTCAAATCTACGAGGATCTAATACAAAACATAATAAACGATTTTGAAATAACAATACTTATCTGTAAAACTATTATAGATACTATTGTGAGCCAGAGTGATTAGGTGTATTTTCTAAGTCTGCTTGCTTTATCTTCTACCACATCGTCGCTTACTAACAGGCAAGTTAGTGGCCAAACGAGGACACAAAAAATGTTTTTGCGATTACCAGCATGACATGATTAAAACGCGTAACACAACTAAACCTTACAAATTAATTAATTCACTCCCAGCTCGAATTAAATGTACCTAGATGAAAAGCATTGCCAAAGATAGTTGGAAAGATAACTGAGAAGGAATTGCAATATTTGTTGACCCTCAAAACACTGAACACACATGGTTATGGTCACCATCATTTTCTCTTCTTGAAGTCCATTCATATTCTAGCCTTAAAATAATAAGGCAGCTCTCACTTCATTATCTGCAGCCAGATTAGGAAACTCCGGAGCCTTTAAGTGAGATCACGGTTACGCACTTGACACGTATTACTACAGCTGGTTATGTAACTTACGTTTGTCTAATGTATTGTATATACAGATAAAGAGATACAGTTCGGTCGTCAAGAGAGACTGGGATAGTGAGGTAACAAAGTAAAAATGTATTAAGAAATAAATAAATATTATTAATGAGTAATAAAATAAAACATAGGTAATATGGTAGCAATCAAAATAATTCGATTACTTTGATTTTCTTTCTACTACCCTATAACATCAATCTGAATTTGACGTAGCAGCTAGAGCTACGCCAAGAAAATTTGGACTAAGTATCAGAGTCAAAGTCAAAATGTTTTTATTCAATTTGGGTATCAAAGATACATTTGTGAACGTCAAATATAAAAAAAAAACTTTGGTGCCTTTTTTATACAACTTGCTGGTTTTGGGCGTGTATAATGTGTGTATAATACTTTTAACTGCCTCGGTGGCTCAAGTTGGTAGTAAACCTGCCTTCTGAGCTTGAGGGCGTGGGCCTACCTAGGGCAAACATTTATGTGATGATAATGTCTGTTTATGCTATGCCTGTATGTTAATATCTATTTATGTATGTTTTTAATAATACATGCGTGTGCTAATGTCCTAGCACAATTGGATAAAAAAAATAAGGTCGTCACACAAAATTGATCACGTGACTGCTATTTTGTAAGGGTGCTAGATTATTTATCTTTCAAAATTTTTGAAACTGATTTTCCAAAAATTTTGTTCATTAAGACGGGTCGAACAATAATCAAGTATTACTACACCCAAAACCAGCACGATGTATATTAAGGGTCGGTCGACCACTAGCTCGTGAGATGCGTGGCGCAGAGAAGCCTATGCTCGGCAGTGGACGATCTCGAGCTGATAAGCTGACATGTTGAGGGCTTTAGGACCGCAATAAAAGACCAACCTTCGCACCGTTATAATGAAGTAGCTTATAATTAATACTTAGATCAGCTGTGATCAGTAGGATGAGTAACCCCACAGCATGCTGTACCGTAACGACTCCGCGACGCAATCAGCCAGATGAAACAAGCTAAATGATTATGCATGAGCCATTCGTAAGCTCATTATGGCTTTTATTTACAAGGAAGCCACCGGCGGCGGCGGCGCCCGCATTCTCCTTGGCATTCGTATTGCGTTGGAATTAACTATGATTAGGCTCGTTAATAAAATAAAAACCAAATAGTTTTGTATTCTGGCCTGTGGCTTGTTGTATAACGGCAGTTAAGCAAGATTTTTTACATGGCTTCATCGTACATTATAATTATGTATCTACATTCTACTCTAAGCTCAATCGAACAATTATATTCATGGTAATAAATTCGCTAAATAACATTATGACAACATGAAGTAATTTTATTTTATTAACTACATTGTGTTGAGAGTTGAGGACTTCAAAAATGTTTTTTGGCAAAATCATAGATCACCAGAATTGGGGATTACGTGTAGTAGTTATTTGTAAATATATGAATTGGCTGGTGATATGACAGCGCAGAAGCACATGTATGTTCTCGGCTGCGAGCCGGGCGGCGAGTGAGCGCTCGCGTGCGGCGGCGCACAGCGTCGACAGGCGGAAGCGTGCGCGCGCGCACCCGCGCAAGGCTACGCTCATGACCTCGCACCGTCTTTGTCTAGCGCTATCTAGCGTCTGTTTACCCGCGAGGCCGAATGCATCATACCTTTGCCTGCTGCGTACTTGAAAAAACTAAATGGTTATTATTGAAATCATAAATTCATCGTTACGTTATACGTTTCTTTTGATGAGAAACCTTGTAGATAATTTGTGTGATAATGACTGCGAGTTGTTCAGCAGACGTTTTAAGCGCGATTGTTTCGCGTTATCTTTTAAGTTTTATCTGGCGTTCAATTAGAGATATCTTGATGTTGTGTTTTTGTATTTTTAGCTTAATGAAATGTTTCTGATGTTTCAGGTATGGCGCGGTACAAATAAGCGTGCCAACTGCATGACAGCGCGGGAGCTGGTAGCGAGATGTGAGTACACACTTAATTAGTCATCGTTTTTTATTATTAGACGCCTACACTCGTGTCACGTGGGCGCCTGAGGGCCGCCCTTGTTCGGTATTCGTATCCACGACCAGCATTCAATAATAACGCAAATTGAGAAACCCTCGCTCATCCATGCAGCCTTAATAAGTTCTAAGTATCAAACGTAAAATTAATTACATCAAAGCTAGGACAATATTTTACAATAAAGTACTTCCCAGCTGCTATTTACAGCATCTCAGTGATAGGAAGGCGCCTAACTCAGCGGAATTTTCCCTTCAAAACGCCACCTCTAGCTTTATAAATGAACTCAGTCCGCTTGAGATTTTCCTCGGCGGAACAAAGTGTCGTTACGGGTGCAGCGAATGCGGAGGTTTTTTCAAGCACTTCGAATGTAGATGGCCTTGTCGTTGCCCACAATTCGGGGTTAACCGCTCGTCTGAGCGCACCGTACTGTCCGCAAAAAAGGGACACATAACAAAGAAAAAAAAACAAATAACCGGTTTTGTTAAAATTAGAGATACACTTACTTGGTACAATCACCAAAAGAATAGCGCCGGCCAGAAAAAAAATATCATAACTATTTTCATGTCATAAAATGACAAAAGTAAAACATTAGATTGTATTAGATGTAATAAGTCGTATAAAAGATACATTCTATTAATGATAGATATACTTTCTCACGTAACTGTGTATATGAGTTGATTTAGTAATAAGACCTAACTGACAATTATTTTAGAACCCGTGACATAATAATGTCACATGCGACCCCATCCGAGCCCTACAACAGTGTCAGAACAAAATAAAACCAACACTTTCAACGTAGTAAACATGACAGCAGGTGTTTTCTGCCACTAGCCTGAAAACCTTTCATGAATATTTCGGTCACGTAAACCTTTTAAAAACCGTATCTCTACACGTAATACATACTAACGTACAGTAATTTATTTTTAACATAAAAATATATAAATTTGAAGGCTTCAAACGTTATTCCGAATAGTTTATTCAGTTATTATTTCCTGGTTTTAAACAGTGTTGTTAATTTCAAACCTTGCGATGTTACAATATCTCCGATTAGATACCGAGTCAGCCTTGATTCACTCGATATTATTATCTGTGAATTTAATCATAACAGACTATGAATTGATGACCTTTCCGTATAAATAGTCGCATCTCGTTATCGAATCCGGCGATGACGTTCGACTGTATGCAGAATGTTAAGTTATATCATTTTTAGAATTCATTAATTAATGCACATGAATCTCTTTACTGAAATTAATAAAACATCTGTAGTAAAGCTTATTGATGTGACCAAAATAAATGTATATTTAGACTTCACACAAGGCATCTCATGATCTCAGCAACCTCGGCTTGAAATACAGCGGGATCACTGCTCCATATATGCACCAAAAATATCAACTCAGTATAATGGTAGGCCGCACCATTCAAGGCAACACTGATATTTTTTCAAGACTATAGTCAATCAATTAGGTATTGAAATTTCGGCGCCAAGGCAAACCGCCGAAACTAATGATAGATAAACGGATTAACTGTACGAGGAAGTATCGTGCTCGATTCGTCCTAGCAGGCCCTTGTTCACGCACACCGGGCCGGGCTAGTGTACACACACGCACACACACGGAGCCAGGCCGTGCTCACAACCACCACGGCCATGAGATAACTGACATCACAGCAAGGTCCCGCCGATTGGTAGCGACAGAAAAAAACAATCCAAATAAATCAACATACATACATTGTTAATTAATTTGTAATAAATTGAAATCATTAATCCAAAATCAAACTCTATACATACGTAACATTCACAGTAGTTGCATCATTACAATTTTAGAAGTATTTTGAGCAGAAGCATAATTTTAGCATTAACTATGTACATTGTACTAGGACCTTGACATTTAGATCAATCAAAAATCAGACCTTATTCCATCCATCCAATGATATAATCCTGAATCTGCCGATAAAAACTGTCGCGTGTCCGCATCGCGTACAGAATAAAAATAAACACAATTCTGTCGTTAAAACTGCTCCGTATAAATTAATATCTAATTTCAGTAAGACATAAGAAAAACGTGTTAAAACTACGCACGATACTTTAAACCACTACACGGTATAGATTAATATCTAACTTTACATTTACATGATACGTGAATTAAAAGGCCTTTATTAAACTAATCTATGTCAATGATCGATTTCTTATTTATCAATTTTCCGAAGCAGGTTGTTAAGAGTCCGGCGACCTAACTAACTTCGACCTAGGCGACCTAGACTGACTTCGGATTGGTTTAAGGTAATATAAATTCTATAGCCATTTCGTCTAGAAGAAGAAGACGAGCGAAGAGAGCGAGTAATGATACTGACGGGCCTCTAAACTCACCTACAGAGTGACAAAGTGCAATTTCAATTTTTTTTATGACTTTTGCACTTCTGAAATCATTCTTAAGTAACTAAGAATTTCCCTTGTATTATGGATTCATTTAACAGCGAATGATGTAGACAACCTCTCTATGTAATGGAATTTAATTTGCATTGTCTATCTATTGAATAAATCAGTCAAAAGTGACCCCTTAAAAATGCGGATATTTTTCATACCTCTATTTTCGCTTGAGAACGTTTTTATAAAAAACCAAGAACATAGAGGCGGAGATATTGTTAATTTAATTGTACATGCTAAATTTCATCGTAATCTGACAAATGGTTTTCAAGAAATTTGAGTAGCGCGTTTGTATGGAAATTTCAGAGCGTCGCGGCCCTCTTAAGTGCTGGTTAAAAAATCTACTTACCTCTTCTAAAAATATAACCTGGAGTGAACTTCGAATAATTATTTTCAAATTGTTTTAGATAGGAAGCAACAGTTCCGTTTCAGTTTCACAATAGTAAAATTAAATGTCACTGTATTCTATTAGGGGCCGTTCAAGTATTACGTAAGCACCAAGGGGGGGTGGGGGGGTCTCTGTTTTGCTTATTTTGGATGACATGGGGGGTGGGGGGGTCTAGATGATGATTACGTCATCGTTAGTTATTTAAGTTTTTTCGGGGATTCCCGCAAATAATACATATTGCGTAGGCACTCGCTTTGAGAACTGATTAGGGGAATTACCTCAAAGATTTTTTGCAAATGCCCTACGATGCCTTTTGTCCGACGGTAAAATTGAGGCTCTCAAGCCGAACATGCAAAACGTGTGGTCTTTATCATGCTTCCGTATCATTAAATCGTCACATCGAGAAGATCCATAAAAAAGTAAACACGCCCACAGAGGGAAAAGTTAGACCTGTAAGAGTCGCTGCTCGTCGTGCTAATGAATTGATGTGCATTATTCAAAATTTAGAGCACCAATATGTTGAATGGCTCGATGAGAGTGACGTAGACATTCCAAAATCGGATGAAAGTGAGCAGACTCACAACACTGAGCAGCAATCCAATGTCATCGATAACTTAGAATCATGGATTCAGGTTTCATGGACTGAAGACTGTTAATGTGTTCCGAAAATATTCTTTATGTTAGTTATGTTCTTTATTTCTGATTATATTTTTTTGTCATTTACTCTATGTGTATCAGTTAAAACTAATATTTTCATGAATTTTCCTATTTTAAAAATAACAATATAAAAAAACATTTATTACTAAAAATGTTTACGTAAGCATAGGGGGAGGGGGTAAGTGCTTTGCTTACTTTTGATGACAAGGGGGGCGGGGGGGTAAAAAATGGTAAGAAATCTGCTCACGTAATACTTGAACGGCCCCTTAGATCTATTTACATTTTTGTTATTTTTATAAGTGACTGCCTGCAGCTTCGCTCGCTTTATAGCCTCATGTACTCAGTCATATGTCACTCAGGGTTAATGCACCTTTCTAATGGGGAAACATTTTTTGACCGGTAGTTTTTGAGTTTATTCGTTACAAACATATAAAAATAAAAAGATACAAAATTTCACCCCCTCTTTCCTCTTAATTATATAGAATAGCCTAGTTGGAGAAAGCACGCTTTTCAAGCCAGAGAGAGCAGGTTCAATCCTAGCCGAAGACGCGCACTAATTTGTTCATTTTGTGAACATATGTGCGTAATTCATGTCATCTGCTACACTGAAGCCCGGTGTCTGGCGGACAGGCTATCTCCTTGTCACATTAGGGACCGAATATCGTCCGGCAACTGTGGGTGTTGAATTACACCTCTGCCAGCCCCTTCGGAGGAAAAGGCGTGACGACATATGTTTATATATGTCATTTGTCGTTGGATTGTTTTGCTATCGCTACATGCACGTGCAACACGCATGCTGCGTAGCTCAGCATTGACTGAGTCCCGCCCCGCACAGCCTATCGGCCTTCGGAGCCGGAGGTCCAGTATTTTGGACAGAATCACCTCACACGTACCGGACCTGCTGTCAGTGCTCACCTGTCACTGACTAGGATCTGGCTTACGTTGAGGTATATGCTCCAAAAACTAGAACTAGAAAACAACAAATTCGAACAAATTCAAATCAAATTAAATCAAATTTTGAACAAATCTGTTCGAAGTTGAACAAAGTGCTTGGGTGTGATGATTTTTTGACAAAAGAGTTGATTCTTATAAACATAGTAGAAAAGGTTATGATTTATTTTTTCCTTAATATTGACCACAAAACTAAATGTCCTTTAACAACAGATAACGACAATTACAATCTAGATGTATTCAGAAGTCGTTTAAGTATTATTTTTCATAGAAGCAAGTCTGCTAAATAACAGGAAATATAAACAAGAGTTTTCGGTAACCATAACCGTGAATAATATACTAAAAGAATTAGTCACGATATCAAAATGATAAAACAAATACACACATTAATATTAACTCCAAGGTGAATCCTGACGACAATAAAAACAAGTCCTTTACTTACAAAACCGAGTTACTAACGAAGATATAACAAGTGACGAAATTAAAAAAAAAACTTTAACTAAAGTAGAATCTAACTGGTCGTATCAATTAAGTCTATAAAAAGTGGACTGAGATCACATATCATGGATACAATGCAGACATAAGTAAAAGAAAAGCCAATGAAGTTATAAATAGATCTGAACGGAAGTGAACAATTACAGAACATTAATGGTAAATTAATCACATTGTCAAGTGATTGAAGGCCACAAGGCTTATTAAGAATAGGTACAAAGTTTATTACGACTACAATTGTCAAGACCATTTTGGCTGGTGACAATAATTATGTAAGAGACTGAAATGCCAATACAACATAAATAAGGCTGATTTTTTAATCTTTAGAAAAACATGATTCAGCTTCAGAAAATCGTAAAACGTATTAAGCTTCAAAACCTTCTCAATTGACGTTTATTGAAACAATAAAGATTTACAAAAACAAACAAGTCTTATGAGCATAAAAATATAAAATCAAAAACAGAAAAGCTCCTGGTAAAAACTATTCGCAACTGGCAGACCCTGAATTCACTACAAACTTCAAGTGTAACAATATTGACACACCCCAGCGAGGATTGAAAGGGTCAATTAAACAGAGACATATTAAATCCACAGAGTTATACTCGGAATAATCATATAATTAAAATTCAAGGCAACATTACAGGCCCGAGGGCTTGTTCATTACAATCGGAGCGCCCTGATCCCACACTTGGCATTTACCTATGCTTATTTTTAGCCAATGTTGCCTAGTCGTATTATTTACAAGTCATTACACCTATAATTTTCAAGTTACACTACTTAGCGTAACTCTTATCCTTTTCCCCGAAGGGGTTGGCAAAGGTGTATTACAACACTCACACTTCGCCGGACGGATCTCAGTCTCGGATGTGGCAGATGGCGAGCCTGTTGCCATAACCGGGCACAAATTAATTATAGCAAATAAATAAATGACGTTAAATACGTACATAAATGTATGTTCACAAATGTAAACGGCCTAACGAAATATCCACATGGTATTCCGTAAACATTATTACGGAATGTATTAGTATTTTATGTTGACATAACTGCGAGAATATGTGAACATTTCTAGTGTCAATTGTAGTATATAACACTTTTACCGTACCTATCCATTATCACTGGAATAGTGTGGAGTGGCGCCTAGTGTGGCGCCAATAATAGTGTGTTACTGCGTTGCAACGTGCTACGCATCGTGACGCGACACGCCGCCGGCGATGGCGGCGTGCGCGCAAGGCTCTTCCTAGCTGATTCAGTCGCGACCCACTGTGTCACTGTGTGACCGCTCCACAGTATAGATAGCAACACCAGCTCGATACCTCGGCCAGTTGCCAGATGCATCGATTCTGTGCGGATCTCAAATTGCGTAAGAGTACATAGTGGTGTGTCCAATTTAATACAACTCTTAATTGAACCATCATTCAACTGGTCAAACCTCCCTACTCTTCTACCGTAAAGTAAATACTTTAATTATTTCCTGAACTAATCTCATGGACTAATGAATGATACAGCATCTCTGCATAGGAATTTATCACGAAATACCAACAAATGGATTGCAATCGCACACTAAATCAGTATTAAGAAGATACAGTGCTTCTGACTGTTTCATATATCATTCATGCCTACGTTTGCATCCTCAGTTGAAAAACAGCGTACTAAAGTGAAGGCAATTTCGCTAGAACCGCGACTATTTCGGCATTGGGCCGGGCGTCGCTCAGCACGCCCCGTTGGCAGCCCCACTTCCTAGTTGGAGCCCTGCCAGCCGCACAAAGGATGCAAGGGCCTACAGTTATGACAACCGAATCTAAACACGAAATGACTGGGATGGAGTTTTACGGCATTCCGTAAAGAAAACTTGCTAAAGCTTACATAACGTAGTTGTAAACTCTAAAAGAAAATTAATTCGTATTCATAATTACCATATGAAATTTGGAAACTGACAATATACGAGTACAAAATCTCACATTTTAAACGCAGCAGTAACACAGTTTAAAAGCATAAAAGTTGCAATTACCTCTGATTTTAGGTTATCACGCCTAAAAGGCCTTTGAATGTGGTAAAAAGTTGTAGTCTATGAAGATTTTGTGAAGTATACTCAGTGTTACATACCATAACTCGAAGTCTCTGGTCCACACAGTCCCTCAACACGTCCAAGGGTCCAACCACGTGTTGCATTCGCGTCAGCACATTCCTTGCCACTCTCTGCTTGCGTTCGAGGACCGGCTCTGAAACATGAAAACATATAGGAATGAATAATTATTAAAAATTGTGGTTCGCTTTTTAATGCTTTCCAAGCCCTGCAACGCAAAATTACACGCGCACAGAATCGGGACAAAGAACGGTCGCGAACTCAAGTTCTACCTAGCAGAGGTATTTCTAAATCGTGTAGTAAATGCATTAAACATTTCAGGACCAACATACAACGAAGATTAATTGCTTTCGAAAAATATTTTACCATTCAGTTCACTGACTTTTAAACGTCATTGGTCTCAAAAATAGTATCGACAACTTTGGATATGATTCCATGATTCTGCACTACGTCACCAGAATGGATACGATGTCTTTATCTTATCCTACTCCTCTATCTAAATAGTTGTGTGTATTACTATGCTCGGTTATCTATATTGCCCATTAAGACTTTAGCAAAAACTTAAAGAAAGATAATTTTGAAACTAGTTCAATGTAGGCGGAGTTCTAACGGAGAGACGAAGGAAAAGAAGACTGATGATGTCTCAACACGAGCACGAGCTCATAGACTATGACGAAATAGACACTATCTCGTCTCCTCCGCCTCCGGTCCGTGAACAATATATTCTTATTTTCGACGTTAGCGATAACAATGCCAAGGAGTCAACGCACCCGGCGTCAAGTTATCAGCACGACACAGATATTACACCTGTGAAAACAGTAGCATAATGTTATTTTGCTGGGCTATGTACTAGCAAACTTCAATGACATCACGTTGATAGCGTACTACGGACACTAGAGTCTATGGTCAAAGTTGAGCCACTTCTATTACCTACAAAGCTCCGGGCTGTCTCATACAAAGGGGGCCAATACATCAGTCATTTAATCAATCACCGCCAAGAGACGAACGCTCATAATCTCTTTTAAACAAACGAGTCGGCCACAAGGCACCTGTCTGCTATTGAATTAGTATAAAAATGCACTTGTATCACCAGTCTTGTGTCAATAGCATCGCAAGTTGCTGACTGTCTAACGCGTGAATGAACTGCGATAATCGGAGTCGAGGGGACATCGCCCCAAAGCGCCGGCTGGAGGCTGTCTCTGGGCAGAGAACAAAAACCGCATTCGAATGATATATGTATATCACACAATATTTATAGACATAACGAATGCCAAATTGCTGAATTATGTTAGCAGCGAATGATCATTTAATTTTTTTAAAAGAGCATTCACACTTTTAATGTTTTTAGACACGAGATGTTCACTAACCTGACGACAATTCGCTGGTTAAAGGAGACAGTGTGATGTGCTAACTAAAGTAACTTTGAGAAGCCATCCAACGCGTACATGATGTTGTGCTTGAGAACAATATTAAATAAATGAAGCTTCAATCAAGGAAGAAATAATTTGTAGAAGTTCATGAATCGGTCCGCTGAGACAATATGATGAAGGAACTATTACAACTTATCATGTACATTTTCACCTGCCCTGATCTTAGAAGTTATCGCTGCTTGCAGCTGCACTGACACCTGGACAGTCCAGCCTAGCTTTCCGCACCTTGGCGTTTTTGTAATGCCTTTTCTTGACACATGTACGTATAGAGAAATCGAGTTAACTCCCTGTGGACACATATCTAGTATCTATCGATTAACGCATCTTTATGTTGTATGTTGATGTATTTTAATGAAATTGTAATAAAACTTAATTGGCGAGTTAAGAACACTTGTAAAACACTCCTAAGTTCGAATCCCTTTTACTCTTACTTAATGAACGTTTTGCAATTAGCATAACTTTGTATCGTCGAGCATGATGGGCGTGCGTATCTAATGATACGGAATCTAAATGAAATCAAGAGGGAGATCCAACCAACAGGTTCTTCGTTAGAAACCGGCAGATAACAATCTCGCGTATAAAATAAACATTAGGCGTCAATCGAGACTGAGAGATACACAATCTGTCTTATGCATGGCGAGACTTAATTACTTCTTTACCTGACAGGTAAGTGAATAACAAAACTTACATCCTACTGTCAGTTTTTTAAAATGCCACCCATTATTCTGAAAAAAACCTTCTTAATGCTGCAAATAGGACCATTAGCGATGGAGAAAAGAAAAACTACGATGAATCATAGACAAAAAGCGACGCATAGAGTCTGACCAGTGGCGCACTTGTAGCGCCTCATTCAACTGCCGTCTTTGTACTTCTTCACTCTAGTAAACTTCAAGGCTAGAGTGAATAAGTACTTTATAGGTCGTCGTGCTCCATCTTAGACCACAACGTCGCTTAACATCAGGCGAGTTGGTGGTCAAACGCCGAACTATTCTACATAAAAAAAAAAAAAAAGAGTAAAAGCCATAAATAGATCGTTAAAGAAGCAAAGCTGGTCGGAATATCTATGCGGGATTTGCGAGGCGAGGCGAGGCGAGGCTAGGCGGCGCGGTCGGCACCGGGAGGCACGGCGCATGCAACTCGCTCGCGAATTACTTTCACTGTAGTGTCCCCGGGCGCTGACCGCCGGCGGCGGGGTCGACGATCGCGCGAGCGCGGGAAACGCACGCCGCCATTCAGAAAAGCGCGCCATGTTTACACAGATGCGCGCCGAAACGCGCTCCGTTGCATCACTTCCGCTTACGTTCCGTTCCGCATATACTGACGTTTACTGCGTTCCGATTTAGTTTTACGCGTTTAACACAAATTCGTTAGTAAACGAGTGAACACGAGTATTCGGTATTCATAGGTTCTTAATCATGTTCATGCGTGATGACTTCATCTTTGCACTCGCACTAGTGATTTTGATAACGAAAATGTTTTCGCTAAAAAACAAACAGCGATATCGGCGAAACAAAGTTAGCGCGCGCAATAAAGACGACGCAGTCGACCTGAGACGTTGTAGCCGACACAGACAGGCACACAGTGGTATGCGAACACATCGCGAAGGCGCACGCGCACGCGTTTCGTGGCTAAGCGTGATGATAATACCGCACGCAGCTACTCTACTTTTTTTTCGCAAAAAACTTGGTAATTAATTTGTATTTTGTACGCATAGATCAAAGAAAGAAACATTATAATTTATAGTTAAGTGCTTAAGAAAAAATATCAAATAAGTGTTTAGGAACAAACGTGATTAACGAAAATTCCAAATATTTTTTTCGAAAACGGAGTCCGATACTCCTCATACTTGCAAAAAAAATTATAAAATAATATATAGTATCATTGTCTTTAATCGAGACTTGGCATAATTATCGGCCACGTGAGACGTCAAGACATCTCACCTGGAGCTGAAAGCAACTTTTTCCAGATAGGCCGCGAATCTGTGCAGGAGTCGTTGACCGAGGCCCAGGGTGCGAGCGAGAGCACACGACCGCCACTCATGTGGAAAGCGGTTATGCAACAAGCGAGCACGCGAAAGTCTAACGAACAGACAGTGTTATGTTTGAGATTGCATCGCGTATCTGGATGACGTGATAATGTATGCCGCCGCTTCGCCGAGCGCCGCAGATCTTCCAAACTCGTTTTCGAGAGAAACATTCGTAATTCTACGTTGTTATCTGTCACTGTGGCTGCGCAGGAGAAATAACGGCATCTCGCTACAGAGATCTGCGGGAACATTCTAATGCCGAGCTCCGATCCCGCTTTCGAGCGAGTGCTTTTGAAACTTTCACAGATAAACTCATTAGCCGCGAATGCGCACGATTCAATGTTTCAATATTGCAAAACAATTGTACCCACTTGGATATTGTAATTACAGCGAGACAATATCTAACCGGCTCGAATTAGGTCTTGGTATTGCACAAAAGAAGCCTGTAATAGGATCAGACAAGGAACCAGCTGCGTATTGAATGTACGTTCGTTTCGCCGCCCGCGCCACCGCCGGTCACTTTCCACCGCCATTTTTGTCAAATTGGCGGGAAAATAATTGGCAATTTTGTCACGCGATCGCGTGCCCGGCTACAATGGAATGTTGATTAAAATATTTAAAGTTGGATGAAGACAGATTCTAAAACAAGGCGAAAGACTCGAGGAGTTCTAAATTCAGATAACAAGCTGTTATCTGAAACTCTTTCAAAATTTTCTTTAAATAAAGAACTGCCTAATTTAAACCCCTAAGGCACTGTAAAAATAAACGGCAAGAAAGATCACCGCGGCCCATCAATAAATACCTTGATTAAACACTATAACATTGATTGCATAGAGTGACTCGACAACTATAATTTGATAATAATATTAATAGAAAGATCTTATCATGCTAAAAAAAAACAGCGAACCTCACACGAAAACAAAATAACAACCAAACCAGCAGCTCTGCACTCGACAAATCTGCGGTAACCGGTTGCCCAACCAGAAGCCCAGCAATACGCGATACGCGGTAATACGGCGTAAACAAATAGAGAAAAAAAACCAGCGGGTGATGTGAGCAAGGTTGCCGGGCCAGCGGGTCACGGGCTCCATGCAAATAAGTCGATTCAATTGTTGATAGCTAGCTCATTCTTTGTGCGGAAGGTTCGCAGCATACGGCAAATAGTAGGTAAGTACCTAATACCACAAATAACTCGGAGTACCTATTACTCAAAATGTTCAGGCCTTTCCTGAATATTTTGAGTAATAGGTACTCCGAGTTATTATTATTAAGGTACTTCCGGTTCGACACTGCATTTTCTTATGAAATTGATCAAAGTGAAACAGAAAATGCCTACCAGTAAGTAATCAACTTAAAGTCGTCAGCAAAATATTCGAACAAAAAAATAGCAATAACTCCAAAATGGTTTTGTAATCAAAATAAAACCAAAAGCTTCCAAGAAATCTCTTCTAATAAGATCAAAAGAAACATTCCCATGGTTCTACGAATAATTTCGAACTCCATAGCAACATAATAAGTAGCAACCACGGAATATGTATTTAATAACACTACCGCAAGTACGTAATTTCGCGTCTCTGATGCGTGAGTAATTAAAAATCAATTCGCCAACCCCTGAAAGTCGGAAGGTTGCCGTCAAGCAATCGGCATCGAATTCGCGATCACCTACAAGTGCAACCTGGGTGGCCGAGTAGAGGATCCCACGGGAAGGGATGGGCGGCGCGGGGCGGGCGGGCCGGGTCGTCGGCCGCCGGTGACACAGAGCCGCGCGTTCAACGCTCGGCCTAGACTGACCTCGTGTGCGTGACCTAAGCACTAGAGGGCGCCGCCGCTCCGTGTGTGTGCGAAAACAACAATTAACTGCCTGCGGAGCTGATTAGATGCTGATTTGACTGACTCCGAGATAGAGCGGGACCACTCTTTGATGTCAGCCGAACGAGATGTTTTCAACTGTATGTTTTTTGAGGAATAAGTCATTTAAGTCGCTTTTACTATTTTTAGAGTAAATTTTTGATTGGGTTCAGGAATTCTTAAATGCAACACTAACTATGAAAAGTGAGACATATATTAACAGACAGATTAACAGAGACAGTATTAGTTCAAGCAGTCTATTTTTAAAAAAACTTCAAAACTTGAAAATATGTTTTTTTGTTTCTTTCATTTTGTTATATAAACTGATATACAAGTAATATTAATTGCACATTTAATAAAGCCAGCCAAGTGCGATTCGGACTCACACAGACAGCCAGACAGACCAATGGATGGACAGCTGAGTCTTAGTAATAGGGTCCCGTTTTACCCATTGGGAATGGAACCCTGAAAAGGAACATTCTCATTTAAAAATTATCCTACTACTTACTTTTATTCCAATAACTAGTTTTTTAAAGTTTGTATTATAAAAGTTTGTGTGTGTGTATTTTGTTCCTTTATTACACTCAAACGGATAGACAGATTTGATGAAATTTGGTATAGAGGTAGCTTATATACTGGATCAATACATAGTCTACTTTTTAGCTGCTGGTAAAACCATTGGGTGTATTTAGCAAAAATTGGTGAAAAATTACTTTTCTGTTATTAATTTTGCTTAGAAGTGGAGAACCTGAATGTAATTTATCTTACCTCAATTAGCATTATTAAGATCTAGGGTTGTTGCGAATAAACCTTAATAGAGCATAAAAGACATGTGTAATATGTTAGTATAGTAGTTCACATCAAACTGAGACCTCGCATAACTCTACTCTACCCTGAATTAATTTGACTTATAATCAAACTTAAAAGATCCGCCAGTTGGTGACCTATGCTCTACAGTCTACAGCTACATCTTTGCTTTGCTTCGTCACCAAGTTATACCAATTCTATGAAATATCAATCATAATAAACATAGATTGAAACATGTAATGATCTAAACATAGGTGTTTCACTGCAGGGCATTACTCGCTTGCCCTCATTACAGAACTCGCTGTTGGTTTGTAAGTTCCTGTAGGAGCGAAGTCTGCTCAGACAACTTTTCTTGGACCCAAAACAATTTTGTATTCAGGTTACAGAGAATCGACCTCCTACCACAATTTACTAATTTGTCATAGTTATTGTTGTGACTGGTAAATTACATTTAGATACATTAAATATTACACATTATTACCAAACCAATCTTGCTTTAAGTTACAAGTAAGGTATAAAATGTTACACTCATTCAAATCAAATTTATCTTGACGGTAAATAATTATGATACAATACAATGCTAAGGTTACTTACTACTACTACTACTACTTTGCCTCTCAATAACACACCTACTTGTTTGTAAACATAACCTTAAAAACTTACGTGCGTATTGTGCAAATCTCTGCTTGTTCTTTTCTTCCAGCAATCTTGCTGCTTCGATTCGCGCTTTTTCTTTAGCCTCCTCTCTGTTCTTAACCGCTTCGCCTTGCCCAACGGGAATAATCTCCATATTTTTCTGCGCATTCTCATACTGTTGTACGTTTTCGTACATAGGAGCATTTTTTACCGGCACTGCCGACTTCTTAGAGTACAAAGCTTTCAGTGGATCGTAGCTACTGCTTGAAGCACTCACTTCCGACTCGGATGTTGAAGAATCAGAGCTATTTCTACCCGACATCGTAAATTTCAAATTAGGTTAAACCATGAAATCACAAACAAACAAAATGAAAACAATCGCAAAATCACAAAACAACAAACCAAATGTCACTGTCTTGCTGTCACTTATGTCACGGACGTCATTTCTTTTTTTTTTGCCTGTAGGGCAGGCTAAATTCAACATGGCCATACCGCCTTGTCTTCCGTTTGATTTTTTAGTATTTGAGTTATTACATCTAAGATGAAGATGATAATTATATGAGAAGGATACGAAAGATGAGATGAATCCCTCTCCTTTTCCAATTTCAGTAAAGCTATGGACTATGGATACTTTACTGAAACTTTAAGTCGAGTTTTGTACAGAACACGAAAAGTAACATTTCCTAATGTTTGTATCTTTTGCCCACACTCGTGCACGTTAGCCAACCGGCAAAGGTTAATAATTCACAATTATTACACTTGAACACTCGAAGAATCACAAGGTTTTTAAATTAATACAAAATCTCAACCCCATCTTTTCAGTTCCCGCCAAAAACCCCAATACACGGACAAAATTTGTTTTGAGTATAACGTCAATACACAGTGGCAGTCAGTGTCATTTCTTTTTTTTTTTGTTCGCTTTGGTACGTTTCGTTTCACGTGATATTGAACAAAAAACGGCAATGTTAGGGTGATTAGTTTCGCTCATGGCGCGAAATTTAATGTTCAAACCACAGATCTATTGCGAAGCAAAAAAAATCTTAGGTCTGTGGTTCAAACACAATTTGTATTGTTTTGGAGCTAGACTGGGTAACTAAATCGAGTTGAGTATTTATTGGAATATGCGGTCATCGTAGGTCATTTACGACATTTACCTTGCTATTTTTTTTTGCTAAATAAAACAGTAATAGCGTCAGATAATAAAATAAACTAATGAACCGATTAAGTCTGACGATTTATGTTAAGCTGCAATCTAAAATTAGTAAATTGCTTGGTTAATGCAATTTGCAAATCGTCAATTGCTGTACAGTACATCATTTCAGAATGACATTGCATTCATTTTGTCCACCATTTACCTGCTATCTCGTAACAAGGCACTGAAGGTTCTTCCTGCCACTTCAATTAAGTACAATTAAAACGTTAAATGATTCGATAAATACAAACAGAATGTTCCGCACAAGTACACAATCATTTTATTTTGATCAATATTATATCAGAAAAATGTAGAAACTTTTATGCAATAAAAAAAAGAAGTTTCATAAGATATCTACTTTTAGCATAATTATTGTGTAGAACTTAGCAGCAAAACAATACCTACCTACTATATTTTTTGTATACAATTTAAACTATGTAGGTACTTAAATTATATGTAAAATTATTAAAATTTAAAAAACTATCTGTTATCCGCAACATCGTTCGCTTGTATTCAGAAAATAGGATCCATTATTCATATAGGATTCTTGTATTATAGGTAGGTACCTACTGAAACTAGTTATCAAATTTCTTCAAGATCTGTTTAGTTGAACTGTGACTATCACAATTATAACACTAGAAATAAGGATAGGATAGCTGTACCGAGATTTAAACTGACTAAGTCAAATAAGTCATTCTACGACAACTGTGTTCGTTTTTACAATAAAATCCCGAAATATATAACAGGGCTCACCGAGGGAAAATTCAAATCACATGTAAAAACTACATTAATGATACCTAAGGTTAAGAATTATTTAGAAGATAAAGATGTCTGGAGCCTTCCACTTCCGTCAAGTAGCCACTAGTATTTATAGATATTACCTAGTTGTAAGCCAAAATTTGTGAGAGGGTAATTTATTTATTATTTGAAAAAATAATGCCCCTCAGTTTCTTGCCTGTTCTTCTGTGTAGAGGCTCTTTATCCGAACAAGGCGGTCGAGTCTATTTAAATAACTTTGACGTTCAAGTGTATCTTTGATACCTAAATTGAATAAAAATATTTTGACTTTGACTTTTGACTTTTGACTTTGACTTTGACTTTGTCGTTTAGCCGTGAAAAACCTAACTTTTAATTTTATTATATTATTATTAATAAGGATAAAAAGTAATTACACAAGCAGTGTAAATTTTAGCAAACTTCGGCGTTCCTAGTCGGGCCATATTTTTACGACAAAAGGCCTAAAAGCCTTCTAGCCTTCTTTGTTCGTTTTACAAAAAGAAGGTATTTAGCACATAAAGTAGTGTAACCGACACTACAAGATGATTCGTCATCATTATTACGCCTCAACGCAAGGTCTCGAGCAATATGCAGCAGGAAGTCGGCGCCAAGGCTGCCTCTAACAACTTTAATAAATCTCTCAATACGCTATTTACGCACGATTTATTAACGTTTACCATAAAAAGAAAATGTCTGCTTGAAACACGACTGCGCTTTGCACCGTGTTATAATTTGTTACACGACCTATAGTAGGTAATTATCATGATTTAATCTTGGGCAGCTCCTTCTTTCTTTATTAAAGCTACTCGCTACTCGACGATAGATGGCGCCGTTTAGAACGCCGCTTAAAGTAATAATACGAATCTTAAAAGTAAGTTAAATTTGTGAAAAAGGTTAAGCTTACCCCTAAAATTCAAATGTCTTTATTGAGTATTGAAGATACTCTTATGAACATCAAAGTTAAAATAGGATCACCACGTTCGGAAAAAGAGCCACTACCCATTACCTTGCATGCAAATTATATTTGCAGAGGTTGCTTTTAAAAATTTACAGGTAACGCACTTAGTCCCTGTATTTAAACTTGCATATAATAAATCATTTTTATTCTTTAGTTGCAGTTTTAATGTCTTAGCAAGCTAAGTTATTAATAATAATCTATGGGAAGTTGTAAGTACCACGTAAATAAATGATGCTACTTGTGTTTTGCTTACTTCGAATATTATTAAACAAAAATTTTAACTATATTTTAATATATACAGTGTAAACTCTTTATTACAAAATTCTTTATAACGATAAACTCTCTATAACATAGAAAAGATCACAATTTGGTTGGTTTGCCTTAAAACCCATACATTGATACACTCTTTATAGCGCAGCAGCCATTCTGTATTACGAAGAAATGTGTTTATATTTAGACACTGCAAATTGTCATTATCGGTGTTATTGTTTATGTTATCTTATCAGGTTACAAAAGACGCCGACTGAACCTTCGAGTTTAACTAAAACCCGCAATTTCTGAGGTCGTAAACTTACAGCCGTCTTGCTTTTGTTAGTGTTAATGGCCTTGAACACGTTTTTGGTTTGCTTGAAAAGGATGATCTCGAAATAAACACCTACCTATCGTATTATCATCCGTAAACCAACTTTGAAACTGTTACAAGTAGATGATTCTGAACCACCACCAACTATTCAACAAGCGCTTGATGCCGCTAAGTTAATAGATTTTTTTTACTGTTTAATCAAGAGGATTTCTACATATATCAAGAGATGGATAGAATACATAAGAAAATACAAAAAACACAACAAGTACTGGCAAAGCAAAAAACGTCAGACAAAGTTAACTGACTATATGTATTAATTTGATCAAAAATAGACATAGGTACTAAAGATTATTGTTAATTTGGTTGTTTTTCTTTCTTTACTCCATATAACGTTAACTCTCTATAACGACAAGAAACGCTCGGTCCCTAGAGTTTCGTTATAAAGAGTTTACACTGAGCTGCCTAACCGTCAACACAGAGATCTGTTTATAGAGTTGTTCGGTGGGATAGCGTCTTGCTTTACCTAACATTACCTCAAGAATTGCTCTTTAGCCCTCTCTGCTTATATCGTGTGCGTTTTAGCCGCACCTCCCCAGAGACCTTTGCAATATTCAAAGAGTGATTGACATAAAGATTTGTAGACTAGGATTTTCATTTCGTCTTTGGCAGCAGATCTTAGAATTCTCATAAATGAGTTTTCGAACTTTTTTTGACACGTAGGAAATATGGTCTTTGAAGGATAAATTTTGCTCTATCATCACACCCAGATATTTAGTGCATTTGACTCTCGTAATAGAGTTGCACGGGCAGCACAATTTAGTGAAGTAATACCTCGCATTCTTTGTCGTGAATTTGTATTTTTTATCAGGTTTGTTTCAGTGGCTTCCGTGATGTGGAATGCAATAAAATTTGTTTTTTTAATGTTGAGAGTTAAAAGATTTGTATCTAACCACCGATATAATAATGACATACCGTTTTCAGCTTCCTTAACAACTATGGTTAATGGCATACAGCGTAGACGAGTTTAGCTAGAAACCATAGAGTACAGTACAGTTTTTACTCGATATATCCACACTAATATCATAAAACCGAAAGTAACTCTATATGACTGTCTGTTTGTAGTTTTTACGCTTTTCACGGCTAAGTCGCTTAACGGGTCTTGAATAAATTCGATAATTAGTTACAGTAAATCACGAGACATGTTTTTGGATAGGTACTATTTTTTCCTAAATAAACGCGAATGAAGTCGCGGGTTCAACAGCTAATCATTAAACAAAACTTAAGTAATACATTTATAACTAGATTATGAACTCATCACAGCTACCTAATTACAAACAAATAGAAAGCAATGTTTCAACTTTCCTCGTCGATCTATCGCGCATAAAACCGACGCTATCGCTAAAAACTCAATTCTAATTAACGACCTAATATAATTAAACAACGATTTACAAAGACACGCAAAGAAAGTGCACTAGGAAGCGCTTAGAAAATAGAAGTACTTAGTTAATACTTACTTGTTGTCTATTATATTTTTGCACCTGCAATTATAGTGAAAGAGGTTGGAGCGCATTGTTTGCGTTTTTCTGGTCGCGCCGCCCGCTTTGTTTCACTCTTCCGTACATTGTCATTCTAAACAAAGCGTAATCATATTACGAGTTTTACAATTCTTACGTCACGTAAGTTTTTTGCTTTGTATATTGTAAAGTTGGCGAGATTCACTAGCGGATCTAAAAGGGGGGATCACCACCCGGTCTAATGGGCCTGGGGGGCTATTCCTATGCGTGAGATGAGATGAGATTTTATCTTGGTCACTCTCACGCCTATGACGTTTCAAACGAAAGCAACAAGGACGAAAAAAGCTGAGATGAGAATCTCAAATCTCCGAATAGGACCCCTGCTATACGATCGACAACTCCCTTTGCCCCTTAGTTTCTTGCCTGTTCTTCTGAGTAGAGGCTCTTTATCCAAACAAGGCGGTCGAGTCTATTTAAAAAAAAACTTTGACGTTCATAAGTGTATCTTTGGTACCCAAATTACTGTTAGTCTTACCTTTCATGATAAAGCTTACATTTACCTAAGTCAAGACCACTGCAAACTAAAGTCATGGATCCGCCACTGGCGTGATTTAATCCTTATTATGTGAAGTAATTTAATGAACAAGCATAAACAATATTGTTTTTTTTTTAATATATAGGTAATCTTTGACTTCGCTAGAACAGTGTGCCTAGGTAGTAAATAGTAATACTTGATAATATCAGGTAGTTAATTGAAGTACACAGGAGGAAAAGGGCCCTATTTCCTACACAATTAATATGTTAATTTATGTGCGTATAGTAGATGTGGGTAAAAGGATACATAATAGGTACTTAGGCAATGCGTACGCATTATATTTACATTGTCATAAGAGTGAACCTTAGTAATAGCATCAGCTTGCTTATACATATTACAAGTTAGGTATTTCAAATTCACACGTTATGCTAGTCTGTTAAGTATTTGCCTAATTAAGTAATAATAGAAAACAAAGCTAATAACTTTTCCATAGCAAGCAAGCAAGTTCGTATTGACCGAGTGGCTAGCTAATATCAGAGTTTCGAGGCCGCCCGAAGGCCTCTGACATGGCCTCTTTTTCATGTTTGTTTTCCTAATGTATTTTAAGGGGATACATAATTAAATGTTAAAATTCTTGAAGAAATTGCTAGAAAGAATGCTAAAGTTGTGTATTCTGTTGTATTACTAACAAGATTTATGAATAAAAAGCTTCCTCTTTCCATGTTGGAACTCATCATTCTAAAGTATTTTTCTCTTTCTATTCCAGAGCGTCGGCGGCGGATGCGAGCGAGAGAGCGTCGCGCTGCATCTATGGTGTATAGACGCAGGTTCGACATACACTGGGACGTTGCCAGGTGACTTCTGCGTATCCAGATTTACACTGAACACTCACTGATTATAAATTTACAATCGATCAACAATATTTTAATATTTTACTTTGTTGCTGGCTGATATTGGCTAGTATACTCAACTACAATCAAAGACGTAGGAAAGCAGTGTAGAGTAGTGGCCGTTTGCTTTCAAATTATAACATTACCAATGGAGGCTGAAATAATTTAAAAAAAAGAATTTATTTAGTTGTTCTAAAATTATTTTGTTATCTATACTTGGGTTATTTTATAATAACGTTATGGATAGGTATTTAGCTGTTGTACGTTTCTTAGAAATCTTAATACCTATCGTAGTAAGCAGTGTAAGACTAATCAATACCTATCTATGCAATCGGGCTGACAGAGATGACCTTGACCTAGTTTATTGGTCAAGGTCATCAGATTGACCTGTAGAGACATTATCTACTAACATAGTCAAACACTAATATTTTATTTCTAATAATCAGTTGTTATTTATTGTTCAAATCAATTCCCAATGCAATGTTCCAGAGTATTCGACGATTGAGTAAAACCACAGCCTCTGGTCTTCTCCTGATATTTTAACCTTGCTCTTATGCATGAGGTGATATTCTTTATTTATTTTTACTACGGACCAAGCTTGGTGGCGCCACCTATCATTAAAGCTAACTAAAATGAGTTGACATGATATGGTCACAAAACATTCTAAAAATTAAATACAAGTGACCTTTTGAAAGACGTGAGAGCCTACCGTTTGTGTGTTTGCAGGTCACTGTTGAAGAGGGGCGAAGCGCGCGGCGTGAGGTAACCTGGCGGACAGCGGGCTGGTGGCCGGTGACCCTCCGCAAACCAAACCGACATGTGTTCCCCCGTAACTAAGTACCTAATCGCGTAATTATACATCGAATAATGTACGGTCCGTCCAAAACGCTGCCAAACATTTTGAACGAATTTATTAGTGTTATTAGTGTAAATACATTTTTTGACAGTTTACATTGTGTGTAGTTCTCGTGCGCGAGTGTTTGTGTCGCTGTCGGTAGCGGCGACAAGGTGGCGGGGACGCATGCGTCGTCGGCACCGGCGCTGGCGATGCCATTTATTGAAGACGAATGGTGGTCAGCGGAGAATGCGGAGGGCAGAATGGTCGAGCTCTCCAACTGCTTACAGGTTATGTTCCTTCCTTTATCTTTTATCGTACTTGTAGCGCCGTCTGGCGGTGAGTAGTAAAACTAAAAAAATGTGATATCTGCGGGTAGTTCACTCTGAAACCGCTAACGAAATAAAACAGTAAATGCTCTAGTATTTATATGCCAACAACTGTAAACCTGTAAACCAATATGGATTAAGAAAAAATAGCTTTCAATAAAAGTAGCAAAAATTAAAATTCTAAAGAACATGACTAACCAAACCACGGCCCAACCCACGCTTTGTCCTGTTTCTATATGACTTCACCAGCACTACATAATATCTACCTGCTACCAATAACCATGTCTGTACTCGCAGTTCCAGGACGCGGTAGCGGCGGCGGGCGGGCAGGCAGCCGCCCAGCTGCAGCACATGGCGTCCTCGCTGGGCGAGCTGTCCCAGGCGGAGCTGTCCAACATCGTGGGCGGGCTGACGCTCGAGAACGAGGGCGCTGAAGCCGCCGACCCCGACGACATCCTGAAACAGCTCGGCGAGACGGCCTTCGACAATTTTGACACGCTCTTCACTGATCTGACCAACGCGACGGCGACGGCGGTGCCGCCTATTGAGATAAAGGTAAGTATGCTCCGAAACTGATGGTGGTCGTAAACCATGAGATTACGAACGATATAAAGCCGGTGCGCATAAAATTGAAAGTGTCCCTGCGCCATCTGCGCTTGCCTAATGCCCGGTACGCTGTCGAGGCCTCAGTGGCCAACAGCAAAGAGTCATTAAAAAAATAATTAAAGTGTAGTCTTGGGATTACATTTTAGGCCACGCATCAGGCTTTACATTTTACATGCTTTATGGCTTTAAACATTATTTACAGACATAATGATTTGAATACATATACCTAATTCCACAAGAGCACTTGCACAAAATGTAGAATTGCCTTAGTCCTAGCTTATCTAGTTTTTAACTACTCCTAGCGAAATATCCGCTCACCAGAACCTCGTAATCTAAATAAAGATTAAGTATTAAGTATACTTAATATTTATATAAATTAGTATTCTACTTAATTTATATGTAGACTACGAGGTTCTTTAGAAAATCGCCGAAAGTAAGTTACCTTAATTATTAAGTAATTAATTTAAAAAATCTATAAATACTTACAATCAATTTATTTCCTAATTATTTCTCCTTCCAGCAAGAAGAGAACAACAACATTACATCGCCGTCGTCTAGCAGTCAACTCCAATACTACCAACCGAACCAACTCACCTTGCCTAACAACGGCCAACAGCGTTTGCAACAATTGTTGCGATCCGGCACCAACGCCATCAATAGCGCCGTGGCCAACAACATCAACAATGGACGATACAATATCGCGTCGCAGAACCCTTTACTCGCTGAGAAACTATCAGCGACATCTAGCGGCATCAAGCAGGAGCCGATCAGCTCGGATTACAGTGGCACGAGTATGAACTACGGCAGCGCGTCGCCGATGCAACGGGTGCCGAGTGGGAAGCCGCAGGTGCATGATGCTGGCGGAGGTAAAGGTAAGCTTTATTATTTGGTAGCAAATAAGTTGTGTGAAATCTTACGATCATTAAAGATCAGTATTAATACATAATCAGTTAATAAATTATTTACCACTTTGTTGCTTAAAAAACAAAATTTGTTATGTTTTCGTAATATTTCACACGTTTGGTGCGGCGGCATCTAGCGATGAATAGCAGAATCATAATTAATTTTAGGCATGGGGTTTTAGTGCCATTCAGTGACAAGCAATTGAAAATGTCGTAGTTTTTAGCGCTATCTAGTTAAAAGTAGTTGCACTAAATAGAAAGCGGCATCTAGCATGCAGTAGTGTTCTTAAATACAGACTACAACATAGTTAAACTAGTATCACACAGATGGCGCTATTACAAAGCTATTCAAATAGTTTCTGTGATCGTCGCTAGATGTCACTACACTGAAAAACATGGCTGTGATAAGATTGCAAGCTTGATGCACCGGCGACCCCACCAGAGCCGGCCCGGCTATGCAGTTTTCTCCAAGCCATCATAGTCCACTTTCGATTTCCGCTTGAGGAAGTGCTGTAGGCGATTTTCCTTTCGCGAATTACCAGCTTTTACCGTTTAGCTCGACAACCGCGAGAAAGTCTAGTTGTTTAGGCCTATTTGAGAAAAGTTTGAGATCTAGGCCGGTTATGGTGGTTTTAACCTAGACATGCCTTAAAATAATTCATAGTATTAATAAGTCATTTGACTAAAAGACGTCTAGACACTGGATAGAGAATAGAAATAATTTATTTTTCAAAAATATTACATTGAACCTTAAAAACTAAACTTATAAATAAATAAAAACGAACTACATTAGAGAATGTTAATAAGGTCAGCAGAGTGCTTGAGAGTACTGCACTAGGCGAACCTGTATCACAGGACTCTCGACGGCTGCGTTTAATGATAAGTGAATAACTAGATATGGTGCGGAAATGGTACATAGAACAATTAGTGAAAATTCACAAGTGAATAATTATATTAAAACGAGTAAATAATAATTTATTATACGGTAAGCAAAGTTGCAAACGGTCGTAACAGCGCGTGTGTGAGGTGTGAGAAATTGAATGTTGAATGAAGTATGAGTCTGCGGTGAATAGTGTGGGTGTAAGTATGTATCAAGTGCGTCTCGTGTAGAATTCTCATACAAATAAGCAAAAGGGATAAATGGGTGCTAGACTCAGGTGACAATTTTCAGAAAATGCTCAGTTTCATCATGTGTGAGTGTGCATAAATATTTATTTATGATTGCTTTGTATTCCCTTACTCTTTTGCCCCTAATGTTGCACTTTTTATCGATCTTATTATAAATGAATGAAGGGAGTCTAAACTCTGGGAGACGCCGGCCAAAAGCAGTTTTAGCCCGAGGTTGTGTGGCACCAGGTGGTCGTCTTTTTGGTGAGCTGGAGCTGGAGCTTACTACAGAAAGCGTTTTTTGGTGGACTGCGAGTGTTACTCTCTGTATGTAGAGTTGGCGAACAGTGGGCACTCCTACTGTAGTGTACAGATCAGTAGTCGGATGGCGGTAGGGCAATTTGAGCATGACTTTAAGCACTGCACGCTGCGCTCTTTCCACTTCAAGCATAGCCGAGGTCCCGGCTCCCCCCCAGACTGTTATGCCGTAGGACAGAACTGCTTCACAAAGAGACACGTACACTAGTCGAAGAACACGCTCACAAGCCGCATTTCGAAGGGATCTCATGATGTGGATAAGTTTGCGGGCTCTTTTACACAGAGCTGTAATATGTTCTTTAAATGATAACTGTTCATCCACGATGATTCCTAGGTACCTAGCTAATTGAGGGGAATCGAGAGATCACATCGCAATTACAGGATATAATAGAACAGGTAGTCAGCATTTAATACTACCTACAGAACCGGGCCAGGCTAGTACCTATTGCAATTAAAATATGGCCCGTCTAGAAGCGACCTTAGACATTTGTACTATAATCAGGTACCTAGCCTAAAATAGCCCGTTTCGATTTTTTCCTATTATTTGCAATAAATTATAATATTAAATATAATTTATTAACTTACTTAAGTAATAAATTAAATAAATAAATTTGAACACACTGTCGTCTGACCCCAAACTAAGCAAAGCTTGTACTATAGCTGTCAGATACTGATATAGGGACATATGTACATACAGAGACTGAAATACATACCTTAATATTTAAATACATAAGTATGTATAATTATTCCATTGTCTAATTTTACAATAAACAAGACGTAATTTCCTGTTTATTGTGGTAAAATCTGGTTGATATTGCAAATTAGTAGGCAAGCAAATACTTAGGTACTTCCTTAGGTACTCTGAGTACCTAATTAATGCACTAACTACCCACTACGTATGTACTGTTTTGTCCTATTTATGCATAATTGCTTCCCGTTTGAACCTGAAGTGAACACTTCTAAGCATAGAAACATTTAAGTATTCCAATTTCCAAGATCCATTTGCCACTCATAGATCAAGGTAATTATGTGAAATCATCTCTCCTACCCACTGCTATTAACCCTACAAAAAGTGTCAAAGTGCCGCCGAGCGACGGTCTGACACTCCGCGCTCTGCACTCTCTCGGGGGCTGAAAAACTTATCGCTAAGTAGCTGCCGGAAACCTTTCAAGAGCTTTTTTTTTAAAAACAACTCTCAAGACGTCTTCACAAAAAGAACTTGGCTGTTTTGATGTTTTTTGAGCTAGCATAATGATTTTTGAAAATTAAGCGGCTCATACTCGTAGAAACTAAGGTAACGAGAGTATGTAACGTGGAAAACTCTTTTTTTTTTTTAATAAGAAGAGTGGCAAACAACAGACGGCCTGATGGTATACGAATGGTAGCTCTACAAGAGTGAGAGTAGAGCAAAAATCCTACGCAAAAGATGATAGAGACTTTCCTCCATCTAAAGTCCATGAGTCCGCTCTTAAGGAAATTCCAACATCCAAAGAAGTTTGATTCATCTCATTGGGCGACTTTTCCTCAGGAGTTGCATTTCCGAGATGTGTTTATAGGACGATGTCAAGGCCGGCGTGACACCGCGCTTGTGACCTCATTGTCGGTGGCCCGATGACCACATGATGACGCTAAATATAGCACTTAACTCGACGTCATATTCCCCATATTCGTTTTAATCTATTTAATGTGTATCCTTTACTGAAAATAATAGTTTCTGAATTATACCCCCTTCTCTATCAAAAAATACTCGTATTTTTTTAACCACGAAAAGGTACCTATAAAAGGTTTTCAATTTCCTACAGCATAACAAACACAGCATTCCATGAAACTGTAAACGAATGCAAACAATTTTCGTAGTTACCTATATTTACCTATACGTAGCTATACCTACAATTAATCATATACAGGTAGCTATGTATGTCCATTGTATTGCAAGAGTCGTAGGTACACATGTTATCAGCCGTGAGTATCAATGAACAAGAATAATATTATTTGTGGCAGCATAGAGTAAGTCCCCAAACTTGCATGAGCCTCATAGACCTCTTGCCATGTTTTTCGATTGTTTTGGGAAGACCCTCTGTCGGTACCGGATTTACACATTTACTTTCAGCCTGCTAGATTAACTTACATCCTTAATGTTAGCAATAAATCATATTTGTGTGTGGTTATTACATTCATGAAAATTCAAAATTAATATCAAGAATTGGCAAGAAACTGTGGGATACATTTTTATCCTAAATGTGTTTCCACAAATTGTGGCTTAGGACTAGGTAACACATATATTAATGTATTAGGTACTTAGCGGAAGAAGAAGGTTCCAATTGTCTTCTAAATTCTACTTAAACGAGATCGACTGTCTGGACCACATCACTTATATCCCACAGACCCCTAATTCTTTTTTTCGCTCACATGGACCCCTTGTACGTCGTCAACCCTGGGGGTCGATATTAGCTACTTTGGGAATCACTGATAGACAGCAGACAGACAATAGGTAGGTAAATTTATCCCTATTCAATAACATGAAACTTTCCGCTGCTAGTGGAGTTACCTGGACGGGTCATTATTAATAGACCCACAATAGTGATACAATATATATTAGATCATCCGCCTCTTATCCTTTATTTGCATTGGAGCTTCATAATGCTCTATATTAAGCCCAAGCTCCTCAATTAGACAATTTATAATTACTCAGGGGAAATTAAATTGTAGATACGGAATCGAACTAAGAAATTATTTATTTTACTATTCATTTACGCTTTTCATTCATGCAAAACTATTTATATACACAAAATCCTATACTTTCAACAAGTACGAGTAAGTAACAGTCATCTGACAATTCATTTTATTTTATAATAATTATGGGTATTCAAAATTATCTGGAATCGAACTATAGCTTTACCAACACCACCACACCTGTCACATGTCGCGCGGAGCCACTCCAAATACTCCAATCATGTTTCTTTTCAACGAAGTCCAATAAGCCCCTCTGAAATTATGTAAGCATTTATATACCCCTTCTTCCTGCAAAGGTGCAAAAGTGTGAGTTTGCCAAACGTCTCGAAACGCATCCGCAATCCGCGCGGCGCGTGCATCGCGCCCACGCCGCGCGCCGCCGCCGCGCCGCGCAGCCCTGACCCCGTTTTCACTGCGCGAGCGCAGGCTGCTGTGTGTGCGTGCCCGCGCATGTGTGCGTCACGTGTGTTATGTCACATGAGATGAGGGACGGTGTGTGCTCCACTTCGTTTGTTTTTGGGATTTGTACGGATTTTCCTGGAAGAGGTTGAAATCAAAATAATTGAAGGAGGAAACTGGAAAATATTGAAACAAATATTTTTCTTTTTAATCTCTAATGTCTGACATTCTGTTTTGGTATGCTAGAATGATATGAATCCTCTAGTAGGTACTTTAGCTCTAGCTTATCTCCCTATATGACCTGCTTGCTTGTATCTTACTCCACCTGGAAGTCACCGTCACACCTGGACCTCGATACGATTCTACTGAGCAATTGTGTTTAGATTGTTAATGAATTGTCAGTTTTTGACACTTCTGGTATACAAAAAGTGTCAATTTAAGGCAATTCATTAACGATTTTGAAACAATTGGTTAGTAGAATTGGGGGGTGAAGTATCAATCTATTCACAGTAGTAAATAGCAGTAGCACAGTAATACAAATAGGAGTAATACCTACTGACAGTGCCCCGAGCTGAGCGCACTCCACTAACGCTCGGTGACGCAAGTTCTGCGCGGCACATATCCGCACGAGTCGCCTTGACACGCGGTAACGTTCACTGCGTGCGGGCAACATTCAGATTTCAGTACCAGCCCTTACTAGAACCACTTAAATCATACATACTTCACAATTATGAATGCGAAAATTTATGCGCGATTGTGTATGTTAAAATGTTTGTTTCATTCGAATCCTTATTGAATTTTGGATCTAATTTATAAAGCCGGTATTGGTAGACCGTAGATCATCTGGTTTTGCCAATTACCGACAGCACTTTGTATTCAGGAAAATAAAGGACTTGAAATATCCCGGAAAAAATGGCTACATGAAGACTAATTTTGATGAACGACTATGATTAAATACAGACTAGCTGTATAGCCTTCGTAGCCTGAAAACAATTAACGATGAGACACGCTAGACCTAAATAAAGTCTGTGTATAGAGATCCCAAAGATTTCATAGACATTTTCAACTTGAAATTGAACACATTGGAAACTGACGTCAGAAAAATTGTTTACCGCTTACCAATTTTTTTCATTCATTCATTTGTTTAATTATATACCTACCTAGTTTAGTTTTCCTTTAGTTTGAGCTCCGTAATAGCTGCCTAACTTAATAACCATGTTGTTTACACATATCTAAGGATGTAGTTTAGGACAAAACTTAATAATTATAATTCTGTTACCTACCAAATATGATTATATCCTGTTTTATTTACCTATTAAATAAATACATACAAAATAAATAAAAATAGTTCTCACATTCTCATTTCTAGACTCAAAATATTTTCTTAGCATAACAACTAAACCTATTTTACCAACAAATAACCTACTTACTTCCATCAACATTTTGCTACGTCTAGGTCGGCCTGAATTTTGATTGAAACATATTATTAGGTTTTTGTTTTCCCTCGTTAAATATCCCGACCAACAAAAACCTTATTAATATGAAACACTATTTTGTCCGAATAACAACTAGCATTTTATCTTCCAAAGTTAGGTTCAGGCTCTGAATTAGATATTTATGAAAATAAAACACACAGACGAGTGAACTGATTTAGTTATACTTACGTGTCTATAATGTAGGTATATACGTAGGCTAATTTATGCTAGTTTAAGTCAGACTAAAGGTCAATTTCAATTTTGTTGTACAAAATCACAAACCATTATGACTTACTTATGTGTAGTAGCGAAAGGTTAGTATAGATGTTGGTTTTGATATCTTCTATCATATATACTTGTATTGTAATAGCATGTACGTTTTGCTCCTTATTTTAATAACCATTATAATAATAATCATTATTTCATCTTTGACATTTATTTGTTTAACAAATAAAATAAAATCATATGCTTCTCGGGGTTCTATGTCAATCTCGTTCAGGTTTAACCCTATATTATGTACTGTATTTAATCCGTAAAATTTCAATTAAGTAGGTAATATAATTTACTAATGATAGTTCTTTAAATGAAAACTTATATGTAACTAGCTGTGTACTAAAAAGTATATCCGATGTGCTATTCCACATCATAATATACATATCTCTGTGCCAAATTTCAACAGATCCGTTCAGCCGTTCTGACGTTGAGAAACATCCACACATCCCTCTATCCATCCAAACTTTTGAATTTATTAGTGTGAATATTATAGCTTTTAAATTAATCTCGTTTTGATGCAGAATGTTTTATAAAAAGCTACGAGAACATGTTACCACACCTCTGCAGGATTCTTTTCCATCTTGAACTCATAACACCGCGATAGAGCTGTGAAAATTTCCCGGAACCCGATATTATTCGATAGAGCGTGGGCACCGGCCAGCCGTGACCTACAATTATAAATACGCGTCGAGCGGCTCCACCGCGCACATGTGGGCACCTACAGCTCTACGGACCTATTGAAGTCGAGAGGTGAGCTGGAACACGGTACTTATAGCCAGGACACTGCAGAAACTGTCATAGAAAACGAATTTTAAAATCAACATTATGGATATGTCGATAGTGAATTAAATGTTTATTAAGTAACTATGTCGAAGGTAGCTTAAAATGGACAAGATAGTAAGAAGGCTGACCCCACCACAATGTTAGACGACTACCCAAGGAGAAAAGAGAAGGTTAAGCTTTGCAAAAGGATAAGCCTTTGAAAAAGGATATTTCCAGATGGACTAAAAAAACAGTGCAGGCCAAATAAAACAGCCAATTGTTAGGTTCTAAATGAACAAAATGTATGACGCAACCCTAGTAAAAGACGTACCTGTCACGCATATTAGTAAAACAGTACGGAACTCTCTTTAGACTTATAGGTTCTCATAGCTTTAAGCTTAGCATCGGAATAACGTCGTGCTGATCTTGTTATACTAAAACAACGGGACTATAAATAAATGGTTCGAGTTAAATCAAAAACAAATCAAATGTCTTTATTCAATTGGGTATCGAAGATACACTTACTTATCAACATCAAAGTTATAAAATGAATCTACCACCTCGTTCGGTAAGGGAGCCACTACTCAGAAGAACATGCAACAAACTGAGGTGGGGTAAATAAAGAAAATGAAAATATTTTCGTAATTCATGTGTTCTTAACTCTATGAGCAATATCGCTTAATTAAAAATCTTTTTAATCCTGCTGCATCTAGGCCATTCCATAGAGTAATAAAGGTAACATATAACTACTCTTGAAGACGTAAAATATACTCATTTTCTATTTTGGACCTTAGACAACAGACATAAAGACGCAGACGTCTGACTCACAAATTAACCTGCTGTAACAATAATTTCGAAATTAGGTATGTACGTTTGTGAGTTTTTAGATTTTTCTACGGCTGTATGGATTAAGATTCGATATAATTTGATGTAGAGATAGAATTTCGTCCAAAAAATACTCCAAGTAATTGAACGATCGTGAGATCGTAAAACATAGCCAACCAGTAAAAAAGCCACTGAACAGATTTAGACATTTTATCTAAATAAATGTACATCTCTTACAAAATTAGTATCGCGTAAACCCGCAGAGCGCAGCTAGTGTCCTAATGGTAGGTTCGAGATGGCGGCGCCCGCGCACCAACGGAAGCGCCGCGCATAAAACTGTATTGCCTTCATTACTTCGCTGATTGTACTACTGCGCTGAAAAGAGAATTTAATGCTGTTTATATTGGCGGCGGAGTAATAAGATAAAAGAAAAAATATAGAACACACACGAGCACTGTCTACTCTCATACACACACCTACTCTCATACACACACCTACTCTCATATAATGTACCATTATTATCTAGATTTGGTTTCGCAACGTCCCAAACTATTTCCTGTCCGACGATACTAAGAAGTGCCACTCTTCTCTGTTTTAAGTAAATTCATCCCAGGGGTCAACTTTGGTTGGAGGCATGAAGTAGCTTAAAACCTCCGGGAACTTGAATGTATAATTAACTTGATAGTACATATGTAATATGTATTTATGTACATAGTTTTCAAAATTACACAAACAATTTTACTCCAGAAACAAAAAAAAAGTGGATGCATGGTTGAATAGCAGATGATTCTGAACTTTTTATGTTAGCCGTTAGGTATAGTTTTGGAACGTGTGTCACATGATGAGTACACGACACAGAAACCCATAATAACTGTATGTGTAATGAGAAGAGGGATTTTCAAAATTATAATTATGTACTTATGGAATCCCACACACAAATCTGAACTACATATTATTTGAAGAAAAAAACCTATCTACTCAACAAAAACTAAGTCCAGCCATTAACACATAAAAAGGAAAATAACTATTTCCAATTAGCTACAATAGCTACTTTTATTTACGCCAGATAGCGTTATCAGTGGCCGTGCAATCTTGCAGCTCAGAGTAAACATTGCAGTTACACAACCGCGCTTGCCAACCGTACATCGTATGCAACTCCTTGGGCCGGAGCGACAACCTTATCCGTGTCAATGACAAGCCACTCACACACACAACACATACACTTAATCCACTACATGTCATACATTATGAGCACAACATAAAGCCGGCTGCACACCGGAGCCACGTCATTTCTGTAGCGAGATGCGACCACTGCTTTTTTTTGTGTAGCGAACGCTACAGTATAGATTTTGACGTCGAATGTCATATTTTCCGAAAACCACAAGCGGTGTCTTCAGTCAGATAGGTCTCTTCCAGTCAGGCGTGCTTCATTAACCCTCGACGCAAAAACAACGGGGTGTTATAAGTTTGACGTGTCTGTCTGTGGCATCCTAGCTCCCGAACGGACAAATGGTTTTGTTTTTTTTGTTTGAAAGGTTAGTCGGGTGTGTGTGTATGTTTATCGGGTGTGTGTGTATGTTTATCGGGTGTGTGTGTATGTTTATCGGGTCGGGTGTGTCTATGTTTGATGAAAATCAATGTTTATGAAAATCAGTGTCGAGGAATTTTAAAATTTTTAATTTCTTTGAGGGTTTAATTGGAAAAACGAATTAATCGATCCAATTTTCCCATGTACAAACATATTGTCGTACATTTGAAACTTCACCTGCTTCGAACACTGCAATGACCACTTTGCAACAACGATGTGCCTACAACAACCCGGTGTGAATCCGGCCTAAGTACACGGTAGGTAAATGGCACACATCCTGCATCTTGTAAAGCGTAAATGCGTGTTATGTAGGTACTTTATTCAATCTATTTCAACATCTTATCCGTTCGAAGATCGGTTTCAATTCAACAAAGTTATCTCAATTGTTGAAAGTTAAGACAGAGATTGTCAACTTGACGAGTTGAGATACTGATTCTGGATTGTCTGTTGTAGCTACTTGTTGGACAACGATTCGTTTTAATTAACGAATAGCAAAGCAGATTAACTTAGGTCTTATTCTCACTTTATTTCAGTGTCTCGGTGGCTCAGTTGCTAGTGAGCCTTCCTTCTGAGCTTGGAGGGAGTGAATTCGATTCCCATTTGGGGCAAAATTCATTAATGTGTGTTTGTTTTCTGTCTGGGTGTTAATATCTGTATAAGCATGTATTTAAAAATACTTATGTAATGAATTATGTATATCAGTTTCCAGCCATGGTGCATTGCTTAGTTTGGAGTCAGACGACCGTGTGTGTAAAAATGTCCGGATTATTTATTGATTATTGTGGTTTTACTCTAACTCGCTAGCTATTGTAGTTTTCAAATCAGTATGTGCTAAAAACCAGCTTCACTAAAATAGGTACAGCAGAAACCACTACAATGTAATTATTCAATAAGTAGGTATTTCGATAGCAACGACTCAGCAGCTAAAATTATACTGACAGATAACAATCTCACTATCAGTATTTACGTAAAATAATCAACCATCAAATTTTAAATAGGTAAAGTCCCTTATCAACTGGTCTGACAATAACATAGGGGCAAATTAGATTGATAACATATTATAATTTATATTAACACCTTAATAAACGTAAAATAGCATCGGATTAGTTATTCAGTGTTTTGTCTTTTTCTCTTACATTTTGATAAAAAAACTGCTCAATTTACTGTAAGCGTTTAATAGCCTCCGGAAAAGTTTAAACAATGTTTTGTCTTTTTCTTTCATTTACATTTTTAAACTCGATCGAAAAAGACAAAACAGACTAACTATTTCAAGGCTATACAACTTTTATTAGAATGGGAATAGATAATAAAATAATTGAATAAATATTCGGGTCATTTTTGCACACTCGGTCATCTGACCCAAAACTAAGCAAAACTCGTACTATGGCGGCCAGAGACTGAATATATAAACATAATGTTTTTGAAACACATACTTAAATACACATCAACAATATGCCTGGGGCATAGAACAAACACAAATGTTCATCACATAAATGTTTGACCCAGGTGGGAATCGAACCCACGCCCCCAGGCACAGAAGGTAGATTCGCTGCCAACTAAGCTACCGAAGCAGTCTAATAATATTTTATCTGTTAATAAGGATAATTATCGCATTTGTCCGTGTTATTATTACTGAGAATTCGGTGGTAAGTCATCATTTCCGCCAAGATATCGAAAGTATCATGTAATGCCATTAAGCAGGAAAATATAAGCTACTCCTTACGGTTTCACTCACTTTCTAATATGACTAAATAATTTAAATTTCCACAAGTAAAAATTAAAAAATTAAAAAACCCTTGACAACGATTTTCTTCAAACATAGCTAAGAATACTCCCGACTAATTCATCTTTCAAATAAAAAAAAAAAAACAAAATTATAATCGTCTCATCCGTTCGGGAGCACATACTGACACGCACACACACACACACACACAGACAGCCACGTCAAACTTATAACACCCTGTCGTTTTTACATCGGGGGCTAAAACACATAGTACATGGCTATGTACTATGTGTTTTAGCCCCCGATGTGTGGCTGCCTATGTGCCTATGCCTGTATCCAGCACATTAGCTATATAGGACAAGAGTGGCAACTCATGGACAAGCGTGCTCCATCTTCGACCACATCGTCACTTCACATCAGTGTGTTGTGGTCGAACGTCGTTTAATCGTCACCGGTCGTCAATCATTTAAAAATATCCATAATCATCTCTCATTATCTCAAATTTATCTCATAATAAATTGATCTCCAATTATAATTCATCCAAAACGATTTAGCCATTTCAGAGTTGAGTGAGAACAAACAAACTTTAACATTTATTAATATATTAATTAATGTGGTTTAATTAATTTACAGATAACTCTGTGAAATAATTATCTAAATAAATGCAATCAAAGATTTAAAGATTTCCTAATCTTTTATAAGTGCTTTCAATTGATTTCAAAGCAACATGACACTTCCGTTCTTGATAAATCTTTCCTAGTCCGTAATATCGAAGTTTTCTATGTATTTTTGTTACTTTGTCACGCTCAAACGGCCATATTGATCATTCGCTAAGAACGCTTACTTACATCACAAGTTAGAACACTTTTATCCCAAAAACATGTGAGCTCACTACTACATTTTGAATAAATCCGCGCGGAACAACTATTAAGCTGCGTTTGCACCAGAGATGCTAGGTAGTTGAGCAGTGTAAGGATATGTAGCGGGCTCTTTTACACATCTACATCCATGATTAAAAAATATTCCGATTAAAAAATAGTCACGTAGGCAACACGTAGTGACGTCAATCGATGCTTAAGTAAGACCGAAATATCTCATTTACAAACAGTTCGAAAGAGAAGATGACAATGACAAGTGACGTCATTACGTGTTGGCTTCCGGAATACTAGACCTTGTTTTTTAGATGATCTAAACAAACATCGTCTAGTTAGCAGTTGCCGCTGCTACTAGCAGTCTCTCGCTCACGTCCGTCCCTAGCACACATCCCTCGCTTGTTTTGTACGTAAAAAAACTTCGCTCCGTTAAGCCATTTCTACAGAAGCTGCGGTGAGCGAGGCTAGGTAAATGAAGCGATTACGCTACCCCGCTACGCATCCTTGCTCATCTGTAGTGGAAACGCAGCCTTAGTTTCAATCTCAGGTCGACCGTAAGATGTCCCTTACCAACCGGGATGAGGCCTTGATTTCCAATGACGTAAAATATACTCTAAACATGGGACAACAATATCTCAAACAAATCTTCGTTTCAATAGTCCTATATGTGGTCAACTGAAGAACACAAATACGGAAACTATTGTAGTTCCCGCGGAGCTGCTGTAACACTTCAAATGAATTTCAATTTTTACTTCAAAATATGTATTTTTAATTACTAGTAGTTACCCAATATTTATTTTTGTTTATCCTTACATTTTCGCTTTCCGTAAAGCTTATAAAAATCTACATATTATCCTCTACTCATACATGTTGTGTTGCCTCGGAATAGTCGGACAGTGTTTTGATGTTTTGATCGAGTTAAAAATTTAAAAGAATAAAAATGCAAAACACTGTGTAACTAGAGCCTATACAATGTTTATTAGTAAGTACATGTTCATTTCCAGCACGGAGTGTCAATCTCAAAATTTTCTTTCTCTACAAAAAAATATAAGTAAAATCAGAAACAACAAGCTCCTGTTATTTCAAGTGCATAATGGCACGTTAAACAGAACGACCCACGGCCATTGTGTTGTGCATGTGTTTAAATCCGTAACGGGATATATGTATATTTCGCCCCGAATGCAGTTTGAGCTGTTTTCAAAACCGTTTTAATATTGAGTACGGGTTAGGATTTAGGTCTTGCGATTTTCGGATACGGTGCTTCGAAAAGAATCCCCATAGTAGCGGAGTTTTACACTCAAAGCGATTTTACACCCAAACTTGAGTGGCATTTTTCGCAATCTCCTGACTACCATCCTCATCTCAAAATCTGTTGCCAAGCAACTGTTTCTTGAGAGCCATTTCCGAAAATAAAATAATTGAAGCTTTGGATCGAAGTTACTTTCGGAAGGTCATCTTCACATCACTTATTTTACTTCGAGACTTTAATTAGTCAGGCAATATACTTCAGTTTTTTTCCATCGGAGAACATTTATTACGCATGTCCGATTCGACTGACGGATCGGACGTCCCGAAAAAAATGTCACGGATATTCCTGGGTTTACTAATACTAAAATCGGTTCGAGCATTTACGAATAGACATTTCGTTTTCTATTTGATTCAGATTTGCCAATTCCTAATTATACCTACCATCTGCGAGCACACTATATCGCAATATCAGATGACCAGTGCTCAAACGTAGGGCATCAGAAAAAAAAACACCGTCAATTTGAGGCCCTTTCAAGGGCCTTTTGTGAATTAGATGCAGTACATTCGATGCGGCTTTTTAACCATTTGACATGGCTTTATTTGTAAGGTCGCTTACGCCATCTTTGCTTCCCACACAACGGGCTTGCTTATTTTCTAAAGTGGTAATTACAATATCCAATTTGCAGTACGCTAGGTGAGCTAGCGTGCTAAGCTTGGATAGTGAGAGTGGAGGTAATGGCAGTTAGACAGTTAGCAATACAATTTGTTTCTATCGCACGGGCACGGCCATGCTAATTTGAAAATGTAATGACTGTTTAATCTTATCTTATATCTTTAAATGAGCAATTCTTGTATATATATATATAATTGGAATCTCGGAATCGGCTCCAACGATTTTCATACAATTTAGTATATAGGGGGTTTCGGGGGCGATAAATCGATCTAGCTAGAAATCATTTTTAGAAAATGTCATTTTATTCGTGTTTTATCGATAATCAACTTAAACATAAACTTGGAAGAAAAATAACAAAAAGGAGGCGTTTGAGTAGTCTCAACTGAAAAATATGACTCTTCCTGACATCTATTGGCGAATAATAATACTATTTTTTGTGAGCAACTAATTGCTTTAACGACACAACAGCAGATGGCGTTGTTAAGTAACACGAAGTCAATGAGTGTTTGCTTTGAGGTTAGACTAAAATCAATTGTTTATTTTCCAAAAAACACAATTTAAAAAAAAAAACCGAGCAAAGCTCGGTCATCCAGGTACTGTCTACTAATTTGAAAACTATAAAAGCTGAAGTTATGACGTAACTACCAGTTCACCTTTAGCCTTTCCTGTAAATACTTGGCAAGTTACGTTCTCAAGTCGCCTACGCACTTGAAAACGTAACAGCTGAAATTATAAGTACATATTATTTATCAACGTAACGTAAGATTTCAATTTGATTAACATCATCATCATTCTCAGCCTTGATACCCTCACAAAAAAACTGCCATATGGATGGGAGAAAATGAGAAGCCGCCTCCAATAAGAAGCTCCATGAATAGTTCTGCTTATGGTACCTATAGGTATTTCATTATCCATAAACTATCCACTAGTGATCGCGTCGCGCTGTACTATTGACTTCAGAGGAATAACTCCCGAGTTTATCAATATTACGAGTATCGTTTTGTAATGGCATACTTTTCTCGAATGACACAATATGAATGAGTCAAATATAAGGGCGATACAACAGTCTACAGTACGCGGTTTTGCCCTTTTCGTCCACCGATCGATGTGGTGACGTCCATATCATTTTTGATATGATTGTATACTAGTTCGTTTCGCTCATGTTTCATGGTCACACAGCAATTTAGTACTGTTCTGATAGTGAAAGAATGTTCAAAACTGGACCAGGCCCCCTATTCTGAAGCTTGAGATGTTAGCTTGTCACTCCTATGACTTTTCAAACTTTTCAGACTATTAAGAAATTTAATTTTTCTCTTTTCTATAAAAACACTTTTTAGTTGTATTTTTTTGTGTATAATAAAAATGTATTGTATTGATAGTAATTACTCTACGATTCGTTAGCTCTAATTAGAGATGTTTAATAAGAAGATCTTTTCGACCTTGTAGACGTCTAGAATGTATCTAATTTCTACTAAGCAAAAATTACTTGAAATTGTTTGCTTAATTTTTTACCTTATTTACGAATATTTTAGTGTTTATGTTTAATAGCGTCTCGGAGACCCGAGCGCGTCTGATAAACATCATCCTTCCAAGGACTAACTAAACTAACTATGCCAATATTATTTCAATTAGGTACCTACGAGTTTCTATTGCGTTTAATTTAGTAACTATTCCTGTAAAAATCGACTGTGTGTATTGTGTAGTAGGCTAACCAGTTTAGGAAGTTTAAAAGCAACATTAGTGTCTCCCACGAATTCCCTCACATATCTACTGCGGCTTGTGGCGTGTACGGGATGCATCGGTCGACCAATGAATTCCAAGTTGGTTAATTAGAGCACAACTCCAAAAACTGCAGGCGGACGCTGTGCTTGTGTAAAGACCTGTACGAAAGATGTATTTTGTTTGGTTACTAGAGGCTCATATTTTTTTAGTAGAGTTAGAATGTATTGTAGCAACAAAAGCCTTATAAAAACTTGTCCATAACCGTTTAGTTTCATAACTCTAGGGCTGCATCCTTGTGCAGAGTCATTGAAAGTAAAATGCCAGCGTCTGAATATGGTCCTGAATTAGGCGGTAGAATAAATATCGTTGAAGGTTTGCATTCACGTAACCCACTTGTATAAATAATCAGAATCAAACTAATGTTGCGAAAAGTGTAAGATAAAGTGTGTTGGTGTGTATGACTGTTTGGAGTCAACTCCGTAGGAACTCGGGAGAAATTTTGTTGAAATTAGGGAAGAGAGCATTGAAACCTGGATGAAAACTGTTGTAAAAGTTTAAAATACCTACATCATTAGCAGCTATCACTTTCCGGTCCTATCACTAGTTTCTGAGAAAAGTTTTTTACTGATTATTTATTTTAAAAAAACTGTTTAGTCAAAGTAAATTTCGTAAAACTGTAAAATGATAAATACAATGTCATGTTCTGTGGCGCCATCCCAATATAAATGGCACACCATTAATATTGTGGCAGTGCATGGGCCGGCTCGAAACACGTCGTTAAACCTGCTGAACCCTGCACTAACAAATATTTATAGTTCTGGCTAGGGGTCCTTGGCACTCGGTCGAAAACGGCGGAAGTGACGTATAGGTTGTTTCATAGAACAATGTTTAAAGTTTTATCTTAATATATCCAAATTTTATTTTTAGAGCATTATATTGATTGCCACTAACTAAATCTTGGCCACAAAACAGAATTCACCTTTAATACGTTTAAACTGATAGTTTGCAATACGAGATTGTGACCTCTTTTCTGAGTTCAATACATCAGATAAAATACATAAATGTGTGGTCGCATAATAATGTAATGTCATGTATTACTTAAACAACAGTGAAAGGCAATATTCAAGTTTAAAAACCTGCTTCCATTACGATTGTATGTAGGTATATTGTAGATTACGACATTTTGTTCTGATTAACTTAATAACATAACTTTGGTCACGATTTTTACTTCCAAAAGGCTTTTATGATGGAAAACCAAGGTCATTTTTAAAAGAGCGGCCAATCCTATTAAATTTTCGCTAAAAACAAACACGATACACGATTGCATGTGAATATTGCAAGAAACTTTTTTATTAGTTTTGTACAAATACAATGTTTCGTGTGCCATAGTAGGCTTATATCCGAGTAAAAATAGAAATGTTAAAGAAAAAACGCAAACGTCGAAACTCGCTAAAACATAAAACTCTACCCTATATTCTATGCAGAACCCTTACCACTTTTTGTCACCAACACGTGTCGTCAGACCCATTATTTTTCACACCAGATTATTCACCAACACCATTTTTTCAGCAACATTTTTTACACATAAAATTTTACACTTTTTGTTGCTCTTTTTTTCTTTACGATTGATACAGCATTCCTAGTTAGTTTCATACCAACTGCGTTTTGCGGTTATACTAATGCTTATAGTAAATGTTATTGATAAGTAAGTATTATTTCGCTGACATGTTCCTATTTTACTCTCTACGAGCTTTAAGGGGTACCTACAATTCTAGTCAAATATGACGGTGAGCCCAAACTAAGCGTATAGTCTGAATTACCATCTTGGGTGTCTAGTGCGAAGTTAGCAGGCTACCTAACACTTTCCAGTATAATATTGCTTCCTTGCCACAGTATGTATGTTGATCCCACTCACCGGCCGGGCCTGCCCCGCCCATGGGTGTCCAAAACACATCCCGTAAATTTCACGCAGACGACTTACTGGAATTTTGTATAAATACACCGTTTTTGTTGAGAAATAGTGACAAATACATTTCACTAATGGCGTTTGGGACACAGATTTAATTGACAGTTAATTTGCCTCAACTAGGAGCACCGTTCGTTTCCTAGTCTAATTAGGTGTAGCGAATCGAGTTTATAGATAATTCTACAACTATTTGTAGTTTTAAATAGCACTTAGATAATTGAATCACAATAATTTAACATTGTTTTTATGAGAGAAGCAATTTCATTATATTTAGATCAGTTTGCGTTGAACCTGCGGTTGTCGAGTACTTTATGTGCATGCTTTTATCTTGTTTAAAAATACATTTTATTTACCAACTAATGTAAATACACGTAGTTATACATTTAAATATATAACTACGTGTATGTATGTGTACGCATGTCTGTGTAATATTATGTAACCCATTTATACCTAAAGCCCGAACCTAGATTATCAAGAATTCAGATCCAGCTCAACGAGAATTTCACTGTTATGCGCTAACTGCCCAGCCTCTATACGTGTATAATTGTTCTGAATACGTACTAATTGCTCTTTTCATTTGTTTCAGGTAAGTTCCAAATGAAATCTGAAGGAATCCACGTCCGTGAGCCATTAAAATAGCTCGCTCATTACAAACTATTTCCCTGTGTTCTGATTTACGGAGTTCTACTTCGGGTATGAAATATGCTGCTGCGGCACGCAGAGCCCAAATCGAAAACTAATGATGGACTCACGGGGTCGGTGAAACATCCTTTCTGTGGCCAAAGGTCTTACCTCAATAGTCATCATCATCACAATATTTTACGTCCCACTACAGGGACGCCTGCCTGCCCTGTGTCGAGGGTGATTGAGCCGGTGTCCACCACGCTAGCTCAATGCGGGACGTCACTTCACCTCAATAGTCATTTCAGGGCTACTAGGCTTACTAGCTACTCGGCCTATACGAACTTGCTTGCTAATAATTATGTCAGACTACTTTATTTATGTAGTGGATTAGCATCATCTGGGTTCAGGATTAATCGCATACCGTGCAATTGGGACAATGAAAATGGATGTAAAATGCGATTTCAATACCTGCACGCTCGATTTTAATAGCACTGTCCTGATTTCATGCATTTTTCTATCGATACATCTGAATATTTTACAGCTGAAGTCATACTCATTTTAATTCCTCAGTTTCTTGGCTATTTTTCCAATCAAGGTGGTAGTATCGTTTTCACAATTTTGTCGTTCACAAGTGTATCTTTGATACCCAATCGAATTGAGTTGAATTGATTTGAAATGTAGTTTAGTAGCGTTTTATCTGTTTTTTCTAAGTCTGTACTGTACCACATCTACCAACATTTTGATAGGTTATTTATTTATTTATTTATTCTCATTACACCTATTCTTACAGGATTTACCTAATACAAATAGAGTAGTCAACGTCACATTAGGTACTATCAAAACATTAAAAATTAGTTTACAACCAGTTAAACCGTCTTCACAAAAATATGAATAGTCGCACCCAATCTTTAGGCCTTTTAGCACTAGGCGTACTGTACAATGTACATACAATACGCATATGTACCTATTCCCCGTATGTTTGGCGCGGCGGCGGCGGCGCAGCGCACACCCCAGCCGCTGTAACCGCGGCGATCGTAAACAGCGTGTTACTATGAAAGCGTTATCGGTGTGACGTCGTCGCGATGTAGGTCAGGGTGGCGCGCGCGCAGATTTTCCTGCGCGCAAAAGCTTTTGCTTCCTTTTTTATTTTACGTTCTACGTAATGTTTATAAGGTTTGTTTCACTAGCTACGCCGTGTTTTTGCACGTAGTAAATATTTAAAGAACTTTACATTTTCTGAAATATAAAGGCTCTAAGTCACTTCTTGCCTTTTTACTAAGTAGGTATATTTATTACAAATGTCGATCTGTTGACAAATAAATCAACAAACAAGTCAATAATTTTGTTTAAATTTCTAAAAGAATAGAGGAGTAGTTTTAGACTTTATTTCTGTTTTAAGATGTTATGCGAAGAAATTATTTGCTATTTGATATTGAAACCGACATGGTTTTCTTACGTTTTGGTTTATATTTCGTTTTGCTGTTGCTGACGTTCCGTGGTTCGGTTGCGGTTTCAACTACACGACTACAAGCCCTCGCGTGTGGGTCACACTAGGTACCTACTATCTGAACTTCTCGACTGTTACATAACTCAGTAAAACTAGTAATATGACGTATTCACGTTACCTACCTAAAAGCAAACCACTGTAAGATTAGTTCAATGATAAATATAACTGCGTTGTTTTAAGTTCTAAAACGGAAATATTACAGGCTCACTATAATGTTATAGCCGTTACGGCTTAAGCATATTGATAATGTATAATCGTTTCATTTGTAGAGGTGCTACCCTCATATTTTCTAACAAAACCGACACGAATAACTTTAGTTCTCAAGTCATGAGACCTCCACAGATAACTAACTGCGTATCAGAAGCAGGCTCTACTAGTCCAGTAAGTAACCAAACCAGACTTAGCCATTCTGTAACACGCCATTAAATTCTGCACGACCAGCACCATCGCCCGCACATACTACAAATCATTACATAACACACACGCGCACACACTCGCGGCGTGCACACTCGCGCGCCGAGCCGGCATCCTGTCCCACTTGTGTTGGGCTGAGGTGAACCAGTATGGTTGAATTAGTGCTAGCAGGCCTATTCTAGATATATCATAAGAATTAGACGCAAAAAAGCACATAGTTCAAGCAAAAAGCAAGCGCATAGTTCGCTAAAAAGGATGTGACGTGTACCTGCTACGAGAGATCAAGTTGTAAAGTTTTTCTTGAAAAAAAAAACCTTGTCTGTGGTTTTAGTTTTTTTAATCGTTTTTTCTAGGCTTCGGTCTTTTTGCCCGGTAGCTGGATAATATGATCTGTGACATCTTTTTCATGGTGTTTTTTGATGCACGCTCTTGAGATGGCGTTTCGAAGGCTTCCACAGGTGTTTTTAGAGTAATTGGGTCATGTCACCGTTCTTTTCAATGTTTTGAAAAATTCTATAGAAGAATTTTGTATTAAAAATTACAATTATCATCTTAAATGTTTCAAATGTTACGCATTTACGCAATTCGTACGACGTTTATCCGAAGTTACGGCCTCTACTGTTCTAGACATTTCCATTACCTTACATGATTATACCTAGGCTACCTTTGCCGTACTAACTTACACTTCTACCTAAGCTCGGACGTGATACGCAAAACCAAGACACAGTTCATCCTTCAACTTTATTTTTTTCCTTGTTTCAAACGATTGAATTTTTGTACCATAAAATGCAAATCTACAAAATATAACCGTATAAAATAAACAGTAGGTATATAAAGTTAGATGCGCGCGCGGCGAGCGAATGTGACCTGCGCGCAAGGTCTCTGCCGAGTGTCGCAACTCGCAACACCTCTCTATAGCGTTGCACAAATCTACCTGCTATTTATCTATGGCTCTTGTACAGGCTGCACATGAACATAGCAAATGTTGTTGATTAAACTTGTAAAAAATAAGAGAAAATAATTATTTTATTGTCCTTTTGCTCATAGTTTACGCATATATGTGTATAATAATATCTTTACCAGTATCGGGACCTTAGCAACAAAACAAAAGAAACCGTATCAATAGCAAAATTTTAATGTCAAATCGAATAGTGATAAGTAGGTAATGTCATACAAGCCAATTTGTATGACACAGTTCCGTGCCAAAATAGTTTAAAAAAAAAACAACAAACTTATTTTATAATCTACAGAGTTCTTGACAAATTTTCTTGAAGTTCGTTTCGCTTTACTATCCAATATGTAGTGTCCATGTATGGTGTAGTGCGACCTGTGACGTCACGCAGAGCAACCGACCGTCGGTCGGGGGTGGTCTGACGTCACCGCCTCGCAAATTGCTCTTATTAACGTGACCCAGTTGGACCAGTCATCTGTTTATTATTTACATTTCCAAGTAATTTGTCCATTAATTGTATTCCTATTTGGCGTCTAGGGCGAATTTATCATAGCGGAAAATTGGCGCCTTTTGATCTTGTCTATTTTGTTATTTTCCCAGCATAAAGTCTAGCAAATAAAAGTTTGAGACAAACGAGATAGATTTGCAGAAGCAATGCTGAAACTCGATCTTTTAAACTTAGAGGACGCTAGCTAGGTATGTTTCTTTCATTGAGAGTAAAACTCCAGCCAATTATTGCAGCTGTTCAACAGTAAATAGCAAGAAAAACCCTAACAAAAATTACTTTAAATAAAAATCTAACGGTATAAAAAGGAAATATAGATAATAGCGAGGAAGGAAACCGGTGGTCTCGTCGCGCAGTGCTACTGCCGCTAAGGCCAGCGGAGCAGCGACCGACCGAGGCCGTGTCATGTAAATGTGGCTCTCAAGGCACCCGCCCTAGTTACCACTAGTACCAAGCCCCGCTACCGTCAACACCGACCGTATCTCCACAACACAAAGACTAATTCACTCTCCAACAACCGCACATCTAACTTCGCAATGCGACTGCACCGCTGCATCTAACCTCAACTCTATTTTTAACCTCCTAAGAGCGGTTTTCGATCGGTGTTCGATTAATTAAGATGGTCATAGTTAAGAGCGATCGACGGAGAAGGCGACACGAACGTAGTCCTTTTTAGTAAAATAGTTTGCAGAAAAAATGATTCGCGACTCGACTGTGGGTCGTTAGTGTTTAATTAGATAATGGAGGTTTATCGAATCGTTGCATTTTAGTATGATGTCGAGATGTTAGAAGCAGGTTAATAACTACAATGATGTCAGAGAAATAATTGCTGGTAATAGCAAATGTTGCGGCGAACTGCTGCGATTCTCTTCTGTTAATCTGATAAAATGCGGGGAAATAATAGTTATGTCAGATATTGCTTCCATTTTCATTAACGTACGTTTAAAGCGTCGTTAGCACACATTGTAAAGTTCGCTACTCCGCTGCAGGCATCCCATAAAAATACAAAAATTAAAACTTTATTTGATTACTCAAGATGTAAGAGTAGTTTTATGCCATACTATATCATTTAATTTCAATTGAAAGGTTGGAGCTCGAGATATTGATAACTATATTTTTAGGGATAAACTAAGGTGTTAGCGAAAACGAGTAGTTAATTACTATTTTTTAATGTTTAATTTATACTTGTTGTAAAAACATGCGACAATTTTAAAACGGATTTTTACAGACTTGATTTATTAAAGTACAAACAAAGTAAAACACGTAAGGCGGGCAGCCCAGATAAGTAATTAATTATTTTAAAATATTTGAAAATGCATTATATTTATTGTACAAACAAACAAGAAGTAATCAATGTGGCTGTTGATCGCATTTGCAAGTTAGTCGCGATGCAAAATCGCAATAACGCGGGCGATGCTATACCTGCGACTGTATCGCGTTAGTCTTGCGACTGTATCGCATCAAAAAGTCATCGTAGGCGACCTCCCGAGACGGTAGAGCATTCAACACCACAGTTACTGTCAAATCAATTTACTATCAATAATTTATTTGAATCAATAAGTGATAATCATCCCGTGCCAAGCCTCAGCTGCATTTGTAAAGGTACGCGCCATATTAGACTGAGCGCCGATCATTCATCTTTATGCAAATCTCGACCGATACGGTTTTACAATGTTGCTGGACAAAGGAAGTATCGGTCGTTAGTACGTTACTTACCTACTCACTTATAGCTTGCATAGTATTGGCTCAGAATTAACAGTAGTACAGTGCCGGATTAACCACGCAGCAAGAGTGGCAATTGCTACGGGCCCCGCGCGAAAAGGGACCCCGCATATTTAAACTCACTCATCTCTGCCTACGCGTATTGTGTCCAGTGTAACTTATTAAGATGTGGTATCATTGCCGGGTTAGCCACATAGCAAGACTCAGCAAATGCTACGAGTTCCGAGCGAAAAACTAAAACTAAAAAAGCCCTACACCCAATACCTATTCTCAAAGTAGACATGCGGCGCCAGATTTCTCAAAATAGGCGGGATAGATAAGACCATACTTGGAAACACCACAATACTTTCAGGAGAATTTAGATGTTTTGGTGGGAAGTCAACTACTCAAGGGCCCCTTCACATTTGCAACGGGCCCTGCGCTTGCTTAATCCGCCACTGTAGTAGTACTAGGGTTTGAGAAACCTAGTTCGTTAAAAACCATTCTAACCATTTTTCATACTTAAAACCAGTTTTAAAGCCAGATTCGTGATTGAGCGTCGTTTCAGCATGCGGCCCTTAGAGATACTGCTGAAGATCTGTATTTTCCGGAAGGGTCATTTAAATGGGATATCAGAATATACCAATAGAACAACTTCCTTCGAATAACTTCTGTCGGAAAATACCTTGTACGTTTTCGATAGAAAAATGTATGAAAAACGGCGCCTCCGATCGGGCGCTACAGTATTCTCTAGTACGAGTATCTTAATTGGATTTTCGCACAATTTATTTGCATATTTTCTTAAGATTCGCAATTTTTTCTAAGGAGTATTTCTTTACAGAAATGGCGCTTCTTTGAACTACTATTAATGGCATTCAGCGTAAACAACTTGTGTTTATACTAAAGCCAAAGTAAATAATTTTCTAAAATCGAATTAAATATTCATATCTAAGTAATAACCTAGAAACTAAAACAAGTTCTAACAAAAGCTTTGAAAATTCTGGCAAAAACCAATTTGAAGACTCTTTGAAACCTAAGAGGCATAACCCACCACGACTTTTTGTAGAGATGCTAACGCGACACAATCGCGAAACAAAACAAAAGAAACTCCTAAACAAACGCGCTACAGTTCATATACCATGGCCCACGTGCATCGTGCTAGTCGCGCTGCATGTCTGTATCGCGAATAACACGATACAGCATCGCTACATTCGTAGCTACAATATTGTGTCAGTTTAGCGGCTGATTTTCGTTTGTTTCGCGACTGCATCGCTACAGCCGCACGTTTGCAGCGAGACTGTATCGCCACATCCACACGTTTATAGCGCGACTGATGCGCTGCAGACGTGCGTTTTAGTGCGTGAAAGTAGATAAAAAACTAAGCTACAACACTGCTCTAATACCTATTCCGAAGCTATGGAACGTTTATTAGTAAGTAGGTACCCTTACCTAGTAGTACGCGTAGTAGTAAGGAGGCTACCCTTAGCCTCCTTACTACTACGCGCTCCCCTCTACCCTTATTCTCTGTACTGTACCACTACTGCCGCCTTTCACTGCATCCTAGGAGTTTGACGTTTTACAAAGTTACACAATTTGCTCGTCCCGTAATTTTTGACTCGGAACGCTACACCCGGTGGAGTGTATTATTATACCATGTCAATCATATAGGTTTCTAGAACGACCTGTGCCTATTCTTATCATCAAATCGACGGTCTTAGGTTTTTTTCCATTCCCGCGATTGGCACCCCGTGTCCGTGGCAACAACAGATCGCTCGCAACGACTAGTCTAGACTCATGGAAACTTTTCCAAGAACTATTTCTGAGACCTTTTTTGGGACGCGCACATTTGTAATGCCGATTTCTTCGGCCATTATTGCTTAACAGAGTGATAAACAAGATGTCCTTTTTATCTATTGATTTTAAATAGATTGGAGAAAATAAAAAAATAACATACTGACTTACATGATTGCTTCTAGCCGAAAAGCATGTCATTTGAGCAATCTTGCGTAGAACCATTTCTATATGCTTATAAATTGGAATCAGTTTTATTTTGAAATACTACTAAAAGTAGAAAACCGTTGCAAATAAAAAAAAAACTCAGCCAAGTAAATAATTAGGTCTTTGTTTAGGTAGACGACTTGAACTACAATTTTAGCTTTGTTTAGTAATTCCTTAGCTCTGTAAATCACGAGACTGACGTAATGAAAGGTAAATGCACCCAAACCCAGCGAGCACCAAATGTAATCAGTTTTAGCATCTCCAGCCAAATGCGATGCCACACGATACGTCATTCCCTTCCAGCATCGGCAAAAGACCTCTGTCTAAATAAAACATCCTCCAGTCCCATCGAACAACAGGACTACATTTCAAAACGTTTGTTGTGATAAGGTTCTAAAATCCGAGTATTTGTGCATGTACTTGTACAGTATTTTATAGCAGCTAGTAAAATGTTGTTAGGTCAATGAGGTTTTTATTCGTGAATGCAATATTGTCGGCTATGAATTCAGAATTTAGTTTCGAGAAGCTAATATGTTTTTCATAGGAGATGCAACGGTTGCATGAGAGAGTTATATCATATTGTACGAAGAACAAACGGGATTTTATTTTCTTTTGAGCAAATAGGTAGGTAACTTCGACAAATCACATTGCAATCCTAATCCTATATTTCCTAACCCTAACTTACATAAACTAATGCGAAAGTGAGTGTGTTCATTTGTTTGTTATGGTTTCACGTCTTATCTACTTAACCGATCATTTTGAAATTTCGCATACACATTGTCAGGAGTATAGAAATGGATATAAGGTACTTTTTATCCCGAAAAACAAAATACACTTTCTGTGGAACTAACGGGTGAAACCGTAGGGCGCAGCTAGTCAAACTAATCCCGCTAATAGCTAATCACATTTCAATAGTAAATCGAACTTTGCTCACGCTCCACTGTTTTGTACGTTGAGCCGACTCACTTCAGCACAGAGCCTCACCGCACATTAAATCATATTCCATCCATCAAAATCCCCAGTTTCAAAAGACAAATAGGCCCTGTTTACTATTTATCTAGAAATATCAATTCTGTTGAACAAATGTTACACAGAAACCGTTTATTTGCCCTCTATTGAATCCATTACGGCCCAAGGTCTTCAACCAATGTAATATTTTTATACAAAATAATGGGCAGAAAAGAGAAATACAACTAGTCACATGCTTCCCTGATACGCATAAACGCGATCACGTTTTCCTGACAAGGGGGCCTACCATGATTGGCATGATCGTTACGTTTTATTGTTGATGCTACACAACCGCGAATCGTATCACCGCGCAATAAGATCTATGTCGCGCAGCTTTGAAAACACAACGTAGCGATCATGGCAATAAGGCGTCATGGTAGGCCCCAAGGACTTTCGATTAGAATTCCTCCAGAGAAATGGAAAACAGTGGTTTACTTATTCATCGCAGCTTCATTTTAATAGGTACGAACTAAGAAATGTGCTAGCAAGCTAGCCAGCTAGCACACTTTTAAGAAGTTGATACAGGCACTATTATTCTCAACGTGCAAAGTAAAACATGCTCCATCGTAGGCCCCATGCATCATCAACATCAGGCAAGATTGCAGTCAATCGCAAGCCTATAATTTTTTTTTTTTAATTTACAATGAGTTGGCTAGCAGGAAGGTGTTGTTTGTTGGTTTCAACAGCTGGATTCGGTAATATATATTTTTTTAAGGACATCTAGCCTAAAACTTTGAGAACACTGAAATTTTCTAAGACCTTTTTGAAATATGTGGAATCTGTATTATTCATATTATTTGAATATTTACTACTTGTTTCAATTTAAAACGTTTTGTAAAGCTAATCTAGGTCTCGATCAGATCTAGGTGTTACAGTCTCATTACAGGATTGCCTAGACGTTATATAAGTAATGATCATTAGCTTCCCCGGACGATGTTTTCCTCTACGAGATGAATACGGTACGTAGAGGCACTAATACTAGGACGCGGCATACTAATTAATAATCTAATTATGAATATAAAATATATGGTTTTCAAATTTTGTAGAGAAATAAGAAAGTTTTTTATAAAACATCTATCTATGGACAATGTAACCAATGACATTTCGGATGCAAAGAAAAATACCAAACGAATATGACACATCGCAATCCCAAAATCGGTCAAGCCGTAAAAATAGATAAACATACATTCTTACGCATATCCGCAAAACATTATCATGCTTTTAGGCAGTCTAATAAAGTAAAAACAAGTATTTTTACGCAATTTTAATCACAATAATTTAAATGCAAAAGTTTGGATGGATTGATTTTTGGATGTTTGTTACTCAATCACGCCAGAATGGCTTAACAGATCTGGATGAAGTTTGACACAGATAGTTTATGGCCTGACAAAGAACATAGGATACTTTTTAACCGAGGGTGTAACCGCAGAGCGCTGCTAGTTCAAATATAAAACAAGAAAACACTTGTTTGATTTTTCAAGATTTTTTAATTAAAAATAAAGTAAAGATCGCTGCAAATACATTTATCTTGTAAACTTGTCCTTTCCATTCACAAAATTTTTCACAAATGTCCTTATCTCTCGATCGTTACATTTTTTTGCGGATTATTGACACAAAACAAATATTATTCCGTGTTTATCTGATAAGTATCGAGTCCAGCGAGGTGGCGCGGCGCCTTGACTCATATTTTCTGCATCCATCAAAGACGGCGTCGCTTCCTGATTGCCTCCCTATCTTATCGGCGACTTCCATGAAGACGCGATAAGGCGGCGCAGGAGCCAAAACATTGTAGTAACTTTAGTCGTGGAAATGGGTGGAAATGATTAAATGTTGATAAAGATACATACATGTAACTAATAAATTACAATACTGGTTTATGGCGGTTTTTTTGATAACAAGAAATCCCTTGCCCTATTTAGGTGCACACTTATAATAGAATCTTCGTTAATCAATTTTATCTCATCTGTGATTTGGTAACTGAAAATGAAACCTAAATTCATTTCATCTAATGCTCTACTTTAGCTATTTATCAAATAGAAACTTACTTTCGCTAATTTTGTACTGCCTAATGTTAAGTTTAATTATTATTTTAGTTAGTCAATTTCATCAATATTTTCACTAAACAGCTATCACTTACTGTATTCCCGTTTGCCTCCTACTAAATCTTTAGTTAAAAAAAACAACAACAAAAAAACTCCTAATAAAACTGGTTAGTAGGTCAAACTAATTTTTGCATAGCATACCAGAACTTCAACTCAATCTTGTAACAAAGATCTTATAATTTTCACAACAGCACACAATACCAATTTAACCACATGTTTCTAGTGCAAAAGGGCTATTCTTACAAGTCGAGCCATTTTTCTGTCACTGTCTCTCTCGTTTCAAAAGTCATAGAAGTAAGAGTGACCAAAAACATCTCGAGCGTCACTAACACGGGGCCTGTGCGTACTAAAAACATCTCCACCATACCTCATATCTCGTACAAATTAAATTCACGATCTCGGTAACGGGCGTTCAATGTCACCTCCTCTGTTCGCGGCTCGGTGGCGCAAGCGCAGGCGTAGGGCCGCCGCGTGCCGCATTGACCCACTTGTAGCGGGTTCGATACCCCAGTAAGGCCGTCCGCATAGATAATAACTTTAACTGCTTGTGAGTCTTCACTCAATCTGTGTTTGTTTGACGCCTGGTCACGTGGCTGGCGAACGGAACAGATCTCGAGATAGCTGCGGTACTGCGCCGTTTCTGTCGACTTCTGTGGACTGGCGGCCTTAAAGTTGGCTGTTGATTCAGATTATTCTCTGTGGTTTTCCAACTTTTCCAGTAGTCGGCATATAAATTGTATAAGTGTATCTAGCGACATGCCAAGACAAGATTGTGTTACATTTTGCTGCTCTAAGGCCCGCATTCTAAAACGACGCTCAGTCACGATTCTCGATTTAAAACTCGTTTTACTCTACTAAAAACTAGGTTTGGTTTTAACTTTATCTGTCACCCTTACATTTAGGCAAATCATCAATTAACATAACCCTTAATGGATATTGAGTTAGATTTATTATTTACCTTTTGTTTTATAAACAGATTAGTTTCCAGCAAAATAATAAATCTACTTTTTTTGTTATCAAATTCTCAATCCTAGATGTATCTCGAATGGGTTGTTTTTCAGAACCAAACATGTCTGCCTCCTAATATCATAACCTTCCACTGACAAACATCACCCACGATATTTCAAACATATAACCGAAAATTGCAAGCAACCTGAGGGCAAAGGGCGCGTAAACAAATATTACCTATGCCCTTCAGACAGAGGGTTCGTTCGCCCGCAGGACGTCCGTTACAGCAGCCTGGCCAAAACTACTTGCTCGTAGGCACAGGCGCGTAGGATGCAGCCACACAGCTCTACTTGCCTGTGTTAGTGTGGACGTGGAAAATAACGGCTTTCGGGGAAAACTTCTAAGGCTTGGTCGCTATTTGATAAAATGTACTGCTATTTTTTATTCGAAATCTCAATCTATTTTTATTGTGAACGTTGAAAGGCATTACGAACGTTCATTGCTTGTGGATGGCCTGTGGGTAGCCTTTGACGACTTAGTACTAAATTTGAGCTAGTAGTACATTATTCAATGTGCCTAATTTAATGTACTTAAGAGTACATACATATATTCAGAAATAGATGATTTTGTTTAAACTAGTTTCGTCCCGCGGCTAGCAGCCATGCGTCGCGACAAAATCATCTAATCAATTTATGCCGTGTTAGAACTTGACAAGGATACGTGTACTAGTATATATACGTCTGTCTCGATAAAAAGAGTCGGCAAAATTTTGTCGCAGCGTGCATATTGAACTGCAGGGGTCAGTTTCTCATAACAGTTACTTGCTTTACCAAATTTTGGTACATTACAAACAGTCAGACTAACAAATATTTTTGCATTTAATACTCTTTTCGTAATAAATTAGATTTATTCAGAGTAGCCACAAAACTGTGTGAACCGAACAAAGTATAATTGTCAGCTTACCTATGTATATTTTTTGTGAGTCAGTTGCCCCTAAGTCTTCAATAAAACCTAGATCCGATAAATGTTTTGTTTGTGGAGATCTAACCCTAACATATAACTTAAAAAATGTTCCTTTGCGAAAATAAATATTTTGTAGCATTAATGACATCACTTGACATAATGCTATACTTACCTACTTATAGTTGAATAAGTGGATTTTATAATCCGCTGGCAAATAAAGTCTTCTTTGCATATCCATTCACCTATATTCGTGTAGAATGAATATGTATGCCGATTATGAATATACATGCATCCAATAACAATGCAAGTACACAGATGGTGCATTCAAAGTCATGCGAGAACCGCATGCGAAAATAAGTCAATAAATATTTGCAAATTAATTTCAGTTATGAAAGAATTTTTTTAATTTGTGTTTAAAATAATTACAATAAAACTTAAATGAGAATAAACTAACAAATCTAAAACGAAACATACTAAACTAACAATTAAAATAATAAATGTAATAATCCTAATCTAATAAACCGCATTGCCCCGTTGGATTGCGATACTGATCCTTTGGGCAAAGTTTTGGTCACGAGTTGCTTTGACCGGACGCAATGATAGATGATTGAAAATAGTTTTTGCCCCCGGTCCTCACGGTCCTAAAGTTTCGACCCCAAAAGGCTCAGTAATTATATAAAAATCTAAAACAATCTCACGTGGTTATTATTTTAAAGAATAAAAAAAAAATACTTCAAAATTATTGAAAATTTAAAAATGTACCAAAACTAAACCTTTTCAAGTTTCTGACCGACCGAGCGTTGGCGAGCGAAGCGTCTGTGCTTCAGCTTCGGTAAAAAGCCTGTCGCACTCCGGATACAAAAGACGAATCTAACGCCATCTCGGCAAAAAAATCGGTAAAGCTAAAGTGTCAAAGAAACCTCACACTCATAAATGCACTCGAAAAGCATCTTATGAGAGCAGTCGGGTAAAAAAAGCGTCCTGCTCATAAAATTATTAGCGAGCTTCCAAATTTATTCCATTGACTACAATATTTCTTTCCTCATATCTGATACGAATAACCTATTTCTCAGATCCTCCCATTACATCTCGTCCACAATCTAGACAATATTAGGAACGATAACTCAACGCAGTGGGATGTTTTCCCATTACTCGTAACAACCTTCCCCAAGGCGTGCCCTGGTGCCCTCAAGGTCACCCCGGCACCCTTCAGACCGAGGGAATGGCCGATCAGGCTGCGTGCTGTACTCTGCAATACTGTACGCACAGACGCACTGGTGTGAGCCTTGAGATGTGTGCGTAGGAAAGAATTTTGTTAGTTGACACTTGGGAAAATGTTTGTTAGTCGGTCTTTTATGATGGATTAAAAAGTATTTCACGATAGGATAAGGTAGTTTAGTAAAGATAAGGCGGTTAATTTTCAAAGTAAAATTTTCAAGTATTGTACCAATAACTATTGTAATTGTAATTATTAAAAATTAACCACCGTCTCCTTAAAAACAGTGTGATCAAAAATAAAAGCCTACCTAATTTATTTGGTACAAAATTGTCATTTTTCACATTCTTTTATATTTATTATGATATGCTTATGTAATACGATTTAGTTACAACTGCCTACGAAATTATAGACAAACACCCACACTTACAATCAACTGTGCTATAATGAAACGTCTAGTCTGCTAGCAACTAACAATGAAGAGTATCACCTACTGTAGGTAGTTTTATTTTTATCCAACATTCAATACCAATGGCTCAAGTCGAACTTGTTATTTAGTCCTTACGAACAGTCAACATACGCGACGTAACTTGTCTACGTGCCCAGGAACGTATCTCTCAGCGGAGCAGAGTTCGACGAACACCCGCCCTAGGACGGCCCGCCCGCCCTTGAGGGCTTCCTTCAGGAGGAGACTTACTATTATATTCTACCATTGTTACGTGGTGTGTGGTCTATTAATGGAACATTTAATTTTAGACGTTAATTGTCTGGGTAATTGAATTTGTTTTTGTGTAGTAGGATACGTACTTTTTGATGGTATTTTGTGTTTGATTTTAAAGCATTGTTAGAAAATTTATGTATTCTGAACAGAAACATTGTCAAATTAGAGTTCTGGAAAAAATTGTTTCGGTAGCTGTAATATCCTTTAAATTAATGATGTGTCATAATCATTATTCCTGTTTAGTATTTTTAAATCGTTGTCTTACATAAGAGTTGATATAGAACCAATTATTCCATTTTATTTTGGAACCATCACAACCCCGATCATGTCTGTAGCGTAGGTGTACAAAATGTACGAAAATGGTCTACGAATTTGTAACAATAAAAAATAAAATTAGCGAAATTAGCATTAAAAAGCAAAAGTTGACACAACAGAAAGAATTGTAGAATTCAACAGACTGTGATAATTACCTACTTTTGAACTTAATTTTTAACATCGCAGCCTACATAATAATAATAATGTGGAGTAGGGCTCGCCGGGACCGGGAGCTGTTGGGCGGGCTGTTGAACTGTCGCCCTAGGACGCGCCGCCCTGACAACCTTGCACAGGAGCTACGATTTGGGCGGCTAATGATACATTTAGCTTTCAACCATTTATCAGTATTTCAACTTTTCTTTCAAGCTAGTAGCCTACTTTTAAAACATTGTAAAGTTTACTTTATTATGTTCATGTTTTTTCTGCGTGCTAAAATGAATGATTTTTTTTTAAAAGTTAGCCGAGTCATCGACTCTTTTTGAGACTAAATATTTTAGAAACTTAAATTTTTAACAAATACTAATCAACACTATACCTGCATTATTACCACATAATAATTAAGGTAGACAATTAAAAAAATATATTTGTGAACCAGCCTCGCTTGGTAAAACTTCGTACGGTGAGGTAGGCCTGCCGTCTCCGGAGGCTGGGCAGGTTGGATGAACCTCCGCCCTAGGGCGCCCCGCCCTTGACTTCCTCCAGTTCAGCTCCAAGGATATTTATCGGTAGATGTCGGGCGGCTTGGCGCAAACTTAAGTGTGCGTGAGTAGGTAGGAGATACTACGAGTAATAACTTAGACACATGAAATATAGGTTTTTACAACTTTTTTGTTAGAAATGTTACGTGTTTTGTAACTTTACCTGCTTTTCCCTTACATATAACATTTAGAAGGTTTATTGTGTCTGTTCTAAGCGTATTTTAAACCAGTTTTTAATAAAACAGTTGTTTTGATAAGTGTATGAGCTAGTTGATTAAATCAAGTGTAACTTTGTTTAACCTCGTCTTAAAAAGTGTTTTTTTTTACGAATCTCTCGTGTATTTCTGTTTTAAAGCGCGGTTTCATCCGCTATCCTACAGAACCTGTTGAAAATTTTATGTTTTTAGCATTTTATTGTTTTAGCATTTAGCATTAGCTTATAATGCCGAGCACTATAAGCTAAAATGTACTTAAAACTGGCACATTTAATTTATTGATTAAACATCAACATAACACATCATCACGACTTTCCCCCAAAGGGGCTGGCATAGGTGTAATAAAATACCCACACTTCGACGGACGATATTCAGTCCCAAAAGTGACAGCAATCAAGCCTGTAGTAGAGTCATGTAGCAGATGACATACAATAAGCACATAATTATGTTCTCACAATAAACAAATTGGTGCATGCCGTCGGCTGGGTTCGAACCCGCTCCCTCTAGCTTGAGAGGTGGGCCTTCTCCAACTAGGCTATCGTCGCTATAAATGAAATGAAGTGTAATTTAAAATAATCACTTTTTTACTTTATCTATAAGCTTTCTCCATACCAAATTTTAATACAAATTGTTTGCTGTTTAAGCATGGAGATACTAGACGTAACAAATTAACCCACAAACAAAGTCACAAACTTTTTCAGTTATAACATTATTCAGATCCTGTGTAACTAAATATAAAAAACTTACTTACTTAGTATAGGCCGTGTTCTGCGAGGCTGCGGCGGTCTGGTCAACAGCCGCCCTTGGACGCGCCGCCCGCCCTTGGCGAGCGAGCCTTCCGAGCGGCTGCGCGTGTTCATGGACACTTTCGTTTTTAACTGTTGGGTTCCTGATATTTTTTTGGTTACATTTAAATATTAGCTAAAAGTAGTAGAAGCTGCCAACGGTTTCGGTTTCGCTCACTCACTGCGTCCTCTCACAACCGTCGTTCCCTGTGAAGCGTCACACATGGGGTGGCATATTCATTAAGATCAATTAACCACGCACAAATGCCAGTCACATAACGATCAAAATTACACAGTTAGTCATGATTTCGCTAAACAAGATACAATAACAACCTACGTCCCAATTTTTGTTGCCATAGATTTTATGTGAAACATAATCACTAAGCCACAGTAGTCATCAAATATATTTCAAGTAATTAAACTTATCTCCAAGTTAGCCTACCCATACTTACTTAGATGTACTCGTATCTACGTATAATATACGTATTCTAAATACATCAGTTTCGACAAACATCAAACAGATTACATAAACCGATCTCTAGCGCCTAGCTCGCTGGTGCCGTTACCCGGGCGTCCTTCCTAGGGCGGTGTAGGGCGGCCTAGGGCGGCCGACAACCTCGCTTCCACTTGCTCCGTCTGTCTCCTTACCTTACTCAACTTTATAATGATACCAGCACTTGATAAAGGCTCTGCTTCACCAGAACTTTTATTCTAGTTCATTTCATTTTTGTATTTTTGTAACTCATATACCGACCTCGTGAAGATTTGTCGTTTTTTTTAATTATTATGAAATACTTTTTATGTTTGAATGAATCAATTTTCAAATTTCGAGGAAGCTGGTTGTAAGTGGCCAGCGGCTCTCGGTGAACGCAAACTTTTTGTTCTTAATATTTTACTGGATTTATATGTTCGTGATTTGTTTGGTTTGATATTTTTAGTTACTACCCCAAATTGTTTTAAACCTAAAAGTGTCGGGGTTTCCAAGGCTTTAAACACATTTACTAACCTGACACACTAACGCTACTATTTGTTACTTCGTTATGTCTAACTTGAAAAGTAAAACTAAATTTAAAAAGAAAAAAAATGTGCAAATATTTTTACAATTTCTGTGTGAATTTGTACCTACGTATTCGAGCAAGAGCCTTCCAGCATAATCTCTGGATGCATTACGTAGTACGAGGCGCCAGAACATAGATTAAATAACAGTAAGTACGTTACCCGGGGCGGGCGGCGCGTCCTTCCTAGGGCGGGCGTCAACCCGACTCTCGTCCGCTCTGATCTCCAGCAGCAGCCTTAATAATCGCTTCACGTGTTTCTTTATCGGGTAACAATTATACAGGGTACATTTGAATAAACGCATAATCTCGAGCAGCGAGCTTCCCTACATCACTTCTTACTTTAGTTACATGACTTTAAAAAAATATAATAAACTGCGCCTTGCTATTCTAAATTACAATTTACCCCTGTGCCAAATTTCTTCCAGATCCGTTCAGCGTGATTGAGTAACAAACATCCATACATTCATCCGTCACTCCAAACTTTCGCAAATTATATTATTATTTATTTTAAATATTATAATAGTGAGATTGCCTAATTTAGATAAAATTGTACTACAACAATTTTTATTCGCTAATTGTTCATACCTATTGTCACTTCAAACATTTAATAAAAAATATATGTATAATTTAAGCATTCCGAACATCCCAACCAATTTCTGTATTTGCCAAATACACGACAACTTTTCCTCGGCAAAAGGGATAAAAATGCAAGAACTTACTAAATAATACTTACATACTACGAAAACCACAAAAAATCTAACCGCTTACTAACTCGCAACAAAGCTTTAAAAACCTTAATCTCCCTAATAAAAAGTGAAATGACACAATCTACATCATCATTATGGAAGCAGACATCAGGCACCCTGAACCGTTGACCCCGCTCACCTTCCCCGGCGTAGCTCGTAGCTCCGTAGCCCGTAGCGACCTCTGCGGGTCTACGGCCGCGCGTCCGGACGTACCGTAGCACTTACTGGGAACACTGCCTATCTATTATTTACGAGCGTATGGCTGACTCGAAGTAGAGACTCTTAGCCAACATTGTGTTAGGACATGCTCTCTTACAGCATAGTCTGGAAAGTTAGAATTAAGTAGTCTTGAACTCAGACAGCCATCTATTTTGTTAGGAACTACGTGATGCTACGAGTATTACTGAAAAGCTTTTAAAAAAATATTGTTACGAAATTCTTAAGTTCTCGAAAGCTAAATTCAGTATCGATGAGTAATGACTATCGAGTTTTTAAAGTTAGAGATATTTTTAAATACACTTTCGAGCCTAAGGCGGCCTTAAAATTAACACCGGTGTCAACAACGTAGTCTACTCGACATGTATTCTTTACGACTCTCACAAATACAAATCTACTTTGCAACGTCCCGAAACTCATAGCATAACATCAGTAAAGAATTGTAAATGTGCACACTGAGTACGTCACACTACAGCGCACTCATTGTCAGTATGCAATGTTATGTAAATCCTTCAATCTTTGCGTTCAATAGTCAGTTACTGAACCGATATGTAGGTCACATTACTGACAATTTGCGAACAATTGGATTTTATTCAGTTGAGGGCACTGACTGTCTGTACTTTACGCATAATTCGACCCTACGGAAATATGATAATGAGATGGAAATATACCTATTATTTATAACGTTATCAAAACCTTTGGTCACAATTAACAATACATCATACATGTCGTCAAGCCTTTCCCCCAAAGAGGCTGGCAGAGGGGTATAGTAGCACCCACACGTCGCTTAAGATAATTAACAAATAATCAATAGCTATCTAATTGTAAAGTTACATACGGAAATAATGTATAAGCTTATACAGGATGTTAGTTAAACTTTAGTCATTCTTCAGCCTTCTGGTTTTCTTTAATCATGGCTTCTTCCCTATGTTTCCCTTTAACAGAAAGCGATTCCTAAAATCCGCATATTCTCAACGGTTTCGATAATCCAAGTGTTAAACGTAAAAATGCCAAGGTTTCTAATCTCCGCCTTAACTTGCCAGCACACGGTTACTGATACACGATTCCATAAAATGTCATGCCGAAAAAAGACTCGAGAGAAAACGTCGTTCTCGTAAATTATCCAACGAAAAGCCACATAATACGATTGCACCACGACACCGCCCAAAGAGACGAAGCCGCCCAGGCGTTACCGAGTCATAGACCCTGGAACATGAAAGGCTTTCGCCGCCGCCTTCGTTCACCTCTAGCCGGCGAGGGCGTCCGGACAGCGGTGCATCGACCGCGCAAGGTTGCAGCCACACACAGCCAGTTTCGGCAATCGCTGCAGCCTCACACAGGCGCTCTCGTTACCTCGTAGATAGCTCATACAGACAATAGACGATTTTGTTAGTGTGCGTGTTCAGGAGGGGGGAAATTTTGGGGAGGGGTTTAAAAGTTATGCCGAATTTTTATTATAAAAATGTAAGTAAAGATTGTTTTGCTTAGTTTTATGAGGAAGTTGGGGTGATACTAACGTGAGAGAGACACTTGTTACAGCTGTAATTTTAAAGTTTTTTTTTACATATTTAAGGTTAAGTGGCCAGCCCTAGTTATCGACTTAGCACCTCGCTATTTCAGAACTTTTAATCGTTTCAGATAGTCATTTTTCATCTGAATACTGTGGATGTTTGTTTGTTTCAAAATGTTGTTAGCCGGTAAAATAGTTTTTCCTTTTCCTACCCGCTAACTTCCATCTTCTTATCATTTATCTATCTCTCTCCTACCTCATCCTAATTTCTGGGTATTTTTCTTCCCAAAACATTGTACATTCATTAAAATTCCATGTTGAACAGATGCAGCATTGTAGATTGATGGTGTTTTAGGAAGGATACATGAGACGTTTTGTCTCTCTATTCGATATTTCATGTACTTCGTTAAATATTAATGATACTCTGTATACCCAGTAGAGAAACTCATACAGCCAGAAAAAATATGTCATGGTTGTAGATCCAGTCAGTTTTTTAAGTAATGATATTCAGCATCGTGGTCATCCACACGCTTCCGTCTCCCACTGCTAAGTAAAGCCTATTTCCTGTGCTGTTAGCCTCAATTCTGTGTCAATCTAGCTCAGTATTAAATTATTCCAGCCAGGTATAATCAAAGAGACAAGTGTCAAGTAGCCGCACGTTTCAGTGAATCACGAGGCAACTTTGATTAGAGCTAGCCGACAAAATACTGGGATTTAAAAACAAGGCTCGTGACGCAGTGAGCTTAACACGATTATGTAATCAGAGACGTAGCAAAAAAGTTATGTCGCATAAATTTGGACAATTCATTAAGGGTTGGTACTAAGTTTAATTTTTGTTACTCTTAAATACCACATTAAAACAATATCTGCTTTTAATTATGAGAAGGGCTTTGATCGAACGGCTTTTCTGAAAGTGATCAGTGTTTTGGTGGACCTGTTTAGTATTTTTTTTTTTAAATGTTGTCATTTATAAACTCTTCTGGTTTATGAAGCGCCTAACCGATCTAAAAACATTAACTCTTTAAATTTTCCAAAACACTAGAAAGCTCATATTTAATTATAATAAATAAATTCGGGTCATTTTTTACACATAGTCACCTGACACCAAACTAAGCATAGCTTGTACTATGGCTGCTAGAGACTGATACATATACAATACATATAAATAACTATATTTATTTTTAAATTATTGCTTAAATAGATTTTAACACCCAGACAACAGATAATGTTTATCATATGTACATATTGCTCAACTGCTTAGCTCAATAGATGTACTTATATTTCTTATACATACTCTTTCACAATAGAACAAATCCCACGCCTTCTTGCTACCTTCTTCCATATTCCATATTCTTCCACATTTCTCTGTAAAGACTGAATAGAATAGTTTTTTTTTCATTTGAGTAATTGTGATAGCGACACAATCAAACATATTTCTGCCGCAGGACTGTATCTGTTCCGCAGGAAATCAAAATGACCACAAAACGTTATCTATTGAGAAAACCCTTAACCGATCTCAATTTCTGTTTTTCTGTTTTTCGGTTATACAAATTGATATCAATAGTTGACTATATTTCAGTGGTGTTCTGACTATGTTTCAAAGTGTACGATACGTTGTTAATTTTGAAATTGGCGAAGTTTGATTGGCTCTACCTAAAACAAAGGAAATATTCAGGGCGTTTCCAACAAAATTGTTCGAAGGAAATAAACTATTCTGATGAAGCTGAAATCTGTTCCCATTTTGATCTCAAAGGACCTAGATCAAAAAGACGAGAGAGTAGACAGCAAAGGTCCCTCTAGCCATCGGCAGTTAAAACTCTGCTTTGATTGGCGATCGTCATCTAGACAAAGGACGGGCTAACGGGACGCCTGTCAACAAGTTTAGCCGACGGCATCGTCACTACGGAATCCCTTTGAGATACTGAAAACTTTTTTAACACTATCAATAAAAATTAGACTCAGGTTTACGCACACATATACGCGGCATTGTATGTACGAGCGCCCCCCTTGTACGCACGACTCCAGGAGTGTATTGTTATAGTGTCGACGCACACAGACGCGCCGCGCACACACCCACACTCGTCTAGACAAGTTGTTAAAATGCGATGTTCCGGGGCTCGACATTCGTCAGTAGGATAGGTCAAGGACCACCAAGACTGTCCCCCTCCCGTTCTAACTTATAACACCATCCCTGTCTCCAAATATGCTGCTACAATTTCGACTCTATCACAGCGAAATAAAAACGATTTTACTTTATATGGATATCCAGGTATAAATTTCGCTTTCAAAGCTAACTCAATCCTGGGAGAGAAATGTCGTAAAACTTTACTCGAAACGAACAAAACCCTACCATAACTTTCAGGATTTAGGGTTGGTAATCGCGTAATAGACATCTAGGGCCTTCCAGGTCTCCCGGTATACGTCCTTGGTGGGTCAGGACGAATTAGTCTTGGGAATAATAATTTATGTAAATGTACATACATGTACGTACACAGGGGCGCACATAGGCTTTGTCGGCTAGGATACATAGGTCCTAAAATAATGAACTGTGTTTTGGTAGCGTCATAAGTAATTGGTTTCAGCTTTTGTGACTCGGAATTATTCCGGGGCCATTTTGATTGGGGTAATAAAAGGGTAGGATTGTTGAATATTTTTCGTATAATTAACTGGAAGCATGTGCCTTGACATCGCCGTCGGTACACAGTTTGGTTTTATGATCTTATTTCCTTTTGGTTTTAAGTTCCTAATTAATGAAACAACACTTTATACATACTTTATATCTTCTGAGTTTATGTTTATAAATAGCTCCGACACTACAAAAAAGGTTTTGTCGTTATTTTCACCTAAAAATGAGCGAAAACGGGGAAATTCTTTTACAAAAAAAAAGAGTAGGTGTGCCATATTGAAGACTTCTAAATAAATTTCAAAAGTAGAACGGCTCCAGCTACGAGTACCTATAATAATTGTAACCAAGTGATATTGATGTCTGGCTGAAAAGTCCTGATCGGCCTTTTCAGGAACTCTGAAACACGTGTAAGGGTTCTCGTTCACTTCCAACACTGTTGGTCGCACCAACCATCGGGTCAATAAGTAAGTTTAATGGTTCAGTATCATGGTCTCTAGCTATCAACAAAGCGCTAAATAATTTGATACCAGGTCGGCAATACGCGGCCATAGTATAGTGTGTGATGTTCTTCAGTTAAGATTTTTTTTAAATCTCAGATCTATGTATGTAGAAATAAGTATTAGCATACTTTTGTATTAGACGAGTAGTTTTCTGATTCCAATATTACAATAATCATATTTTTTAAATAAATACGAACGTTTGTTTGTTTGTAAGTGTACTCGTAATTTCGCGGATGTTTGTTTTCACTCAGCTCCGTAACGATTAAACGGATTTTTATATTTTATATGATGAGATAACCGATATGTATCAGCTTTATACGCTGGACACAAAGTCTCACAGTATTTTTATATCGGAAAATGAACAGTTAATAGAAAAGTCAAGACTAAAACCGCAGGCGGCGGCTAGTCTCAATATTACCTAAAACTCGAACTAAGTTTTTAAAGAAGACGTCACAGCCTTTCGCTTCCCACGGCTGGGGATATATAACTCGTCTTATATTTGGCCTTTCTACTTGACCCCATACATACTTTGTAGAGCGAAAATCTAAAAGATCAATAACCAATTAAGGACTTCCTATTCGATATTGGCAAGACTCCCAGTTGTTACACTTTAGTTTTAGGAGACAAAAAGGTTTTTTCAATGTTTTTGTGATTTATGGCGTGGACAATAAAGAGTCCATCTATCTGTCTAATGTTCTTAAATAATTCTCGTCCCATTTTACCGACATATTTACAGTTCGCAACATATGTACATTACATATGTGTATATCGTTGTACCAGGATTACATAAACGCGTTGACAAACAAGTGCTGTAATAACTCATAGTTGTGTGTGTAAGTAGACATGTTGAGCCCTAGGGCCAGGACGGAACTAGACCGAAGGGCGCAGGAAGGGTAAGTTCAAGGGCGCAAAAAATGACGAAAAAAGCTCACAAAAGTCGGAATCCTCAATATGTTTAGCGTAGGTGGGAAATGAACCTTTTGTACTAGGGACTTTTGTCTGCCGCGGGCCTTCCTGCCTACATTTTATGGATGATTCATTAAGTCTATCAATAGATATTGATAATATAGATTATGGATGAACCTTTCGTACAGGTGACGCATCGAATGTTCAAGGAATTTGTAAAGTCTCTAGCCATTCTTGTTTTTAATAAAAGTTTTACTTGAAACCAACTAGGCCAAAACGATTGTAGTGTAAAGTACAAAATTTACAACAAAACAAACATACAATTCCGCAAGAACTACACAGTACTATTCAATAATTAGTTAAAATTATTCGTAAATTCCTTACACGCTAACCTTCTTGCTAATAAACGTTGTAGAGACTGGGTATAGTTATACAGGGTTTTGTCTTTCTTTTACATTTGTAACTCGATTTAAAAGGCAAAACACTAAAAAACTATTCAGAGGCTATACAACATTTATTGGTAAGGGGGTTAATAAAAGATAAGAGCAAGTACTCTGACACTTCTTCCACCTTAAAAACTAGCCTACAATAAATCTGAGCCATTCAATTATTTACCGGAACATCCTTTGCCCCCGAGGCACACTTCTATCAGCTCCGACCACCTGTGACCTGGATAATGCCTAGAATTTCTTTGATACCCGACGCGGCGAGCTTTTTCTAGATTAATTTCTGATATGTGGATGTTTTATCAAAGGAACGACTTCTGACGGGAGGATAGCGACAAGGATCTTCGGGGGCACACACGATTTATTTGGAGGTATAGGCTTTTTAGCTTTTTAAATCGTGTTCAGGGACCCAATGTTCTTGATAAGGAGATTGTAGCGCTATATTTCAAATTGTAGCAACATGCATTAGTGTCGATACCTAACTCTCTATAGAATGGTGCACCTTTTTCACTACGTTCTCCAATAACTTTGTATTCATATAATACCTTTAATCCCATAACTTCTGAAAGGGAAAATGTTTCTCAAACAAAATTCCTAAATTTCCGAAGCATATTCTGTAAATATTCGCTGCGAGCAGCCACGTGTAGCGAAACTGCTGCATCAAAACAATTCGCCAGCAAAGTGTTCCCATCGTTCTCCACCAGACACGTTCATTTTTATGAGCCATTACACAACACCGCCGCCCAATTCCCGCCCGCCCGCGGCTTGGGCGCGCCGGTGGGCGGGCGGGGGTGAACGTCCCCGACCTTCAGACGGCGGCGGGAGGCTGTCTAGGAAGCTACCCTGACTCCCTACCCCTAGAGGTGTTCGGTGGCGCCCCTAAAGCTCTACACACAATGTGACAATACGACACCGACGTTGCGACATTAGATAATTTTTAGTAGGCGACTAAAATATAACATTACTATTCTATGATCAAATTATTATCTTATTTATCTTCTTTTTAAAAAGTATGTAATTACATTTGTCGCATATCCAGACTTTAGTACACAGCACACTGGGGTCATGACATTGGCGTGTTTATAAGACTCCCGTGACCGCTTCCACACCAAATTAAACCATTCGTAATCTTGTCGCATCGTATCAAATGAGTCGCACGCGGATAATCCTCAGTAAGCACACCCTTACAAGGCACGTTGTAATTAATATATAATAGGCGGCTTATGTTCAGATTCTTGTTACGCGGAGCTAGTGATCGGGACTCCAGCTTTATTGTGTCTGATTCATCAGTTCAGCTGAAGCTTAGCTTTTCAAAGAACCGCGAGGCTGTTACCAACGGCTGTTATGCCTTCGAATTAGTGCTTATGCTGGAGTATTTCAACAGTATCCAATCTATTAGCATTAGCTACTCCGACTCATAGATGAGATGCTAATTAACTAGAAATGTTATTTAGGTAATCATAATTGACTTTCTTTTGATGTTCCGATTTACGTAGGTATAGTTTTTTCATTAAAGTGGAAGCTTGCCAGAATGAACAGTAACTCTGTTGTGTGCGATAAAAGACGATGCCCGCGACTTCGTTCGCGGTATTCAGCCTCGCTTGCTCTTCAGCCCATTTAGGGTTAACTTTTTGAAAATCATTTTTTTTACTTAAATAAGGAACTCTGGCACAACAACTCAGGTGCTAGATTTTTCCTAAGGCTCGTATAAGTCTATCTTTCGCTAAGCCGGTAGAATTTTATTAAGTAGAAGGTAGACCAAGGGTTAGCCGCACTCAGCTTGTGTGAACAGGCTTACGTGCCCAAATTAGATCTATTCGAGTCTACAAAGTTCTAAGTAATCATAGCAACTTTCACGTAGTCTAAAGGCTGATTTACACGTCATTACGTGCAGTGGCGACTTTAGAAATCTGAGAGCTAAGTATTAAGTAACAAGTAGTTAATATCGTCCAAACGTCAGCGAGCGAGTTAAATTATACGTAACAGTTCCGCGGCGAAGTTGTTGTCATTGTAAAAATATCACTGTCAATGTTTGCGTGGCGCTGGAGACTCCGGCGAGGAGGCTATTTGGCACTAGACGTGCCGCAAAATATGATCGTGTTAATTTCTACTAAACTAAATCAACGACTTACTACTTCACTCTGGCTTTAAGGCTTCAAACGCGCATAACAACGAAACTTACCAAGATGGCAAGTTAACTCGCCATTGTACTTATTGACGTGTGAATCAACCTTTAGGCAAGTTCTAGACATCCTTTATTACTGAGACCTAGGTATTTAGGCTCGGCCTACAGTTCACCGGTACACGTGTAGCTTCAGGCTTCAGACTCGGGCATTGGTTGCTCTGGTATCTCAAACTGTTTCTAGTTTCGGGTGTTTCGGGGTATTGGCATAGTTACTCGATTGACGTCATGTGGGTTCTAATAGGCCCCACAGGCCTACACTTCTAAACTAAGAGTCAACGCAGACTGACTTAAACCTTGACTTTTTTCTCTCATCTCTAGACATAAATGTTTTAGAAATTTAAAACGAGTATATTTATTATCAATGCATTTCGAAAATGTTGTAGTCAAAACCTTAAGCGTTGTCTGTTTTTTGTAAATGTGTCAAATTATCTGTTTCCATTCTACTTTGTAATCTGTTGACATTCAGTGTGTAGATACTTTTTACTCTTAGTATACTTAGTTCCTAATATAGGCGCGCTCCATAATTTCAATATTTGATGCGAGTCGTGAGTGAGTTAGTACCTGCAAGTGCGTGGAACGTGCCTATTGTCTCGATTCCATAGTTGCTACGTAATATCGCTTACTATTTGAATTAGGGTAGGGATCTTTGCTAGTATTAATGAACGATGAAGTTGCTCTATTAATGAAGTGTAAGATGTGTGTTTCATAACCAAATACCTAAGGACTCATAGTTTTCTCATTCAGAGCATTTGTTTGACAACTGTTCTAAGAATAACAAAATCACAAATGTGACAGGTTGGTGCTTTTGCGCGTTACAGAAATGGTGCTTTTTTTTTTTAAAAAAAGCAACATTTCTATCTCTGTATATCTTTCTTCTTAATATTTGTAAATCTCGTGTCACAATGTTTGTCCTCAATGAACTCCTAAACCACTTAACCGATTATAATAAAATTCGCACACCATGTGCAGTTCGATCCAACTTGAGAGATAGGATAGTTTAAATATATATATATAAATAATATACGCGAACGAAGTCGCGGAGTGACAGCTAGTAGTATATAAATATAAAACAAAGGCGCTATCCACGTCTGTCTGTCTCGCTGTCTGTATATCCGCTAACTCCATAACCACGCAACACACGTTGATGCTGTTTTCACCACCAGTTATAGATAATTTTTCGCAGAAGGCAGGCTTTTAAATAATAAAAAAAAACCTATTTTTTCTTGTAAATTATACCCGTGCGAAGCCGGGGCTGGTCACCAGTACACATGTATGTAAACACAAACGTTTGCATGAGGTATGTTTATTACGACTCAAATTTGTCGGCAGAACGAAGTTGGATGATATTCGGTACGGAATTAGCTTGTACCCTAAACATATATATAAACCTACATGACGGCGCTGAATAATGAAAATAAGTTAATTTTTAGAGTTATAATTTGTTATGTGTGTTTTTTAATCCTTGGTATATTGCTCTGTAACTTTTTTAACGATTAATCGATTTGGGTTCGACTAAATGGTAATTTTAATTAGGAGAGGGTAACACCGAATGGAGTTACGTCTGGCATGGCGGGCGATCCTCGTCGGCGTCGGCGTCGTATTTTTATGTGATACCGAGGTTGTAGGTAGCCGACTCCTTTCCCCACTTATTGTCGTAAACAGGAAGTGAAGAAGTTGCGACGTGAGGGGGGGAGGGGGTCTAATTACGCCCTTTATTGCGCGAAACACAAATAAACCTCTCATCCGGTGTTCAAAGAACCGGATACGCGGGTTTTTCAGGCTTTTCATTAAAAGGAAAAGAAAAAAGATGGCGCCTTTTTCTTTTTCATGATAAATGAATCTGAAACCGCGCTACAGTCGCACTCGTGTATCGTATTTGTTTTGTTGTGTAATGACAAAAATGCGAAACACAACTTATCTGAAAGTTATGAAGCTAATTTAAAATGTATTAAACGCTCCTAAATTTTCCAATGATATTTCAATTCGTAGCTTATTTGTTTAGGAAACATTTTCGCTGTCTAGCTTTTAAGGTTCAAAAATAAATGAGCAAACTTTCACATTTCTAATATTAATGCGATACTTCCCCTGAGATCGCGCTGAACTACAGAGTGACATATCCGATCCGCGTCAGCTGACAGCTCAAACTGTCAATGTTCAACCAGAGTCCGGGGGTCCCCTGAGACCTTCAGATCCTGTCTTAGCCAACGAATAGACTATTTTGTACATTTTTACTGTTTGTCGCTCAGTCTGGTGCTTTTTCCAAAATATGATCGTTGCCTAGTGATCATACTATACTAGAAGATACGACATACTACCGATAATGTCTGGGATTTTAGTGTTCCGTGGTGAACTTTTTTTACTATCTTTACTGTAATTGTTTAATGTTTTGATCAATTATTTCGATGGTTTAATGTCATTAATGAATTATTTTTAAATTTGACACTATAATAATAGTTATTATTGTGACATTTTTTTAATTATAAATATTCAACTGTAACGTGTTACTATAGGAGTAATCAATAAATTCTGATAGTTTCGATGTATCCATCTGCCCCCGTCAGTCTGTATAATTATAATGTAGGATTGTTTTTCAAGAGTCCCAATTAAAAGTAAAATACTAGAAAAACAAAACAACACTCAGAAAAATATTTCCGAATATCATTATTCCTAAGCGAAATAAGTTTATTATTCCGCCGCTTCATTTGAAACGTATCAATTCTCTTCAGGGATCGCAGAGAATTGATAAAGAAAATTGATTGTTTAATATGTAGCAATTCTCGGAACCAATTTTCCGTGTTGCTAACCACACTTCTGTAACACCAACGAAATATTTTGTTTCTATACCACCAACCGATTTGCACAAAAACCTACTCGTACTTATAGCTAGAATCCTTACTGGATTCCCTGCTTTTATATGAAGTAGTTAAGTATCTAAATAAGGTGATCTAAATTCATCATCACCATCAGCACATTGCCTAGCTGCCGCTAGTTCGTAGTCTCCACTCTGAATCCGTCTGCCCCAACTCCGTATTAGTGACAGTTTAGGCTACTGCTTTAAAACTAACGAGGAAAACGAAAACCACAAACGGGAAATAAAATATTTCCGACAAAGCCTAATTAGGATCGATAATATTACTAATTTAGATTGGTTTTAACATCCTTGTTCAAGTTATTAGTTGTTATGCAATTAATGCATATTGCAGCCTATACAATACCTACTTATTATATATTGCATACCTATACAATACCTACTTTAATACTAGCTGTCACCCCGCGACTTCGTTTGCGTTTATTATTAATATATATAAATATATATATATCAATAATAAACGCAATATAATGTATATATATATATATACATATTTAAACTATCCTATCTCTCAAGTTGGATCGAACTGCACATGGTGTGCGAATTTTATTATAATCGGTTAAGTGGTTTAGGAGTTCATTGAGGACAAACATTGTGACACGAGATTTATATATATTAAGATAAGATTATACGCTAATGAACTTTGTAGTTCAAAAATCTTCATTGAACAATCAAAACGATTACAATGTTTTCTTGAACTAAAAAGTATTAGTTGTACAGTCATTTGAACTAAGTAGAGGCATCTGCTCAATGAATAGATACATGTCAATAAAATTTGGTGTGGAGTTGAGACGCCTGATAACCTAAAATGTTAAAAAGTGTTGTTGTAGATGTTTTTTACGCATCAGTGGATAGATATCTTTATTTGAACACATTACATAATAAGCCGCCTCATCACCAATACGCGGAACTGAAGGTGGTTTCTGGAAATCATTTTAATTTCGCCATCCCAGACAACATTAAATTCGGAAACGATAAAGAAATAAGCGCGTTTTGATGTAACATTTTTTGGAAAATCAATTTATTAAAGAGCAAAAATAAATAAAGCTTTGCATTATCATCATCAAATGCCACTTTATTTTGATTTTACTTTTATTTTAATTTCGGGAGATCTACTCGTAGTTAAAGCTTCTAGTATAGAATAAGAATCATTTTTTGCAGAACTGTGTACAAGGTCTTAATTTTATATATAGTGATCCCATGCTACGTTTTTTTTATGCTCAATCCGATTTTTTTTATTGTCATAGTCATTTCTGTCTCTGGCATCCTCGGCTATTCTTACCCTGATATCAACTCTTTAAGCATTCAGCAGTAATAGGAATTCATATGCATACTGCTGATAATTCTGAGTCTACCAATATGTATTTGGACTATTCATAGGTTAGTACTTAATTGAAATATGGTTGATATAATCCAGATTGTTATATAATATTTTTACTGCTAATTCTAAAGCAATATTTACGACAGGTCGTGCGTTATTTATGATTAAAATGAAGTGAAATCCTGCGTCTGCTGATTACGATAATCATGAAGATAAGAAAATACGTTGTTTTTACTACCCATTCTACATCGGTCCCTCGTTTGATCCTGCTTCTTCCCTGCAAGGGGTCATTAAGATCTAGTTATGTTGCTTGCAAATCTGCTGGTAATATTCGATAGTAAATTACGCTGTCATGCACATCCGATTTCTCTTTCACTCTCATTGTTGACAGTACCTTTGTCTCGCTCAGATAAAAATGCAGTTTTCACTCTTGGTCACGCGAAGCTGGCTCGTCAAATGAGTTGGCAGAGAAATATTTAGTTTTAATGTTAAAGACAATGATTAGTTGGTGGTTATAGCTGGTTTGATAGACAGAAATAGCTTTTTCACTTCTCTTGCTCAAAAAGTCCGGCATAATAGCGTACCAGACCGAAAAAAACACATAACCCTCCTTCTTGCCTAGTCGGATAAATAGCATATTTATCCTCCTTTGTCGCTCTAGGGGAAAAAAATCTTTTTCTTTTGAAAATGGAACTAGAAACAGCGACCTTTTCGGTAGAAAACGCGTATTGCGTTGCGACTACAGAAGGAATAAAAAAAAAACATTGGCGCGAAATCTTTAAATTTTTTTCTAATTACAAATCGAATTGGTAACCGTAATTTACTTTTAATATTGGATTGGACCATTTTATTTTCTCGAAATCGAAGTCAAAAGTGGAGTGTTAATACAAGAGGCTAAAAACCCATTATAACTCGGTTTCTATTTACTCCCTCGCTCGAAGGTAAAACTGCCTCGTATAAAATGGGTCAATTTAGCTCCTCGTATACCAATATACTATTTATCGTTAGCCAGAACTAGATCACTTTTAGAACGTACTTGACTTGTAACTGTGTGATTAAAGAGCGCTCACAATTAAAGAGAGGACGTCGGATAATCGAAATAAATTCTTTCCGGTTGGGAAATGAATTCGACTTTCCAGAGTTCCTGACGATAACAATCTAGAAGTTTCTGGAATTTAAGAGTACATACTTTATTTTTAAACTAATGAGTTTTTATATGCAGAAGAATTAATAATGAATTTGCTTTTTAATTACTTATTAATTTTAACTGAAACTGAAATTGCCTGGTATTTTGGTCACGTTCCCTTATTCGTTTTTCGATTGTCCCCAACAAAAGGTTTATTTCCCCATGGAAACAGACGTGGTTTTCACACATTATGATTTTATAGAACAGGAATTACTCACGTACCATTTAGTACGAGTAGTAGTACCCTTTGTGTCTGATGAACTAAATTTAATTTGCAATGGACTTGGAAACCAACCACTTTTGTTGACGTTCAAATAATTTGGAACAAGTCCTAAAAATCTCTTGACCGCATAATGGTACATTGTGATTTATGCAAACAAAGCTTCGTCCTAACTAAGCAAACTGTCAGTGGCTGACTGTTAGCCTCCAGTTTGCCATTCTATATATTTTATAAGGAGTGTCCATATAGCAAGTACTGTACGCGGTTTGCAGCGTATCGCTTGCTGACTCATTCAGTGAGCGGCCGTTCGCTTTTTGTTCTACAGTTGCCGCTTACTCGACTCTGATTCAGCCAGCGGAAATTAACCCCATCACAGTTTGCTAAGTCAAGACGACGCTTAAGACGTGCCAGTAATTAGCAGCACGGTTGCTCAAATCAACAAAAAGCCACACAGAATTAGGAAACTTGGCTTAACAGATAGCTATGATTGCATATTAATAGCTAAATATATGCAACAAGATTGCATTGGAGTCAGCGCTTCGCTTCGGTTTCCACATGGTTAGCTCAAAAAGGATCTGTTCACGACAGCGACTAATTACAAGCAGAGATACGAGCTGCAACTACTGAAGACGCCTGCAGGTGCATTGTGTTAGACCTCAAACGAAACTACGCGAGTTATCACTCGCGCAATAATCTTTCAACTATTAAGATAGGATATTAAGTTTTAGCCAGGCATAATATACTCGTACCTAGAGTATTTGTCTTTTTCGATCGGGTTAAATATTTAAAGAAAAGAAAAAGACAAAACACCGTATAACTATTCAGATGCTATACGTTATACCCACAGGTTTAGGTCACAGGGTCAGATTAGTAAGGGGGTGTGTATATTACTGTTTTTGATTAAAAATGTGTAGAATTACAAATTATTTATTGATAACGCCAATAATAGTAATAGGGCACAGTCTGTAAATAATACATAATGTTATCTAGACCTATTTCAAGGTTCAAGTTGTTAGCAGTTTCAGAGAACAAAGGATGTAACAAACAGACAGTCGGGCGGACGGACAGATGTTACGTTTTTATTGTATCCTTTGGATACAATTTCTTTCTCTTCTTTCTTTATACCATTTTCGGTATGAAACTAAAAAGTTAAAAATGTTTATTCAGAATAAGCATAGTACAAATATTTATCGTTCTATTATTTTAGGTTCTGATCGATTTCAGTTTGTAATATTTTATTAGTTTGATTATTTTAGCTAGATGGTTTATCATAATATATGTTAAGGAACTACTTCTAATTGTAACAAGTCGATACGAGTATACATAAGTGGTTGTTGAAAAACTTGAAAATCATAAACTAATTTTTCCTTTTTTTTCTTTTCAGGTAAGTTCCAGTTATTAGCACCTCTCGCTCGGTACTACGGCAGAAGTTTTGGTAAGCTATTTAAAATCATTGAACACACAAATTAGAACCATATAGCGTCACGATATAGTACCCATTTTATGTATTTCCTATATTACACATACGAGACACAACAGAATAATTAAAAAAAAAATCTAGACAATATCTCACGTATTGTCTAAATTTGTCTTACGAAGTCGTATTAGCTGAGAAAAAACCGGTAAAACTGATCTTACTAAGCTACCTAACAAGAAAACCCCAGCCACTGGTTTTCGTTAGCCAATGTCTTCTCCAATAAACATCAACAACTATAAAGACCTCATCTTTCTAACCACTAGTGCGATAGTCATCAAATGCAAACACAGTCGAGATTAGGTAAACCTTATAAATACGGCAGTCGAACTAGAATCTAGAATGTCAGCAATAGAACGCATCCGAGCCGTGGGAACCAGCCGCAAGGACGCTCGCTCGATACGGGACATCCTACCTTTCAAACGATTGCTCTATCTTACTATAAATAAGCAGTACTGTAGGCTTTTATATGGCCGGTGCGTGCTTCTTTATAGGAAGGAACTCCAACAAACAGTCGTGTTCATCAGTAAAAACCAAGAAGATATGCAGAAATCAATAGACGTGCTCGCAGAGGAAAACAGCCAACTTAAGGCTGCGAATCAAGAGCTGCGTTATACTGTCACTGACTTGTCCAACCGCATGAACAGCATGGAGCAGCATCTGCGGGAGAACAACCTGGAAATTCACGGGATTCCGGAAAATCGCGCAGAGAACATCCGCAGTATCATACAACAATGCGCCAGCGTAGTCAAGTGTGACATAAGTCCAGAGGATGTCGTTCTATGCACCAGAGTCGCGAAGCAGAATAAAGAGAGCAAACTGCCCCGCACGATAATCGTGAAGTTCAAGAGTTCTGTTGGCCGTGATGGGTTTTATTCTGCGGTTCATAGGTACAATAAATCCCATCCGAAGGAGAAATTGAATACGAGTCTGCTTGGGTACGCGGGCGACAAAGTGCCAGTTTACGTGTCCGAACATCTCTCGCCATTCAACAAGACCTTACATGCTGCAGCCAGAAAACAGGCGAAGGCAGCGGCCTATAAGTTTGTGTGGGTTAGAAACGGTCGTATATATGTAAGGAAAGACACGACCTCTGCGTACTTACTTGTCAAAGATATGTCAAGTTTGAATTTAATTAAGTAGCTTGTTTTGGCTCATTTCATCTTGTAGCAAAACTATGATGTAGTATTTTTATTGCTTAAAGATTCTTTATGTTGAACACAACTATATTTAGGTAGGTATGTTTATAAGCTTGTGAATATCTCATAATTACTGCGTAATTTATAAAAGTCGCTACCTTTCTTTTTCTCTCTATGATTTAATAAAGATTCGAGTTCTTATTACAGCTTAATACCTACCTAATGGTAATTACTTATTTTACAACTTACTTTTTTTTTTTCTTTTATAAACTATTTATTGTTGTTGTTTAAACCAATTTATTCTTTAAGTAACTGTTTAGGTGTCATTAAAAATGTAAGTGGTACTTTTCTAAGTCCTGAGTTGTACTCTTCTTATGTACTTTTCTTATGGCATTAACTATCTATTACCAAAATTTACGTGGTTCGAGGACTAAGGTTAACGAAATCTATGCGTCTATTTTAGGTCAAAATTACGATGTCATTTGTCTTTGTGAAACCTGGTTGGATGATCGTATCAGTTCTTCAGAGTTAATTGATAACAGATACCAAGTTTTTCGATGTGATCGAAGTGAACTGTTTAATAGGACTTTCGACAAATCTTACGGCGGTGGTGTGTTAATGGGGATACTTAAAAAATATGAAGCGCACGTGAAGGGGGACTGGCAACTTGATTTAATAGAAAACTTATGGGTGCAAATTCAAAGGGGCAATAGACTTATTATGAACGTTTGTATTGTTTACTTACCTGATTATTTACCGACGGACATCTACAAAGCCTTTCTAAACCGTTGCGGACACATCACCAGCACTTCATCCTGCACTACCTGTATTATTGGTGACTTCAATTTAGGCTTGCTAACATGGTCTCAGGAGCTGGGTTCCCCGACTACACCTATATGTGACAAATCGTCGGCTCTTTGTGAGCTCCTGCAGAGCACTGCACTACAACAACTTAATTATAACTATAATTTTAATAACAGGATTCTAGATTTAGCCCTTATTGATAAACCAGATGACTGTTCAATATCTGCTGCTCCGCCTCTTAGTAAAATGGACTTGCATCATCCTCCTTTTGAATTGATATACCGATGTAAGTTTCCTTCGTTAATTAAATCCGTAGATATTAATAAATTTTGTTATCATAGAACAGATTATAAACAATGTATTATCGATTTAAATTCAGTTGCTTGGGATAAGTATGCTATGTCTCTAAGTTGTGATGATTATGTCCAGTTTTTCTACAATACAATCTATCAAATTATTGAAACTCACACCCCAAAAGTTAAATCGCGAAGGAAAAGTTATCCTGTCTGGTTCACTAAAGATCTTATTAAATTATTGAAATCCAAAGTTAAGTATCACTCAAAGTTTAAACGATTTAGAAATCCTAGAGACTATGACACATATTCTTATTTTCGAAACGTCGTGAAATCTGAATTAACAAATTGTTATAGGTCATATGTTGAACGTATTGAAGAGGACTTGACCACCAACATAAAAGCGTTTTGGCGTTACACTAAGAGCAAGAGGGTTACTAACGATGTTCCTAGTATCATAAGACATGATGATCGAGTAGTTAATACGGGAGTTGACATTGTCAACCTTTTTGCTGACTATTTTTCTTCAGTATTTCATAATGAATCAAATAATATTTATACTCCGCAGTTTGATACGTCTAGTTTCAGTACATTCACATTTCAGATTTCTGACAGTGACATACTATCTAGACTGAAAGGCCTTAACATAACCAAGTCAGCTGGTCCAGACGCGATTCCCCCAATCTTTGCTCGTAGGTGTGCACCAGGTCTTGTTCAACCACTTTCAATAATCTTTAGAAAGTCCTTAGCAGAGGGCACATTTCCGTCGTTGTGGAAGCTGGCTAGGGTTACTCCCATTCATAAATCCGGAGATAAAACTGATGTGACAAATTATAGGCCAATCAGCATACTTAGTTGTTTCTCGAAAATATTTGAAGGACTGGCATATGATCACCTGTTTAATCATTTAAAGCATCGACTGAATCCTAACCAACACGGCTTTGTTACGGGTAAGTCAACGACAACTAATCTCTTGGAATATACCACATACCTTAGTGCCGTATTTGACACTAGAGGCCAAATAGATACCATATACACCGACTTCTCAAAGGCGTTCGATCGTGTAGACCACTCAATATTATTAAAAAAGTTAGACCGTCTGGGCATTCATGGTAATCTACTCAGATGGATCAGTTCGTACCTAATAAACCGGTCTCAACTAGTATCGATGTCTGGATATGATTCTGTGCCTTTTCTAGCCACTTCTGGCGTGCCACAAGGCTCAAACTTGGGACCCCTACTGTTTTTGGCTTTTATTAATGACCTCTTGGAACTGATTGATAGTAAATTCTTGGCTTATGCTGATGACATTAAAGTATTCCGGCAAGTTACTTCATTTAACGACTGCATGTTACTTCAACAAGATCTCGACCGTATTAATGAATGGTGTTTAGAGAATAACATGTCACTAAATGCTAAGAAATGCCAAATAATCAGTTTTACGAAAAAACGAATGCCCATTAATTACACATACCACATCGCCGGTGTCGTATTAGACCGTGTAGAGGTTGTGCGTGATCTGGGGGTGATGCTTGACGCTGAACTTTCTTTCAGACAACATTATGATTATGTTGTCGGGAGGGCTAATAAAATGTTAGGTTTCGTCTTGCGAACTGCTAAACCATTTAAACGTATCGCTTCCTGGCGCATTTTGTACAATGCTCTAGTTCGGTCTATTTTGGAATATTGCTCTTCAGTATGGTGTCCAATGTACGACGTTCATGTGAACAGAATAGAAGGTATCCAGCGTAAGTTTGTAAGGTCGTTAGCTAGTAGACTTGGGTTGAGGCGAAGACTGAGTGAATACTCTGAAAGGTTGGTTAAGTTTCAGCTAAATAGTCTAGAGAATCGAAGGACTATTACAGATCTGTGCATTCTACATAAAATTGTTAATGGCAGCTTTGGTAGTGAGTTGCTTCAAAAAGTTGATTTTAAAGTCCCATCTCGTCAAGTGCGCAAGGAACAGTTATTTCTCATTCCATTCGCTCGTAACAATGTCTCGAAGTATAGTCCCTTAAACAGGATGTGCAACACTTACAATGGCCTACGTTTCCCTGAAGAATCTCCTCAGGGTGTTTGCAAAGACAAAGACATTTTTTCGCATTCTTATGGATCTTTTAAATCAATGTTAAACAAAGTACTTAGTAGCTAGAGTCTAAAATTAATTTAAGTTCAAAATTTTATTATTCTAAATTCTTTTGATAATAATTGTCTCTCTTTTTGTAAATTTTATAATCCATTTTAATGTATTTTTATTTGAATGTGTCAAGTTTTGTATGTATGTATGTAATTGTAAGTTGTGTATAGTCGTAAGTGGACTTAAAGTTTAAAGAGTTTCCTTTTGATGTGTATTTTTGATGTATTTAATTAACTTTTTGTCTGTGACTGTACCTTAACCAAATAAAATAAAAATAAAATAAAAATAGCTGGAACCAGACTAGCCGCGAACGTGCGCAAAAGCGCCGATACGCCGTTCCTATTGGTCGAAAAGCTTTTAACAACCAATAGTAACACTTTCGCAGACGTTCGTAGCAATACACTGATGCCGGTGTAACTGCTACTACCATGAATGACCCAAAATGGTCCTGGTTTTTTTTTGCGCTCGTCTAAGGTATGCGCTCTGTGCCTGGCTTCCACTGGTTCCACAGTGGTTATGACGGTGTACGCTCCAGTTATTTTACATTTGAGATCTAAAAATTTTATAATCTTGATGTCCTCAACAATATACGAGGCGCCACTCAGACTTCAGCCTCAGGTGGAAACAGAGGCTCGAATTTAATACTCACTTTGATATTTTTTATCTAGGAAGTCGTATACATTGACAGAATTATCATAGAATATTTTTCATCTAGGAAAAGGAAACCCACATAAACAACAAGATCGAATAATGTCACAACGCAAGTGACCTTCTACTAAACTCTGGGTTATTAACGTCACACTTACAACGGCGAGCACCTTCAACATTTGTATCTAATTGACAGCTTCAACGGTAATGCTAATTAAGGAATTTCCTCTACTTGAAACTCTTGAAACACGAATGCAAGGTTAGGCTTAATGTAATCGAACACTTGTACACATAGAAACAAAGTCGAAAACACTACCGCAAAAAAACTTAAATAATATCTCTCCAGCTTTGATACCCACGCAGGTTGTAACTAATTAACTTTCAACTTTATTTCTATATTTGTTATGATTTAACTTGACGTAACCGAGATCTTGCCAGTGAATATCGCGGCGTGAGAAATCTTCACCGCTTTTGCTCTTCCATTTTGTTAAGTAGAACGCAATATAGCGGCCCCAAAAAGCCTATGTCATATTTTGTACAGCAGAGCTCCAAATGAAAAATACGCGTCAAGCAAATGAAGAAAAGAATTGTAACTTTGTTATCTGAATTCTGAATTCTGTCAACTCTCAATCAATTAGCGTCTTCCTTTAGCTGGTAATACACTTCGAACAAAGCTTTGAAAATTACGGGAATAATAAGGCTCAGGCTATAAATACTATGTATATCTTGTGGCCCTCGGTACGAGGAACAGTTTGAGAAAAATACTTCGGTACGCTATTAGTACCATCTAATAAACTATAGTGGCTCTGTGAGCTGACGTTTGTCTTCCTCTGCAAGTCGCATTCCTGAACTGATTCTCGTGACGTTTTGTAAGCAGGTTCGATAATTTTTACACAGATTTTTTTATTTCAAGACAATCGGTTAAGAAATGCGATCTGTAGAGAAAGACTAAGATCCGGACGGGGATCCGGACAGAACTCGGACATACGAAAGCATTTTTGTCGAAGCTGAAGCATAGACGCGTCTCTCGCTGCCGCTCGCTCGGTCAACAAAGTCACTATCAATATTTATCGTGTTCGCTGCAGGGTGTTGGTGCCCGGTGCGTTCAAGCGCTTCATGTGCCCCATCCACGCACCTGTATACAGTCTTCTCGATGTCGTCTTACTGACCGTTCCATATCCTTCTCTGGGCCACCAATCTGTAGATATTATGTGCCCTCTGTTATGGGCTATGATTTTTTTCGAAATAAATAATTTTTAGTGTCCTGAGCCTTTCATTTTCGTTTCCAGACCTATACATTTCCTATAAATCAAAATTAAATGTGAAGACATGCTACACTATGAGCTTTAAAGTTGAAGAAAGACAATTTTACAGATCCTTACAACTGACAACTACATACTTATTCGAGGCGGATGGTAAAATTTCTAGCTTGTAATCGCACGATTTCCTCTCAGGTGGCCGAAAGCGCCTATTCTCCGTCATAAACAATTTTCTAAGTTTCCGAAGCAGATGACCAATAAAACGTACGCCATTTCATTGAGACTTTCGTTTATCTACCGCCTCGTCTATGTGAGTGTAGATGCTGCCCACAAGTGCATGTTGTGACATTGCACAGATGCAATGTGATGCAAGCTGGTGTGCACGATGAGAGTGTGTGAGTGAGGTGTCTGTGTGTGCGTCTCGGTAGGAAGAAAGTGCATTCTGCGCTGCACGGACGACTAGGCGAGGGAAACTTGACATTATGATGCTCGCAACACACGGCGATAGCTTTTAGAAAACATACTGATCCGACGAATTAGTTTTAATATTTACCGAAATTTTCTCTGTTCCTATTAAGATAAAATAGTTCATAAATCTGTCTAGCCTGACTAATCAGAAGATTCACCTAATTTTGATCTGAAAATTACGCTAATCTAAAACAGTGTTCAAAACAGTTTTTGAATAACTTGGACTTGTAATTATTGCGTCCTACCTGTCCTCCTGTAGCCTACCTTTTATTTAATTTCTTAGAGAATCTTTAATACGACGCGTCATGGCTAAATTAGTACCAAAAATGAATCCGTTTTAACAGCAAAAAATATGATCCGCACAGATGCGACACGAGATATCTCAGGACGTGGGTAGCGTGTGCGGCGCGCCGTCATGCGCCGGCGCAGCGCTGCACTTGCACCAGTAAACTTGTAACAGTTCCAGTTGCTGTTAGTACTTTTATCTATTCTGTGTTGGTGTTTCCCTTTCGCGAAGCAGCGACTGTATATACTGCAGCCGAGATACGACGCTTATTACCGTCTAGCGACTCTAGCACTTGAGCTTTTACCATTCATTGCGTACTCTCGCTTTGTTTATGTTTACGCGACCTATACGCTATCACTAGCACGGATAGCTAAATATAACCATAATAATTAGTATATCTGTGACATTATTATGATTGAAAAAATTGTGTTCCAAACCACTTGAAGAGAAATAGGAAAGACTTTTGCCCAGAATAAAAAATTACAAAAAATAGTAATTCTGTTCACATATGTCGGTTTGTAAGTTAAATTTCTCTAAAAACATAGTACATATATCTACTACTTGCTTATAAATAGATTTAACAGGAATGCAGACAGATAATTAATAAACATCATTCTCCATAAATACTTGGTCAACAAAATTTTCCTTATAGATGTAATAGTGTGTAATTATGTAACATTGTATTAATATAACTTTTTAGTATTAATTAGGTTTTCATTGTACTAGCTGTCACAAATTTATACAAATCTATACATATAAAATTCAAAGTCCTGACTGACTGACTGACTGACTGATATATCAACGCACAGCCTAAACCGCTGGTCCTAGAAACATGAAATTTGGAGGATATGTTCTTTGTACAGTGTAGGCATCCACTAAGAAAGGGTTTTTCGAATTACTACCCCTAAGGGGGGGAAATGGGGGGTTCAAATTTCTATGAAACTTTTTATTCTCTGGGTCGACTGACTCAAAAATTGGTACAAATACTCTTCAATTAAAATTATGAGACACGTGTATCACAGTTTTTCCAAAATCGTCATCATCATCATCCACCGACAGAGTCTAATAGGGCTTCTTTTTACTCCGAAAACTTTGTTGAGAAAGTTATTAACCCACTATAAACGACGCTGTTATCATTCTTAGGGTTCTGTACTAAAATGGTGAAAGGAACTTTATCATGAAACTCCAATGTCTGTCTGTCTGTATGTCTGTGAGCTGATTATCTTGGAAACTGTAATAGCCAGCAACTTGGAATTTGGCACAGATCTAGATAACGGTAGTAGCTACGTATAGTAGGTAAAACGTCACGCCTTTACCCTAAGAGGTGTATTACAGCACCCTCACTTCGCCGGATGATATTCAGTCCAAAATGTAATAAGTAGCGAGCCTATCGCCGTACACCGGGCTCCAGTCATGTAGCAGATGACATTAAATACGAAGCTATCATTGCTTTTTCCATATGAATCTCCGTGTAAAATGTGTGAACTATATTGCTGACATTCTATCAGATTTCAAACCTACTTTATCAGTAAGGGAAAAATACAAGAATTAAGTCCAAGCCTGTCAGAAGGTTACAAACGGCAAGTGAAGAGATTTTCTGCCAATAAAGATCAGGTAGATAAGCTAGGAGATGAAATTTATAATTATGTCTGTCTGATCTTAGAAGCAGTATTTAGTAAAAATAGACGAAGTCAATAGAAGAAGCTGCTTTAGTATTAGGAAGACAAAACCTACTACCTAGGTTGTCTTTGCTTCGAAGGTCTTAACTAAAGGTCTGCCAGCAAACTGACTGGTGTAGTTTCCGAATGAGTCTGTGTTTATGCTGAGGATTCCTATAATTTCTCTAACACCACCGAACTACCCCTTCGAGTTAAAAAGAGTGCAGTTTCCCCTCAAAGTCTGCTTTGCCAAAACTGCTGCGCCAAACTCATAATTGACTAAAATGCTTTTCACACGGTTAGTTATACGTGGCCTGCTACAGAGTAAGCTCATGGAGCAGCCTGGTTTTTCTAAAAAAGAAAAAAAAATGGGTTTTCGTTGTAAACATTATTAATTGTCAATTATCGACTTTCGGTTGTCTTCTAATTTTATCTTTTCACACACGCTTTAAGTTCTGTTGATACAATACTACTATTCCTACTTTTCTCATTCCAGAGATAGTTTAGTTAACTAAAGAACTTCGTCCATATTGCTCTGCTTGGGATATTGTCAGTTTGTGTATTCAATTGAGGGTGAGTTTGACCGCTTATAATATTTATTTCTGAAGTTAAAAACGTCATACATTTTCTGTAAGCCACGCGGGCGAAGCCGCGGGCAGAAGCTAGTCTATTATAAAGTAATACCCATCTTTAGGGGAGTCAAAGTACCAAAGTTCGGCGACTTTGGAAACCTCCCATCATAGTCCACCGACATGACTTGTGCGGCTTGATTCCTTTTGAAATATAGCCGCCGAATTTAAAAAAAACATAGCCGCCGACATCACGTGAGCTGTTGTCGGTGACTTTGTTCAGTATCCAGTCTCCCTAGGGAAGCATAGAAACAGACAAACGTTCGGTATCGTCTTTTCTTCTCCTCAGGTATAAAGAAGACAATGACTAGCGCTTCATACTAATAAATTCATAAAATAATACAATACAAAACACGAACAGGACGATTTAAATAGTAATTAGTTGTATCCCGCTTTGCTAAAACCTATATACCTAGTCTAGACGTTGCCCTTGAAACTAGGCCTCGTAAATACGAACATCCACCGAATTCTCTAAACAATCTACTGAATTCTACTGGTATGCTATTATTTACTTCAAAATTATGACAAATAACTCACTGAGACATGTTACTGGCCCACTTTCAGCATAAGGGTCTAGTTTCGTCTCGCTGTCCGTGAGTTTTTATAAGCTACAGCGCCTAGCACTATTTATATTGAACTAGTCCTAACTAATATTATAAATGCGAAAGTGAGTTTCTTTGTTTGTTTTTTTTTTTTGTTTGTAACGCTTTCACGTCTCAACTACTCAACCGATCGTCTTCAAATTTTGCATACATGTTGTCTGGGGTACAGAAAAGGATATAGGATACTTTGCATCCCGATAAAATTAACGGTTTCTGTAGGACCACGGGTGAAACCGCGACGTGCAGCTAGTATTTTATACCAAACTAACTGTAGACTGAAGCTGCTACTGCTTTAATTTTTTAAAGTCCTTCAAAAATAGTCAAATATGAACGTACAACTGTTAATGAAATAAGACGACCAAAAACATTGCTGTCTCTCCTGAAATTTAGAAGATCGCTACTCAAATTTAGTGCTGTCAGTTCAATGGAGAAATAAGCCCCCGAAAACCCCGAAAAGAATGTTTTAAACGTTTTCCACATATTTTCTTTTCGTATCGGTTCACGTCTCTGTGTATATTTGTCCCAGAGTAATACTAATTGGGATAGTTGGGGCGTTTGTCGCAGGTTTCGTACACTATGTCCAGTATTTAAAGGTGAAATGCTATCGTTAGTGGTTCAACCGTAAACCCAGAATTTTGTGGTGAATTTTTCTTCCAAAAACCCTTGAGGTGAATTTGATAATAATCGGAAGTTGGAAGTTATTCAGTTATAGTTCAAGGTTTTAGTAGGATTTAGTTTATGTACAATAATATTTGGGCCGACCTAAGTTGGACCTGTGGTATTTGCAATATCTTCTGCTCGACGTGCTGATGTGTAACATAAACTGAATAAATCAAACTCGAATCAATGTCCATATATGCTAGCTGCAGCTTGCGGTGTTACGCAGTTAAAAAGTAGCCTAAATGTTAATACAGGGTATAAACTACCTCCATACCAATTTTCATCAAAATCTGTCCTTCCATTTGAGCGTGAAGAAGTGACAAACACGCACGTACATACACATAAACTTTCACCTTTATAATATACTAGCTGCGCCCTGCGATTTCACCCACGGTTAAAGAGTATCCTATGTGCTTTTTAGACTTAAATCTATGTTGGTGCCAAATTTAATCCAGATCTGTTCAGCCGTTCTAGCGTGAAAGAGTAACAAACATCCATCCATCCATCTATTCTTTTCAAACTTCCGAGTTTATAATATTAGTAGGAAGCAGGATGTACTAGATTGTCTCTTCTAAGTTCCTTCTCTATAACAAGCAGAAGGTCGATAAAAGTCGCGTTTCCCCATCCCCAGTCATAAAGACCCGCAGAAGACGCGTTTCCCCGGCGCGCTGCCGCAAATCACCGATGGCTGCCGCGACAAGCTGCAATTAAGCCAACAATATAGTTTCCCTAGTTTTCGCACGCTCGCGTTTTTCTCCGCAGAACAATGTCATAATTGAAGGTGGTTTCCACTTTCAATTTCGCTGGTGGACGTGCCCGCAAAAAGTGCAGCGATGCGCTCTACTGTACGGTGCGCAGCCTACGCGGCTTATTAGAAAATACTGATCTTTCCTGAACCTATATCAGTATACATTTACAACCTCGACGGTTCTCCCTGTGCGCACTGTGTGTACCGTGCACCCTGCAACCTTTAAAACCAAATTTGTGTTGACAAACCACATCCGTGCTCATAACAGACACTTGCCGGGCTCTCCATTGCACCATTGGCTCGTTTAGAGTTAGTGGGCTTCCCTTAGTTTGTAACCGGTTACCTTTGTAGGTACCTCTTGGTACCTTTGTGCTATGAAGGCCTCTTCCAACTGTCAGAGTGATTCCAATAAGATTTTTTTTTAATATTTTCAGTTAGGTTAAGTTTTTAACATTTTTTTTTTGCACCTCTTCAGTCTATAAATTAACGTTACTCGATGTATCTGTAGTTACTTGTGCATTGTTCCAAAATAAATATTACCAAAACCCAAAACTTTCAGATTGATTTGACCAAAAGAGACTGTCTTTACATTTACATATAGCTTTACAGAATTTTCTTTAACAACTTTTCATTGAAAATTTCCATGTTGAGCATTAGAAAATGATGCAAGATCTATATCAATATTTTTTCTGCCCATAGTACAATATCATGTTTGTTTACAGTTTTCACTCTCTATATATTTCTAGGAGAAAATTCCGCAGTAGTGGCGGGTGTGGGGGGTGGTTAGGGGGAGGGGACTGCGCGGGAGTTGTCGTGTGATCTACCACTTTTTCTCGTACCACATCCACTAATCAGGCGACATGGCCGCGCACGCAACATCCACTATAACAGTACATCGTGGCGATTTATTGATTTTGTTCTGTATTTTATATTAATAGTAGACTAGCCACCGGTAATAGCTTAACGCTTTTTAATGAAAAGTTTTACATGCAAAGCCAATCTTAGAAATAAGGCTTCTCATAGCTTTTTGTATTTTGCCCAGAATTGGATTCTGATTGCAGTCACTATTTCGTTTCCAAAAACAGTTATAGCAATAATGTTCTTATACAAAGTATATCAAAGTATGCCTATTACCTATCAACGTTACTGCTCTCCTATTTTTTTTTTACCTGGGGACAATATACGAAAGATACGTTTTGCGGCTAAACGTAATAAGCACGTCTTAATTTTATGGCAGTAGATCAACTCAACCGTAGTCAAACCGAAACAAGTAAGACAGAGTCCTAGAGTCAGCTTACCGTGACAATAAGCATTAAGTCCCGTTAAGTTCTTAAACCGTCAACTGCATTCTACCATGTACTTACGCAGTAGTATACCTACGTATGTACAAGTTTATAGTCACATGCAGCGTAGCCAGTGTTAACGGGCTTTGACGCACTCGCTGCTATTAGTGTGAATGATTAATTAACTCGCAAAATTATTAACGGTTTTTACAAGCAAATTGGTTTTTGAGATCTTTGTTCTGAAATATCCTTTATTGTATTCCTTTCAACTTTCAGCGATGCATTCTATACGATTTCATCTATATGGACCACAGAAAAAGATGTCGATAGTCTCTTTTACCCGTATTGTTTAAAAATATATTGCAAAAGTCGCTAGAAATATAATGGTAAAAGCAGCAAGTGTGGTGGCGACCTTAGCCCTTAGCGCATAGCAGCCAAGTCCATTGGCACGACTATCGCGAAACCAACAAAAACAAGGATATGCGCCGATATGAGCGGAGTGCGTATTGCACTCCGCGCCAAACTCTACGACCTCTGCGGTAAGCCTAGCTTGCTCCTACTTCATTTTGTAGTCAGCGAATTTTTGTTTGTTTGTGTCAGGCAAGCTTGGTAAAGACGCCCGTTTTTACAATCTAGTCTTACTTTATTAGTCTAAAATTAGTAAAAATGTGTGTCACACGATTTTTACATCTTGCTGATACGAGTATAAGGGTAGGAATAGCGAAAGCTGTTTTGACGCCACTAACTTTGTGCCAATTCAAAATTACCCCAAAGTTTGGCGCGGGCTGTATCAGCGCCGTGAGTGCTACCACTCTCCCCAAGGCTTGCCTCGAGTGTTGCGACATTGTCTTCTGTCGGACTCTGGTTCTTAAAACACTTGTTGCTTTATTTGTTCTCTGATACATTGCACTTTCAAGCACGTAATAAAATTAATGCTCTTCCCGTGAGTCAGGGTTGGAACCGCTGATTCTTTCTGCTTTCCTTCCTCAACGTATTCGTTAACTTGTTTAATTCTTTGTCAAGAGAAATGGTGGGTCACATTTATTTTTGTTTAGACATAGATAATAGACAATAGACCTAGTTACCTATTACCGTTCATAAGTGTATCTTTGATACCTAAATTGAATAAAAACATTTTGACTCTGACTTTGACCTACGTAGTTTTTTTTTACAATAAACGGATCCGTTTGACCACAACTTGACCCGGTAGAAGCGAACCTCTTGTCAAAAATTTTGCATTTTGACTTGCATTAATTGTCGGACAGACAGTTAAAACGTGTAACGAGCCCACACTTCTGCTTTTCTCAAACCCACTCGCAGAAAAGATGGAGTTAAAGGGTTAATTAACGCGGAGTTAAAATGCTATAAATGTCACTCTACTGTGTCTAACTCTAGATGAGTTTCTAAGTCTTGGTGGCGCAAGACGATGTACCAGTTTAACCTCTGATGGGCAGTTAACAGGATAGTTGAAAGGATAACCCGAGCTCCGCAAGTGGGCCCTGTAAGTGGTAACAAAGAAAAAAGCTTCTTCGTGTAGACCCACAATAACTAATACTAACCGCCTATGCAAATGCTCGCCGGACTAGCATCGCTACTCGCTGCCAACCGGACAAAGCTAAAAATACCCGCAAAAATAAAGTAAAACTTCAACCAGTCTTCCTGTGTTAATCGATGCCAATTACAACTAACGCATAACAGACCTGTGGGAAACCACTGGTCATCTCTCTCTTGCACTTGAAATGTTGAAAGGGTAGAAAGGGAAGAATATTACTTCTTGATGCTGAAATTATGCTTGCATGTTTTGCTTGCGTTTATATTAGTTTTCCTATCTTGCAAAAAGTGGGAATAGGTCGATTTTTGTTTTTTTTATATCATACCTGTGTGCATACTTTAATTCATTTCCAAAGGACATTTATCTTCTTATCCCTCTATTTATCAGTGTTTTGATGTAGATATCAGTAATAACAGTATAATATTAATCAAAATTCTTGGAATAAAGTAAATATCAGTGTCAAGATTAGGCATTTTCTTTTTGAACAAAATTAAAAGTGCTGCGTAAACATTTTTGTTTCAAAAATGGTACATGTGTTATTTAGAACAATTTACTGTTCAGTTTGAAATTTCCTGAAATCTGTGTAAAAAAAGTACCTATGAAATAGCGCCCGTAGGTATTCGAATTTCGTGTAAAAACATGACTTAATTTTCCTGCAACCATTCAAATAAAGAATTGCATAATGTAGGCAAACTAACATTTTGTATCCAACATAAAATGGAATTTCCCATCAGGTATGTTGTCGTCCGATATCATGGGAAGTCCTTTATTTCAAAATGAATAAATGATTCCAAACGGATGTCGGCAATGATTGCCTCCTGGCCTCTGGTTGTAAAGAATATTCAGATACCTTTACCTACAAATATTGTCGAAAACAAATTGACAGCTTTGGCTCTAATAGTTGTCAAAATATTGTTCCTACTGACTTGACCCAAACTGTGTCCTGAAACTCTTTTCTGATGCGTGAGGTATGTCTTGGTCACTCACTCTTATGACTTTTCAATCGAGAGGGACAATGACCATGAGACTATCTCACTCGTATTGATATTAATTTTAGTTTGTTCCAATGAAATCATCAGTTTAGTGCAATTCATCACAGGTGGTGAGACCTAAACACATCCTTACATAAATAACGTCTAAACTAAACAACGATGGAATATGCAACGTGAGCGTGTGTGCGTCGTGTGAAGGTTACAGTACAGGCCAAGTCAGTAGATCAACTGTTTTCTCCTGACTTACTGTCCATTTCTCTCCCAACCTAACGGCAATTTTTTTCTTTAAACTAGCATTAAATTTTTAAAATCGTTGATAGGCTTATTTTGCTGTCTACGATGAAGCCCGCTTGCCTAGAATAAACCGATTCACCCGAGGCTTGAATCCACCCAGAATATAATGATCGAAAAATTTGGGTAACACCTGATCAGGCTGTTCATTCCACACTCTAGCGGTTCGCAAAATAAGACGGAAATCAAATTCTAAATAACATACTCGCACTCAGTACATCACTTATCAGAGTATTTCTGGGTATATCTAACTATTAGCATGACATATCGTCACGCCTTTCCCTATAGAGGCTAGAGGTATATAACCCACAAATCGCCGGACGATATCTATTGCTTGCTTAAGTTAAAAACCAACCTTATCCACAAACGGAAACAGGAAAAAATCGGTAAACCTAGACAGAGCAAGGTTATAGAATAGAGAATAGTTCCACTCCTGCCCTACCGCAACAATGAGAACGTCTCTATGCCTAGCTACACCGCCGTGCTACTGTCAACACTACGCCGAAGTTTGCACGCGAGTGTGCGTGTGCGCGAGCGCAGCGTAGCCTTGAAATCGAGCGACGACTGCACTTGCGGAGTGCGATCGGAAATACTCTCCACCATGTTTGTATTGCTCGTAGTTATCGATAGGTTTTTATCAGCGGCCGTGATGGACACTTTAGTTCCAAGATAATTGTGTTTTTATTTTCGAGATTTGTTAGAATTGGTAAATAACGGGGTTGTAGTTGTTTTTATTGGAATCTTATAAGACGAATTTCACTAGCCCAGTTTCTAAAAAGATACCTATTCCTACGAAAATACTTATTGGATTTAAAATGCATGTCTTTGTAGGACTACAAAAACACGAAAAATAACCTGTACTAGAATAGCCTCCGCATTTTTTTATTAATTTTGCCAACAACGAGGAAAACACGTCACAAAACATTTTTGCAGCGCAACGCAAGCTCATACCTATCTACAACAACTCACTCCCGAGCATCGTTTTTTGCATCTATCTCCCTCGTACACCAGCCCACCAGATCGATCTATCTCGCTCGCACCTGAAGCGCAGGAAGTGTAGATAGGTTGATGAGCTAAGCGCAGGATTCGATCAGATTCCACTTGCTTTTATTTTGAAGTTCAAGTTCCGTTGGTTTGTCATTTTTCTTTACTTCCTTTGGTGAAACTTTGATGATGAAATAAACCTGTTTCGAAGTCATATTAAATAGAAAATTGGCTTTCGCCGTAAATAAAAGTGAATAAGTAAATCAAATTCGTTATCAGTAAGTAAACTCATAAAAAAATGTGCATATACTATAACTAGGAGTACGTAAGTAGGTACTTTTATAATTTTAAATAAAAATTGTAATAAAGTTCTGCTATACCCTTCGAGGAAAAAAGCTTGACGATATGTAAATTTATTAATTCATCTGTCATAGTTCTTAAAGGATAATATGAAATGCTATATTTCCACAGAAGATTGCGTGTGCAGACCGACACGATTTTACCCTCCAAAAAGTTAAAACCCAGTAACAAGCACAAAGTTCTAAGAAGAAAATCCATGTCTCGACTAACAAGACCTTACCTCTGATTAGATTTTGTGAGTTAGACTTTCAGACCATCAAGAAGACACGAGAGAAAATGTCTTTTTGTACACATCTGTTAGATGCTCTACTAATTGACCATTATGCGATATTATAACTATAAAAAATGAAATCAACTGAAAGCCATAGTCAGAGTCCGCGACGTCCAAAATGGCTCAATCGTTAGATTGTTCCAGAATAAACATAAGGAAACCGTTTCATTGTATCACATACATCACACTAATATCATAGCTAAGAATATAATAAATATTAAACTGATTTTCATAACATAAGAAAAATTTTAGGCATATACGAAAAAGTTCGAAGCTCTCACAGATCTAGACAAGCATCTTTGAGTTCATTTGAAGAGTTTATGTATATTTTAATCTAATAATACATGTAAATAAGTTCTAATCTATACAATGCGTAGATTGCAATGCACATGACCTGCTTAACGAAGTAAACAGTATGCATGGCGGAATGCGACGCGGATTGCGTTTACTCGTCACTGTCCATTGGCACAGAAATGACGAGTAAATAACGTTTTTACTCAACAAAATGACTAATTTTGCAGTTTCATAGCAATCGTTTCTTCCCAGGTGAAGTAATCACACACAAAAAAACTTTTAGCAAAAAAAAGATGAAAATGCGAATATGAAATAGTAGTGTACAGTGCACGACAGAAAACATTTTGTGTTGAAACTGATTTTGCCTAATGACAAGGAAAGCGATCGACCATAGCTCATCTGACGTTGCAAAGACGGTGCGAATACAAGAAGTCGCTTGCGTCTTACTTCCTACTAAGAAATGTCTCCAAGAGGGCTATTCTTACTCTCTCTTTTCTCTCTCCTTTCAAATGTGAGAGTGAGAGTGACCAAGAAAAATCTCAAACGTGAAGAACAGGCGGCCAAGTCCGCAAGGAACCTTACTCTCTTACAAATTCATACTAGCACAACTTTTAACGCTCATGTTTATGAGTTTACGTCGAATCACGTCGCTGCATAGTAAGACCTAGTTTACGTCCGTATCAAGTCCAAACCGTGTTTTTAGGTCACAAGTTCACGCCGGGAATCAGGCCTCGCTCGCGGAAGCTCGACTTAAAATAGAAAGAGGAAACTTTATCTGGGCTACTACGAGATGTAAACAATGGAAAAGTAGTGTTAAATATGTCTCGAGCTAAATATTGTGTTTATATCAAATACAATGCATCAATCAATCTATTAGCTGGGATAATAGATTTTTTACTTTCTTGTAAGGTGTATTACGTTAGAAAAGTAGATAAATCATGGCTTGCCGGCCAGCTGATGGCGGCGGTACACTTTACACTTATTTCAATATATTTTTTCATGAGTTTCTTTTTTTACCCGACTGCGCAAGAAGCAGGGTTTAGTGTATGTATGTTATGTATGTATGTATGAGGTTTTCTAACACGCCCTACAGCCTAAAGAGCTTATTGGATGTCGACATGTTAGGTATCATTTGAATCGTCGTGATAGTGGCAGTGACCCTATGTCTGCACAACATTTTAACTGGGTATATCCGAAGTGTCAGACTATTATATGTTTTGCAGTCGGGCTTTTTGCTTTTCTTTTAATAATTTTACTTGTTTAAATTACTGTATACACAACAGCTACAAATAATACCTACCTCTATAAATTTATCTAATATCGTGATCTCATCCAATAAAGAACAAGTTTGCGGTCGAAGACATACCATACTTACCTTGTAGTTGATGCAGCATACTATTCAAACGATTTAAATTGAAAATAGTTCCCGAGACAGCCACATTCCCCTCATCCGAGAAGAACGCTTTAATTTAAGCAAATATGTTATTCCCAGTTCGGTCGCACCCGGCAGACCTAGTAACTGTCGCTGGGTTCGTCCTTCCCACACGTTTAGAGGTCAAAATATACCTACAAAAGGCACCCAGAGTGCTACAATTGTAAATTTGCCTCACGTACTCAGTGTCTGTGTTTCTGCGCCCTCTATACGACCTAGTTTGCCGAAAAAGTATGGAAATAAGCACAATGTCTACCTGGCTGAACTGTCACAGATTTATGATAGAAACCAGCTCATTTTTAACATGCTTCTCATTCTAACATCACGGTGATGTCATGCTATGACAGTAGGTACGGACCAGTGATCTGATTTTGGTAAACCAAAGTAAAATTAAACATTTTCGGTATCGCCGTTAATTATTATCATCATAGATAGGAAGAAACTGTTGGATTAGCCCATCGCTCTCATTGATATTATACAGAACTTTATTTTCTACATATTATTACTAAATAATATATAGAAAATGGTTGCTCTTCAATGAGCTGTCAAAGCGGCTGGTAGTGAGAACAAACGACCAAAGGGCTGGTGCTTACCTCGGTCAGTGAATTAGCATTGCTTTTCAGCGAGGTAACGTTGCCAGCCTTTTGGGTACTTTACCCGCGGATACTGATTTGAGCTGTTTATTATTCGTAATTTGTTATTTATGTTAGGTTTATTTTAGGCTTTTACTGTTTTTATTAATAAAAAACATTTGTGTTGTTAATAAATTAATGAGCATAAATAAAAGGTGTTGTGCCAAGCATTCCGGATACAGTGCCTACTGGAGCACTGATAGCGGTTTGTTTAATTTTGGTCAACAAATAATGAATGATTGACTCACGCTTGGGCGTGAGCACTACGTAAATAAAATGAAACAATAGCCAGTAATTTTCCCGAAACTTCCACTGATTGCCGTATCAAGACCTTCGACGACCTCTCTATCAGCTAAGATACTTTCTTTTATCCACACATCATGAGTATCGTGACCTCAGATTTAGCAACTCGTGTTTACAGCCCGATAAATTTGGAAGAAACCATTTTTTTCCTATCTCGTTATCACTTATCACACATTATAAATGGTTGGCTGTATTCATAAGTATGAAACTCCATTGACTGGATAGTCAAAGTTAGTCAGTTTTCAAACCTAATCAAATAAATCATTCATACTTACTCTTAATATTTTATCTTCCTGTAAAGTATCACCAACAGAATTAAGCCCCTTCCACACGATACAACTTGATTGGCCAGTCTCGAGGTCATTGGTTGGTCCCATTCTTTGCATCTCGTATTTTCTATCCACACGATACAATTCGATTGCCAACCTAGTCAAATTCGTGAAATTGTCGTTCGGTCGTAAAATCTTATCGTGTAGATGGGGTTTTAAACTTAAACGCGAAACTTTGTGTTATTTTTTTTTAAACCGTATAAGCAAGCGAACAGACAATTTACTTCTCACGCATTTCTAATAGTAAAGTTAATCAATTCAATCGTATGCAATCTGAAAACAATACAGTAGAAATGGTTCATAATTAAACCTGATATTATGAACGAAGAGATCATCGCCACTTTCTATAGCTCACAAGAAGTGTATCGAACTAGTTTTCGTTTGTTGCCTCCTAGTAAATCCTAAAGTAGCACAAAATAAGTGTGTTCAATGTTTCCTAGACTCATAATAGGTACACTAGGGATGATTAATCGGGGATAGGTGAATAGGGATTTAAAACGTTAAACAGCTCAATCGAAACTAGCTAAAAGCTTGATGGCCTTGTCTAATACACAGCAAAAACAAAGGCATTTAATTTCAGATTGATTAATTTTACCAATTTATCGTTCAGAATAGAGCGTACTAGAACAGCGGGTAAGCGAGGTCCGCTCTGGCTCATTGTTATCAATGAGTGTTACATAAGGCGAGTGGTGTGGTGTGGTGCGGGTTCGACGCCCGCCCCGTGGCCCGCGAGCGGCCCCGCGACCCCACTGATAACAGCCGCTGCGCACATCTTAGATTCTCATTAGATGCCGCTTCTTTGAGCATACGTAATACCTAACCTACCATAATACCACATCAATTATTTTGACCTACTGTATAAAAACTAGCAGCGCCCCGCGGTACCACAGGAACCGTCAATTATTTGGAGAAAACAGTACCCTATGTCCTTTTTTGTACCTGACATCGTGCATGCAAAATATCATGATGGTCGGTAGCTTCAAAGCGTAACAAACAAAGTCACTTTTGCATCTATCTATAGTATTATAAAACTTAGAATAGTTTGAGTCGCATTCTAAAACGACGCTCAGTCTTGGATCTCGATTTAAAACTAGTTTTTGAATCTAATAATAAATAAAAATAAAAGCTCAATTCTGTCATTGGCTTAAATATCGCCGAAGACAGTGTAACCGCGTCACTACTGGTTTCTATACATTTCTTTGAATTTACGCGGAGTCACTGTCGCCAGCGACGCTGAAACCAATGTCGGGATGTTAGCTTAAAAGACAGACCGAGAGGCAGCATACTGACAAAAGCGGGCAATATTGTCACTCTACTTTAGGTAGTATCGTTGCGGAAATAATCTTATAAATAAAATTAAACACACATCATAATTATTATCTAAGCACTTATTTATAATTTATACCATAACCACATTGATGAGGATGACCGTTATGACCAAACTGGATTCGTTCATTGTATACATACTAGCTGCGCCCCGCAGGTGAAAAGCCTACAGTACCCTATATTAATCCAATATATTAATCCAGGGTATGAGCTACCTTTGTACCAAATTTAATCGAAATTCGTTGATCCGTTCCAGTATGAAGAAGTAATAAAAAACACACCCATATACTAACTTTTGCCCTTTTAATGTAGATAAGAAATAGGATAGGATTAATTATTAAGGTATTTTGTTTAGCTACCAATTCTTGCTATAACCACAAATATAGAAGATTAGGATAGGATACATCCATTTATATTGAAAATCACTATAACGGTAATAGCATAGTTGTAGTAGAAAATAGTGTTGTTATAAATTTTGATTCCACATAGTTTTGGTTCTCGGAGTGCGTTGAAGTCTTTTGCTTGCACTTTTCGACGTTATTTATTCAACGCGTTTTTTAAAGCTTAAAATTGAGATTTTTACATTATTTAGACCTGAAACACGGCACCATTAGCGTATTACTGAATCAGATTTTACGGTTTTAGTATTCATAGTATGAAAATTTCTAACGGATATGAAAACTAGTTCTCCTCGAAATTAGACCTTGCGACCGCGTAATCTCCACAAGACTTAGTACAATTTGAATAATATTTGATTTTTAAAATTGTGTTTGCGTGAACTACTTTCCTGCAAAACTTCATAAAGATCAAATACGTGGTGCTCCAGGTAACGTTGAAGGAAATCAAAATATAAATATAATACCTACTTGAAATTGCTAAATTATTCCAGTAGAATTTAAAACATTATGATTTTATCAAACTACGTCTACTACGTCTCACACTATGTATAGCAGCCACGCGCGTGCATTTGCCTTGATAAAGACCGCCGAATTAGGTTGAAACTATAGTCGGGACAGCCGACTAAATCGTACGTGAGTAATTATTCCCGTTTCATGACATCATAAAGTGTGAGAACCAAGTCAGTTTGCATAATAAAAGAATCTAAAATCTTAAATTCGCTCGATCAACGATTTGTAATTCTATGCTTATTCATGTTAACTTTTAAGCTAGTTCAAGCAGCATGTGAAACTGTAGGGATATAACATATCTGACATTAGCAGGTAGATTTTTATGACTGAAACCTAGGTATGTGTGCTAACTAGGAAAGTCCGCACAAAACATTTACCTGTTTTGTATTATTAATTCACTATCGCTGTTTACGACACAAAAAATGTGCTCTATTTTATCACTCGGGAAGTTGACAGAGTTGAGCTAAAATTACACTGTTGTGTGATCATCGTGAATAATGTTATTACAACAAATAAACTAGGTCTTACTTTATTATACTATCTGTTTTTAAAAACATTCGCTACCAAAACTATGTAGATATCATAATTAGATTAAAATAAATTTAAAATCAATGCTTCGATAAATAATCAGTCCTTACTTACGTGTAATATTAAAGATTTTTGAGTAAGATTGAAACTAACGCTCATTATGTATACGTAAACGATAATATATAGATAACGTATGGCACACTTCCCGTGTGTGCAATTAATTCATATCTTTCGAGTAATTGCTAAATGTAGGTACCAACCGCTTATCTACGTTTCGCAATACCACATACATTACTACCTGTATACACGCACACATGCAAGAGCACGCATGTAGAAACACGTGAGAGATTCCACACACAGCGACAGTATCCAAAATTATCTGTTTAGGACAAACTAACCAGTGACATTGGCTCTAAATTAATAGTATGCCCTATCTATTATCAGCCAGAATTGCCGGAGCCGTCACGATCGTCGGTTCGTATGCGCGGTAGAGGTCAGGTAGCGCTGGGCGAGGTTCAGTCAGTGTGTCACGTGGCCACGGCAGCGCGGGCGCAACTTTATTTGTAAAGTCGGTCAATGCCCCGAGCGTTAGATAAAAAACACATTTGTTTACGCGGAGTGTTACGCAAACTTTATTGCTGATTGTCCCTCAGCGTTCCGGTTATAGATAAATTGGTTCATTTTATCTCATTTATACAATGATTTTTCCAGTTAAAATATGTATTGTGTTTACCAGCTCTATATTTCATAGGCACTTATCCATAAAAACGTATATTAACATTGTCATGCAACAACCCGCTTAATTTTTATCAATACTTCCTCATTACACTTCACTTACATGCTAGTTACATGTAAAAAAAAATGTGTTATTACGCCATTAGAAAAACGAATAACTAGAAAACAAATTATCGTTTATTATGACAGCATATTATAATTATCAATTTCGCCGTAAAATTCATTAGCAAAAACAATCGTCTCAAACGAGCCGGCGCCGGCGGCGTCGCGGGCCCGTATCGTTAATTAATCAGCTCCTTTAGAAAACCTGTTCGGTAACTCGGGAAATGGAGGAAAGCTCCGAGACGAAAGTGGAAAAAGCTCCCTCACTCACACACGCGCGAGGCACACACTGACGCGGTACCAACACAGAGGCGCGCGGCGTAGTGTGCGTGCCGCGCACCGCACACAGGCGCCCGGTACGAAAACGAAAGTGTCCGACCGTCGGCGAACGCGGCCGAAGCGAGCTCACGAAGTCAGTGGAACTCATCGTCGAAACTGGGACATCAGTCCGCAATTCGACGCGAACGCCGGCGGACGGCGCGCGATTGCAACACCACGCTCGTTACGCCGTGTGACATAACTGCAGACCGTGTCGCGAATAGTTATGGTGTTCGGTGCTTACGAATAAATATGATGGCCGTGGAAGCGCGTCCGGCCAGCACCGGCGCCGGGCCCGAGCCGGAGCGCGAGGAGCCGCGCACGTTGGCCGCCAGGAAGGCCTACCCTTCACCGACTTACCAGACTCTTCCCTACGAGGACAAGTGCAAAGACGAGGACGTGTACGACGAGTTCAAAGTGTCGAAAGAGGGCGAGGAGGGCGAAGCGCCGCTGGACTTGACAGTGCCCAAGGTGTCAGTGTGCGAGTTCGCGCGCCATCCCTTCACGGAGGCCGCCGACTTCGTGCGGACGCAGCTCATCCTGCAGCAGTCGCAGGGCTTCCTGGCCACGGGCCGCGACTCGGGCACCGACTCCGACGACTCCGCCGGCCGGCTCAGCCCCGATGCACAGCCCCAGGGCAAGGCGGCCTACAAGAAGTCACTCATCAAGAGATATAGTAAGTCGAATCCTTCGAGATCAGAGCTTTCTTCGGAGATTTTCAGTGCATTATAGTTATAGTCCAATATAAAGGGAAAATCTAATTAGAATCTATAAAATTCCAATTTCATTCATTTACCGTTATCTAATCTTCACGTATTTTTTCAAGCTGAAAATAGAACACACGATTACGCGAGTACTTATGAAATTGAAAATCTCTGAAAGGAATAATATAGAAAGTGAATCGGCTACGGCGTAGCGTCCTCGGCGTAGCGCTACGACGCTACGAATACATGGCCCTTCGCTACGGACGCTGTTGTTGTGCTTTCTTTCTTAATTTGCTACGACGACGTGGTTATTTATAAAACCGTATTTTTTTTATTTTTTTTACTGTCAGTTTGTTAGATTACTTTATTTTTATTAGAAGTCGAAACTAGCATCTAATTTTTCCATTTAGTTATTTTTTTTAATGTTTCACTAAGTTATTTGATTTACGCTAACGTTATCAGTAATTTTAATTTCCGTTATAGAAGTTTTTATTTTATAAACGTATTTAGATAATACTTGTTTATGTGTGTTTTATTAAGTAGCCATGGATATTTAGAACGGTAAATCATATAGTTTTAGTTGCAAGTAGGTACAATACTGCAAGCTAACTGACCTAACGCAACTCGCATTGCAGCGTTGTTTATAAGTACCTAGCCACTCAATGACGTAGTAATTGGAATTACTCATTTCCACCGATACCATCTGTGAGATTCGCGTTATAACGATTCTCACATAGTTGGTATTTCTTTTCAGTATTGAAATTAACCGTTAATGCTTTCAACCGCTTTCAAGATCTCGCGGAAACTAAACTAAACCTTTTATCCGACTGCGCAAGAAGGAGGGTTATTAGATTACTTTTTTTGTTGTAAGGATCTCGCCCGAAAATTTCATGAGTTCATAAATGTAGTTTCTTTACTAATTTAACTCTAAGAGTATTTTTTACGAAATGGCTCGTTGCTATATTGTTAGCAAAAATCTGTCCAAAATTCATAAAAACAGTTAGTTACTTGTTTTTTTTTATTAAATACATATACATAAACATATCATAGTATCTACAATTTTTTTTAGATTCGGTAATCAGATTTTTACTATGAATACTAAATAATTGTTTTTTCTATATATTTTTTCATGCACATCACGCGTATAAAAACAATGTTTTTCAACATGCATTATAAGAATATATTTTGTGAGCGCATTTTATTAGGATGAAAATTAAAAACAGTTTTTTTTTTCCTGACATCAACAAAGTAGATTTCTACTTTTTACTTTTTCAAAGTACCTTTCCAGATAAGACGTGTATTAACCGACTTCCAAAAAAGAGGAGGTTCTCAATTCGACTGTGAGTTATTTTCGCATGTTACGAGATTATTCCGCCAATTGTGAATCGATTTTAATGTTTTTGTTTTGTTTGGTAGGTCATATTTTAGAAGTTGTCCCATATAAATTGTATCGAAATCGGTCAAGCAGTTTTCAAATATCTAAAAATCTAAAAGTTATTAGCTTGACGGGAAGTTGTGTTTTTAAGCTTTACTTTTTATATAATATTGAACACATTATATTCGAACTAGCTGCGCCCCGTGATTTTATCCGCGGTTAAAAAGTCCTATGTGCTATTCTAGGCTATAATCTATCTCTGTGCCAAATTTCATCCAGATCTGTTCAGCCGTTCTGGCGTGAAAGAGTAACAAACATCCATCCATCCATCCATCCATCCAGTCTTACAAACTTTCGCGTTTATTATATTAGTAGGATAGGATACAAACGCATAGAATGTTCAGTTAGAAATAAACCACTCATTGCCCTAGTTAAACTAGACTGTAATTAAATTAAAGGCATCTTCTGGAAGCGTTTTAGCAAATGAAAAAGAGACCTTTAACTCATGAAGTTATCTCCATCTCCAACAATAATAATGCGATTTCTCGTAAATAGAGCTGCCCAGCCCATAGTAAACATTCGTACGAACAGACAGACGAGCCGGCGGCACAATACGCTATTGTTTGCAAGAATGCGCCTCCGCCCTCCATCAGTTCTTATACACGGTGTCTAGACCGTTTTTTTGGTATTCCTGTAAATCATGTTAGCGAATATTTTGGTTTGATACAACTTATTGGGAATTTGTAATTTGGTTAATTTGAATTAGGGGTTTTAAATGGACAAACTTAGAGAATTAGCCTGAGATTTGAGAGGATTATTTAGTCCAATAACTTTAGGTACCTTAGGTAAGTTTTTTTTTAAATCTTAATGAGCGATTCTTTTTTGATGTCAGTTAAAAAGTTGAAGATAAGTTAAAGTAAAATGTAATAAAATTAAACAAAATACCAGTTTTGGGTTCAAAGACAATAAAAAACATTTTGTCACATTATTTTTAATACCTTTTAAACTTTAACGACTGGTACACATGTACCAATGTGTTAAGTAATAAGTACACATCATTTTAAATTATCAACTGGTTCCTGTCCCACACAAGAATCCCTGTATTACTCTCGCTAAACACCCGAGCATATTATTGGTTCCTCAGGGCCACCAGATAACATAAAACGAGGACAGCACATTGAAAATAACTCATTATGCACTTAAAAGTAAAAATGCAACAGTGCATAATAACAATGCAACACAATTCCCGGTCGTTGACACGAGGCGGAAAACAACTCATATAGTGTTATATACTTGCAAATGTAGTGTTATATATTATGCTTACTGCTGATTTGAAACATTGTATGCTTTTATGCTTACTTCGACAATAATTTTAATGTACGTACGATGCAGAATTGATTTACATTACGGTCTACATTATATATCATACGTAACATTCTGTAAGTTGTAGGTACATACATTTTATCTTCACAGGATATACCTAGTTACAAGGAATCTATGTACTATACTGATTATTGAAATCAGCTTCATTTTATTAAATCACATGTTGCATTAATGTGCTGGTTTTTTAAAACTAGATTTGCCCCGTACTGTTCCAGACTATGATCTATGTCTGTGCCAAATGTCATCTAGATCGATAAACGGATCTGAACCCCTATTCCTACCAGTCGAGATATTTTTTGTCATTGTCTCTCTCGTTTGAAAAGTCATAGGAGTGAGAGTAACCAAGAAACATCACGAGCGTCAAGAATACGCCTGAACGTTCTGACGTGATTACAAAGATCCATATATTCATTTATAATATTAATTTGATTAATTCTACCATAAGTAGACATTATTACAGCACCATGTTAAATTACACAATAGCTTAATTATTCATAAACTTTAGTTGATAAGAGACCGCAGGATATTCCCGCTGCAGTAGACAACAACACTGGACTTTTCACTGATTCATGCAAATACGAGAATTTAACTACAGTCATTATAATTATGTCAGAAATGCAGTCAACTTAATTAACAATATTAACTGTATATTTATGTGGAAAATATTTGATTTTCTGACACTACATTCAAAGGTCAGTTTGCCTGGAAGAAATGACTTAAGGCGACAAACCCGTATGTTTTATAATAAAAACTAGCTGCGCTTTGCTGTTTCACCCGCGGTCCTACAGGCTGTATAACTATTCCGAGGCTATACAACGTTCATTCATTGCTAAGGGGGATAATGTCCAAAGTGCAAAATGACAAAATTAGCAATGCTCAAAGCTCATAGAGATGAAACAGCAAAACGTGCAAAGCGTTCCGAAACTCAAATTATCAATAGTCATAGAGGCCTATCTTAGGCCAATGTTTAAAGCTCTCTAACAAATCGTTATTATTTTAATCGAACTGCATGTAAATGTAGGTATGACATGACATAACGTATCGTGTCCTTCGTCACGTGAGTCAACAAGTATTTTGTAATTATTTGAGTAGTTGTTTCGAAATGAGGTTGTTCACTTTTGAGAAAACTGCTTAATAACCGAAAGGAATTTCCGCCGTGAGGTAATATGTTGGAAAGTAACTTGGAATAGTATTTTATTCTCACTTTTTTTTCGACCGAGCGAGCGCAATCGAGCGAAACGTCTTTGCTTCAGCTTCGAAAAAAATGCTTCCGTATGTCCGAATCCCTGTCTTCCTCTACATGTCGCATTTGTTATCCGATTCTATTGAAATTTTTTCCGAAAAAAACCATACCTTCGCCATTATGAAAAGTTTCCAAAAACTACCTGAACAAAAAAATCTAAACGATTATCGAACCTACTCACAAATTTTCACAAGAATCGGTTAAGTAATGAGACAAAGAGGAGTACAGACCGCAGCCGCGAGGTCTCCAACTCACAGAGGCACTAGTTTGTTTTATATGCTAATACATTTTTATCTAATGAAAGAAATCGACGACAGGACGCCTTTCCACCTACAAAAAGGTTATTGCATTCTTTAAAAATATGGTCGCTGCGTCTGTTCAAAAATTACAATCTCAGATAAATCACGTAGTTCACAGGATACTGGCTCGCTCAACTCTAATCTAAACAAGGAAATGCATGATGGGAAAACCCACGCTACCATTTAAACAATCAGAAAACTTAATAGAGGTCGGCTGATTACGTGTTATATAGCATCTTTAACTATGGAGTATGTAGATAGAGATTTCTTTTAAATGCACGGCTTCCATCTTCGACCACACCGTCACCGCTGCTTACCATTCTAGAAAGACTGTGGTCAAACGTACGAGAATACTCAACAAAAATGAACCTTATGACACTTGATGTAGCTTAGACTGAAGGCAGATCCACTAGCGAACGGTCTAGACCTATCACTCACTGTCATGTCAGGAAGAACGCGTCAAGTGTTACAAGTAGCTACTTTGAAGAGATCCAGCTTTATCCACGTTCACGTATTGTTTACCGCATCCGGCGAGGAATAAACATGCATTTTTTACGCACCTTTCTCTTCCGACCTGCGCCCGCGCCCACCAGGTATCTTATAACATTTCACCTCGGGATGTGATTTGGCAGCTGCGTTCGATATTAGTTTCATACGCATCCTTTCTCGGTGAATATTCATGGGAATCGATTTTTTTGGCGAACGCGGAAGGGTCCACCTTTTACGTGAATGTAGGATGACATATCGACACATCGCTCGACCTATCGCGAGACGACGCCTGGATGGTTTTCATGGCGTGATTGAATTTAACCCTAATAGGAATCTGAGAATTTCCACGGGGATGAAAACACGAGAGTAACGATGCCTCGAACCGCTGTAGTTTCTTCCAGGGAACCTAGTTATTGGTTCCCTCCAATAACTAAGTTCCCTGGAAGCGCCTTCATGAGCCCCGGGCTGAACGTATCGATTCTACGAAACGGCTGCAGTGTTTTCAGCGCTTGATAACCTACTTTTATGAAGAATTTCACGAATTCAGCTATAATTAAAACGGATATTTAGGTCGTGAGATTAATCGATACTGGGTTTTAATAAATGCGTACACTTTGCGATGACATAGTTGTGTCGTTATGTTGGCAGTAGTTAATTTAGTTAGAAAACCCGTTTGAGTATCCTTTCAGAGAGTTGAGTAGATATTTGTTTATAATATGTGGTATGGTAAAACATATACCACATATTGTAAACAAAAATCTCGTAAATCCTACTTAGAAACATTTTAATAGCTCATACGAAAATGTAATGTGATTACTCATCAAAAAAAGAGTTACAAAGTATCATGGCTTCGTCTCCATCACAATACTACCATTCTATTTATCATACTTATCCTCTTAGGTGTCGAACACACTTGAAAGAATATAGCTTCATCAAAGTCAACGAACTCCGCCGAGCCATCATCAGCCTGGCAGCAGTCAGCGCGCTATATGCGAATCAAATTCCTCCACAAAAGGCGTTGTAACACGAACACTAGGTATCAAGTAGTGGACTTATTCGTGGCTAATCTGCGTAATGAGCTGCCGTAGTAGGAAGTGCGCCGGCCGTCGAACCCGCCTACCGCGAATCGCGATGATGACCAATCAATGTTTGCTTTTCGCTGACCGCGTTTGTATAAGGTATAGTTAACTACCTGTACCTGATCATAATGTATTGTTCTCGTGATTATGAAATAAATAATCGCGATTGTTATTTTGCCTGCAGTCTTAGAGGACTCGTAAAGTTTTATCGGGATAAGAGTAGCCTAAGTATAAATATGTAACTCATTCAAACTACGAGTGTGTAAGGTACAACTAACATTGTGTGTTTTGGAACGAGGAAACGCAAGTCGCGGTGATGATCTGTAACTATTTAACTACATATCTTCTTTGATCATAATTTCTAAAGCACACGGAACATAGGTAATTAACTTCACAGTTACCTGTCGATTGCAATTAATGTACTTATTTTAATATTCAGTCTGAACGAAAGTCTACTGAGAATCAAGAATTTTAAAATACTCTTCCTCAGAAATTTATAGAACAAATTTTAGAAGAGTTATTTTAAATGTAGACGATACAGACGTTTGTTTTTTCCTCCGAAAAAAAGATCAAATATCGTTATAAATAACTGTCTCGTTAAGACCTACTCTAATCCGTGGAGCTCTCGTGCGCTAGAACCCGGAGATGGCGAGGGTCGATGTACTCACTAAATATTTGCATATATTACCCGAACATAAGTTAATTTTAATTATTGCCTCAGACGTAACAACGCGTCAACAGACGATCCAATACCTACACTATTATCACGACCCGGCACCGGCTACCGGCGCGGACGCTACCTGTCTCAACTGATTCGAATATCTCACAAAAAACGACGATTTTGAATTCATATTAATTCCTCCGTCATTCATCGAAATTCATATCGGCCGGTCGACACCATTCTAAAATATGAACCGTATAATCTACGCTTTTGAGTTTCAAATCGATTACCTTAAACTTAAAGTTATGACATTAGAGGTTACTGTAAACAATAGAATGTCCCGAAAGGGTGAGGAAGGGTTGTTCTTTTTTTGAATAGCTTCCTGCAAACGATCGTCTCTGTCTCGCCAGGAGCGCAGGAAAAGGACGCAGCGACGCTGATTTGTGACTTGATTTTTTTAAATTTTAGTATTCAAATGACGCGAACGCATCCGTTTTTAGAATTCGAAAAATAAATAAACGATCCGTCCAAACTGTACGGCACGGTCTATTGATAAACTATAAACAGTTTTACAACTTCCTTAGTGAACAAAGATGCATTAGCATAAAGTTTAACAGGTCCAAATTAACACGTCTGTAATGGTTCGTCTTTGTCTCCGTTGAATAGGTCGGTATCTGCCAAATTAGGGCTATAAATGTTCCTCGCGACGCTCCCATCCGAGAATCGATGTTTTTATCTTATCGGTTATGTATAAATGCGTGCAATGCTCTTTTATTCACGCACACGCCGCGAAGGGGGCCGCGTGCGCAGTTTTGGCCGGCCTTCAACCGCGGCGCAAGGCTGGCTTTCGCAACATGCAGACAAACAGACAGACCGCCCGCTCTCGGGGCCCCTTAACAGCCGATTCAATCGACAATTTTAATTCGCGATGACACAATTTTACCATAAAAATGAATGCAATCTACGCCCGTTACTTTTTGCTTTTCGAACATGTGAGCAGATTATTATGTTGGAGGAAAAAAAATCGGTTAATAGGGTCATACGGCGCGGCGCGGGTAAACCGCGGGTTTCCGTAACCGCACACCGCTCACCTTGCCCGCTTCATCTGTCACAGAAAAAATGCTTAACCCAATTTTTTAAACTGCACCAAAAAAACCTACCTGCCTCCGGTAGCGGGAGTGCACCCCCGACTGTAAAAAAATAAAGAACTTAACTGTAAAAAGAACGTTCTTTTTTCGAAGCAAGGAATTGGTGGCATTTTTTGCTTGTGAAAAGGTTTTATTGGCGAATTTATGGTACGAGTATATCGACGTTTCGCAACGGTACCTTCATGCTCTTTGTCTATGGCTTGCAGATGTTTTTTTATTGCAAAACGTAGAAATAGCAACTTCCCATAACACGAAAAAAGTAACCTTTGTTCTCCTTTCTGTTTGCAAAAAAGTCTTAACCCTGTATTTTAAACTATCGATTCGTACAATTATTGTGTTGTTAGTGCCAACAACTGTCCGCAAAAATGTCGTTTCGAATGTCTTTCAACGTCTTACAAGGATGTTTTTTGCGAGTTTACGGACATTTAAAAAACATTTATTTACAGCAACGATATTTAAAATTAGAAAGTGAGCTGTATTAAAGATATTACAAAGCAAATATTATTATTGTCATGCCTAGAATTACCTAATCTTTATAGTTTCAAACTTACAGTTTAAACATCAAAGACACAATTTAAAAAGTTGCTAAGCCAACCGAGCTACATTTACTGCAGTCAATGAATATAATATTATTGCTAATCACGATGCATGTCGACCGTCGTCTAGCCGACACGGCATCGTCGCAGGCGCAGATTAGCACCTAGCTAGTACTGCTAGGTACTGCGCCTACTGACTCTCAGCTAACCTGTGACTAATGTGACCAATGATGTCACATTTCCGGTCACCCACACACGCAACGCGCAAGTAATTATCAGAGCGATTCAATAAATAGAAGTAGTACACACACAGTACACAGTTAATGTACCAAAACAGCTAAAGTTGTATAAATAATTTACCTCCTAGACCACACCTTATTACTATATGTATTATCTAATACAGTCATAGCAAATATGCAATTAACTATGAATGAAAATAAGGATGTTGAGAGTGCAGTCTATGAAAAACAATTCTAGCCACGTTTTATTAGTTTAAACTAGACATAAAACTAAAAATACAGCATATTGCCACATCATCATTGCAACATAATAGCTTTAGATAAGAAAAAATCAGGTAGATTAGTTATGCATGTCTTTTATCACAAATATATAATAAAAAGAAATTGTACAGATAGCACGATACAAAACATTTTTCAGCACATTAAATGAAACCATTTTCTCCAACATGGCAACGTTCCATTGTAGATAATACACAAAATAAAAGGTAAGAATGAAGATCTTACCTTCAACAACTTTTACGTATTCTCTTCACGACGTATAAATACCAATTATTGTCTAGCCTAGATACCGTTTGGAAAAAAACATGAGACGAGAAACCTTTTTGTACGAAGGCCATTTTTCAGCCGCGGGCTGCGGATAGTTGTGGCCAGAAATGTGTTTAGTAACAAAATAACTAGAGGGTCGTCTACACAATGAAAAGAAACGGTACTTACTTTAAAACAGGTAACTATTAATTACTTATCAGTAAATACAGTCATTTATATAATAGCTAGATATATATTTATCCAAAAGTTCAAAGGCATCGAAATCTTAATTAAGTTGGTTTGAGTTATAATTTATTTATTTACATTACTTAAGGTTTCATTATTTATTTCCATTTAATATTACGCTAAATTATGCAGTTTTCTTTACATAAATGTCATACAAAATTCAGAAGAGACAATAACATTGTGACTGCCGTTTATGAAAGTATTATATTTAGTGTCAAATGTATTTTGGTAGAGCCCTGAACGGAGCACCAACATCTCACAGTCATTACGACAAAGCCATTACTGCATGAAGCAAGTCGACCAATAATGTCCACTAGAAGGCTGCTGTTCGTAACATATTACTAATAGCTCCACAGTCGAAACGTTCGATTTCCTGTTTGTAATAATGTCGAAATATCCGCCGACAAATCTTAATGCCAACAAAAAATACTTAGCCAAGCTTAAAGCGCTGTATTACGCGACAGAGTCGCAGACGTATTCAACCACCTCTGGCATAGAAAAATAAAATAACATTTGAAATTACTAGACCTGATACCGCCTTCAACGACACTATATCATACCATCGGGAACTGTACTCTGTATGGACAGGACATCTTTGTTAATCCACGTTCGATAGTTCAATATCAGTCTTGTTTTATCCTGCAATATTTAGCTCCCATTTTTTTTATCAAGGCCACTGTATGGATAGTGGTCTTTATGAAAAAAGTGTAATGGCTTTATAAAAGTAGGGAAAACTTTTGTAATTACAATTTCCTACCGAAGATTCCATGGATATTCGCGATGTGCCGGCGAGTTACAACACTACTGGTTGCCCAACCGATCGTGTGACGAAATTCAACGTACGCGCTCGCCGCGCACACCCTTGGCAGCTCAGAATGTGGTTTGGAAACACAACTAGGTTTTTTAATTCCGTATGCTTTCATAGACCCACAGATTTGTCACATTTAATACCTAGATTTATTTTGGTTTTATAAAAAGCGATTCGTCTAAGCGTTTATATGTCCTGGGAAACCAAAAACAGTTTAAAGTCTGCATTAAAATTTACAGTCTCTCAGAGCCCTATCACCTGATCGAAAGCTCCAGATTCAACAGTATCCTGTAACTTAATATTGACGACAACTATGTGGCTATTTTGACACAATCAGGCTATCAAAATTAACATAGAGTTTGTCCTGTACTCTGTACTTCACCAAAGTTTGACTTAAATTGATAGATAGAAAAATAGATAGATAGATAAACACTTTTTTGTTCACACCAGAAATAACAATAATTGTCAAACCACTCGTTTTTCATCAACCAATCAATGCCCACCAAATTGACTACAAGTCCGTCCACTTCGATCTTGGATAAGTACGTTTTATCTAGAAATACTCGTAAATATAAAGTAGAGACAATGAGCGACCGGCGCGGTGGCGTTACGAAACCGATAAGTGTGTCAATGTCGGGTGTTCGCGCGGCCGCGGGCTGCGCGCGCGCTCGGTTCAAGCGCGGTTACCGCACGAAAAACACAGCTTTTTATGTTGCTTCCACTTTAGACAAACAGATCTTGAATCATGCTCGTTTAAAATTCAAACGTCTATATAAATGTTTCGTGTTAAATTCTATTGCAGACAATGCACACTAGCTTGCGTAAGGAAGCACTAGGTATATTCTCGCATCAATACATTCAAGTAGGTACGTAAATGTACTTTTCTAATTATAACTAATTAATTAACTAATTATAACTCCGAAAATATTTTTTATTCGTCACAGACTCTTAGAAGATTGCACATCATTGATTGACAAAACAGTATCCATAAGTTAATAATGAATCCGTTTAGGACAAGCACAAATTATCTGAATTAAAAAATAATCTTTTCGTATCTGTACAAAACTATAATCTGAAATCATATTCCGGCGATACCACCTACGAGTACGTACCTGAGAACGTACTTATCAAAGTTCGTGTGAAAAATACGATTTAATCAAGTAATTTTTGGCAATTTCAACGGATACCAATAAGATAGTTTTCACGTTGAAACGATTCGGTGACAAAAGGTTTACTTGTCCCGTGTTTCTGTTTACTCTCAGTCTCCACAATGAAAACAGGCAAAGGAAGCGCGCCTCACAATGCGTGTTTGTTTGTTTGCGCCGGCGCGTGCGCTATGCCGGTATTTTACGGTTTCCGGACGTTACAACACTACGTTTACCATCGGCGTGGATACGGATTGCCATGCCATTTCACGGTTACAATTATGTCAAATTGTTTCGTCTTTTTAAATTTTACTCTTACTGGTCATTTGGCTGTCGATTTACGCGGATATGTAACAGTGATAGGTACCTACTCTTAAGATCCTTTGATGTTTTTAGTGTAAATTATTAACAACGTTCAAAAACAGTTAACATCAATTGCATTAATCATTTTTGTCATTCATATTTTTTTTTATGACTTAAAAGTATAAGTATTTATTTAATAATCTACATAGCACATGTGAGCAAGCATTACACAACCTGCACCACTTCGACTATCACTGCCAAAACGTCAAGTAAGTGACAGTGACAAGTCTGCAGCGTTCTCGGGCAAGGATAACCGTAACCGTAAGTCCGTAACCGGTCTCGCGCACAGATTGAGTAGCAGTTCCCATAACGCCGGAGGATCGTTGCGCAAGCACCGCGCGGTAAACAGGAAAACGGCGCAGAATTTTGGACTTTTCGACTGACTCAGACAGATAGCTTGCCTTACACTGTTGTTGTTGACAAACCGTGGCATTCGGTTGAGGCTTGTCAGAGGTCATCTCATACGTCAGGCGAATGATACTTTATCTATCCATCGTGCAGATAATTTTAAATTTGTACGTAAGTAGGTCGAGCTGCTTCATCTTTAATTGGCCGCACCACAGAATAAATATCACAAGTACCTGCCGTCACAAGTTTTCAAGCAAGTTGTTGCTTAAGAGATGGCGTAAAATTTGTTCGCAGTGAGGCCTCTTTTATAAGTGATCTATCATGTGAACATGAGATGAATGGAAAAGCTACGTAATTATGAGATATTTTTTAGAGCGGTAGCGTCAAAACGTCATGTGCGATTATTAGCTCGAAAATTTAATCACTGATTTTCCCCAATACGTGCAATTCAAAATAGATAGACACAGACGTCAAAACAATTCCATTGTACTTTAGTAACGCTTTCATGTTACTCGAGAGACAGAAAAAAATTATAATAGATAAAGCTAGTGATGTGGAAGGTGTGTCGGTAAGGCTACCGGCAATGCCATAGAATGAACCGTAAAGCTCGTCACAGATGGGCTACCACCACGACCACGAGCCCGTCTCGGCTCCGCCGCCACTAGCCGGTGTTGTAACCCGCCCCGCGCCCGCGCCCTCGGCTCTTGCGTGTCTTAAGTTCCGAGGCCCCGCCCACCTGCAATCGAGGGATTGCCAAACGTTTCCGGTAACTCTTTACCGGTTTCTTGCTGAACTTTTTGTGCCGTAAATTATGTCACCGGTCAACCGTAAATACGGTCGTCGATTGTTATCTCAACAATAATTAATGGTCTGTCTGGTCGCTTTGTTTTCAGGTAATTACCTGTATTGTTAGAAGTACGTACATCATTAAGACCACATTTTAATTTATTTTTTTGACTGAAATATGTACATTTTATAATTCTTCTCAGTAGTTGCGAGCGTCGGATAAACCGTAACTCGTAATATGTATACCTACTTATCGTGGCCATGTGCTACTAATAGCTCCGGTATGAAACCAATTTCCTTTAACATAATCACGAATTGTATGTAATTAAATATCCGAAGTAAAACTGCCTGCAAACTATTAAAGATTCGTACCTATCTAACGTGACCCAATAATTGCCGTAAACAATTCGTAATCGCCGATAAATAGCGTCTAATCGTATCCATGACAAATATTTCCATTGTAACCGTGGAGACACAGTGTGGTGGCGCACACACGGATCGATCGAGTCCACAAACGCTGCACTGTGCCGTAGTAGTATAGTGATGTAGTGCAGTTCGCGCCTAGACTCGGTATCTATGTGTTAGGTTTACTATCGTAGTGCGGGGCGCGGGCGGCGCTCGCAACCGGGTCAAGGGAGTCGCGATGCACCGTTCACGCTAAATCTCACTTTCGCGCGCTGCAAATCCAACATGGCGGACCTAGTGACGCGCCGTTTCCATCTCGATGACACAATTCCACCGACCTTTTATTCTTCACTTTCCCGGTGTAATTAGGACGGCGCGGCTATCGTATGTTGCAACGCTTTACACGTGGACTGTAATTGAAGAAACAAACAAAACAATATGTACTTACCTATGTTACAACCTAATATCCTTGTCCCTATTTCTTATTTCCTCCGTCGAGTACCGCGTAATCGAGATAGCGAGTTTATCTGGCCGTAGTGGCATCTTATCAACCGACGACTCGTATTAATGCAATACACCGTGGACGATAAACGAGTCAGATTTTATTATTTGTTTGGTAATTTGACATGATTCCGATAAAGCCTGATTATTTCGACCATCGTACACGATTTTGGTGTTGTTTACGCCGGAAACTTTTGAAACAGAGTCCATACTTGATCGAATCGAACGGGAAACCATTTTTAAGAAAGCGAACCTTGGTTCAAATCTTTCCGGAGTACGACTAACTGCGCAGACGACGGCGTAGACACGAAAAAACAAACTGTTAAGGTTTGTTTACACGTAACCGCGACCGTGGATCAAATTAACGTGCGATCGAGGCTGCACGTACCGGCCTGTTGTTTCCCTGCGCAAGGTTGGCCCAAAAAACATCTAACGCAACACCACAGCCGGCTTTTAGGACATGACTAATGGACAATAGACTTGCGAAACGGAATCGTCTGTACTTCGCTATCGGTTCTGCCGAACGGTGTTATTTCACTCGATATAGGCCGATACGTCGTAAAAGAGATGGGTCGGTAGTTTGTCTGGAAAATAAAACATCCGTTCGTGTGTGAAATTTTCAAGTGGGTGAGTATAGTTTATCAACTGACTTTAAAACTGAAATGTTATAATTAATTCGCCCACTTTATATTTTACATATAACATCTTCGTTTAAAGAAAAACAAGCATATAACACTTTTGACAACCACTATTCAAAACTAATATCACTAGAATTAAAGTAATAAAAGAAGGTATTAACATCTACAAAGCTATGTCTGTCACCTCTAACTCTAGACTTCAAAAGCTAGAGCGAGCTAGTGTTGTGATGTCATCGATATATTTACGGATTGGCGTGTTGCAATGTCCGCATCACTACGGGCAGTAGTAGTGTGTATCGAATGTTGTGGCGAGCGGGTGCAGCGTAGGAAGCGCGCGCGCATCGCGCCCTTCACGAGGCCTGACCCACTTTCCGCGCAAACAAATATAAACTACGTTGTCATCTCCGCTCCATCTTAACCTGAAATATTTCGATTCTTACTACAAGTAAAAGACTTGTATTATTTTGAAACGCTACATTCTATTTTTATTTACAAACCTGAATGACTTTGAATTTATTTTAAAACTACTACTATTAGGTAACATCTACATATTATCGCAGTTGTAAAATTAAATGAAACGATAAATCAAGTGCTGGTTCCCATCGCAATCAATGTTTCAGCAGCGCGCGTCCTACATTTCAATTTCCTCGAAAAGCATGTTCAATCTCAGCCAATTAACTATAATTAATTCTTACATATTCGTGTCACACAAATTACCAACAAAAGCGCACACGTAACATTGCATATTCGGATACAGTGAGCCCAAGTTGAGCTTCGAGTGACACGATTCCTTCCTCAGTGAGTCAGAGCTTTGCGTAACGCTCCATAATGCAGGCTCATTACCATGCGACATTACAGCTTACCATTGGTTAAGGACGGAGACCGTTACTTTTTTGGCAGCTCTAATTTGAGTAATTTGCAAGCTTGTCTTTGTGATGTGCTTTCGTAGGTTCAAACTTCGAACTATCAATATGACACTTGGCAAAAATATCTTTTGGAATGAAGAACGGAAATCGATTATCCTTTTTATTTCTTGGTTGCAAACAGCACATGCGCAGAATTTTAGAAGATATTATCTATTAGAGAAAGATAGCAACAGAGATGTAATAAAACATTTTAGTGCTTTATACCTGTGGTCTGAAGTGATTGGTATCGCTCGAAATAGTTCGCTATTTACAGTTTACACGCCAGCGTGGCCGATTATGAAACTTCAAATTCAATGCAGGAATGAAAACGTTAGTATTTAGCCCATACGTTTGTTTTGCGCTACACTTCATTTTCTTACACAATGTAATGATCGTTATTTTACACAATGGATAAATATCACATTAGCTCGATATGGCTTTTTTTTAATTTTGTTCAAGTTAAACCATATTTAAGATTATGCTCTTTGCTAAATGCATAAACTTTGCGAAGCCTAAAACCAAGAACAACAACTAGACTCTATTGATCTTGAAAATGGAATGACAACTTGACAACAGTTCGCTCCGTCAATCTTTTATTGAAATATTAACTCCATTTCATTGGGTATTTCCGTTACCAATTCTAAAGGCTGAGGTGTTCCAAGCGCAGGCGGTTATTAAAGTCCGCAAGATAAACGTGTTATCAGCGTAATCGCGGTTTCCATTTCGCGGCGCGGCGCCCGCCACTTTCTTACGTTTCCCGCGCAAGGGGAAAGTGCCGCGCTTTTCCGACGCCATCTTGGATTTGCACTCCCTACCATTCGCTCATCCGCTTGCAATGCAATGTCTTTTAAAATAAGATTTGTTTCAATATTATATTAAACTCGTTCTAGTATAAAATGATGTGAGTGAGAATTGTCCTAGAAGTTTTAATTTTTCTTCATAAATTGCGGAACGCCATGCAATTTTCTCCCTACTAAATATTGAATGAGTACGGCACAGAATATGCCCTATTACATAGGTCCAGAAGGATAGTCTTCATACAAAAAACGATTTCGAAACATGTCAAACTTATTTTGATACCTTAATAAAACCTTTTTTTCTATACGTGATGAACTTGCCATTAAAAGAGGTTACCCGATTTAGTTGGGTAAATTATATAACGACCAGAGTTTAAAGAAATCACAAGACCGGAAACAAAGTATTAGGCCAGCTTAGGCCAGAGCTAAACTACACTCAAAGTCTTACCCAGATCCATTCATGACACTATACTACAAACTAATATTATAGATTGTATGTAAACCTTAACTAAAACAGAGTAGGTAAAAGGTAAGAATTTAAGTAAAAATCAAGAGTACGAATTTGAGTTAAAATCAATAGTAATCCCTTTAATCTTATTTACACATAAATTTACACATTATCATTATTTACATCTTACATTTAAGTTATTTTTTCGGCAATAATATAACATTACATTTACATAAAAATAAAACTGACGCCTGCTTGTCACGATATTTCACTGTTACGTATCTTTCTTTCTTGCGAAGGTGCGCAGAGCAAATTGTTGAAAGGCGACGAAGTTTCCACTAACTTTCAACACTACTTTGGCGAACTATTTTTGTCCACTGATCGGCTAAACTGGATCCTTAAGAAACCTAAAGATAATTTATTGGGAAAATATAAAAATTCCTTGTGGCAACACTTTTTTCAGCAACTTTTCGCTCGTTGACATTAAGAATTAATTACAATTATAAGCTTTTTAAAGCACATAAAAATATATTTAAGACTTACGGATGATATGTGACGTTGCCGTTTTTTTACTGTTTTGGATATTCTGAAATTTCGGCATGAGTGGACTACACAGTTCACCATATTTATTGGTTAGTGGGGAGACGTAACCGCTACTGGATGACATCGAAGACTGACTAGTGAATTGGTTGACTTTCAATGGTTTGGTTTACTTTTTTTGGAATCATTATTTTTGACCGATTAGGGGTCTTTACTCTATGTCTATGGAGTACGGTCCACTTTCATGATGATTGAACGCATACGATTGTTTTTAAAATTTTCGTGTACGTCAACTGTTTAGTGAGATACAAACAGCCTAAATTAGGGTTGTTATTATAATTGTGTATTTCTGATCAAAGAAGGAAAAAGGTAGTAGCTTCTAGCAAATCATAAATTTAAAAACTTTTAATATTACTTTTTTGTTACATTGGATCTGACGCATACCTGCAGACCACAGGCAGGAAGGCAGTAGAGAGATTAGGTATCTCACATTCATTCAAAGTCAAAGTCAAAGTCAAAGTCAAAATGTTTTTATTCAATTTAGGTATCAAAGATACACTTATGAACGTCAAAGTTATTTAAATAGACTCGACCGCCTTGTTCGGATAAAAAGCCTCTACTCAGAAGAACAGGCAAGAAACTGAGGGGCATTATTTTTTCAAATAATAAATAAATTAGTCTCACAAATTTTGGCTTACAACTAGGTAATATATATAAATATTAGTGGCTACTTGGCGGAAGTGGAAGGCTCCAGACATCTTTATCTTCTAAATAATTCTTAACCTTATAATATCCTCTTTTCATTAATGTAGTTTTTACATGTGATTTGAATTTTCCCTCGGTGAGCCCTGTTATATTTTTCGGGATTTTATTGTAAAAACTAACGCAGTTGCCTAAAAATGACTTTCTTGACTTAGTCAGTCTAAATCTCTGTACAGCTATCCTATCCTTATTTCTAGTGTTATAATTGTGATAGTCACTGTTCAATTTAAATTTATGTAGATTTTTGCGAACGTGCATAATATTTTCAAAGATATATAAAGAAGGTAAAGTTAAAATATTTATTTCTTTAAATAAATCTCTCAATGATTCACGGGGACCCATTCCGTAGATAGCGCGGACCGCTCGCTTTTGCAAAATAAAAATGGCCTCCACTTCAGCAGCTGATCCCCACAGCAAAATGCCATATGACATTATGCTGTGGAAGTAAGCAAAGTAAACCATCCGAGCTGTAGCTATATCCGTCAGTTGCCTAATCTTGCGAACCGCATAAGCAGCAGAACTAAGTCTCCCAGACAGAGCACTAATATGTGGACCCCATTGCAGTTTGGAATCAATGCTTATACCCAGGAACACCGTCGCCTTGTCTATGTTAAGTTTATCGCCCTCAAGCATTACGTTTGGTTCTATATATCTAACATTAGGCATGGAAAACTTTAAACACTTAGTTTTTTTTGCATTTAGTAACAAATTGTTCGCAGCGAACCATCTCGAAATAATAGTCAGTACGTTGTTCACATGCACAAGTTCACTATCTTTCCTATCTGTTCTAAAAATAAGAGATGTATCATCAGCAAATAGAACTATGTCTGTAAGGTCCTTAACCATATACGGCAAATCATTTATATACGCCAAAAATAAGAACGGGCCTAAGATAGAACCTTGTGGTACTCCCATTGTAACTAAAGATCCGGAAGATGTGACGCCATTAATTCCCACTTTTTGTTGTCTATCAGTTAAATATGACTCGACAAGATCTAGAGCGATTCTACGAATTCCGTAGTGGTGTAATTTACGGATCAAGGTGCGGTGTTCTACACAATCAAACGCTTTGGAAAGATCACAAAAGACACCGATGGCTTCCTGTGAACTCTCCCAAGCTTCCATCACATGCGTAACTAATCGAACTCCCGCATCTGTTGTTGATCTACTTTTCGTGAAACCGAACTGATTTTCGTTTAATATACTGTGTATGTTAAAGTGACACAACAGTTGATTAAGTATAATCTTTTCAAATATTTTACTCAAAGCCGGAAGCACAGAGATGGGTCTGTAATTCGAGGGATCTGACTTACTACCCGATTTGAAGATAGGGGTAATTTTGCTGTTTTTCATTAAATCGGGAAATGTGCCTCTGTCAATACACATGTTAAATATGACCATGAGGTGTGGTGCAATAGTTTCTATTAAAGACTCTAACACTTTTACTGATAATCCCCATAAATCTTCACTAGATTTAACTCTTAAGCTTCTGAAAGTTTTGATAATTTCAGAGATGGAAGTGTATCTGAACCGAAAGTCTGGTATATCCCGCGAGAAGTGTTCTTTTAGAAAAGCACCTGCATCATCTGGAGACGAGTTAAGCGTTTTGGTGGCATCAAAGGGTATGCTAGAGAAGAAATGTTCAAAAGAGTTGGCTACCGATTTTGCATCAGAAACCGGCTGATTCTCAACTACCAGCGTAAATTCTGAATCCCTCGACTTACTTTTTCCCGTCTCTGTGTTGATGGTCTTCCAGACAGCTTTTATTTTATTATCGGATTTTTGAATTTTATCTTTTATAAACAAAGCTTTAGCGCGAATGCAAACCGACTTAAAAGTTTTCGAGTATTTTCTAACATAGTCATGAAAATCCTTACTAGATGTCAGAGATTTCTTGTTATATAAATCATACATAACATCTCTACTTTTTCGTATACCTCTGGTCGCCCAGTCACTAAACTGTATTTTTTGGTTGAATTGAATCTTCTTCTTTGGACAAATTTCATTAAATTCATTGCTAACTATTTTAAATAATTTTTCATAACTGTCATTAGGGTTATTGACAGAAAAATCAGTTAAAATAAGTTTCGACTCTATGCAATTATTTAGTCGTTTTAACCTACCTTTCGTTAATGGTCTACACTCAACTAAAGATGGTTTCTTTATTTTATCAATTTCAAATTTAATTGCAAGGCCCTTGTGATCTGACCTGACTCCGTTAAAAAGTGATAAATCTTTTGTTTTACAACTTGAGAAAATATTGTCTATGCAAGTAGATGAGGTCTCCGTTACTCTAGTTGGCTCGCAGAAAAGATAGTTTAAATTAAATGCTTTAAATAAAGAAATTAGATTAATTTTATCCGTAGAATTGACTAAAATATCTATATTGAAGTCTCCGCAAACCATTCATTCATTCATACATGAGTCATGCTTTCTCGATCCAAAGTAGATTTTAGATTTAGATGTCATTTTAATGTTGTTTAAAGCATCAAGGAAAATACATAAAATGAATCATTTAATTCCTATACTTAATTGAATAACTATCTATTTATAATTAGGTAAGTATATTTATATAATTTGGATTATGGTTAGACATATTTTTATTAGCAAGTAAACACAATAAAACTATATTCTCAGTTTGACATATTTTTTTAAATATACTCGTAGATGGCTATAAAACAATTTTAATCGCATTGACTACACATATCTATCGATAGTTAATTTAACTTTCAAATGTCAAAGAACAATCGAAACATGCTCTAGCCCTACGAAAATCCGTTCGCGCACTTCACGGCGCGCATACGTGCGCGTGCGCGTCCGTGACCGGCACAACAACGAGCCCTCAAGGATCTATTGTTTACCTGTGACAGGCAAAACTAAAAAAAAACGATTTAATTGTTTTTTTTTTTATCATTAGCAGCATGCATAACAATGCGTATGCAATAAATAAGTTTATTTACGTAGCTAGATAGTAAATGTACCTAGTCAAGTTTTTGCAGTGAAGTTCATTCATAAAACTGAATATTACTTTTTGTGTTTTTAATGGTTTTTTACACAGGCAACTTATAAAGAAAGGGATAAAGTAAATGAAATACCTGTTTATACTCAGGACTCAGTATCTACTCATGTTTAATCATTTTCCTTCGCTCTTTCTCATTTAAAACAGTGAAGTGAGCATCACTAAATTACATAAGAAACGCACTATATTTCTGTAACGCGGAAATTAGCAAGAAGTCGTCTTTGACAGGCGTCACGGCCGCCATTTTACAAACGACTTTCATGCGCGAAAACAGGCTGTCTGTTTCCGGTTACTATTTTAATGTAAACTTTTTAACTAAACGTTATTTTGTCATAATTTAACTGCACATTTGAAATGGAAACTTAAGCGTTAAATCAATAATACAGGTCAAGGTTTTGTTGTTCTAGCAACGCCATAATTCACCTGATAGCTTGTACAAATATTATATATTTTCCGAGAATATAAAGTATCCTATGTGGAAATCCAGGGTATTAACTATCTGCACACCAAATGTTACCTAAATCTGTTGAGCCGTTACAGAGTAAAGTGGAAACAAATAAACACCTTTGCAGCTTTTAAATACGAACTTTCGTATAATTTAATATTAATAGTATTATTGAGAGCATTATTAGTTTGTTTCACACTTGCACACCTTTTGTCGGTAATCATCCGTTTTTAAATTTAGTGATGATGATGAAGCATGCTTGCTTAATAGAATAAAAACCCGTTCGTGACTTGAAAACAACCCAAATAGGAAACGCGTCATGCTCCATATTACAGCAGACTTATAAATATTATTGCCATTTCATATCAATAATTTAAAAAAAGAACAAAAAAAAGCTAGGAAATAATATTGTTGTTTAGAAGTACTGCTTATCATACCTAAATTTCCATGAGTCGGTATACATTAACAAAACAATAATTATCTCATACAGTGCTCAACATACGGATTATAGGCACCTAAAATTTATATGTACTGTGTAGACACATAAACCCTAACCATTGACTGAGACCTCTCAACTGAACTGTCACGTATATAATTGAGAGGTCCATTAAGCCGGTCATCGGTGTTAGAAATAGCATGGCTTCCCGGATGTTGGGCTGACGTCACACATCTCGCTAGAGATTCGCCGAAACATGTCAATCTGGAACTGCTCTTATTGCTAACAGAGTACGGCTTAAAGTCGTGTATATAAGACGAGCTTCAATAATAATTCAGTACTTGATCGGTGAGGTACGCTAATTTGTTGGTATTATTGATTGCTCGTTGCAGATGTGTCTGTCTCTCTTCCTCCAACTCAATACAACATTTTTGGGTTTAAAAATTCTATTTTAACTTATGTAACACAGTTGTCTATAAAAATCACAATATTTTTCTCATTCGATAAAAGTCAGCAAATATCTGCGTGAAGCAGTTGTATTTGTTAATTTCATTAGCCAAGTACTTATTAGGTAAATTAAATACTTAAATCGCGTCGTCACATCGCACATATTTCTTTTCATTTTCCTATTGCACATTATTTCCCATAATTGGACATTACCATACGTACCTACTGAGAGAATAATAGAGAGAAGACGACACAGAATATCCTATATATTGGCATCGTTCGATATGAACTTGTGTAACTAAAAAAAGTATGGTGGTTCACCCTTAGCTATACCTATACTAATGAAACATATTTAATAGTTCTAACTTACAATTAATTGCTAATATAAATGTAATTCTTTCAATGCAATATGTACCTACGTTACACACAATAAACTTACGCTCGTTTGGATTTATGTCTTCACAAATCATGTTTTCCTGGTAGTTTGCTGTCTAGTACATCGTAAAAAGTAAGTGTTATGTTTTAATGACACATCTCTAAATTTGGCTAAGTCTAATGAGTCTCATTAGAACATTTTGAGTACGCGTCTACGGAACCATACTCATCTGCGTTTAACGACACGCTCTTGGCAGTTTATTTATTCCATTGTGCACAAATTATTTCAAATATTATGTAGGTACCTATGTAATTACTGTTATTAAAAGTTAGATTAAAAAATGTAGGTATTCACGTTAGTTAATCTGCGGTTATGACGTCACTGGGCACGTGTAGAGTCGTTTAAATCATCAGTGCCATTGATTTGGACACTTCCTTACTCACATTAGGTAATGTTCGATGAAATATTGTTATCGTTTCCGGACTCATAAAACTGTAGCAATTGATTTTTGAGACTCATTCAACTGGCTATTTATCTTGAGCATTTTGGAGGTGAAACCTCAAAAAATGCAAAAAGCGTAAAATAAAAACTCAAGTTACTTGCAGTTGGGTAAATACTTTGTAAACTCTAATTGACTTTACCTTAAACAAAGTGTAGTATACATCGTTTCAATTAGGTAACACTTTAATAATGATGGTAATGCACAGATTAATGAAATCAGTTTTCATATATTTAAGTTACAAAATCGTATTTTCTGCCAAAACTGTCGTTTTTCGTTAAAACGACGACAGCTGCCTGTAATATAACAATTATCATAAAAAATGTCGCCAGTTCAAAGCGCACAAAAATAAACATACAAATTAAAACGCTCTTGTTTTAATTATTTCCTGTCGCGGAGGAAAATACACAATAATCCACACTATTTGTATGCAAGTGACATTTCTTTGTGTTGGTTATAAAAATAAAAACTGAATTTTTCGACGTGGAGCCAACTACGCTCGTAAATAGCTTGTTTTCGTATTGTAAGCAGATAATTGACGCCACGGGTTTTTTCACGCAGAAATTGCAATAAATACTGTATTTTTCTACAACTAAAAAGATGCCTCCAAATTCTAGGTACGCAATACTCGCAAAATTATTCAGTTTTCATTTCTACCCGACAAAGCGAAACTATTTAACATTTCGCCCTCACTTTCATCACCGGCTAGGTTTATGCAAAAGTATTTAATGAAATACCCCGACCGCACCTACGCTTCCTACAGAGCGAGAAGAATGTTAAGCGTTCGTTGCACTTTATAAAACCTCATACTGGCAAGCCATATTTCGCTGGCACGAAATAATACTGCACAGGGGGTGACGGGGCGGGTTAGACCCCCCAGTGCATTCACCTGCACTCCCGGACCCCCACGACGAAAGTGGAAGGGGATCCCGCATAACTTATGCAAGTTTGTTAATATTTCAGAGCAGCGGAAAGTAAAAGTTTCAGCTAGATTAGAAGTTTACTTCTCTCTTTATGAATACGGGAGTCCTCTGTGGTCTCAGCTTAATTATCTCATGTAATTTGTTTGGATTAATCCTTGTAATGTCTGCCGGTGGCTAGGAGCACTCTGGATTACCAGACGCTAGACGTAGCGCTGTAATCATGGAATTTACGATCTAGTCTTGTTTCTACAATATTATGTACCTTCATCTGCTAATCCTTTGTCGCACCGTCATGTTCCAAACTAACTTCGAACATTTCATATTTAACCAAGTATCTACTTGTTTTTTTTCATGTGGTACAATCCAAGTGTAAGTAGGTATACCTATCGCGAAAAATAAAGCGATAAGCAACCGAGGTTATAGTCCTAGATTCCATATAAGATGTTAACGATTTCGCGCTAGAATCTTCACAAAACATAAATACAGTGAGTCACAGTTACTTTCTAAGAAATACTTATCTGCTATAGTATGTGCTAGATTGATATTTATCGGCGTTCCGTTCGTAGCAGCTCGTAGGTGCCTACGGAACGGAACTGAAAGGCGTACCTACGAGTACTTAGGCCGTTCGTTCCCTCACGTGCCGTGTGGGAGCCGCGCCGTTGTCTGTTCTAGCCCTCGCGACCGAAACCTACAACTCGTGCCTACCACCAAAGCCATTAATAATAAAACTAACAACTTTCAAGGTAAAATAGTTTACTTTGCTAGCCTAACATTTCATTTCATTTCTAAATTCAAAGTGTTGAAAGCTATAGCTGTGCCTTGCGGTTTCACTCGATAGTTTACTGAATCTAATAACTTTAATGTCATCTGCTACATGACTGGAGCCCGGTGTATGGCGACAGACTCGCCCCCTGTCACATTTGGGACTGAATAATGTCCGGCGAAGAGTGGGTGTCGTACACCTCTGCCAGCCCCTTTGGGGGAAAGGCGTAACGATATTTTATGGTAAAAAAAGTTACTTTTGATTCAATTTAACTCTCAATTTCAAATCTGTGCGATTTTATAGTGTGATAGAATTATGAAACACATGTTTAATTAATCTGTTTATTGATTAAACTTAACACTTAATCCAGTTTGTCATAAAGTTTTTGTCATTACTCTCATTCCTATAGCTCAATAGCAGATTAAATTTTCTTCTCCTTTTGAAAAGAATCTATACGGCAATACGTAATACACTCAGCGAGCGGTTTTAATCAACTAAATATCTACACAGAGTTCAATAAGTACCTAAAACGCTCCACTTTCCTATATTACGTACTTGGCTGTTCAAACAAAACAACATTTGTACTAGTTGTACTGAATTCTACAAAATATTCAAAAGCTACATTCGCTTATTTTGCTTGCTCATTTTCAAACTCGCCCGACTCTGTACTCGGTTTGTACTGAGTACCTAAACTCGCTTAGAAAAACAGAGACCGATATCCGAAAAAAATCTCGTAATCAATTCATGAACATAAAAAGCGTTTACGGTTTAGATGTGTTGTAAATATTTAGTAGGTACCATTGTTGTTAGGTATTCCCGTATTCGTGTGTTCGTAAAATGACTAGGTTTTTACAAATTAGTCCCTGTATGTTTTTTGTTTAGAAATAATTTTGAAGACGAATTCAATTTGAAGTAAATAGGAACTTTTTAAACGTTTTTGTAATCACAAGAGTAGCTAAAATTTAATCTTATTTTGCAATAGTGGCTTTTGATTGTAAGAGATAAACACACCATATACGTAAACACACCTTATACGTTACTTTACCTTACCTGACTTGACACGTTAGACGTTTTCCCACCCTCTAATTTACGTACAATATTCAATTTCTGCAAGCTCTTCAAGTGAACTGTAATTTTGTATCTGTTGAATGTCGTATTCTCGTCTCTACAGATCTTTGAAAGTGGTTCCGTACCGAGTCCATACCTACTGTTTGCAATCCTGAGTCCTGCAGTTCAACGCCCCACCCTGTGTTTGCATGCATAGCCTTCCGAACTGCTGAATAATGCAGCCCGCCGTCCGGATAGCATCCGCTTATGTCGAGGAAAAGTATTTTATTTATACCTATTAAAGATTTTACTTGAAATTGCATTTTTTAAATGGCAATTGCACCTAGTGTTCTTATTGTGTTCAGTGATCAGAGTCATTAATTTTAATTAAGACACCCCGGACTGGTGTCGGTTTTATTAAGCTAATAGATTAAATATTCGAATATATTTCATATTATCAGTGATATATTGCTTTTACAAAAGCAGATACGATTCGTAGAATACATTTTTAATTTAAAAAACTAAGTTTAAAATCCTAAAATGAATTTCACATTGCAGTAGTCCCGTAGAGCTCCGGGACATAATATCTGTCTACATAATATATATACGACGAGTACATTCTTTATTTCGTAGTCCCTCGCTTCCCTGCCGTGCACTAACCAACCATTGTTTGAATTCAAACAGCTCCCTGCACCTCAATCAATGGGATGGATGATAAACAATCTGCTCTAGCGGATTGTTGTACAAAACAAAGCGTTTACACGTTTTATTGAGAAAATTATGAGAAAAACGTGCTGGCCTTTATAACGTTTTAAGTAGACATTTTTCGGAGGTAGAAAATATCACGTTTTTGAGACTGAAACGTGTTGACCTAGACTTACTCGAATATTTCAGAATGAAAGGCATGGCAATTAAACATATTTAACGTGGTCTCGCCGTCACGTGGCAGGGGTTGAGTGCACCCCGCATCGTCGGTCGGCCCACGTCGTGCGGCATGCAACGCTCGCGTGCGCCCGCCGAAATACTCGCAACATTTGCATGGCCCCCGATACCATTATCAGTAGCCATCGGCTTCCACATGTGTCCGGGGCCCGTAAAGAGTTCACATTCCGTCTAGACAGTTCGACCTGGAGACGAGAGCGGCGTGTTTTGTCTCGCTCTATGCGTCAAACATGCGCAGTGAGCCGGGGGGTAGAAGGAGACAACAGGTGGTCTGGGGTGCTACCGGGAGCCGCGTGGGGGTGTCCCAAGGTCGGCGCACGGAAACGTCTGGGATGTATCGAGATTATATTATACGGTATCGATTTTGCGGTAATTTCTCCGGAACACGCCAAATGTACGGACTCAAAGCCCGTTTAGAATGTTCTCAACCTTAATCTTCATTGAGTTTTGTTCAATTTAAATTCCAAATAATGACAAATAGAAGACGTAGCGCTTCGCCGGCAATTTTTCCATTTAAGCTAGGTTTATTACAGATCAAAACTTACAAAACATAAAATAGTATTTTGTACAATTAGAATATAACGTGCACTGTAAGTAGTTGGTATATAGTAGGAACTTTTATAAAACTTTCAAACTTTCTTTCGCTTTTCCGACTACTTTCCTTTAGAACGTTTAAACTTTCGAAGGCGTGTCTCTGAGACAACTAACAATCGAGAACTTTTCCAGCACTTCACTATGTAGGTACAACAAGTTGTTTTTATTGTTACGAATAGAAGTTGATAACAATTTGGCAGTAACTATTCTGAGTTTATTTAAAGATGAAATATTAACAAGCAAATCGTTTTTCAAATGGATTATAGATTTTCACTTTGATGAATGATATATCCAGATGGATTGAATAAACATTGTACGGGCCAAAACTGTTAGGTTCTAAATGGACAAAATGTACAACGCAACTCTAGTAAAAGACGTACCTGTCCCGCACACTTTTAAAAAAAGTTGGCCCGTCACTTTTCGTTCATAAACAGTAAGGAATTCTCTCTAGACAAATAAGTACCCATAGGTTTTTCATGACATTTTGAATTAAGTTGTCAAATCTTACCAGTTACACATAATATATTATGTAAGGGCAACACTTTCTCGTCATGTTAAACATTCAACATTAATATACGTTTGACAAGCGAGTTGAAGACAGCTATAACAACAAAGGAGCGAGTCAGACGGAATGGATACAGCTTGAAGGTCTAATTCTAGAATAAATTACCATCTGAATACCAACCCACGCCCGTCTAGCCCTCGGGACGTGTACCTAGATATTCTAGCCGGCGCTAGCTTTCACCTGGATACCTATCGCGCCCAAATTAACTGAAAACTTGGCGGTCTTCGCGCCGACTTCAATCAATTTGTAGTGAACTGTTGCTTCGTAAACCAATCAATCCAAACTGACTCGGGGGAACGCTCTCTCCAAGGTTTTCGATTAAAGCTACTTCAGCACATTTTTACTTAGGCTTCTTATCTCTACAATATGTGTAAGCATCTATCACCGAATTAAATTAACTTTGTGATATCCTTTGAACTGTTCAGTATCTTTTTTTATTGATAACAAATATTAGATGAAAAAAATAGTAAAAACGTAAAACAATGTACCTTCCTAATTTGCTACGAATATTGGTTAGATTTATGAATACAAGATTTATTTGATATTCTGCTACTGTAAGTACCTATTTATTCTGTTGTGTCAATAAAGTGTCGTATATTAAGAACTGTTTATATTACGTTTCTATTTTAAGGAAAGAGCCTAGATTTGAAAAAATATTTTGGAAAAATTTCCGCCGTCACCAAAGTTACCGTCAACGCAATTGTGTCTCTGACGCTGTCGTACTAAAGTTATTTTTCCCTTGTTGCAGTGGACGGCGAACCGCCGCGGCTGCCGCTGGGCGCGCGCGGCTCTCTGGCGCTGCTGCACGGGCTCCTCACGCCCACGCCCACCTCCAGGCACATCTACGGCCCGCCCAACCCAGGTAACCGAGACCTCCTACAACTATGACTTTCAACTTAAACATATTTTGTCTATTTCAATCGAGTTTAAAAAAATTAATGAGAGAAAAAGACAAAATATGGACTTCTCCAACAAAACTACTCGAAGGTTATACGCGCTTATTAATAAGAGGGGAAAATCATAGCATCAATTAAACCTCTAATAATAAAATAACAGAGACAATAATTGAAAACAACCAGTAGCTGTTTCTCTCCGCGCTTAGCCGAAACATTCATACAAAATAGACTGAGACGGTGTAGTTGGTAACTGATTCTCGTCTCTTAAGATATTTAATCTATGAGATCTATGGAAAAGAACATTAAGCTACTCATCAAAAAGTTAGGTTATACCTGTCCATCACATTAGCTACGAGGAACTTATACCTACATGGCATTTTCGCCAGACTTTAGCTATTCACATAATCCGAGTGCGCGAGACGGGAATACAATTTCCCGTCGCCTCCATTAGGTATTACCTAATATTTACGCCCGGCCCGGACAAAACAACAAACAGATGACAGCCATATATGATCTACACAGTCATAAGGAAATCTCATAAGCTTACCTGCCTGCGTCATCATTTTCTAACATTTTTATTCATTCCATTTCTTTTGTTTGGGGCATACTGTGCAGCGTACGTTGTATATTTAATCCAGAATTAATAAAATACACTAGACAGTTCAACTAAAATTACTTAGATAAATAAAATTCAATCTAAATTAAACTATCTAAAACTTAGAAAAAAAAAAAAGAATCACTGTAGAATATCTCGTAGCAGTTTCGTAGCGCGGAGCTACGACGTCGTTTACCGCTGGCCGACCGGAAATTGGACGAGCTCGACGTATCTCTCTCGTATTTGTTCGCGGTTGTAGGACTCGTAGGGTACATGTATACATAGAGCCAGTCAACACTCAGATACCAGATAGTACCTATTTATACAGACTTAGTCTTATAAAGACATGTCGTCTTCGCTAAGTCTGTGTTAGACATCTTTGTCTTTCAGTTGTAACAAGATAGGCAGATTGTCTTCATTCGAAATCAGACAATTATGAGCAGATACAGTTAGCAGTACTTTTGATTTGAGGTCCTAGTTTACGGTTATATCGTTTAGTGATCTCAAAGGCAAACAATTAATACCATTAGGTATCTCCAAATGGATAAAAGCTCTCATATCAACTCACACGAAAAAACTTTCTACATTATCCCGATCGTTATCCCGTCAACTGCTAGTGAAGTGGGCACATTACTTGATACACGCGAGGTACCTCTATCCAATATTAATCTCAACGGCGATATATTAGGTAATACTCGAGCATTACGAAGGTAATTTCCGCCCGCCCCCGGCCGCCCGCCCTGGGCGAGCCCGCGTGATAAAATGTGACCTTAGCTCGGCGGATGCGAGTTGTTGCTACACTGAGCTTCTGGAACCTTCTTGTCTGGCCTAAGGGCTTGAACAGACTGGCGACTTTTAGTATCGGCGATAAGCGATTTTACAGTTGCGTTGATGCTGTTTCGCGTTTTAACGACTAGTGACGTTCGATCGCGGTATAAAATTGTCATCGATTCGGGGAATGTAGCGTTCAGTCGCTGCTTCGATAATCTAAAAAGCGACTTGATCACCGCGACTGTGGTGTATGGTATGTGCAAATCAAATATAATCAACAGTTGATTGAAGGTTTCGGTTCGCACGCGGCATTGAGGATCGAGCTTACAAAAAGCTACTAGATCTCCGATCACCGGGCCGATGGTAAATGTTGATAGCCTATACGACAGCCCATACGAGAAATGTTCTTAAAAATGTACTAACTAAATATTATAAAGTTTATAATTTGGTAAGAAACGATATATGTATAAACAAAGACAGTCTTCAAATTTTTTTGTGTTAAAATTTATGAACGTCAATTTCGTTTTCAAATGTTTTCTAAGTACGAGTGTGTGTAAGAATTGTGAGTACGAGAACAATAATGTATTCATTTTTCTGCGATACTTTATTCAAACCAAAAATATTTTAACGCGTTGATGTCTAATGAAAGAATCCAAATTTGTTTCATAAATAATCGTCATTTTGTATCGTACCTTTTCATTATTATTAGTTTATATTCTTAGAGGTTACTTTTTAAATATTATTATATAGAGCTAATTGATTTCCTAATAACATTTCATATTCATAGCCCCCGACTTGGCGTCTGTCTGGTGGGGATGCGATGAAACACACAGACAAATAGATTACTAACACCCTAACCAAGAAAAGATATATAATTCATCATTCAAACATCTGCCCGGCCGGGAATCGAACCCGGAACCCCTGCTTATAAGACAGATGCGGTACCACTAAGCCAGGAGAGTTATTGCGGATATCATCCACACAAACAGCTAAGGCGCTTCGCGGTCGTTATACACGGCACGATACTTACACTCAACACATACACACAGAGCTGTGAGCTCATTCAAACACAAACTGAACCATAAACAGGGTACCATTATTTAGGCACAACTGGAAATGTGGCAAAAAAAACAATGTCATTCTCGGATATTGCCATGTTTTTTTATACTTTCCTAAAAATCTTTAATAACTAACTTACTTAAGCTAAATCAGACTTGAGATTGGTCTAACTCGTTAGGCTAAATCTGTATATCTGGCAGGCTAATTTACTAGCTACCTGCGCCTACGTTAGTCCAAGCGTACCTTATGAATATTCTAGCAACACTGATTCAGGTAGTCAAAGCTCCGATGTAATGTTTTCTGTCGTGCCTCCTGCCTCCCGCACAGGAACATGTCGTCGTCTTGTTATTCCACTTGTTGTACAGTAATGGCTTTCTATGTCATTTTACGGACATATTTTCCTGATCTGATACTTAGTTATTACTAACATGAATGTAAATTGGCTAAATTGTATCACAGTGTATGATCTGTTCTCGTTATAGCAGTTGTTCAGTCAATATTAATCAATGTGATACAAGACGTACACGATATGAAACAGAAAGCAATTTCCTAATTTCCGTCGATGATAAAATATCGAAAATAGCCCCAGTAATTTTTGTAGAGGTTGGGTGAGACAGCTCGAGTGCGACGATTGGGCTAGACTGGATAGATACATAGATAGATAGCGCCGTCACAACAGAAGTAGCGGGTGTCGGATGAGTGCCATGAAATATTCATAAAGTAGAGCAGGAAGTGGTGCAATCGATAGCCGTCAGCTGATCCGCCGCCCAATGTCACGAGCGCGCCACGCCGCCCGCCCGCGCCAGCTGAGCCGGTCGCCCGCCCTCACGCACACGCACGCACCCTCCCCCACCCACTACACAGCTACACGCGCACGCACACTCGCAACCTCTAGTTGTTTCGGAAACACTTTCATTGTCGTTTCCGGCTAGATTATTTGACCTACATTCCGGGAAAAGAATGGAAGCTTGCTTAACACTGTACTAAGCCTGTAAATAAAATAACATCTGCTACATTCCGTACCTTTTGGATTTATAATGTCTAGCACATTTTCAATTGCTAATTTAACAGTATTGATTTTTTCCCTTCAACTTTCTCTGTTAACCCTCTCTTCTGTCATTCAATCCAGATGTCATTTCGCACGGGCGCGGGTTTAAATGACCCGCAATGTGCATAACCCTCTAATACGCACGTGGGTGGGACTTGCACAATAAGTAATATTTATTCGGAGGGTCAAATAAAGGGTTCCAAATTTTGTATTAATCTTTGACACATTTGATAGATGGCCAGTTGCATGCTACTCTTTCTCTTGTATAATAATGTATTTTTAGACGCAATCGCTAGTAATGTTTACGATGAATGGGGAGTGATGAATGAACTCGTGTAATTACGTCATTGCATAAATATTATTCACCGCGTATGCCAACATTAACTAATTCTAATCAACAGTTTTGGACACAAATACTAATATTAATAAATTTGTAAGTTTCGTCATTGTGCATGGTTTGTTCAATATTACCCCAAGCGCACCTTGCCGCAATATAGAGCGCACAGTCGGCAGATCAAAGAGCAACCCTTGCAACTGTCAATCCTCCATCGGGTCAGTCGGCCTTCGTCTATCTAAATACGCAACATCCTAACTAAACAATACAACGCAGCTGGTTGCACACGTTGCGCCATCGATCGCTTACATTCACCCCAAAACGCACAGTTTTTGTGCAAAAATGGGTTACATTGCACCTTGCACCGCTAAATCGCCGCGTCATCCATTACAATAGACGCTAATCTGTCTTCTATCTCTTTCTGATGTGTATAAGCATCTCTTTTGCCTTTTCAATTCATCCGAGCGGCTTTCCGGAGCTATTGACACTTTGAAATTAGAATGTCACGCGTGGGTGCGGAACGCAACGCATTGTGGCCGGCCGTATTGTGCCGAGCATGGTGATGTAAGGGTTAATTTTTAATAGTGAATTTAAAACCGAGTGTGTCACGATCACCATATCAGTGACCTCCATACGGGCTCTAATATAATGAATGAAATAAATTCGAAGTCTTTAAACCAAAACCACATCTGCAAGTTATTTAGGTACTTATAATACTGTGTCAAAACAAAGGAAGTATAGGCACTTAGCCGGTCTGACTCATTTGGAGTAAAGCCAATTAATAGCAAATTAATTAATATTAAATTAACCTATACGTGCTGACAGATTTACTAATACAATACTTACAACAGCGACATACGTAACTAAACTGTATATAGATTACTGGGATGTTCTCAGAATTAACATCTCTAAGGCATTACTTGACAAAGGAAGTATACGCAAGGGTCGTGACAATTTACATAAAGAATCGGCAATTTTAATAAGCAAGGAAAGGTCTCTTAGTATTTTAAATACATATTTGTTTCGTTATGATTAGGCTTGTGAGTTTCTTTGTCTTGTTAAAAGGCTCAGCGTGATTAAAAATTCTACGCAAGCATAGACAATGTTTCATGAGGTAGAAGAACAACCTATGAAGAAAAGTAGAAAGATAAATCTAACTAGCCGTTTTTACCCGATAGCTTGAAGAATACTTTGCTAGTAACCATTGTGAACAATAACACCATATATCAATGTATATTGTGTATGTGAAACATAATATAGCCACTTTAAAGAAAATTCATTAACTTCATTCGTTACTACCGACTGTCAATGCCAATAAATCTTCCGTTTGTTTAGAAAGGGTTATTTACCGGAGCTCGTCTCCACGTGTAAGCAGTACCTATATGATACATAAAAAGTTACACAAGTCTCTGTTACATAAGAACTCCGCAATTTATATTCATATTATGCAAAAAAAATAGCGAGTGGTCCCCGTTGTCCAGCGGATTATGGTCTAACGCCGTCCGGCACAATGGCAGTATGGACCCGGTGGTCAGTCCATAAAGATGCGCAGATTATAGCGGCCCCTCTCTTCGACCATCTTTGTCCATCATTGTGATACTTTACTAATGGTACCACATTCCTCGTTGACCGGTAGACCGGTATGACACCCCAGCGGTCATTATTTACACTTAATTTATTATTATTTTGATACGAGAGATGAAAGGGTTGGCTCAATGGCACCGTTCCGTGTTCCTTCCGTTGGTCAGCGGGCCGGCGCGACTCGTCTTTGTTTGTTCGCTTGGGAACCGCGCAAAAACTGACCACCGAATGCAAAACACTACTCAGGCGCACTATTTTTAGCGCAAACCTAGGAATCGCGGGAAAATTTGCGTAAACACGTGTTGCGTCAACAAACCACGAAATACTTAGTCGGAATAAATGTCGCATTATTATTGTTGAACTCGATGTGTGCATAACGTTTATACCTATCGAAATGAGGAAGTAATGTACACTTTCTGACACAATTAGTTAACTTTTTGGATTTCTATGAAACTTTAACAAAACTTTGAAAATAAAATAGCTACCTACTGTAAATATAGAAATGTACATATGCATAATGACTAGCAAAACTAAACATATTCACAAAACGTACAAAACAAAGAACACGCATGAGCGTTATGCAATTGTTTTGGTTGATTCACAACCGAAACAAGAGAGTTCTCATTGGAAGCAGTGCAAGTGACCGACATGCCCGGCGCTTCCCGGTTCCCATGCTTTGTGCCATTGAAGGGCACAAAGCAGACAAAGGGGTGCCGACAGCTATCGCCCAGGACACCGGTCAAATGGTCACTACTCTATGGAGGAAACGATGAATGAACGCTTTCTACTTGTTGATTATATTATTTAAATGCCGGATAACCGTTATTCGTCAAACTTTTTTATTACGAGGGTGCTGGACATGAGAAAGTTTTTAATTTCTTAAAAGCTCAGTGTTGTCGAGGAAACTCGTGGGTCATGCGTGATATCCATAGCATGATTGCGTTCGTACTTGTGTAGGTATGTGGTACCTTTCAAATGCAGCCGCGAAAGGTCACTCGTTTTGGATGAATATCAAGTGATCAAAGCTATGGCTCATGGGTTTTTAGATTTGTAAATATTCAAAGAAGCAAAAAATACATAATTGTTTGCCAATTTGCAGTCTTCATGCTGCTAAGACAGAAATAAATATGATCATTCGTACAAACAGTGGTTTTGTTCAATTAATTATATAAAAAGCAAATCTTAAAAACCGAGTAAACAGTTTTTAGACTTTTGTTGATATTTCAAAGAAAACTTAACCGATTTCAATAAAATGCATAAAAATAATAATAATAAATTCGGGATACTTCCACGCACGGTCGCCTGACCCCAAACTAAGCAAAGTTTGTACTATGGGTGCCAGAGACTGATATACATACTTAGATATTTTTAAATACATACATAAATAGATATTTACACCCAGACATAGAACAAACACATATGTTCATCACATAAATGTTTGCCCTAGGTAGGAATCGAACCCACGCCCCCAAGCTCAGAAGGCAGGTTCACTACCAACTGAGCCACCGAGGCAGTCAAAATATGGAACCTATTTCTAAACTATGATCTAGCAAACAAAAAAAAAATCATTAAAATCGATTTTCAATTGGCTTAGCAATCGCGTAACATAAAAAAAAACATACAGTCGAATGAGAACCTCTTCTTTGAGAACAACAAATAATGATTTTGGAAAGATTGAATAAAATTTAAAATTCTGCTCTTAAGTATTAGTTAAATATTCGCATCTAATTGAATCTTGTCACTATTCAAACATCCCTAACGGACATCTGCAAACTAACTCATATATAACCATAATACATGTAGTCACATCTTCGTAAAACTTAGGGCGTCAAATGCTACGATTTAACCCTCAACTCGACCCTAGAGCAAATCTACATAATTGTAAATTAACCTAAGACCTCGCACTTTTTGCATTACAATCGCATAGTCGGACCGCATTAATATGCATATTCAAATTCCCACAAGAAAACAGGTTGTGCAAGTGCATGTACCTGCATCAAAGAGGTTCTAACGAACATCTCTCTAGAGAAGATTTTGGCTGACCGTTGGTTTAGAATAAAGAATAAGTGCAACACTAATTTATCTTGGTACCTGCCTCAAAGTGACCGTTGGCTCTTTTGAAGAGGATTAATTGCATGCAAGGGTTAACTTGCATGCAAATATATGCAAGTCAGGACAGCCAGATGACCGTTAGAGGACAATGGTTGCAATTTCTTTTGATGATGATTACATCTTATTTATATGGGATTTATCTAACGGTTGAACTTTGACATGGGGATTTTTTTTACATGAAAATAAAATAAATCTAAGATACTAACGATACACATTACAATTGACATTTGAAGCATTTCTTTGCGTTTACATTTACGTATGACATTATTTTATTTTCATCAATTACATTTATTTGAAAACCGCGGTTTATAACTTCGCCTAACTAAACACGCACCTACAATCTACATTTCAGCAAAGTTATTGATGTACCTACATTAAATATATTTTTCCTTCTTTTGGCTCCGCACTCTATGTGCATTTAGGCCGTATCGCCTGACTGGCTGAGTACAAGATGCATTGTTTGTTGCAGGTTCGCTGCCGCCGTCGCCGGCGGACAGCGGCGTGTCGGACGTGGAGTCGTCGTCCTCGGGCGCGGGCTCCAGCGAGGAGGTGAAGCAGCGCCTGCAGCCGCCGCCCGCCTCCTTCCACACGCCCTTCCTCTCCTTCTACCCGCACCACCAGATCGCCACCACGCTACACCACGCCGCCGCGCATCCACGCCCACCTGGTGAGTTACTTTGCTCCTCTGTATTTAACCCTTTACTAATAAACGTTGTATAGCGTCGGAATAGGTAAACAGTAGTTTGTCTTTGTATTTCTTTTAAACTTTACACTCGATCTAACAAAGACAAAACACTGTGTAACTATTCCGACGCTATACGACCTTTATCAATAAAGGAGTTATTATTTACTTACTAGGTACCTATAATGTTCAACTTACCAATCTAATGCAACCATATGCTTCCTCATGGTTGCTCCCGCTTAATTGTAGGACCGTCCACTTTTTTTTTAGAAAAAGTAGCCAGTTGTAGCTAGTAGTGTTGAGTTGTCCAAGGTATAAGCTACCTCGTACCTAACCAAATTTCATTTCGAAGTTACAAATATACATACTTACGGTTTTACACACTTAATCTCGCATTTAATATGATAGGATGAATAGCTGCATCATAAACATTTACTACTTTTCAGACTTATCTATATTTCTAGATGTAAGTGGAGCGATGATATCTGATAATAGAGGTTTTGAAAAAAAAAGTAATTGTTGGTACCAAAAGTATAGGTGTCTCGTGTTGAGTGAATTATTTCAGAAAAAGTATGTTCTGCTTCGCTGAGGACTATACACAGAGAGTTCACTGCTGTCCTCGAAGGCTGATTACCATAATGCAGTAACCACTTGCTAATCTGAATCAATATTTGGCAGATATTTCATATTGAATTGATCTTTAACCCACATTGTTTCATAAAGACACCTTAAGTCCATCGGAACTTAGTGACTCCTTTATCATCAGTGACTTACGTCTGCTATTGGTCAATAATTTCTCAAATAATAAAATAACCTGATTAAAAACAAACGAGGTTCGAACAGGGGACGATCGTGAATTAATATTTAAATACTTGCCTCAATTAGTGATACCGAGGCGAAAATTAAAAATAAACTCTTGATATATGTACGAGTTATACCTAGAGAATAGTGTTGTACTTATTGTGAGTTGGAGGTGACTCGGTGAACAACCGCACCCGGAAGGTGACCTTACCGCGCGCAGGGAATTTGGGAATGCGCCGACCAACACGACTTGATACTTTACATTGCGCTCATCGGATTAGCCGCGCTCGTTCCGTCTGTGAAATTAGACTTTAGTCATACTTGTCTCATTATCACTTAAAAGCATAAAAACAGTCGCAATGAGAGTCTTTTCCTGTTAAAAGGTAATATCAATTTAATGTTTATTGTAATGTACTGGCTGTAGATGGTTAATGGATCGTGTAATAATTGGAAAATATCATGTTCATAAATAACAAACTCATAAACTCGCTCATAAGTGAGATAAAATTCGATTTACAAGAGAATCACACACATTTGCAGATTTAATATTTGTTAACGTGTGCTTGGTTATATCGGAGCGTAGTGTCAGGCGATGCGACACCATCATCCATTCTATATCACTACAGGATGAAGTCATAGCCCACAGCGGCGGCGACGCGGTGCGCGCGGGCAACACCGGGTCGCAGCGACTCTTGCGCTGCAATGTCGCAGAATGACAAGCGAGCGCGCTCCATCCAACGTTATCTAAATATATGCACTGCGAAGCTTTATCACAGTATCAGAAGTACTTCCGGGGGCGTGTTTACTGCACCCTGGACGGTGGCCAAGTGGCCTTCTTTCCAAACTTTACAGCGTATCGTTAAATGCACACATTACACTGACGGTTTGCAATATATCGTTCGGTTCGCGCTTGCATTTGTGGCCAGAAAAACAAACTAAATTCTTTCGTGGATTGGACATTATTTCTTGAAATTTAATATAATATCGTGACTTGACAACAACTAGGAATTCGTGACAGGTAAAGCTAAGCTATTCAACAGTCTAAATAACTTTAAATAGGTAAATGATGAACTCGGAAAGTACAGTTCGATCACTGCCGTGTTTACTATTGTTTTGTCGTTATAATTAATATGGTTGCATATGAAGATTATTTCATCATGACATAATTTTTAGTCGGTATCCATAAATACGTATTATTGTTTCCTCCTTCGTCCCAAAGGCGATCAACTCTTAGTTATAGAAATCTATTTAAAGTATAGCACGGAATGATTCTACTATAAACTAGATTGTGAAGTATCAACGAAATAAAGATAAAAGAATGATAATCGACAATCTGAGAACAGAGAGGCCCTATAGCCAAATAGTAAAGATGTCGAGTTGTCGACGCGCCGGTTTCCGTGATACAAAAACAAAAGAGACGCAGCGGACGGACGTGAACGACGGAACCAGTTGGCATGGCGTTGCATCGGCCATTTATCGCCACTTGGCTCGCCGCTGCTCGTCCTCAGCTATTTGACATTGCGCAAGGTCAGTGCTCCTAATATAAAGATGCAAAAAACGCAGACGATCTACTCGCACTGGCAAGTAATATGCGAGCCGCGTCGCAAGCGGCTACCGGCGGCGCATGCGAACCGACCACTTTCGATTGTATCCCGCACAAAAGCCTTGGTGCTATTCAAAATTCAACAAATAAAAAATAAAATTACCCCGGCAATCGTTAGCAAAATACCTCATTTCTCCGATAAGAGCCATTAAAAGATAGCGAGCAGGAAAAGTGAACCATTATAATACTTTAGAGACACGTTTTCAGTTGTTTGTGTCATACTTTTGTCGTAATGTAAGTCGACTATAAAAATAACTTTACGACCCGATTACAATTGCACCGGAGTCGGTGACAGATGTTCTTGGAAATAACGATTTAAATAAATAACGTTAGTCGCGTTAAATGCATCGTTTTAGAGGCATCGAAACTTAATATTTCTACTGCCCCTGCATAACATAATATTTCAAGAAAACTGTACAGCTTGCTCTGCAGAATTTGCCGAACTTTTTATAGAAAATCTACAAATTAGTTGCCCTCAAAGTGACTAAGGACAAATGTGGTTTTAGTAGCAGATGGACAAGGTATACTAATTCAATCTCATAATCGGATTTCAAGGGTTTAGGATTTGTGGCGTTTACCAACTCATGTATCTTACTTACTACTCTTCTAAATAGTGAAAGATACGAATAGTGAAGCAATAAGTAAACTAGCAAGAGAAATGAAAATCCAGATGTATAATTCAAAGATTAATAAATTCGGTCAGAGAAAGATCAAAAACATACCGCGGGACTAAAATGAGACTGATGATTGTCGACATTGGTGGTCTAAGAAAAAGAGAGAAACAACAAATAAAATTTTTAAAGTGCGATATTAGAGAGTAATGAGAGTATGTTACACAATACTTGGACCCCTCGCAGAATCAACCGATTGTTCTGTCCATCTCTAATACCTTAATTTTTACAGCAAATGGGACAATAAGTAGAGGAGAATAATTCAGAGAGTGATCAAAAGTGAAATAGGTCTTAGGAAATAGGAAATTTAAAAATCAACTGATAAGAGCCCCACTCTAATTCGAGTCTTAAAAACGTTGAGGAAGTAGTAACTAACATAGAGCAGGTGGACAGCAATGACGAACCGAAATATCAGATAGCTGGCAACAGAATCTAAAATTGAAACGGTTGTTATTACGAGAAAAACATCAAAATGTAAAGAGTACAGTAAAATTTCGCATCTTTATTTTATATTGGAGACATATGTATATCAATTTTAAATGATGTCGAACCATGTTACTTAGTAAATCTATCTAATTATTAGTTAATTATTAGTACTATTAAGACCAAAAAACTCGTTTAGACAAACAATGAGGAAAACACGCAAAGTAATAATAACATTGCCTATTCGAACTGAGACAAATAATATTGTTGTGAACATAACACAAGTAGGTTTGACAAATGAATTTAAAAAATGTGTCGTAAACAAAATGTGTGAATGAGCAGAAAATCAAAACAAAGTTATTAATGAAAATAATATTATTATGAGTAGGTAAGTATACAAGCCATTAATGAAAATCATGGTGAATTCCCATGTAGGTATTTAAATGCTTAATGTTGTTTTGTGTTCTCATCCAGAATTGGGATCAAAAATGAATAATGTGTTAGTACTATTTGGTACTTTTTGCAATACATGGGTATTGATTATTATGTAACAATATCTAGCAGGCAGTTTTCCTAGTTCCATTAGTTAAAACAAACTTTAAATCGACAGCTTAATAGCCAGTTATTTATCAATAATCCTGTACCTATACTGATTAATTATTATATTCGCTAATTAAATGAAAAGTAAAAGGAAATGAAAAGGTGTGTGAGAGCCTGAACTGGCTCTGAGGCGTAAATCGGCCATTGCTGTAACGCGGCACACACGAAATTTCGGTGTTGCAAACGTGAATATTAGGCAAGAGCGGCGGTACCGGCGCCATTGTCAGTCTCTGGCGAAACGCACACGACCTTCCTACTCGGATTGAGCAGTCCAAACCTGATTGTATGAGTATGTGGCTCCAGTCAACTTTGTTGAACGTATCAACCGCATTAGAACTTGTCATGATTGTTTCGCAATATCCAATATCACACACACACACACGTTCAAGATTTGTTATTCTTACCAGTAAAAAAAATATCGCTTTTACCAGAGATAGGTACCTCTAACTTTATATCAGGTTATTGACATACAATTATTAATGTCAGAAATTATTTCAGTTTCCCTTCAAATTAGCCCAATTGTGAATCGACCTCGAAACACAAAAAATAATTTGGGAATTAGTCTAATACGACTCTATCTAGATGGGTCTTGCCTAAGCTTTGATATATCTACTTGTAACTTAATTAAAACAAAAGAAACCTTGACTGGATCTTACCAATTGCCAAATTGTGTTGATGTAGGCAGCACGATACACGATTTTGGTGTGCGTGCGAGCTGCGTCTACGTGGCCTAGCAGTTGCTTTTTAAACTTACTTTGGTTCTGTAAATTACATCAGTACCCAGGAACTTGCATAAAATTATGTAGAATACATAAGCTCGGTTAAGTATACTTTAAAATATTACAAAAGTTGACTAACAAATATATTTATATTGTGACCACGAAGGTGGCCATATCCGTCTCCGATTGTTAGATCACGAACAGTAGAAAACACAATCACAGGATAATACAGTACATTAGTATTTACCTAGTAAGTGAATATGCACTACATTCATAGACTTCAATATTAAGAGGCCACTACTGCCTTACAACATAGATGAACCAGTCAGTATAATATAGGTAATTTATAGTTCTGATAAGTAGAAGTCTGGAACATTTGTTATTCTTTGACTCGCATTCAGTAAATTTTGATTGTTTTATTTGAAAGTTTGTTTTGTAAGGCTTTTGAAAACGAACCTTTAGTAAAACAATGCCTGGTAAACAAAAAGGTCTACCATTTCAATACTTAGGACATAATAGCGATTCCGTTTCAAAATATTCATGGCACGGAGTAAACAGAGTCGTCAATGTGACATTCGCAAATGAAATGGAAATTAAAATTATCGCTGCGACTATTCTGCAGTGCTGCATCGCGATAGCAGCGCGGTAGTGTGAGTGGCGCGGCGTGTGTGCACACGCGAGTAGGCGGGTGTGTGAGCGTGCGCGGGAGTGTGCGCGAGGTGATCGGCCCGATTCAAGGGCAATGCAGCGCTAGCGCTCGCCTCGTATTAATAGTTGGCGACTATTTTCGCCTCGCCGACCGCTGGGGGACCGGAACGTTATTATTGACATTCGCAAACTACCAAAAAGGATTCCGGCGGCTTACATCACGCTCATAACTCGATTCGACTAAACATGCTTCCTTAAAATTAAATTACAAAATGAATCTGTAGGTTTAGGTGGTGTATACCTACCTGTGTACATATGTATGTTGAGGATGCTGGACCTTGTGTGCAATGTCAGATAGACTAATTGAACAATTCTTAAAAATCTTCAAGAAGAAGTCTAAATTCAAATAAACTGAATCGAATTAGTAACCAAAAAGAAAAATATCTACTTACCTAAGAATAATGTTGTCATCATAACAGTGCCTCTGCTTACCATAACTTACAACACAAATATAAAATTGAGTCTATCCAGATCCACATTATATCGAGAAGTTAGATTTCACACTAGTGATGGCTTGGTCATCTGATTCACAAACAAATATCGATACTCCATGTAGGAAGAGAAACTGAAGTAGTTCAGTTCTTTGACTTGGTAACTCAAATGTAATTTTGATACTACCTAAGTAGGTACCTACTTAATCTAATGAATGACACATACTTAATTTACAAAAACTAGATAAAAGAGAAGCCTGCCAAGCCAACAAAATACCTGCAATGTTTATGAATTTCTCAATCAATACTTAACTAGAATAACTCACTGAAAGAGGTTACTATTCCGGATTAGATTATTTTGGTCGTAATTCCTTTTACATTTAAATTATTTCGAAGCTCATAAATCTAAGCAGGTTAGGTTGGTGTCGAGGTGCCGAGGGATAAAATAGCTACGCAATGCGATCATAGGCCGCTATGAGCGCGGTTAGGATCTATATTGAGAACAAGGAGCTTGCAATTCTAAAAAGGCGTCCTTTGTCTGAATCCGCAGTAGGTAGGGCGCACCGTATAAGGAAGAAGCGCCGCGCGCCATCTGTCGTACGAAACGCGATTGCGCAACTGTGGCGACCCACTTCGCGCCGCGGCCGCTGCCAAACGCGCTTCGACTCCTCTACAATTACATATTTCGGTGTCGCAACACCTCGGTCGCATCCGAGTTGAACGGCCTGCGACCTTGAGCATTGCGGCACGCGCCGCCGAAAGCGAAAGGGCCCGTTGGCTATCCCGAACATACCATTACTTCCCGTTACGGTACTCTGGCCTTGCGTACGTGACCTATTACTCGTAGGTATAGGATGAGTGTTGTGACAGCTTGTAATGCAAACCGCACTGTTCTTGCTGAATCATGGTAAATCCTTCGGCGATAGCGGCGGAGCGGTGCGGGCGCTGCGCGTACCACCGGAGCGCTTGCAGTGGACGGCGACTGCCGTGCGTCACCTTCGCGCGTTCCGTTTCTCACGCGGCTTCCTGCGCGCGTGGTTTCGCAACGCATCTCCGCTCGCCACCGACCACCGGTGGCGCAATCTTTTCCGAAATATACGGAATACGCGGAATAGCCCGCCTCGTATCGAATCGTGAGCTCGGAAAATCGCTGCGACCCAATTTTGCGCAGGAATCTCAGCGCTCCACTTGTCCGGAAACTGTACGCTCGTTTTACGATAGGCGTAAAAACGAGCGAGGGAGCGTCCGTGCGGCCTACATACTCGCTCGGCTGGCTTCCTGGCCGTTTTAAAATTATCCGCTCGTTCCCGGCGGAGCGGCAAAAGGCTCGCCCTTCACGGACCACGGCCGTTCCTGCCGCCCCGCTGCCGCTCGCCACTCTAAATAGCATAACTCCATAACCGGGTCGATCGAAGCTTCGATCGCGATCGCGCTCCACTCGCTATCCTTGTGTTTATGCGTCGTGCTCCTAACCGGGTCAGTGTTAGGTCGCATAGCACTGCATAAATAGACACCGTCGCTCCCTGCGGCGCTGCAACGCCAGCGCCAGTCCTCCGCTGGAAGGGGCCGATTTGAACACTCATATTGCAATATGTTTACTGTCACCCGCGTGCCGGCTGCCAAGCCGCGGATTCCGCGGAGTGGCGCGCCGCGGTCACTACGACACTGCTGTTGCAAAACCGTGGCTTTAATATAACTTGCGATGTCAATGCTGGCGGAGACGTCGACGGGCCGTGGGAATATAGGACGTTTAATTTTAGAACGCGGACGTGTTTCGAAACTGTCTGCGTAATGTTAGACTAACTACTAATTACCCAATTACGGGACTAATTATCGGTAGATACCAATTAGTTGTAGGGAACCAATGCTTGATAAACAAACGAGCTGCTAACATTGAACATGCTAACGATAGATGGACCGTTCTATTATTATTGATAGAACCCTGTGAGTATTCGTGTTAGAGCTCGAGGCCAATGACGAATGAATTAAATTTTGACACTACGGTGCAGCCGTAAATTAGCTAGAATAACATTTGACTGATCAGATTTCTTTAGGTTGTAGGAATCTTACAGTATCTCTTGATGCAATGATGTCAGAGTCACAATCAGTGTGTTTCTCGGAACGATAACCTTTCAAACTGCTATAGATGGGTTTCTGCCGCCACGCCCCACTACCACCGTCAAGGAAACCGCTCCGCCATCTTGTCCCGCGAGTGACCTAACCCTAATACATCAGCAAAGTTACGTCTCACAATAAATTGGACAGGTCCAATCGATAATAAAGTGAAAAAAGCCGTTCCGGCCTGATTGGTCGCAGTCAGGGTCGCATTAGGCAACAGATGGAAATCAGCCGGAGCCTTGACCGGGTGCTCGCCCCTCAACCCGCTTTTTATTGCCCACGTATTTACTACGAAAATGTTATATTACAACTATTTTAAGGCAGGTAATTAATTCATTATCAACTTGGCTCTTATGTAAACGGAAACAAATTTAATTTTGTAGTTCGTGTTTGTTGAATTTACAAATGCTGTCCCAACTCTTTTACGATATGTGTGTATTTGATACTACTTGACTGATACATTAATTGGCATATAAGACTTATGTGTTTTCATTACATAAAAGATTGATTACATTATAAGTTAAGAATCGATTTATTGAAGTATGTAGGCCACGTTAAGACGGTACAGGATACAAAATAACCGGAAACGCGTATTAGAGATGACCGGAAGGCGAAAATTTGCACGTAACACGCGACCAACGCAAGCGCATTCAACGCGGTGTTTGTTTGTAAATAATCCTCATATTTTGTAAAAAATATCCTCAAAAATTAAAGCCAAAGTAGAGTAGCCAGTTTTCCCAGTAAATAAGCTCAGAGGAAATGCTTAAATTAATACAACTGAGCACGGTTCTTGTCGATCGATAAACTGAAGTGAATCGACAAATATGTTTAGGCCATACGTCAGTTTATCGTTGTACAAAATTCCGTACTTGCATTGCAGTTCAGGTAATCTACTGACGTCGACCTCTTCGACTTTACTGAGTTACCGGGTCAAGAACCACAGCCACAGATTACACCATACTCGCTCCGTACAAAGTCACTCAATTGAGGAAGGGTTGCTCAGTTCTTGCTACCTCATCTCTACCTGTCGGTTACCTATGTCTAACATATGTTAATTAAGACAAGTCAAATGTGGCACCTTGTTAGGTCAAATAATAATTTTATTGCTTTTTTTCATTTTTTTAAGACATTAAAAACAGGTGCAAGCTTAATTCAACTGATTTTAGTTATTTTAATTGTCATGTTTATTTGATTATAATTTCTCAAGAAGTTCTTAAAGTAATGACCTCTTAAGTTTTACTATTTAAGCCGTTAATTATTCAAGCAAAAATATGTAAGCACTTACCTACCTGCTTTCTGAGAAGAATTTATTGATAGAGATGAGAAACTTCATTGAAACACAAGTTGAGTCGTCGGTAGTGTAGAAACGATTGCCTGAATTATTCTAGAGATAGAAGCTGGCTGAGAAATAGCAAAATATTTCAGTGACAAACAATTTCCTGGTGAAATAATTACCGGTTTGGAGTCGTAGAGTAGCATGCAATCGCAGATTAAAATTGATCACCAAAAATTTAAATTTTATTAATCTTTCGTACGGGTGGAATAATTACTTCATATCTAACAAGCATGAGGATTTCAAATTCAGAGGAGGGAATTATCGTAAAACCGGCAAAAGTGAGCTGCTAACCGGGTGGGGCGGCGTAGGGCCGCGCGGGGGGCGGCGGGGCGCGGGGGGCGCGGGTGGCTGCAACTGTTTGCGCGCTCGTGGTCAATGACACGGCGACATTGCATCAACGCGCGAAGGTCACCCCCTCCCCGCGCGCCACCCCGCGCCCCCTCCCTCCGCGCCCTCTAACGCGTCTTGCAAATTCCTGCACTTCCTTGCAATAGGACGCCATTTTGGATCAATCACATTGCTTATGCTTTTGTAGATAGCGTTCGATTTTTTTCGTTTGATACCTAATTGCTTTTGTTTTACATCCTTAGAACATCGAAGAATGTTGATGTCATTTTAAAGTACATTATGGTCAATGTCACAGGTCAATGTAGTCCACAATAAAAATGCAACATATTAGAATAATCGAATTGATAAAAAGTTTAATTAAAAAACATAAAGTTTGGTCCGTGGCTCGCGTCAGACAACGTGCCACGACTCTCCGAGGAGCCATTTCCTCAAAGTGACACCTCCGTCCCGCGCTCATAATACATTGACATTATAATGTCACCCTTTTATGAAAAATCAACAACACACACAAACGTACCGTAACGTAGGTACATAACAATCGATGCTTACAATAAATAAATTACAATAGATATTTCTGCTGAAAAAACAACTCGATTGTGTGCCAACCGAAGCCTGTCAGCGACAGCTTAAATATCATTAATCATCTTAAACTTATTGCATGGTTAGCAATTTTAAATTCAAATCGTAATTTTCTTAAAACAAGTAAAGTGTGATCCCTATTACTTTATCGATTATCGATCATAAGCTGAATGGACTTTTTACATCCCTATCGACTGGCGGACATATAGCAAAGTGAATTGATTTCCGACTTTATCATAATCATTGCAAAATTGAAATTTGTGTAGCAGTTTGCGTGGCCCTATGATTTACCATGATTTACCATGAATGCAACTGTGAAAACATTATTTTTGTTTTAATATTGATAAGAAGAAATGAAGTGTAATGTATATTAGTATGTAACTAGTTAGATACTAATACTATGGTACTTTTAATTTTGCGATTAATTTGACTGACTAATAAAAAAATGGTAAATCATAGGGCCACGCAAACTTTAAGCACAATAAGCTACTGACTGTAACCTATAAGTAATAAAATAATCATGAATTACTCGTATTATCGAACGGCGCGTCCGACCAATTAAAACACTTCATGCAATACACTTCATTTCTTCATATCAATATTAAAACAAAAATAATGTTTTCACAGTTGCATTCATTTATGTAAGTGCGGGGTGTACGAACTCGTCGGCAGATCACCTTCGGAGCGTCCCAAACTATAGGTTGAGGTCGTATCAGCAATAACGAGCGTAGTGACGGGTAGATATCGATAACATCGCGCGACAAACAAGATGAGCGACTCTATCGACGAAGTCCAGCACTAGGGACGCTGGTGTCGCGCGTGGAATGTCACAATGACAAGACGTACCTACGTGTGTCGGAGGTTGATGTCACTGGCTGGTTGCGCTCGGCGGACGAACGTGCTCATAACATTGGCAGATTGCGGAACCACCCTAGGTGCCATATAGAAAAGTCGAAGTTGAAGAAAAACAAAAAAGGGAAATGGAAAGTCAATAGTCACTGTCTCACTGGTTAAGCCCACCAACCCTTACTAAAGACAAATTAATCATTTTGGATATAACTATTTAGAAATACTAATATAATATAATAAGAAATACAAAGTGTGTTACTTAATTTATACCTGTAAATGAATTCAAATTTTAGCAGGTAGGTTTAAAAGCAATTGAAAGTATTCGTACGTAGCAACACACATTACTTAGACGGACAAATCAGTTAAACGGAAAATCTTAAAAGAGCACGTAGCCCAGACTAATAAAGTTGCTAAGTACCTATCATGATACTGTAACATGGATCAGCGGCACGCTATCAAAATGTGCTAACGTCGCTTCGTGACAGTGCTCCTGTTACATGTTCATAGTTATCTCGCCTAGACGGCTGCAGTAGGTATGAAACCATAAGCTTCACGACATAAACAAAGGCGCTCTAACGGAGGCTTATCGCTGTAGGTAACAACAGTAGGTGTATCAGCAGAGTTGAACCTGACCTTCCACAACGGCGAGCTTGCATCGCCCCTCGGTACGAGTAAACAACTCGCCCAATATTATAACACTTAGTGCACCGATAACGTCGTCCGGTCGCCTATAATATTTGCTCAAAATAAGCGATAAGGTATCGGGGGCTATCACACAACACCTCTGTCTGTTTCTGGTAAAAATAATCTCGCAAGTTCGTATAAAAACTTCTAAAGTGAATGTAAACATTTTTAATTGCATAACTTTTTAACATTATTATCAACGTGATGTAGTTTTGCTGGAAAGCATGTTATCTGTCTGCATTTTATTATAATACATAATAATTAGACAGTTAGACTAGTTAAATAACATCCAGAATTATTATAAATACTTTTAAACTACAATTTCTAAATTATAAAAACACAAAACCGTGAAATTACAACACAAAAACAAAACCTTAGGTAATAAAAGGAATAATTTGAAAAAAAAAATACAGTCAAACGATTGTTTATTACTAATATTTTTAATCCATCTTATTTCCGTTTACATGGTCATTTTTAACAATCTAAAAACAATACCGTTTTACATGTACTCATTCCACAAACAATTACATTAAATACCTAGAGCTACCACAAACTATGCAAACGATTCTAGAGCCTATTTTAGCGTCAGTTGGTCTTACTCATAGAGATAAGTGAGTAGTAGGTAGGTGTATTATATTATCTGTGGTCTTACTTATCTTTAATATTTTTTCTTTTAGAAAACGAAGAACTTACCTATTGGTATTTAGTTAAGTATCCTCTTCTCTACCACAGTTATCCAGTACGCCCAAAAATAAAATTTCCGCTTCAAACATGACTAAAAATTACATTATAATGTGCTCTAAACTACCGACCGGCTGCGTAGGAGACAAAAATGTTACTTAGATAAGTAGGAACTTCCCATTTAGATAATGAGCCGTCTGGCGCGCGTAACTAACCGGCCACTATGTGCCTAAACTCGCTCGATTTGACATTATTACAGCAACGCGGAAGAACTTGCCAAATATTCTTTAGAATCACGCCTCAATTCGCACTATAATGTGTAACTTTCAACGTAGAGTCACGCTATGTCAATTGATTTTGACAAAACATAACCTTCACTCAGCGTTGGGTTGCGTCACATTTTTGTACCCGAAATGACTACAATTCCGTCAATTTACTCTGATAATTATGTGAATGTGCAATTAAACATCCTGTATTACGTGTAATATTGTGGAATTTGTTCAGATGGTCTGATAGAGGGTATTCGCAATTATTTGGTATTGTTTTAACAGATAATTATGGTATTTGTTGGTTACTTCCGCATTGGCGAGCGTTCGAGTGGAGAGGTTTCAAGACGTTTTCGAAGCCGTTTGAGGCGTTGTGGGTTTCTCATTTCAAGGTTCGCTGGTTCGTTAAGAAAACTCTCTTTGTTAACAGAATTGTAAGTATCCTATTTACCTATATAAATATACCTTATAAGTATACGGTTGCAAAATAGAAGCGGTCTTAATATTTTATTTGTAAAACTATCTAAATGTACCTTTAAGACAATTAATAAGTAATAGTAAAAGATGGCAGTTATATTTATGTAACCAACAACAAAAAAAAAATACAATTTCCACTATGAAACAGGAATAAACGGCCATAAAACGGTTCAAAATCAACAACAAAGCTCAACCTTTTAGGCCAACATAATGATTGTAGAATGACATCAGGTTACGCACCATTATGGCACTGGTGCGAAAGCGCGGACCGGTTCGCCACTCAAATAAATGCACCCAGTGACATTGCGAGACTGCCAGAAACGACGCGAGTTCCGAGCTGAGCAAACGATGGACTGGAACTGGAAATGCTTTCAGTTTCATTCATTAGATAGGTTTTATTTGATTTGATCTGTTAAAAGTCTGCAAAACAACTTATAACTATATAACCAAACCGCAAGCAAACTCTGGTGCAGCTCGCACAGCGATGCGCCGGCGCAACGCTGACCTTCCTTAACACGGCGCTAGTTCAGCGCATGCACGATTCGATGCACGATGAGGTGGTGTCTTGCAAACGTGCGGCCGTACTAAAGCGGCCAGCAAGCGTAGGTTAAGCGCTACTCATTCCGGTGCCTTTTAATTGTTAACTACCTAGGTACTCATTTAAAAATTAATAATCATTTTTATTTGCATATTTGCTAAATGTGGACGCTGCGCAACCAGTATCAAATCAAAGTCACCTTGATGGATAGATAAGTGCACAAAAAGTTCATTTATCGCTTAAGTAATTACTCTCTGTGCCCCGATCGTACGTAAACTCTTTAAATAAACCGTTTTAAGACTTTGTAAAACAAAAGATAACATTTGGTGCAAAAATTTCCTTATGTGACCCGAACGTTGGTAATTTTCCGCTTATATCTTCGCGTTAGCTTCTACGACAAACGTCTTGGTGCGAAATCCCGTAGTGGCGGGAGGAGAGCAGGCGCCGGGAGCCCTGGAGCGCCGGGAGCGCGGGGAGCGCAGGCGAGGGTGTGTGCGTGCGTGTGAAGGTCAGCCGGCGGCGTCATTTCCTGGTCATTGCCTGCGCCTGCGCCGCCGCTGCAGCCGAGCTGAGCGCGCGACGCAGCGCGATGCGCTCGCGATCTTAGAAACATGCGCCGCGCGCCGCCTTCCGGTCGCACAGGAAAACGTCCCTGCCTGCCTACTATTGTCCACGCCTATGAAAGGATATGGAATGAAAAAACTCGTTGCATAAATATCAATGACCTGTGCAATCCTGCGACAATAAAATAAACCGCAGATTACGTTATCTCTTCCGCCTGAACAAAAACTCGCGATAAAAACTATGTCGCTCACGTAATATTGCACGTTTCGTCGCTTGGAGGAAATGTTCTCGCCTCTATCTTATCTGAGTATCTAATTCTTTTTATCGCGTGCAAAAATAGACGATAACATTTTTGCAAGCTGATAACTCGTCATAGGTGTTGTGAATGTGTTTGCGCCGGTTTGACGCAAGCGCATATTGGAACAAACACCTTTTGTTCTTCCTGAATCCGCGGTTCTTTTAGAAACGCTTTCATAAAATAAGATGTAGAGCGATCGGCTTGGACGAACCAATAAAGGGAAGGTACTTATCACAAGCGATGTTGCGAAAAACGTACGATGTTCGGCGGCGCGACGGGCGCGGCAGCGGCGAGCGCAGCGGAGCCTGACCGCGCGTTTCTATCGCAAGAGGTTTGTGGGGTAACCCATTTATCGCGAGGCGGGATGCGCCCGCGCCGCGACCGGTTCCCGCCCGCGCCCGCGCCTTCACCGCCGCACTCGTGTTCGCACACTTGCATCCGGGACCGAGCATCCATCACTCCCGACGGCTGAAAGCGCACCCTCCTCGCACTGGATAGGGTCCAGTTTCCCCCGGCCCTGGGCCCGTGGCCAGCCGAGCGGAGCCGCAGCAGCGGGCCCGTAACCTTGATCTTGCAGCATGCAACCAGTAGGATACGACCACCGCACTCGCTAAAAATAGAGTCGCCGACGCATAAAATGCGGGTTTTTTACCCCGTTTCGCTCGCTTCCCAGGCTCGGCGAGGATTTTTATGAGAATCTTCGTGGAACGGTTCATTAAATTGTAAAATACTTGGTACCTTCGCGTCCGTTATCGTATGAATTATACAAGTGTAGTATGGAGCGTGTATCACATCGCTGATACTCTATCGATGTAATCCAGCCCTCTCCATCGCCGAGGAGCCGCTCGACCCGATACAGCGTGTCACGCGCTCAGTTTTCCGGTTGATTGCGATAAGAGAGCATTCCGAACAAATATTGTAGCTCTACATGTAGAGCTCTACTAAAATATTGTTTATTTTATCTTGACAGCTTTATTTCATTCCCACCCCAATGACTGCCATGTGATATTTTAACGATATGCACTATAGTTCTATTATTACTTTCAGTATAGTTAGCAGCTATTTCCTTGTGCAGATTTCAGTGTGTATTTATTTATGTACGTCGTTTCACAATTAGTCTATTTGCACTAGGCTTTCATAGAAATATTAAAATACAATTGAAGTAACAAGTTTCCGCGCAATGAGTCAGACTGGGAAGCAGACACAACAAACAAGAAGTTTTCCTTCTGTTGCAGACATCGAGCGTCCCGTACAGCCCTCATCACAATATGTACTCCTGAGTACTTAGGTTATTTCAGCAAGGCGCTATCTGCGTAGAGACGTACAAACAAGCAGATTAGCCAGCAGTGCGCTCGTCACACGTGTCAGCTCGCGGGGTGAACGACCGGAGATAACGCGCGCGAAAATATACGCAACTTAGATAATATTAGAAAGAATATGGCGGAAATACTGGGCGGCCGCGGCCTCGCGATTGTTTTGCGCACCGACTCGAAATACCCAGCCGACGACACATCGCGCTCCGCCGAGCCGCGAACGAGCGCTCGCCGATATCACACCTCACCTGACATATTTTTAAATTGTAAACTTTGAAAACAACAGTCGGTACGACGCGAGTGTGCTGACAAGTGAATTCTTTTACCAAGCATGTCTATTCAGCAGTCTAGATCTTTACTTTTTTAATAATAATTGTTAGTCCTCGACTCGGAAGTGCACATCCAAGAATCTAGTGTACATCATATTAAACTTAACTTGCGGTTTCCTATTTTCCTCATACTCGTAAGACACAGGAAGTTGTCCAGTTGAAACTAGCCTCTATCTAGCTAAGGCTATGACTATTAACAGGTACTTCCCTAACTTCTGACCATCCGGCGCGCATTGCGAATTTATGAACTACAATTCTAACGCATTTATATGCAGACACGATTGTCGCGCGATTTATTGTTGCTAATTCAACAATATGAAGAAAATCCTGAGGAAATCCCGGATAGCCGTCCATGGGAGTACATAGACCGATGACTCACCCGACACGCGATGTTTTATTAATATTGCTTCACAGAATGCAAATGGCGCAATACAAAAACAAACCAAGTTGGCAAAGCGGAAATCTTCGTTTTCTTTCACATTTTTCATATCGACGCACTGTTGGAGCTCCTCTTCGGTACCGCCGCCATACGTAACTACGGCAGGTTCTATGGCACAGCGGTACCGGAGGCACCACAGCCAAACCAAGCGCCGACAGCGAGGATCGGGTCTTAATTAATACTCGAGGTGGATCACTAAGATCGCTTTCGGGTCACCTGAGTATAATTCGACTGCTGTTGGATTTATTTCATTACCAACTCTGCGAGCATTTGCCTTATTTATAACGCCTAATCCAAATTAATTTACATTAAAGCTCTAGAATAGAAAAGTTTAGTGTTTATCGGGTATTTGTAAACAGTTTAAAAACTACCCATTACAAGCGTAATGCATTATTCTCAAAAAAATATTTTATTTTATAAACTCATAGCCACATTCGGACGGCTTCCCGTGAATGTAAACTTCGATGAAATTTTCAACAAACAAATTTTATTATCTCCTGTAAATTTTCGTTTCACGCTAGGTTTTGAAGTTTTATATTGCCAGTACGACTGTTACATCTGTCTGTACACTTTTCTCGGAAATGTTATTGGTTAATTAAAATGTTATTGTTATTGCCTGTTCTTTTGGGTATTGGCTCTTTTTTCGAGCAATGTGATAGAGTCATATTTATAACGTTCATATCATAAGTGGGTGAGTCTTCGATACCCAGTTGAATAGAGATTTGATTTGGTTAGATATCTCTTTGTTGACTTGCACCTATTATAATTGCCCATAGGAAATCTTTCAGTTTACTTTATATCATAGATATTAAATTAAAAGTACGTCATTACAGTAAAATATTAATGGGAAAATCATGGTTTTGGATGTTTAATGATGGCCATTAGATACTATTCTTACAAGAGCGATTTGGAACAACTATTTATAACCAAAAGTGATAGATATCAGAATTATGAATTATTTTTTCAACTTCAAAAGAATGAAGCTACGGTAACATAATTATAATCTATACATTAGTCTGAAACACACCTTCAAAAACAAATCTAATATGAAAAAAGAAAACTTTAGAGGAGGAAAACTAGTGGGGGGCACGCGGTGCGGCGGCCGCACGACCGGCATTGGGGTCAAGGCGCTGCCGCCGATACCGCCTGTTGACGCAATCGCAACACTCTGCGCCCGCGCACTCCCGCCTTATCTCAATTGCCGCTAGATCCACCAGCCGGTGATAAATGGCCTAGGAACTATTGTCACAAGCAGTTAAATAGATTCATTCGAACTTTACAGAGTAATGAAACTTATGATCTCCATTCGTTTTTGGATTGTAAGCTTGCTATCCTTATCCGTTCAATACAATTCCATTCTAGGGTGTTTATATTTAGTGTACAACGTGTAGAATTCGTCCATCCGTTTGTGTGGCTCTTCGACAAATGAGCTGTTTGCGTTATGCTTGTGGACTCCCTGGAGTCGGTACCATTTCAATAGTTGATGGAATCAGGCGTTACTTTACGAAACTTTGTATTTCCGCTCTAATATTCGAGCGGAAATAGACTAGAGATTTGTTAGAGTAACAGGTTTGATCACTTCAATTGTTCGTTAGCCCTATCTGCACGAAGTAATGTTTGTATATCAATGCTCTATGGTATAGAGCCTGGCTGGATAAGCCATCTCTAGCGCTCTAGCTGCCGCGCACCTCTAGCTGCGATTGTTTTACCTCTTCATTTTCATCCTACAGAATCGTTGTAAGACAGTTCGTACACAATATCGTGTAGTAAATAATATCTAGTATCTGCGAAACGTCGTCACAAGATTATTCTATCGGTAACATCCCATGTAGGCCCCATCGCCAAGTCTCGCCTGTCGCGAGCTCGTCGATAGACTTCGGCACTAGGTGTCCAGACGAGATTTGCTACTGTTTATATATATTATACATAGTTATATATAGTCTTTATTCAAATTTGCGGTCACCGGTCGCGTCCTGCCTGTCTAACCTGTTAGATAACTCTCTAACTAATTCATATATCGCGGAATGTCTCGAATTTTGCTATCATTTACGATATTTGAATAAGGTAGGAATCAACGGACTACATGGTATTATTTTAATCATCGTGAATGTATATCTATACAATTATACACATTATTAATAATGTATGTGGATTAATAATAATTGCCCACATTGTCGTGATAGGATATGAAACAACCGGCACAACACCGCCGTCAATCATTTTTATTACAATAATTGAATTTTGATAAGGAAATATAACTCGTTTCCCCGCCTTAATTTGGTATTTATATCGTGCAAGTTGGTCGTTTGAATAACCAACATAATTATTACGCAAAAACTGAAAAATTATAAAATACCATAGGTTCTATGCCTATGTAGTATTCTTTGCTGCTATTGTAACAAGACATGATATTCATCCCTCCCAGCCTCTCGCAGCTCCGTCTTGTTTCCTACATTGCATACAACATCACGTTGTTAGTTATTGCCAAATTATATTATTAAAATACTGCAGATAGTTATGTCAACACAGATTGTCCTAATCTCGTGGGAGACTTCTAGTCCCACAATTGTTGAGCGCTACTAATTAATTAAATACACAAACGCTGTTATTAAACACTCTATTTTTTAAATGTCAAGCTTCAGAGCGTCCTACCTTCTTGATAGTAAACTGAGATATAACTGTTTGTAAACTATTGACTAACTTTAATGTAAACATAGGAGGTACCATAGAAATGTTGAATCTACCTGCGGACAGTCGCATGGTCACATGACCTCCTTCAGCTAGCGTCGTGAGTTTTAGGACCGGCGATATATTTTCTTTGGCTGGGTGCTACGAATCATTGGAGAAACTTAGCTACCGGAAAATCTTTAGGGAATAGACTATACGTACCCGTTAAGATTTCTCCCCAACACATCCCACCCCAAAACTAGCAGCGACAATCGAAATCCAATTTGAATAATGAATCTTTGGGTAGTTGTGGTGTATTAAGTGTGTAACGAATGGTTTTTTTGTTGTTTCCAGTGGGCGGCGTCCCGGAGCGAGAAGCGTACGGGTACGGGTACGGCGGCGGGGGCGGCGGCGGAGCGCACCACTTCGCGGCGCCCGCGCCGCCGCCGCTGCCGCACGACGACCTGCCCTACTCCGTGTTCGACTTCGGCGACTACTCGCGCCAGCCGTACCACAACAAGCTGAAGCCCAAGAAGAGGCCGCGCGCCGACGGCCCGCCCGCGCCCGGCGTCAAGCGCAAGAGCCGCGAGGGCTCCACCACCTACCTCTGGGAGTTCCTGCTGAAGCTGCTGCAGGACCGCGAGTACTGCCCGCGCTTCATCAAGTGGACCAACCGCGAGAAGGGCGTCTTCAAGCTGGTGGACAGCAAGGCGGTGTCGCGCCTCTGGGGCCTGCACAAGAACAAGCCCGACATGAACTACGAGACCATGGGCCGCGCGCTGCGCTACTACTACCAACGCGGCATTCTCGCCAAGGTAGACGGGCAGCGGCTCGTCTACCAGTTCGTGGACGTGCCCAAGGACATCGTCGAGATCGACTGCTCGCTCGCGTAGGGCCGCAGCGCGCCCGTCGGCTCTCGCAGTGCAGTGGTGCCGCCTCTCGGCCGAATCTCCCCGTCGGTGTGAATCTGAAAAGGGACCGTGCTCCGAGGACATTAATACGTAACTACTTATAGAGTCGCGTATTCGTTTCGCTCTTGCATTACATTTTTTCACTAATAGTAAAAAATCTATTTTTCAAATCATCATGCATTACGTTTTCGGATCGCTTCTAAATAATGTTATTAAGATTTAAATGAATATTATTCTCAAATCAACCTAATGTTTATTAACTTATCATTGAATTTAATATTTATACAAAAATAGGAGAGACGAAATTGATTGCTCAAATGTTTATATAGGTGTACCTATGTATTTTTAGGGGTATTTCGGAAAGAGGAACACTAAATTTGCTAGATGTTATATGGTACGGAGTGGATTTTGTATAATGTTGAAACGAATTTTAAATGTTTGTAATGAAGTTTGTAAATTATTGCATGTTTAATGTCGATATACATTTCCTGATGACTGTACGAATCAGAACTTCCTACCTCAAAACTACGCAAACAAATGATTCATATGGATATTACTTATACACTATACGATATTCGAGACAGGTTTACACACATACGCAATAAGTAATTATTATAGTCTAATAAGAGTTTATTATAAAGAAATATTTACCTATCTAAATGTTTATATAACGAAATACTGAAATATCGTATATCCTCAGATGACATATTTTTACTTCTTTGGTGCTTTTTATGGCCATCTGCATATTTACACCTTGTTACAAACTGTCACCTCACTGCTGTTGATTCTATTATCATATATTATCTATTACATAAATATAATTAATTATATATTTAAATCGTCGTTAATGTGTAGCTGTAACTGTTCCTTTGTTGTCGCATAGTCTATTGTGTCCGATGTTGTATTCTTCTACATCTGTTGAAATGGCACCGAAGTCCCCGATCATAATATATTTTGGACGTTACAAATGTTGCGATTAGTGGAATTCTAGTGACTTTCTAAGCGTGAACTGAAACCTACTGCCAACTTTCTGTTAAATCTGACGTAATTCGTAGTTAAGGAATAATTTGTGAGTTAATTGTGTTAATTATAAATAGATGTTTACTGTAAGCAAGCTGTTTTAAGTGAACATGTTCTAGTTTATTTCGTTTATTTAAATTAACGTAGGGATGTTGGAGGAGGTCGCGCGCCACACAACTTGCTCAGGTACATATCACGAGACTTGTGTTATCGAATATTCATAGTTATACAGCCTCCCGACATCATATCAGGAACCGTATATTTATATTTATTCATCGTAGGAGAAGCGTGCGATCTCCATTTTTTGTTACCTGAATAAATATTATTAATAATTAATTACGATATGTGGTCCAATGTTAATGAATCATAATACTTTTAACTAGATAGATTATACGAATGGTTGAATAAGTGTAGCGTAGTTCATTTCGACACCATGCGCCACCTCCCAGAGAGACGTGGCGCGGCCGTGGGGCGGCGTGGGCTCGCAGGCCGCGGAGGAGTCGACGTGGACCACATAAGATAAGAGCGACGACGTGCGCACCCGCTCCGCTGACAACCGAACCTTTCCGACTATGCAATATTTTTATATTCTACGTAAATTACAAATATCAAATTATTAGCGTGTAAGTGTAAAATCTTCATATTTATGGGAGCGGGTGCGCATCTCGTCCTGAAACTGAAAAGGGTCAGAGAAGCCTTAAGAGAGTCGGGGTGCGGTGTAGTGTAAGGTGCTAGGAGAAGGGCTGGCGGCGGACAGCGAGTCTGCTCGGCTCGCGTCCCACGGATCACACGCCGATCCATCCACTTCAACATCTGATATATGTATTGTATACCCAGTGTTAAGATTGTCTGTCTTCGTGTAGGTGAAAGATCTCAGTGTCCAACTTCTTTCGAACAAAACCAGTGCCCGTTCGTGTGAATAAAAACTATAATATACATATATAAATATTACTAAAAAGTGGATTTTAATCGATATTTTTATATAGCTAGATCGAATTCTTTGACTTTCGTTTCGGCACTTTTTCTTATGTTTTTGTAAATATGACTAGGTTTAACTTATTTATTTCGTGTCGCTCCGCGCCCGCCGCGAGCCGCGCGCCGCGGCCTGCGGCGTGCGCTGTTTCTTTCCTTTCTAGGGAAATTTCGTTCTATAGGTTACAAATTTTATTGTAATATAAATCTTTATTATTAAATATAAAGTAAGTAGAAGGTAATGAATGGACCACGTGATGGAAGGCGAATCGCTCTCAGAATTTATAATTCGGCTAGTGTGTGATGCTAATCGATACTGTGAGATAACTAGTTACCGGCTAGGAAGCAAAATGTTTGAGCAAGCATTTAAAATGATGCTCGGAAAATGTTTAAAATAATTTAGTCGAATTGATGTTGTTGAAAAAATCAAAGTTTCTAAAAATAATGTACTTAAAATCTTCATTGTAAATTTTATGGCACCTCAAGAAAATGTATCGTTAAAATTAATTTAAATCGAGCCTAGTCTTAGTATCTTAATTTGAATTAATGAATTCGGACGCCGTATTGAGGAGAGCGGCTCCAGCCCGTAGGCAACCACGCACACGCGTCGCTGATCTGTTAAAATTATTTGTGTGGAAGCAAGGAGAAGGTTAGTGAATCGGTATAGAGGGCAGCCGCCGCCCGGGAATCAATTACTAAACACGTTTCATCTCCATTTCTATGTAATTATCTCGTACGTTCGCTGTTAACTAATGTCCGATGATGTTTTAATACGTAATTCATTCCGAATGCTAGTTGTGAATATCATTTTGCCGTTTCTCTTGTCGTCGTTTCACGGTTCGGACATATCCAACGGTGACGTCGTTTCGATTGCTTTATGTCCAAATTATCGTTTGTATTCTGAGAGTGCAGTGCGGTATAGTGATTATGAGTTATAATTTGCTTTTAGTTTTATGCAGTTAAAGTCCGATATTTTAATTATACTTAGCTTTAGTTCTTTAATTTTACAAAATACTGTATTTTCTCCCCTATAGTTAAGTTATTTTTCTATGTATAGTTAGTTATAAGTGTAAATGAGTTAGCACATAATTTGATGCATGATGATAATGTTAATAAAATATCCACAATAAAATACAACCCTTGTTTTCTTTTTCTTATGGACTGGCTTTTGGTTGAGGTGACATCGAAACGATTTGAAATTGAAACGGTTGAAATTAAAAACAAAAAACCTATTAAAGGAGTATAAGAAAAATAGCTATGACTTACCCTCCCATTCAGGCGTTAAATCCAATGAAATCTACTTCGGTGAATCGGTTAGACTAGCCTAGCTACAATTATTTTTATTGGTATTAAATATATTATATCGCTGAGAACATTTATTTAGTAATTTATTAGATCTTAGGAAAAGTTTTTTGTTCTTAAGATGCAAAGTTATGTACTTACTTAGTTTTATTTATTCATGCATAAGGCTTAGATGTTTTCTAAAACCAAGAATCTCAATCACATACCTAAAAACTTATTAGGAATTGGTCTCTCTCTCTTGGTGACAGTTGGTCAAATCAAGCGACCAATTCTAGTAATTATTCAGAAGTTCACTCAAAAATTTTAAAAGTTTTTGGCGGGAACCGAAAAGATGGTGTCGTGATTTTGTATTTTTTCTAAACTCGTAATTCTTCGAGTGTTTAACACTTAACTAAAGGTAAATTACAAACATTTACCGGTTCGATAACGTACACGAGTTTGGGCAAATGATACAAACATTAGGAGATGCTACTTTTCGTGTTCTCTACAAAACTCGACTTAAAGTTTTGTAAAGTATTTTACTGAAAAGATGAGGGGAGGGATTCATTTCATTTATCATCGCCTCTCCACCATCTTCTTCATCATAGATTTAACGAATAAAGTATGTAGAACATAGGGATGACAAGGTGGTATGGCTATGTTGGCTCTAGTCTGCCCTACGGGGCAGAAAAAAGAACACTTTTTTATGAGCGCATTCAAACGTTATCTGGCGGGGACCGAAAAGATAGCGTGTATCAAAGGTGGATTATTACTCATTACCGGTTCCCGTGTACGACTGTGGGCAAATGATACAAACTTTAGGAAATGCTACTTTTCGTGTTCTCTGCAAAATTCGACTTAAAGTTGTACTGAAATGGGAAAAGCGGAGGAATTCATCTTATCTATCATCACCCTCTCCTCCATCATCATCATAAATTTAATGACTAAAGTACGCCAAACATACGGATGGCTAAGCGGTATGCCCATGCTGGCGCTAGCCTGCCCTACGGGGCAAAAAAGTCTTACGTTGTCTCTAAAAAACCAAAGACAATTCAGCAACGTGTTTAAACTGTCAAAAGTCAAAATTGCGAGCAGTCACTGTCACTTAACTGACTGACGTGTATGTATCGTCGTCGTCGTCGTCGTGAAAGTCTATAATAACAGCTGCCAGCAGTTTCACAATTTTATTAAATATTTCTTGTTATTTCTAATTATGAGAAGAATTAAGTGAATATTAGCTAACACGTTTTACTTATTTGTTATAAAGACGTTATAATACGTTCAAAATGGTTCTAATGACTATGATCGCAAGGGTCGTAGACGGCCTCCCTTTAGCCGCTACTATGCAAGAAGATGACCAGGTACTGAAATTAATTTTTATCCACGTATTCAATACCCTTTGCACATATATTGCTTGTGTATTCATTAATGCATGGAAATAAATACATCATTTTATCAGAAGTCCTAAAGTAAGCGTAATTTTGCCTACGTTACGAAGCTAAACACTTTAATATATTTTCTATAATTTGTGTTCATTTTACGTTGTATTTATAATTTGATTTGCTATGGTGGTTCGCAGAGCGGCTGCAATGTACTCGAGTACCAGAATCAAGCCAAAATGCTGTTTAGGAAGTTAGGCGCTCAATCACCCACACGATGCTCCATAGAGACTGGGCCCTATCTCTTCCAGTGAGTTTTAGTGCTTCTTATTTTTTCTTTATCCCCCTTTAATTTTACGTTTTGATTTTACACAATAATTCTTTTAAATAATACTTTAAAATGTCATGTCATGATGATTATTGAACTTTTAAATATTAAACAACTGTAAAGTTTTATTTAAACTATTTAAAAATTTATTATTAATTATGTTTTAGTGACACACGCAATTTTTAACAGTCTAAATGTGCTACCTATTATTAGTAAATAAAATGCCATATCAACTCACTTGAATCATGACCATTTGTAAAATAAACCAAAGTATTTAGTTGCTTTAGAGCAAGCTGCTTTAACTAAGACCACAATTTTCTGTCTAAAATGTTGAATGAACTGTTTTTTCTGCAGCCAATATATTAAAATTATACATGTTTCAGCTATCTTATTGAGCAAGAGATCTGCTATCTAGTGCTCTGTGAAAGGAATTACAGTAAAAGACTAGCATTTAGCTATTTAGAAGAAATTGCACAAGAGTTCTATCAACAATACGGAAAGAGGGTAAGTATTATTGACTTCACTTCACTTTGTACCAAAATTCCATATTAACACACAAAAAAATGTGATGTGGTACCTACAGACATCTACAGACTATTAAAAAATTTGGAACAATTACATTTTTAAAGTGTAGGTATAACTAAGACTTGATGCAATTTATTAAACCAATCATAATAAGTTATGAGCCAATTAAACAGATATATTTCAGTATTAAAACTTTCTACTGAGCGAATGGTTGGTTCTTGTAATTGTTCTACTTTTATTATAAATGGGAAAGTTTCTGTGTGTGTGTTTGTTTGTTTGTTACTTTTTCATATTCAAACTGGTGGACAAATTTTAATGAAAGGACAATGGGCAAATTGGTCCAAAAAAATAATAAGTTTACCCGCAAGGTTGACACATAGCACATTCGGTAGATTATTTAAATTTATTTAAAAAAATTACAAGACATGCAAAATTCAACATATGGAAACTGATATATTTAATCTGTAAGAAAAGTAAAATATGAACATATTATCAGAAATATTAAGCAAAACCTCACATAATGTATGTATTAGGTTACTAAAGCATTCCTTTCACAAGATATATAAAATCACAACTACAATACAAAACGAAACCAAAACTGTGAGTTTGAACTCAGTAAGATTTATTTTGTGAAAACGTATAAACCTTACCTTCAAATTGGCTTTAGTGTCAGTCTTGCGGACATTTGGGCCAACATCCAATTAAATTTTGCCCAGTGTCCTTTAGTATGGAGGTAGCTTATATACCCAGGATTAACATTTAGGATGTTTATATTGACCATGTGGCGCAGCTAGTATGTTTATAACTAGATATTGGATATTCTGATACATAATTACTTACCTAAATGCCATGGATTGAGTAGAATAGAGAGCACTGTCATAAAAAAAAAACCCCGTTTTCGGAATTGCAGAATTTATTATTTGTTTAGAATGCTACCTTTAAAAGTCGAATTTACCTTAAGTTAGTTTTTTTTTTAATTTGGGAGAGTTAGAAGCTGCTTCCATACTTTCTTAGGTTTTGGCATGAAAAGGTAAACTTTAGGCATAATATTATTACATGTTCTTTGCTTTAGTTATGTTACATAGTTGGCGCCATCCACGTCGGCACGCCCCACTCATCCCAATCGGCATCCCATAGGCAGTGTTGCCAACTTAGCTAGTTTTGAGCCAGGGACCCTATTCGGAGATTTGAGATTTTCATTTCACCTTTTTTCGTCCTTGTTGCTCTCGTTTGAAACGTCATAGGTGTGAGAGTGACCAAGATAAAATCTCATCTCATCTCACGCATAGGAATAGCCCCACACACACTGGCCACTTTCGTACCCCTGACAACTACAACTTTTGAACTAACAACTACAACGAAAAGTGAATTTTCCTATCTTTCCTGGCGCCTTTTCAACAACAAACCACCATAAGAAGCATTAATCACTAACATGTCAAATCTATCGTATTGCCAAACTTTAATTATAAATCCCACACATCATTTTAATTTTCACGATTTCCATATTCGTGTTTTTTTCCTATAGAGCTACATCTAGCTACTTTTTGGGGCACGAAAACCTGGAAATCTAGCTACTTTGCTGGAAATATTTAGCTACAGAGATAACGTTACACTCGGAAACACTGCGCTTAGGTGGCGCACTGTACTTCAAGCTATTGGGTAGAGTGCCACGTCTTCGTGGGTGGCATGGCGCTCACTATAAATATGTATCCGAATATCCGAGCACTAGCTTAAACCAATATTCGTAATTGCAGGTGAACACAGTGACGCGTCCTTACACATTCATCGAGTTCGACACGTGGATGCAGCGCACGCGGAAGCAGTACAGCGAGGGAGGCGCGCGCGCGCGGCGCGGGGCCACGGCGCAGCTCGGCGCGCAGCTCGGAGACGTGCAGCGCGTCATGATGCAGAACATAGACGATGTGCTGCGGAGAGGCGCTGTGCTCTCAGGTCGGTGAATCAGAAGCAGTACAGCGAGGCCGGCGCGGGGCCACGGCGCAGCTCGGAGACGTGCAGCGCGTCATGATGCAGAACATAGACGATGTGCTGCGGAGAGGCGCTGCAAATGCAAATTTTGCATTCGTGTACACGTTGTCAGAGGTACTTATAAAGACAAAATGAGCTACTTTTCATACCGAAAAATTAACGGTTTCGGTTGCCGCGGGTTGCAGCTAGTGAAAATATAAAGCTGCGTAGACACCGCGAGGCGTGCGTCGCGAATGGTTTGTCAGGCATGTGTCGTGCTGTGTAGTGGTGTGTACTCACTGCAAGCATTCGCCTCATAATTATGATCGTTGCGAACGCCGCCTTATTGCTAGTTGTCCGTGTAGTATGCCTCGCCGTCTTCTCTTACTAACGAACACCGTGCGTGGCTGTTCGCTTGCTCAGCTTGGGACACATCCTGTATCACATAAATATAAAATGTCCGTATGCCTAAGTACACATACGTGAAATTTTTTGTGACAGTATTATGTGATATAGTCTGATAAAATATGTTAAATCTAATATGTTAAACACGGTACATTTGTTATGTTACAGAGCTCGACACGAAAACGCAAAACCTTTCGACGATGTCGCAGAAGTACAAGAAAGATGCGACATACCTCAACACCAAATCGATGCTGGTGAAGGCGACCGCCGCAGCCGTCGTACTGATCGTGTTCGTGCTCTACTTCTGGGTTCTATAGGCTCTAGCTGTTAGCTCGTTAGGCTTCGTACTGTATCTCAACTATGAGAATGGGATTTTGGGAAAATACTTTGCAATACAACTACAGCATGCACCTTCCAACAAAAATCGAGAATATTTTATCTAAAAAACTTTAAACTTTTTTTGTTTTCGTTTGTCTCCATACATTTTAATAAAGTGTCCCTGATGAAAAAGTTAAGGAACTAAATCAAATGTATGGAGCCAAGCGAAAATGATAAAAATTTATAAACGCATACTAAGCCTACTGTACTGGTGCAAAAACAATTTTAAAAGTTCCTTTTTTTTACCTAGATAAATTTAACTAATTTTGTATACCGACCAAACTAATTTAAACCTTTTGTCATGGCCTTATCAATGCTTCATTTAGTTTGCAGCACTTTTAGTCTATGCATAGATTGATAATCTAGTTACTTTGGTTTTTGTTTACTTTTAGTTGTTTTTTATTTTTTGTTTGATGCTGACACAATTGACTTTCTAATATATTAGACTATTGTGCTAGTAATTGTTGTTACCTGCATGCCAAATTACATCGTTGATATATCAGACGGTTCACTCGAGCAAATTGTTCATTTTTCTATTATTCCATCTTCACACAGCTTAGCTGGAATGACATAGAAAACAACATTCACTTGTTCTATTCTCTCAAAATGGCGGCAAACGTTGTTGTGCGTCGAACCCGAATGAACGTTCTGTGTTCAGACGTTTTATTTTTCATTCATTCGGAGCGCGAGCGCTGTAACTTTTATCTAATCTATGGCGCGAGTGAAAGATGCGAACGCAGAAATCCCAAATCGTCGGATCTTTTCATTAGAAATAAATTAATTCCGCACTTTTATTTCATTTTGTGTCCAGACGTTTCATTTGTAGTAAAAAGAAATGATGCCGAATGAAAGGCGGAAATTAACGAAAAATTATGTGTATAATATCCTCTTTACAAAATGTGAGTAAGAATATCCACACACGCACGTACATACGCATTTATAATTGGGACTTGTAAGGGAGTTTGATTTCACGTCATTGGTTTTCCAACTAATATATAATGTACGTATATTACAAAGTATATTCCTCGATAACCATTACATTATTTTGAGTAGAAAGTTTTTACTACATTTACGAGTTTGACACGTGCTAGCCTAGCATGCGCGCCGCGACAGTCTTGTTACTTTGTTGTCGAGCAAGAACGTGACAAAATTACCTGCAAAAACGTCTGTCACTACACTACTAGCTCACATTTACTTTTCTTTAAACGACGGATATTTTCTAGAAAATCATTGTACCTACTCATCATTATGACGAACTTTTATTTTAGGATCTACAATGAAATCGCGGAGAAACCTGTTCCACGGAAAAAAATAATTCAATGTCGTCAAAATGTATGAAGCAGCTTATTTATTTAGTTTTCAATATTGGTCCTAAAATAAAAGTGGGGCTTATTGATGAATACAATGTGTCCTAGAGTTTCCGTCGTTTGAGGAAACGCCAGGTATAAAGAATCGACAAAAGTTGTCGCGGCGTGCATAGGCGCTGGACTTGATTGGCACAGAACTGAGACAGCTGGCTAAGTACAGCCTAAGCCCAGCAGTGGGATGAGGAAGTATGGATGATGATATGTTAAACATACAAGTTAATACTTGACATCATTTTGTTATTTTGGCCTGTAGCTCTAAACTTAACTAATCTGACAGCATTTAATTAGTGTATTAGAAAAAGTTATGAAATAGATAATAGGTAATTTACCAAATCAAAAAGATGTGTTTTAAGTGTGTCAGATTTAGTTGAGCTTAGACAAAGGAACAGGAAAATACAACAACGATTGTACATTGTGATTCAAAAATGATCTAAAGACAAAAGTCACATACTTCCAATATTACAGACTACCCTACCAAAATTCTTGGTTTGGTAATAGAGAACAGATTTAGTAATAGTGTTACATTAAATGCTAGCTTGCTTTTCCTTGTAATACTTACTTATGTAATGAACCTACCCTTCCTATGATAAAATGACAAAAATATATTTTAAATTGTAAACCATTCCATTCTAGTTGAAAAAGGTAGGTAACAGAATAAAAATAATGGGCATCTAGTATTATACCTGTTTCCATTTATACAATAAGCGGGGGCTTGGTGATGGAATGTTGTAAATGTTCACATAATTATTGTTAATTAATGTATTTATTTTAAGATGTAATAAATAATATGCATTCTTTTCAAAATGTCGAGTTTTACAACACATAGTCTTCCTATTTCGGAATTTCGGAAATATGGAAGCTCTCACCAAGTAGGTTGATTATACAATTTCTTATGTAGGTTCATGTTGCAGAGGGTCTCTACAACTTGTGGCCAGATGTACAGCAGTAATATTGCTCATGATTTCTTTGATTCTTATGGCCATTGGAACACTCAAAACCTAAAATATAATAAGAATATATGAGTTTTATAAAATGTATAAGTGGTTAATAAATGTGAAAAGCCTTTTAGGTATTGATACCTGCAAATTTTTTGGAAAAATAACTGGTCGATTTTTCCATTGTACAGTTCCAAATGCTTGAACAGGATAAGAAAGGACTGTTGACTGTGGAGGTGATTTGAGATATGCCATTGAAACTCTGAGCTTGAATTCAGACTGTATGCCAGCTGCATTCATCTGAAGGTAAATATAGAAATTTGCCCCTGTATGTCTAACTTTCAATAAAGTTGGTACCTAGGCATACAACTAGGAGTAATTTACATACTTATTATTATTTACATTCTTATATTTTAGATAAAGCTCAGAACTTGACAATATTGTCACAATAACTTTAGTTTTGAAACATCTGACGGCACATACTTACATCATTCAACCAAAACTTTCCATGCTGACTCTGCAGTATTCCAATGGTTCTACATTTGATTTCTTCTTTAGATATTTCACATTCTTTAACTAAGTCCTTGACATTTGCATAAGTGTAGAAATCTGTCTAAAAGTAATAATATAAGATTTAAAAATGGTAACAAGACACTAAAGGTGATGAGATTTATCACTCGAATCAATGTTCACTCAAGCAAGTGCTTCCGTGAATGCTTCGTTTTTCATTCCATGTTCACATGGCTTAGCCAAAATGCCTTATAATAGAAATTAAAATTCCCTTGTTTTATTCTATGAACATGGCGTCAAACGATGTTGTGAGCTAAACCGGCTTACTCCCAACGACCACCACCAAAATAGCCACCAGTGGTTGTCGTTAGAACAATACTTTAATTTCTATCCAAACTGCCACCCACTGTTGAAAACTAGTCAAACCCATTTAACTGTAACAGGGAAAAAACAATTTTTGATAAATTTGTTTCAACTTAGTCTTAAGTGGCTCATTCCTCATTTTTGTTTCATTTTTTGGTCAGACATTTCTTATTGAGTAAAACGTGCCGAATGAAAGGCGAAAATGAACGAAAAATTAGGCGTCATGACCTTAAGCTAACCGCTTTTGCTGTCACTTTTTTTTCTCTTTCGTTTGAAAAGAAAAGTTAAGGACAGCCGCACTAAATTAATTAGTGCATGAATAAAAACTTACATGACGAGTTTCTATACAGAATGGAATATTGCGGTATTCTTCATGTCTATTTACAGCCATTTTTTTAAATTACTTATAATACAAAAATCACAGTAAGTAAGGTCAAACAAGAAACAACTCAACTGAAACTGAAGTGAAATATCTCAACTCAAAGACAATGTCTCAACTGGGGGGCTATTCCTGGGACCCATTCGGAGATTTGACATTCTCATCTCACCATTTTGCGTCCTTGTTGCTCTAGTTTAACATGTCATAGGTGTGAGAGTGACCAAGATAAAACCTCATCTCATCTCACGCGCAGGAATAGCCCCCCTGCGCGTGAGATGACATGAGATTTTATCTTGGTCACTCTCACACCTATGACGTTTCAAACGAGAGCAACAAGGACGAAAAAAGTGAGATGAAAATCTCAAATCTCCGAATAGGGCCCCTGGGGGGCTATTCATGCGCGTGAGATGAGATTTTATCTTGATCACTCTCACACCTATGACTATTCAAACAAGAGCAACAAGGACGGAAAAAGGTGAGATGAAAATCTCGAATCTGTGAATAGGGCCACTGTTTTCTCATTTACTGATAAAATTTTAACTGGGGGGCTATTCCTATGCGTGAGATGAGATCAGATTTAATCTTGGTCACTCTCACATCTATGACGTTTCAAACGAGAGCAACAAGGATGAAAAAAATTGAGATGAAAATCTCAAATCTCCGAATAGGGCCCCCTGACGCAAGCGTCCAAACCACAGACAACCAGACGAATCTATGTGGCAAACATACGGATTACAAGGCGATATGGCAATGTTGGCTATATCCTGCCCTACGGGGCTAAAAAAGAACCAATTCAGCGCTGCCAGTATGTTACTTTTGTAACATCATACGTTACTTTTGACCCTTTTAAGTTACTTCCATGTTACACGACTCAATATGTTACTTCTATATAAGTTCTTAAGTTTATGTAGGTCTTGACAAAAATATTGAAATGTTTTTCAGCAACTAATAAAATGCGAAATAGTCATGTCTGTTCAGTTCATCCTTATTATTTTATATTGTTTTGTGTTTTTATAACTTTTATTAGTTTCGTTTTCCACATAAAATAAGCTGTTATTAAGGGTTCTGCGACGCTCTGAATTTTCCATACAAACGCGCTTATCAAATTTGCCAGATTATGACGAAATTTGGCATGTATATTAAATGAACAATATCTCCGCCCATAAGTTCTTGTTTTTTTTTAAACATCTTCTAGAGAAAATAGAGATATTTAAAATATCCGCATTTGTAAGATTTCCATTTTGACTGATTTATGTCATAGATAGACAAAGCAAATCAAAAATCTCCATTCATAGGGAGGTTGCCTACATCATTAGCTTTGAAATTAATCCATAATACAAGATGTATTTTTAGTAATTTAAGAATGATTAGAGAAGTGCAAGTCACAAAAAAATATTACAATTGCACTGTCACTCAGTAGATAACTTGAGAGGCTCGTCAGTATCATTACTTCCTCTCTTCGATCGTCGTCTTCTTTTAAACGAAATGGCAATAGAAAACTTTTAGCCAATGCGAAGTTAGTCTAAAGTGATCACCAGACCCGTAACTCGCATCGTTTTGCAAACCACAAGTGGTTATCTGCCAGATCCATTAATGTTACTTCTCGTAAAAATGTTACATTTGGAAGTGTCTCGTGTTATATTTGACTATCAGCCACTGGCAACCACTGCAATATCCTTCATGTCATCATGTCATGCCTTGGTTTCATTAATAGTCAAGTCGAGGACGGATATCACGGAAATAACTACCACTAACCTTGAGCTAATAAACATAAATTAGCAAACTGAAACATAGTCTCACCTCAGATTTTATATCAACAAGAAAATGCCTTATGACATAGTTGAACTTCGGCCTGACAGGCGTCTTCTAGATCCTAATTTCGAGGGTTACAAATTGAACTTGCAGGCGCTACCGCATTACTCTTTAGATCTCGCTGATGCTGTGGATAAAGTATATCCTGACGACATACAGTACTCGTTCGTGCACGCAAAACTGTTCGCCCTCCACAATCACCTGGTGCTGGACCACTGGGGCTACTCCTTCAACTATTATTACATCGACAACAAACAAAAAGTGCGACACGTCACTTTCGAAAGCACAAACTGCACCTTCCAAAACAATGTCGTTTATGATGTTCCCGCTAACGTTGAGAGGCAATCTGGTCATTTTAACCTGTGCCTGTCTTTACCCTCCAGTAATCTAGCTTTGGTAAGTGACGGCACTGGGTATTTGCACTTGGTGGATACTGGCCCAAGACATAGGCCTGCAGAAGAAAACCAAATGTGGCATACTGTTAGCTCCAGTCTCATACTCGGGGAAGGCAACTTCTTTATTATTGTCGATTCAAGAATTCAAGAAGCAGATAACACTGAGATATTGCATTGTCTTCTGCAATCTGTTGACCAAAAGGACAAGCATTTCAACTCAGTATTGACCTGGGTCACATTCAAGTATGATGGTACAACTTGGAATCAAATGAGCTTCAGACAGCTTCAAGGTAAAGGCATAGTGCACTATGCCGCTATAGAGACCAGCTGCAATGCACTGTATATTGCATCAGACTACACTTTTAAGTTCACATCTGACTCAGAAAAAGAGATCAAAAGGGCAGAAAAAGAAGGACCAAGAAAAATAATCTACACCTGGCTCCAAACTACAGAGGATATCTCAATAACACTTAAATTGGAGTCAAACTACAATAAAAAGCACCTGAAAATAAGTGTCACCCCTCATACTATCATAGTAAGTTATGCAGGCAAAAACTTTGTTGATGGAAAACTAACTAACAAAGTGGATAGTGAACTGACAACATGGAACATAGAAAACGATGGACAAGTTAACATCTTGGTAACAAAATCAGAAAGCATGTTGTGGGATGAGCTGATAGAAGGAGGTGATAAGAGTGGAGAGCAGATCCTAGATGCTAGTTTGGTAGAAGAGACTCATAGAAAACTGGCACACCTTTGTTCTACCACTGAAGTTACACCAGAACAGTCTGTGCCCGGACTATCTACACAAGAGCTAGAAGAATGTGATGCTGCATCAGAAGAAGACACTGTCTTAGGTAAGATTTTTCATATAATTAATTAATCCTAGTCTGCATTCTTAAATATATCACAAGGACTCAATAGCAATCTATTGTTTCAGTGCGGATTGATGCAACTGACCACCAAGTCTCACACCGGACCCCCCTCAGTGTGAACCAGTACTTATTTAGTATCAAAATGGAAACACGGGAGGTGCCTGCCCTGGCTATTCGACATCATGTGGATGCTTGTATCTGGCAGCCATACGCGCAGCTCATAAACTCAGATACTTGGCCAATTAAACACCAAGGAACACTCACAGCTTTTGGATATGTACAGTCTTCGAAACAAAACAGGAAATTTGTTACTTGCCCTCCAAACTTCTCGTACAGCGTGGTCTGTGAGGCAACTAAACACATATTTATCTATCAGACCTCCAGACACAGTGAGCTGAGCAAGCGGAACAAAGGAAACACTAAGAGCATAGTAAAAACAGGCCAACAACATGTCTTTAACATTGATAAGTTTGGAGAAGTGCTAGGAATCAATGCAACAAATGAATTCTTGTTTTTGTTAACTGACAACAAAATGGTTGCAGTACAGGTGTTGTAAAAAGATGTTGATTACATTATAATATTTAACATTTTATTACTGATAAACTAACTTAAAATTAAATGTCAGTACTATCATACTAGTCCATGCTGTTTCTCTGCCAGGTGCCTAATACAGTAGGCACATAATATGACAACAACTATTTAGTAAGTATACAAAATAATCATTATTTTCCATCTTTTTCACTATCACTGTATTCTAAACTTTCTTCAGAGGAGTATCCAGTAGTAAACAAGAGATTCTTGGGTCTCTTCTTCCTTTCTTCTTTTATCTCTTTCTCTATCTCCATTTTCTTCTGTTCAGCTATTTTCTCAGTAAGCAGTTGCCTCTGTCTTTTCCTGGGGTTACCTTGTCTTGAGGCTTGATTGTTGTCTGTGCTACAATTTCCTATGTTCCCACTTGTTTGAGGTTGAGCTTGGTCCTTTCTTTCTGAATAGTTATCTTTTTTGTCAAATTCATCCTCTGTAATACAGATAAAAAGATATTATGCAAAATTGTATGATTCAAATATTTATCATGAATGGTAAAATCAATTCTTCGTTACCTGGAGAAATAATTTCAAAGTTGTAAGCATGATCTTTAAGCACTACAAATATTATAGGGAACTCGACTATGCACTTCCCGGAGAGGTTTTCTGCAAGTGACTCTGAAGTATCCAGCTCAAAGAACTTCTTAGATGAACCTTTTACTTTCTCAGCTGTAAATAAAAAATAATCATTAATATTTTGTTTTGAAACTATATGTATGTTAACATTATATTTTACTATCCTGTAATAATAACCTAATATTAAAAATAGGTTAAGTAACCTTTCATAATTTTACAATTTAATTGTAAAAAAAATGTAAAAATAAGTAGAAAAAAACATTTTACCTTTTAATAAAACTTTAATATTACTAAAGCCAGCAGATCTATAGAATGCCAATGCTTTTGAACCTTCAAAAGCTTCTGCCTCTGGATTCAAATATTTGTCTAATAATGCTGATAACTTGATATGTTCTTGGCACTTTTCATCAACAAATTTTAGGGGTTTTTCATCTACATTAGGCAATATCCACTCGATGCGCCAGTAGATAGTGCTAGACTTATAGTGGTAGCGAGTTGTATTGATGGAATGTCTTGTGAAGTTCTGAGAGAGGTATTGTAGGACAATCCCTCTCTGTCTTGCTGCCATTTTTAATTTGAATAAATGCTGTAACAAAAAGGTGACAAATCTAGTAAATTTACCCTCTTTTTCATTCTCTAGGTATATCTATACTGAGTGATCACCTACAACAGGCAAGTCCTTGTCTATTCTAGTAAACTTCTTCTTCTCGTCCCGTTTCAGCGCGTAAACGAACCGTGCACATTCCTCTAGCATTCTATAGTCGCTCAATAGATCTGTGTCAGTAAAATCTTTGACTCTGATGAATTTAGTGCGGTCTCGGGTACCATTGCATTCGAGCTCTTTTTTATGAATCTGGATGCAGACCACGCAGCATGTTTTCACTTCGCATTTGGGACAAGTGTATTTAGCTTTATTTGCACCACATACTTCGCAGTGGCCGAGCCTGGAACATTTATTTCATTAAAAAATTGTTCTATGACAATTCTGTGCAGTAAATGCAACGGTTCTTGTTTTAGTGTTCTAAATAAAAACTAACCTATCAACTATAGTACGCTCGCTATCACTTTCTATTTCAATATCAGACGATGAGGACATTTTATTTCTTTGAATGATTTTTTTTCGTGAAATTGTAAACAAACTTTTAGGTTAGGAGTCTCGCCTATGGACACACGTGTCTATATTTACTCTTTGCTCCTACCATCAACCTTGAACTCGGAAACTGGCACAATACACAATTATGTGATGGCCAAAGAAAAAAAAAATAACGTCATTTGCATCTTGTTTGTCAATGTCAATATATTGTCAATAACAGCTGATTTTCTGCATGGTCCAATTCCATCAGACTCCGATTTTCAACCACATTGAATGCGCAGGCAGATTTTCTTAAGTTCTATATATTCTAAATACACAAGCAAGAGAAGACCATTAAAGAGCAAAGCAAAACTGATACGGCGAATGGATCAATAATATGTAAAATATAAAAAACAATTCTTGAAATTGTAAGCGCTATGGCAACGCCTGAACTTCAAGGCGAAGACTGGGACGTAGCCTGTTCGGACGATGAGCTCTCTAAAACCGGTATTTACATCGGTAAGAACTGGATGCCGGACCCTGCGGAACTTGAGGATCTTTACAAACACATAGACAGAAGCGGCACTATATCTCTGGAATGGAAGTGCCCGGGGCGACGTGCGCCGTCGCCCGTTCCCATCAATAAAGAAAACCAACCCGAGATTCCAGTTTCTCCAGTCAGGGAAGAGAAATCAGATTTCGATTTTATGGACGAAGTGAGTTCTTTGCGATTGCGCGTTCGTAGAGAAGGTGAGGACACGCTCCGTGGGTCGGCAAAGAAAAAGACTACGTCGTTTGACGGCATTTTGTCAAATATGATTCGGCACAAGCGAATAGAGCAGATGGAAAAGCAAGCAAATACTTCACCTTCAACACCATCTAAAACCTCCTGACATAACTCTCTAACTACTATTGTCTGCTGGAGCTCTGTTCCTTAGTGAAGTAAACAAGACATTCAGGATCTTTGATCTTATATGTGTGTATTGTGTACCTATTAAAAATAGATTATTAAGATTGCAAGCTTTAGATTAATTTCATGATGAAATGGACTAAAGCATATTGAGCTTGAAGGATTGTATTCTAATGTAATTTAATAAACTACTTAAGCAATTATAAGCATAACATTTTATTTTCAACCTACATAAGTACTCTTAAAATATAGGTAAATCTAATAATTTTATTAACACTATAATGACAAGACCGCAGATTCTGGTCTAAGCAATGTTTCATCATCCTCCATGATTTGTTGGCACCGGTTGATGTTGTTCACTATATGCTCTAACTGCCAATGTTTTCTCAGCAGTGCCAGATCCACGCTAAACTTGCCTTGTCTAATGCAATGGACGGCTGTGCAGTGAGCCGTACTCTTTAACTGGATGCCCAAATCGTGGACTATGGTCCACAAATATTTGTCATATTCATTCACTGCTTGTATTTCTGAAAAGGTGTAATGTAATGTTTGTTAATGAAATAATGGTGTTAATTCCACAGCCCCATACATTTTGTATGGAGTGTGGATGGTCAAGTGAGTGTGATGGTTAGGGTCAACCTAGGTGCATGTATCTTGACCAAATTGAAGACATCTTAAAGAAAGGCCAGGTCAAGAGTATCCATGACCGACGAGTGTGTATGAAATGGAAGAAGCAAAAGATGTATGCCAGGATCGTAGCAACTGGAGAGAAGTGGTATCTGCCTACCCCTATGGGAAAGAGGTGTGATTATATTCATGTATGTTCTATGGCCCCTACTAAACATAACCAACCTGAGAGGAATAAAATTGGCTGCATCATTTTTATTTTAATACTAGCTGCACCCTGCGGTTAAAAAGTATCCTATGTTACATCTAGTACCTCCCAGAATATTGGTACAAAGTTTCATGACAATTTGTCAAGTAGTTTTTGTGTGAAAGCGTTACAAACATCCACACCTTCACATTTATAATATTACTAGTAAGGATATGACAACAGGACAGATTCTTCATGGACAAAATTAAATTCAATAATAATTTGAATAATAAAGGACAGTAATAATAAACACTTTTAGTTTAGAAAATTTACAAATATTTTTTTTCTGAGCTAACAGTTAATGCTTACCTAATTCAAAGTGTGGGGGTTTGAAGTACACACACTTAATACCATATATGACAGGCAACTTGTTGTTAGCAGGCCGAATGAGCCCTTGAGATGCTAGCTCATACATGGTTTGTGACTCCATGTGTACACCTGACAATCTGTAACATAGTGGCATGTCAATATCTGCCTTAATTGGTCAGGTTATGAGCACCCATATTTAAATACAAAGTAAACTTTAAGATTTATGATGGTAATTGTTTCTATTTTTAGCTAATAAAAACAAGTTTGTAAGTTTTATGGGCGGGGTAGCCAACACATGTTTGAGTTTATGAACTATCCAAAAGTCTCTGCTGTGGCTTAGAAGTGAAATGGATTTAAATTTTCAGTAGTTTTTAAACACCACTGCTTGTATGAAAATTCCCAACTAATGTTAAACTTTAATTATATGATGCTTTTAACTCACTGGTACATCGTTTTCTGATGAGCAGCCTGCATATGTGCCACTGCAGCATCTATTTTCTCTCTTGTTACATTGTTATAGGTGGATCTTTCTACAGTCTTGCCATTCCAGAAATATGTATCAGTTGCTTTGCCCAGTTCTCCATGAATTTTGTAGGCTCGAGTTAATCGCGATGTGTTTATTCTATATGTCAGTTTTGTGCCATCATTGATACCTAACACTGAAAATTATGCAAAGCATGTAATATTAGTAATACTTAAGGATTGGACTATAAAATATGAATTATGTTTGTTTGGGTTACTTACACAGTACTCCACTACTAAATAGCCCCAGATTTGTAGCCCAGCTACAACGGAAGTCTTGCTTGGTATACCGCAGGCCGCAAACCAATGGATCATCTGCATAGTTAGGAAGAACCTTCACGGACATAGGCCCGGTAGTTGCACCTTCAATCACGACTCGCTGTTCTTGTAGACGATCGGGCAGAGCGTTTAAGTCTGTAGCAATAAAAAAATTGGAGTATAGCAGAATCTTACTATTATGTGCTATATAAAACTAACTGGCAGCCCTGGCAGGTAAGTTTTTAAGTAGGTACCTACGATGAAAGTTGAACTAACCTCTACAGAGATTTGTAATTATAGTATGTTGGACCTGCCGTACAGGCACACAGGGTGGCTTGTAAACACACAAAACACCATTGAGAGCCCGGAAAGCAGAAGCAGCATTACGAAATTTCACCATGATGAGTACATTTCCCGGAAAAAATACACACTAATCAGAGTTCAACTGGTTCAACTCATGAAGATTCAAAATAAACAAAATGAAATGACAATAACATTTGCATTTTCGGACACTGACAATAGAGTTTAGCATTTCCTTCTGACAGTAAAAAAGGGTCCATTGATTGAGGTTTGTTGTCTGTGGCAACTTTTGCATTATCTATGGTATGTGAACTCTGGAGGGCTATTCCTACGCGTGAGATGAGATGAGGTTTTATCTTGATCACTCTCACACCTATGATATTTCAAACGAGAGCAACAAGGACGAAAAAAGGTGAGATGAAAATCTCAATTCTTCGAATAGGCCCCCCGAATAGCCTTCTTTCAGTATTCCCGGTACGGGGAATTTTTGCCCAATTTTAAGATATTAAATAAAAAAGGGTAAATATTTTACACTCTTTGTTTTGGCTAAGGTTGCAGGTAATCCGTGAAACAAAATAAAATGCAATTATGGAATTTGCATCCATATTTTCAATCACTCGAAAACGTTTCCGATCGGAATACAAAAATTTGATTAAATTTTATAAATTGAAAAAAAAAAATAGCAATACTGTTTAAAAATCAAATAACTAAGAACTTACATGTAATATATTATTATTATTCGTTGTGGAATAGCAACAAAAGTGTTTAACACTTCAATTCAGCTCTAAATTTATCAACTAATGGCTCTGTGTGCTCTATAATATATCTCGCGGCCGACGACTGTCCTCCTCTACAAGTCGTATTCCTCTACTCGTCGTCTACTAAGATTCGTCAAATTTCGTGAACAGGGGGGCTATTCCTGCGCGTGAGATGAGATGAGATTTTATCTTGGTCACTCTCACACCTATGACGTTTCAAACGAGAGCAACAAGGACGAAAAAAACTGAGATGAAAATCTTAAATATCCGAATAGGGCCACTGGTGAATTATACATTTTTGGAAATTTGATTTAAAAAAAAAAACTATTTTGAAAATTTCCAAAATCTGATTCGACAAAAAAATTCATTTAACTAATTATTGAGTCTACTCACAAAATTTCAAGGGAATCTTCAAGGGACGCTTCGCTTATTAACGCTCGCTCGGTAGAAAATCTTTCACGAGAAATTCGGGTAACTTATGTGTTTTTGTCAGTGTTCGTTGCGGACTTTTCTTGCTTGCATGCGGCAGCACTGTAGTAGTGTCGCTCGCTCACCGCTGTCGTGTCGTGCTCGTGTCGGTCTTTTGTACGGTCAAAACGTCAATCAAACAAGCAATGGCCGAGTATTGATAGGATAATTCGGTCGTTTCTGAGGTCTTCCTCCTCGAATTTAGTTCCAACGGGAATCATTAAACTTTGGTGGCAAAAAGTTACCATAGTGGCAGTTAGTTGTTGTCATCTGAAAAGTGTGAATAAAGGATTTTTGTGCGAGTGTGCAAGAATCAAAGTACTCCTCTGCCTGCAAGTTAGGTCGGTGTATAAAACGTGAAATTTGAGATACGGTGAGTTAACGAGTGTTTCTATGTTTTAGTTTTGGGCAGTCGTGTTTCACTGTTTGATGAAGAGAGAATATTGCCTAATTATGTTTAGAGACGAAACAGTGCAAATAGAGCAAGGGGAATGTTATGGTGCCCTAGCCAGCTAGTCCATCCAATTTGTCAATTATTGTATGATTTGGGCCTGTTTACTGTTATTAGGCTTAACACTTGGATAATTAATTATTATTATTGGCGGAATGAGGTGATTTTAGGGAGGCTCAACTTTCAATTTGAATTCTTATAGAATCTAGTGTAAATGAACAGTAGGTAGGTAAGAACAGGTTACAGTAGATAAAAAACTTCTGATTTGAAGCCTCATTTTATCTCCTAAACATGCTAACATAGCCATGGTGAAGATGCAGTCTTCAAACCAATTTAGACTTTGTTATGGCCACATAGGTTTAGGTGCATTGAAATGTAATTATAGCGCAAACTCTCATTTAAAAATGTATAGGTTACATTAATTTGGAAATTGTAGTGATAGCATACTTCCTGACATCTATCATAGCAAGTAAAACTGCCTTGTAAAACTAGTACTTAAATAAAACAAAATCCAGAAAGTCATACATAAAGTAATGTTTATTTCAAGTGCACTTCAAATTGCTAAACTTCTCCGACATGCATATGATAAGTCTGACGTCACGAGACATCCTCTCTTATCTCGGCGACAATGCCAAATCAAACAGCTCCAGATAAAACTGTTTACTTATATATCAGTGTATTGTTATAGTGACAACACAATGAATGAGATATATTGCACAAGATGTTACTTAGATCATGAACATACCCACAATGGGGCAAGGTGGGGCATTTGTCTCACCCTGGTTGCTCACTCGCAACTTAAAATGTAGGTTTTTCAAGCAAAAAAAGTAGGCAGACCTCTGCTCTAACCCTGAAACAATTCTTTACCTTTGGCCCAACAGTAACAAAAGTAGGTGGGTTAAGGAAATTGGTAAACCTATGACTTAGATGACTATAAATCAAACATTGAAAATGTAATAAACCTTAGTGTTAGTTGCTTTTATTTACTGTGAAGGAGACATTGTCTTATTAGATTGTTCATCTGGTGTATGAGTTTTACTAACCATCACAATTATAGTTCACACATCATCAGATCAACAATCAGCACCATCCTCCGCACTACCCATTTAAACTGTACTTACCCTCTACTACTACTCACTCAAATAGACATTAGAAATACTCCAATAACCACCTTTAACTTCTTACCATCCAAAATTGGTCAATCCAGTAGGAGGTCACTTGGAATCGGACAATACAATTGAAAATGTATAACAAATAATTATTAGTTAAGAAAACCCAAAGAACTGCATCTAAAATACTGTAATGTTGTTGAAACCAGTTTAAAGCCACATATATAATTTGGTCTCATATTTTCCTCACCTTTCAAAATCCGTCAAGCTGTTTAGATAGTAGGAGGTTACATAGAAAGATACATTACCACTGAGACAACTCTTGCAGATATTACTCTAGAAGCATCAAGTGTAATTGCACACTAATGAGTTTAACAAACCCACAGATATTTTATTAGTTTGTAATGTCCATATTATTATGTTGAGTCGGCCCAAAGGGAAAAAACCGTTTCGGTCACTGAGCAACCTTTTAAGTTAATGTACCTACTTACTTGCTATATTTGATTTTTATTAAACTTACTTAATTGTGATTGAGGTTTTACAGAAAATATAGTGTTCGCCTTCTGTCATATCTAGAAATACCTACTTCATTAAGTAAGTATTTGGTTGTTTGTTGTTTGATTGATAGATACCTAAGTAGTATGATGCACACAATTTTTTTAAGACCCCGAGACCCTACGTTCGTATCGAAGATACTGAATACTGATCATTTCGAGTAGTAATTCGTTCTTTTAACGTTTGAATGACCTTGCCTCGTCCATCCTCGTCTTCCATCTCGGCGGAACCCCAGTTTTTGCTCACGGCGACTTTTTTGGCTAACACTTTTTATAGACACAAAATTGCCTAGCTAAATAAAAGCCAGCAATTTTCCCTCAATCCTTCATAATAAGATTTAATAATTTATTTATAATAAGATTAGATCATTTGGCAAGTCAAAGTCGATGAGACATTTGATACGCCATTGAGGCTCTTTTGAAACTCTCTTACCTTCACAAATTGAGTTAAGTACGGCTTACGGCTGCCTTTTAATGAAATTGTTAAAGTGTACAAGGTCGCTGAGACACTTGGCCGCCTGCAGTCTCATTACAACTTCCTCGTAACTCGGAGGTCGCGTAAAGTATTCAAAAGTTCCTAGTTGAATCAGTGTCCACTCTCGACGCGTGCCTAACGAGCATTCGTCGACGTGTGTACCGTTATACTTGTACCGCTCGTGGATGCGATCCGTCTGTTCGACTGTCCTCTGTCACCGGGCCGGCAGCGGTTTGTCTCGACGAACCGCCCTAGATAGATACTTATAAATTAAATCTTTGATGGCTATAATACGCAAATGAACAGGAGCCACCACCTCTCGAGGAGTCTTACCAGTTGAGATTTATGTTCTGGTCATTGTCTCTCTCGTTTGAAAAGTCATAAGAGTGAGAGCGACTAAGAAACGTCTCACGCGACAAGAATAGGGGGCCAGATTGTTTCTACCTATGCTGCTTTGCTTCTGCGAGCATTGCATGCGGCGGATACGATATCGAACAGCCAAGTATTTTTTATTTATGTAAGTATAGAGCAACCCAGTATATTTTGGAGAAAACCGGTTTGGATTGCTTTTTTGAACCTAAAATAGAGTCATTGTATTGAATACTTGAGCGTTATTATCACGAAATTAAAACAGACGTGTCGCGTTCGCCCACAAAACTGTCTTCAAAGAGATTATTTTGTAAAACTTTGTTCGTTAATAGTCTACCTAGAGTTATACCTAGCTAGAGTCTTGCGAAACAGCGCGGGTAGCGGCAGATATTGTTGGAATTTGTGACAAAGTTTCATGAACCTTGCTTTTTGAAATTTAATAGGTAACTTGCTTTTTAATTAAAACTTCCAAACAAATTAAAGAGATGCCTACTCTACCTACTGGTTTGTTCTGTTACAAAATACTCTACTTTTACTAACCAATAGCTGATTCACAATCGCTAAAACGTCTAGTTATAGCGAGTTAAATAGGTCCAAACATTTCTTACAGGTAAATTACCTACCTACTAAGATTTGTTCCATACGTTTCTTCCTCGATCACTAATATTTCCTGTAGCCTTCGATTTCCAACCGTATGCTAACGTATGGCTACGCAATCGGACTTCCCCCTAGGTACCTACCTACTTCCACAGTTGCGTTGCTTATCCAGGTAAGCAGTAGCTAGGCTTTAGTCACGACATCATTGCTGACGTCACGCGAGCCTGCGCCGGCGCACCGCGTGAGACCGCACTGAGATCTCTAGTCTCGACTGTGAAGCGCAGCCGCGCATGACCGCCTCCTTCGGATCATCTGGTCGTGACGGAACGGTGACCTCATACTTTGAGGCACGCGGCGAACTTTACATACCTATCTATAATCGTGCTAAATACCACGAACAAATAAAAGCACTAAGTAAAATGACCAACACATTGTTAACTAACCCACCGAGCGTGTATAATGTTCTGACAATATTGGAAGAAGCACCAAGCAAAATTTAACAGCGTAAAATTGGCGCCTTTACGCTCAGCCCGTGCAAGCCCTTTATCTCATCTCGCCCCAGTAAAAAACGAACTCGTTATCGGCGAACTTGACTTATAACCAGCTGCCTTTTTGTCGCCCTTTTTTTGCCTTTCGAAAATATTATGCAAAGAATAATACACGCGAGCAGGGCCAGCCGTGGGCGACGCAGCCACGCTCGCCACGGAACAATACGCTAGCACTTATCGCTACACGTAAATATCCCGCCGATGCGATAGCGCAAATAGAGAACCATGAAATTGATAGAAAAAAAATGGTTTGCGTCGTTTTGCGAGTACTACTACGTACGGAATAAACACAGGATTCTCTTTTATCTTCGAGTGATAGTAATATTCAAGATAACGTCGCCCTCTACCCGTTGCACTTGCGATGATCCTGACCGATGGAATGAGAAGGACATTAGTTTTGCTCGCACATATTTATCACTAAAAGTACACATCACCAATCACCAATGAGAGCCTTTTGAAATGACTATTTATATGTACCTACTTGCATATCAAATTTATTTAAATTAAATAACTTTATTTGATTGGGTACCTGCCAAAGATACATTTATGAACGTCAAAGTTTTAAAAATGACTCTACTGTTTTCTTTACTGGCTCTTCGGAAAAAGAGCTAGTAGTAAATAATAATATAATAATAATAATTCTTTATTTCAAGTTACAAGACTCATATACAGGTACACAACACACAAAATTAAAAATTAAATTAAATAAGTACTTACTAGTCCCTTAAACAATGTTGTAGATTGCACGCTAGGCACACAGGTGTTGAACATGCAATCGACAACATTGGTTTATATAGGGACAGTCCAGTCTGTCCGCGAGCGTAGCCAGCATGCTGTTGGAGCTCCCTCTCACCCGCCGTAGTAGCGAAGTGCCTCTTTTACGCATCGTTGCATAAAAGCAGTCAACACGAGCTTCAGCAAACATTGTTGAGGCACTGCAATACCGGGGGAGACCCAACATCATTCTGAACGCGTTATTGAACTGGACACGAAGGGCGCTGTACGATTTTTGCGTGTAGTCAGACCACAGGCTGCAGGTATAAAATGAGGTACAGTAAGCTCTAAACAACGTTATTTTAACCTCTGTCGAGCACCGTGCAAACCTGCGGATCACCATATTCGCTCTAACCGCCAGCGCCCTCCGCTCTCGCTCAACATCCGCATCATCTTTTAGGGTAGGCGTCAATAGATGGCCTAGATATTTAAACACATCTACCCTTTGTAAAGACGAGCCATTTAATTTTACAGGGGGCATTACAGTAACTTTTCTTTGCCCTCCCTGAAAGACCATGCACTGACTTTTTTTTACATTATAAATAAGGCCATGATCCGCTGCATAGCTCTCACACGTACTCATCAGCTGTCTGAGTCCGCAGATCGAGGCGCTCAGGAGAACCATATCGTCCGCGTAGCTGATGTTATTGTAACAGACGCCATCTATATGACAACCGATATGTTGTCCACTGAGCGCCTCAATTAGTCCATTTATGTACAAGTTGAAAATGGAGGGCGAGCTGAGTCCGCCCTGCCTCACCCCGCATTCCAGCCTGTACGAATCCGACAGCGTGCCCGCCCACCTCACATTATTCACCTGATTCCTGTACCAAAACTTAAATATGTTAATAAGTTCATCCGGTATATAGGAGGCCTTCATTTTTGACCACAAAATGTCATATGATACTAAGTCAAAGGCCCTGGAGAGGTCGAGGAAGCAAGCATACACAGGCGTGTTTCTTTTAGTGTAGTATTTGACAGCACTTTTTACACACAATATGGCCGTTTCCGTAGACAATCCTGGCCTAAAACCGAACTGATTATCATGTATCTCAAGGTGTCTATTCAATTGTGCATTCAAAATGCTGTCAAACACTTTGGCAATTATCGTTGCCAGAGAAATAGGTCTATAATTCGCTAGATCCGATAAATCTCCCGCTTTGTTTTTGACAACAGGCACTACAATGGTCCTCATCATATTAGTAGGTAGATATGAGTGTGACATGCAAAGGTTATATAACAAAGCCAAAACTCTGCACATATGCGGCCCAGCATGTCGTAGGTGTTCCACGCTTAACCCGTCATGACCCGGGGACTTGCCTTTAGAAATGGAATTAATAGCATCCAATACGTCCCGAGCTGTGACTCTGGTACCAACGTTTTCCCCACTCATACCACCTATCTCCTGTGATACCGATGGGCCCAGTGGTGACCTAACAACAAAGCTATTTTTAAATTTATCTGCAATACATTTTAAATCATTAGTACCGTTGACGCTCAACGGAAGTCCAGGCCGAGTCTTCAAACGATTAGTGTTTTTCCAAAAATCTCTAAAATCTTTATTGTTATGGTTTGTGGCAAGCTTATCCATAATAAGTTGATCTTGGTGACTCTGACACCATTTTAAACGAGATTTAAAAAGTTTTCTACTTTCACACATATGTTTATAGATAATGCCCGACGTAGGACTCCCACACAGTAACCATTCCTGAAAACTCGCCCTGGCCTTCCTGTGACTGTCACTCACATATTTATTCCAGCCTACAATACGCTTAGGTCGTACTTTAGCCTGTTTAAGCTCGCCTCCCCCACCTTCCAAAGCTGCCTGAGATAACGCAAGCACGATGTCAGAGTACAGTGTATCGATAAGTAAGCCATGAGCAGGGTCATTACAATGTCGATCACAACATTTCTCGAATTTACTAGGAAAATCAATAAGTCTGAGACGCTTATGACATTCAGTTTGGTATTTTGTAACTTGGTCATTAGTTTTTTCCCCCCATTTAATCCTATTAATAACTATACTCTGATCGCATATCACAGGCGTTAATTTTTTTAAATTACACTCACATATAATAGGAAAGTGATCAGAGCACATTACGTCATACTTAACAAATACATTACGCACAGAAACAGCGGCGGATTGTGAAACAACACAATGGTCCAGCCAGCGCTTGGACCCAGAGACTAAATCTATATAAGTAAATGTGTCAGAGGTCACTCCTAACTTACTTAAATCAATAGGTATCCAATCGAAATCATTACATAAAACATTTAATTCATTGAAAAATAATTCTCCGGGATGAGCATTAAAATCTCCTAATATAAAAATAGGTTCGTTCGCATAATCATTAGAAATAGCACTTATCATACCCATACAGTCCGTAAATGTAGTCAAGTTTTGTGATTTATTTGTCGGCATGTAAACAGACACAACAATAAATGGAGCAGTTGACTGAACACGGATAGCACTTACGCGCGGATTGTCGCATTCGATCACTGTAACACTAGGAAACACACTAACATTCCACATAAGAGCGGTTCCTCCGTGCGGCCTCCCGACCAGTAACGCCGTTGAGTCGATACTGGATGTTCCCTTGCACCTAAATCTGCTATCAATGCTATTTAGATACTCCAGCTCTTCCTGAAACAACCAGGTCTCTTGTAGTGCTATTATAACGCACTCGTCACATAACCGTCGAATGTCGCTCACGGCGCTCTTCACGTTCTTACAGTTGTAACTGGCAAACAACAGTAAAGATTCGAGTCAAATTAAAATGTCTTTACTCAATTGAGTGTCGAAGGTACACTTATGAACGTCAAAGTTATAAAAATTACTCCACCACCTTCTTTACTGGCTCTTCGGAAAACGAGCCAGTAAATATCCAAGTCAAGTCAAAATATCTGTATTCAAATAGGTATCGAAGATACACTGAACGTCAACGTTATAAAATGTCTCTACCCGCCTTGTCCGGAGAAAGAGCCACTACTCAGAAGAACAGGCAAAAAACTGCGGGCATATTTTATTTATTTAAAGTAATGTAAAAGGTCAGCGTGGCATTCTAGCTCATAGTTAATTCCTGAAAAAAAAAGAAGTGGTTTATTTATCGACGCAAAGCGCGACCATGGGTACTTGCGCCTGCGCAACTTAATGCGGAGTCACGTGGAGTACTCAGGCTTACAGTTTAATGTGTTTTTGATTGGCACGTGATGTTGATTTACCACTTCCACAATGGATAGTTTTATTGTTTGTTGCCACCTAGATTCACGATATTACTTATAAATCAGCATACAGGAAATCAGCATAAAAGGAAACTCACTTTTCTATGATTTTTACTAATCGAATCGTAGTTATGGATTGAACATAACAGTACCTAGCTAAACTAGACAATATGCATCGAAAGTAACGTAATTAATAGAAAGAAAAAAGTACTTGAAAATTAAACTAGTAGCCTGGCCAGAGCTTATTTTTAGATTTAGATACATTACTGATGTCACCTACCGCAGTCTCTCGCTACGGACAAAGGAAATTGACCGATTAACTTTCAACAAAATTAACAACGTCAGAAACATGCTGTGAAAATCATTTCCGTCGGTGTGCGCGCCGTCACTTGTGGACGAGCTCTGCCTGTTGCCGCGTTGTTACTTTATTCGATTGTTCACCGGACACTTGGGCAAACCGTCTACAAAACACGCCATTGTCGTGCGAAACAAAATGCTGCTAAATACGTTCATTGAGCACTTGTTTTCAGCTATCAGTTACCAACGACACTCAAAGAACTGAGAATAATAAAATTAAACATGGTCATAGGATATTAATGCGTTGAGTTGAGCGAACACTTCCTGAGAGCAATTTTTTATTGAGAACCAAGCTATTATTTAGACTGATTGGCTCACCGAATTCCGCTTACTTACGCGCACCTAGTCTACCACGGTTTTTCTGTTTGATTACCTACGTGCCGAAGAGTTCCTTATTAGCTCCACTGGCAAACAATGTGGAAAGAGTTAAAGAATTGTCGGAAAGCATGTAAAACGAATGGACCTGCCCTTGCCAGTGTGATGGTGACAGACGCGGCGTCGCCGGTCAAAGTCACCGTGTATGCGTGCTAATTGTGGATAAACCTCCGTGACTGCTCATCGGCTCATCAACACATTGGGGTATTGCAGATGCCGCACGTAATTGCTGCTATTGTCATTTCGGCGGTCGCACGGGCCGCGAAAGGTCGCCGTGGCTTGCGTCACGATCGAACTGTCGAAAGACATATCATCAAACTTATGTTTACTATTTAGATACTAAAAATCACATTAATATTGTAAGTTGACGTATGCATTTATAACGGAAAATTAGCTTCAACTCGAAACTGTGTCGGTGACGCGTGTGACGTTGAGAATTTCGCGACGATATTTTCTTGTTTGATGAAAATTCATCGCATATTCCTGCGACAAAGACATTGTTATTGTTTGTGAACTTTTATATTATACGTAATAGGTAGGTATTGTCTGCAAAATCATGAACAAAGGCAATAATTCGGCAAATAAAATTATCCGATGCCAATCTTAATTGAAGCAATTTATGTGAAGTGCTTGTTTATTGAAAGAACAAGATGATTGAAACGATCTATAGGCCTTGGTTGCCAGTATTTTAAAACGATTTACAACTAGTTTTAATTTTTAGTTTCTTTAGTTAATTTTGTCGACAACTTAACTTGCATTGAACTTGTGCTCTGTCCAACTAATGAATGTGATATCATCCGCCTATTGGACGCGGCCAACCATTTATAGTGACCGCCTTGGTCGAGTTACGTCGACGCGACGTTGTATTAAAAGTTCTTGTTTGAAGTGCCATGAGCCGGAAAAGCTGCGTTTCGTCCTATTGATTCGTGTTGACAAGCGTGTAAATCGCGGGTGCCCTTGAGCTGAATGCGTCTCGCCCAGCGCACACTGCTCGCGGTAACTGCTAAGGTAACCCGAAACGCTACCGCTTGATTTATATCGTCTACGCCACCGCTTCCCTTGTTGACGGTCGCGTTTTGTATAGCTTTTGTATGTTATTTAGTTTTAGTGTAAGTCTGCCCATACTACAGGATAAATAATGGTGTATAATACAACTATACACCATATAATTATAATATAATTTATTTAATAATTAACGAAATAATTTGATGGATGCAAATCTGGAAATAAACAATTTCATTTCATTTCATTTCATTCATTTCATTTCATTCATTTCATTATTTATCTTGTAGTATGGGTAGTAGTACCTAAAGTTCTTAATATCACTTTTATTTCCAAGCCTGCTGCAACATGGAAAATATTATCTTATAATTTACCAATCATTTTTTTTTCCATAACTCCAAATTTTTGCAATATAGCTTTACCGGTAAACGCACTTTCACAGTCATATCAAATCATAGGTAACACTATCCAATTGTGGAGCCAGTTCATGTGAACTGCCCTGTCTTGCATATCGCTCGAACCGGTTTCGATTTGGTCAGTATTTGGTGCACGGTTGCAAATGTGGAGATGGCATAGCGACGGTGACCGTTACGCGGCCGCCGCCGGACCTGGCTGCTCCCCGCGCTGACCCTGAGCCCCCACTCACTAACTATAATATAATCTGTACGTCGGCCTCAATTGTGCTTCGCGACCGAACGCTGCTCTATTCGCCACGCTCTTCTAGAACGTATCAATCACTCACTTGGCTCACTATAATATCGGCAACTTAAAAACTGCCACAATTCATAGACCCTTATGCATCGTAATTTCACTTGTATTAAACATTTAATTGCTTTACCAGGGATTAGGTACAATTTCAGTGAATGTTACAAACATTTTCTATGCTTAATCTTTCATAGATGTCCTAATGTCTTGACGGTCACGTAGAGTAAGCCATGTTGTGTCTTCTATTCGATAAGTTGCACCGTTTTCGGGGAATCGTGAGTTTTTGTCCGTCTGGTGAGCGATTGTGATTTCACGCTTGTTATTGTTTGGATGTAACCTTGCCGCAATGGAATGATGTCACCGCACAGGTAGATGTTAATAAAAGATCGATTTGATCGAGAACGCAGATTCCAGTTCGGAGTGGAGGCTGGGATGGGAGGTCCGCGTTGGAGCCGCGAGCGCCGCCGCGACCGCTGCAGTGTCAATGAACTTGCCTGTCGGCCTCGCGAGCCATGCTGGCCCTCGTGTAGCGCCTAGACCAGACGTCTTCTGTTTACAAGCTTGCTTTCGACTTCTTTGTCCGCGCTAACTCCCCTAACGTCACGTTCCTGTAAAGTCGTCCGTCCGTCGTGCGCTTTTGTAAGCCCCTCGTAATTCACACGCTCGCTGCACTGCGCAGCGTCTAAACTTAACAAAACTACCTACTGTAATTGCATGCACACACAAAAACGTTCTTAATTCGATTTGACTGCGCATTGCCACTTTTTATACTTCTAAAATTTACAGCCGTTTGTTGTCTGATGTTTTAGAATCGCGTTTTATCTACTTTTCTTCATGAATATCATCAGAATTTCAAAGTTGCTATAACATCTGAGACACGCTTGCGTTATTTAATTTTTATAAACTAAACAGATTTCAGAATTAATATCGAATGAACTGATCTCTTTAGTGTCGTAATCTAGACAATTATTCTCTTGTATTTTCTGTTATTTGATGTTTCTTCATATTGTAGCTGTCGCATGTGTGTGATAACAATTCGTTATCAATATTACGTTAATCGGTAATGTTCATAAATTAGTTTAAATTAGATAGCTGTTATCAAAAAGTACTAATTTGCTATTATTAATCATCCAGACCGTATTGTTGTGAGTCACTGGATCACATGATTGATATTCGTTGCCTGCACAAATTTAGCCGCATTCATGATTTCCATATAATTTGATAGGCAAGTTATTAGCATAATGGCATTAACGGTAATTACCAGATATTGTAATAAAATGATAAAAAATAATACTTATCCTAGTTCTTATTGAAATTATCTTATCAGAGTAATAAACGAAGTAGTTGATAGTTTCCATTCGCTAAAAGATAATGATAATTTCGAGTGTTTGTTTGCTTGCGTCACTAACTTATCATTTATTATATGTATGGAAAAAGGAAACAGATTATCCTCTGATAAACTCACACTCGAAACATAATTCCTTTCAAATAAAATGTCTAGTATCTTTGACGGCTCTATTATCTGTTTGAGCTTTTTATTTCGGATAAATAAAAATACGGTTTCCGAGGAATTGTTTACGCAGATGAAGCCTCGGAGGACAGCTAGTATCCTTAACAGTTAACACACTAACTATAAGGTTATTTAGGTTTCCCTTCAGTGGTCGATTTAGTAGAAAGAAATCAAACATTTTAAAAATACTTCTCTCAAATTAAAATTAATCGGGTGTGAATAAACAAATTATGCAAGTGAAGGAAACGTTACGATTGCGTACATCACACAGTCATTCCCGAGGACGCTTTAACAAGGTTCTCAATGGAAACTAGCTTGCTTCCTTCGCTATATTGTTGTTGTTACCACCGATGTTAATTAACTGCTGGTTAACGTTTCGGTTTGCTAACTGTTTGATTACGTTAGCGCTGGTATCGTTGCGGTCCTTCCGTTGCGTTTTAAAATAAAGATGAGCCCCGGTTCGTTTGTCTGCTTGTTGTGAGTCTTCACAATGTTTGAAGGTCAATTATGTGTTGTTGATCTATGTAACGAGTTTGCGTCCTTCGCTTCCCATAAATCATACCCAGTTGGTTGTCGGGCTTCGAACGATCACGTCTGGTATGAACCGGGCTTCATGAAACGTTTGTCTCTAGCCAGAATAATCATAGCGTACTCGTCCGTTACAAAAAGGTTCAGTATCAGATATTTTGTCCTAAAAGCTTTGATAAATACATAGCATGAATTCCCTAAAGATGTTTCAACGAGTTTTTACAGCTATCCGATGTCCCTTTTCCGCGTCCGCACTATGTACTTTTATTTGATACGTTACCCAAACACACTGAAACCCTTTTTATGTCTTAGGCAAAAGGACTATTCTGCGGTATTTCATAGCTGAATCGATACTCGAAACTGTAAAATGATCAGAGAATCATATCAGAAATTCCATATTGATATCCGTGATCTTATATTACAAGATGGCGCGGCACACGTCTCGTTTCCTATTTGAAAGCGATGGATCCGCGACCGCAGCGGGATCACTTCCCTGACACTTTCTCTCACCGCCGCTGACCAGAGAGACTAGCATGCGCGCCGCGACATAATCATCTCGTCAATTTTTGTCGTGTAGAAACGTGACAAGGCTACGTGTAAATACGTCTGTCTTGATTAAAAGAGTCGACAACATTTTGCCGCGGCGTGCATGCTAAGCCTGTAGGCGCCCATTACACTTCAATTCACTTCATAGATCACATTCTTTGGGATAACTGGCTTTTCTACGAGTTGATATACCTTTGAAAATATTTGATTTCAGGTTAATGTTTGGGATTAAATCATTCGTGTTTATAAAATGTTCGCCTCCAAGATGACAAACTATCCAATGGAATGTTGAAAAATAGTCATCTCATCAGTATGATCGACATAGAGACAGACGCAAAAGTCAAGGTCATCAAGTTCTAGATTCTAAAGACTGCTAATAATTAGATCAGAAAAAATGCGTGTCAAGGTTCAGAGACAATCGGTCTTAACAAAATCGTCCGGTTGGTCACAAATCGACTCTGCGATTACGGTTGCTCCATCAATCAAAGCAGTACTTATATTTGTAAACTGCAGCTGAGTAGAGTCGGGTGTTACGACCATTAGAGAACAATAAACGCGAGTGGGCGATCAGCAGTTTACTAACCTTTTCACCTTACACAGTGCTTAGGATGTGGGTACAATATGTTGTGTAACCAATGTTAGTTTACCCACAGTTTATAATGTGCTGATTCTGTAATTAATTTACGATTAGTCTCCGATGATACATCAATCATCCCACACGCGGAAGCCACTATTTCATCTTGAGGTCGTGATAGCTATCGCTTTTGAAATTCAACTTCGCTTCTTAGTTCTTTATTCCAATTAAAAGTCAGTTAAACGCTGTTTAATAAAGTATTTTCAAAGAAATTTTAGAAACCTCAAGGGTCTGATCAAGTTTGTTTCAAAGTTTCCAATTTCCAACTCAGATGAAGCTTCTTTAAACTTTTAAACTTTTGGATATAATATTTTCTCTGGACTTTATCTTAGACTTGCCTGTGAATTCCATCGACTCCGCAGAAGATAAACACAAGATACTGAAACAGATTATCATAATGTTTATCATTGTCCCACGGTAAAGGAGACATTCCGGATCTAATAAACCTAGAATCGTAAATTTGCACATAGCTGTTTTATTGCGTAGTGTCAATAAAAGGAAAATGGGTCCATGTCTCCGAGTAGCATTAAGTCCGATTTCGCTCCAGTTCCCATTTGGAAAAACGTAGCTCCGAATTATTACTCAGGAATACGAAATGAAGAGGACGATCGTTACTCTTGTATATTATTTGCTATTTCCTTCGGGGTATTGGATAAATCTAATATATTACAACACGCTCCGATGGCGGTTAAAATCTGCTTTAACGCTAAGACGTATCTTTCCTAATGGGATATTTTCTGTTTATTCGCTTCATTTCTTTCACAAACAACTATCAATGAGTGTGTAAAACATCCGCAACAAGTAAACATTGACCGCTGACTCATGAACATATATTTATCAACAACTTTAAAATTGTATTACAACAAATCAACAGAATAGTCATTGCTGTGGTTAGCATTTAGCCATTTAAAGTCGACGTTTCTAGTTGTTGCGTTTTTTATCAGAGTCGAATCAAATTTCTGCCGAGAGCGAGAAGCGTTTCGTGAGTGGTAATCGGCGGGTTGGTCACAGTCACACCACTCAGACTCGGTCATTGTTTTCGGTGCAACTCCGTTGGTCGGCAACTTGGCAGTGAGCACTCCCTACGTATCCTCGTCACCGATGGCTCTGGCCCAATGACGTCAATTATAAAACATCTGTTTTTATTTTAATGCTATTTTTGTTTTCAAATAAGTACATACAATTTATAGCTATTGTTACTTTCAGTAACTATTGACAAAGCTGTTTTTTACCCGACTGCGTAAGAAGGAGGGTTATGTTTTTTGATTCTATGTATTTAATATGTACTATATACATAGGTATGTATGTTGTGAGGTACGCGCTACAGCCTAAACAGCTTGATGGATTTCAACATGTGAGGTGTCATTTGAATCGTCTTGATAGTGGAAGTGACATACGGTACAATATTATGCAGTTTCTTTTTCTTTATCATGAGAATGTTGCTTGTTTTTCTTTTAGTATTGTTATCTATCTCCATTTAAAAGAAGAATAATACTTTAAAAATATGTTAAATAGAAGAATATTAACCCAATTCCTTCTTCGACATAAAAAGCGAGCACTCAAAATCAATGCTTTTCTGGCGTACATATGAAAGTATATGAGTATGAAAAATGGTCCATATGAACAGGGTCCTACATGTGACTGGTACGCAAAACTCGAAAGACAGCTGAACGACCGTGTCCGATCGTCCGTGACTTCATGCAGTTACGTCAGCATATTGTACCCGAGGGGATCCACCCTTCTTCAGCGAACCCCTTGCCATCGCATGGCTCGAGGCGGTTACGACTAATCGATCCGACAACCGGATATGCAAACAACTGAATTAAATACACAGTTACCGACGGAATTTAACCGATTTAATCCGTCGAAGTAACTGCTTAACCGGTACGATTTTGTGTCAATTTACTAAAAAATAAAACTAAATATAAAAATAAAATACTCTGATAAAACTGACAACAGGCTACTTCCATGGAAGTGACTCTTTGTAAAGCCCTGCACAGTATGCACACAAATACTTATTTATTTGGTTCTCTTAAACATTCACGGTGAATACCCGTTCCTCTATGATGAGCAAACTGCAAGTACTAAAAAACTCAGATCCTTTGATGGGTTCTTTAATAAAGCGCCAGAAGCTGTAAGAAGCTGTTCTCTTGAAGCTTTTGGCCCCAGCAGGCGGAATGGATCGATTGGCCTCGCCTCCGCTGCACGCTCCGCCGGTTGCGTCATTTGAAGCACCCAGTGCATCACCATACCTTGATTTTTATCATCTGCTAACTGTTTATCAGGTCTACAGCCGCAACTTTATCAATACAATTTAATAAAGCCATCAATTACGAGATCGGTGAGACAAAATCGTCTGTTGTTATATCAATGGCATTAATTTGAACTCAAATCTTTCCGTTAAACTTTTAAAGTTGACTAATTACGTAAACAAGATTGCCGTCGCGCGCGGTGCAGAACGAGGCTTTGCCGGCGCGTGTAGAATCGATGTCCACGGTGAGCAGTGGTCACGTCTCGGCCGGATCGACCGCTCACCCCGGACGGCACCGCTCGCGCGAATCCGATCCGCCAGCGACCATCTGCTCACCTACAACATTACCCAAAACCGTTGAACTTGTCATCTTTGAAATATTAGTCAATAAGCAACCTACATCATGTTATTTATCTGCCTTCAATCAAATACATATTAAGAAAATCTAAAATTGACCGCCGAAGCTTAATGTACTTTATTGAGAATGTATTTGATAAACTGATCGCTTTTTAATTATTATGTTGTTCTTATAAAATGTAGGTGATTATTCTCCAGTTTACCCAGTATCGGGCGCGATAATACTAAGTAGGTACATGTTATTTTTAAAACGGGAAGTCCGCAGATTATGAAGAAAAAATGAGAGTCACGCACGTCATTTGCATTTAAACGCTTCTTTATCCTCGATTAGCTTGTTGTAGAAGGTTGTTGCCGCCGTGTACAGCGATCCACTCAGTGCGCTGTGGCAGAAGGTATGCTCATTAGTGCACGATTTGGCGAGGGCGGTATTAGCATGTTATCTGTTAGCGTCGTGCCGTCGCCGTCGGTCGCAATTAGCCGCCAAGCTAGATAACAAGAGTACCTGCGGCAGTTGTTACCAACACATACTTTTTGCACCAAAATTTGGAACTTTTTGAGACTTTTAACATACAATCGTTTTTACATAGTTCGAGTGGTTTGGATTGCTCTATCTGCTATCCTACAATTGCTAAAACAGACCATTTGATAGCGTTATAATTGTTTTAATAACGTATGTTTAATTCTTCATCGCTCTATCCTTATCCCACATAAGTGGGGTCGGTTAGTATGTTCAATTGTCTTCTGAATATTCAGCAATACCATCACAATATCACTTGTTGTCGTCCTATGTCTGTGTGTGTAAATGTGTTTTGTATCTACGGTATCTGTCAATTTATTTATGAGCGTCGAGTCCTCTCTGATGAGTTTAACAAAGTTCGTTACTGCCGGGTATGTGATGGAGGCCCCATGGGCGTTCCCTGAGCAACTCCGCGCTAAGTTTCAAGGTGATGCGCCGAATTCCCGCCTGGCGCCCCGCCAGCTATCAAGTACATGGCTCAAACAGATCACCGTACTATAAACAGCTTTGTTCAACTTCTCAGCTTTATCGCGTGTTCTTTTGGGATAAATAAAACTGTTATTTCTACGTGCGTGCTCCTCTCATCCATTACTCCTATCGAAATTACGATCTAGTTTCGGCGACGCAAAGCAGACTTACGTAAATGTGATATTCAAAAACGATTTATTTCTTTTTCTACGTATAAAGGTAGCTTTGCGTCGAATTCGATGAAACAGTAACCAGTACGTATGAGTACTTCACAATTAATCTGGATTTATCATATCTGAATTAAACACGTAACATACATTTTACTAAACAACACAAGTACGGCCCTATTCAGTCTTCTATCATCCAGTCTGGCTAATCTTCGAAACGAACACGTCATGTAGGTTCATCTGCATCTCACTAGAGCTCACGCGAAGGCCAGATGATGTATAATTTTCCGAAATTATTGCAATTATTGTGTGGAGTCATAGATTATTTCATTTGGTGCCCTAATTAAGATGATTATCCGCATCCTGCACGAGATTTATTAGAACGCAAACATTTTCAGTTGTAAAGTTTCTCTCCCCGAGTGAACATTAACCGAACCACGAATTTGTACGAACTAAAACTATTCCTTATGTCCTTTTTACAGTGATTTTTCTGGTAATTCTTGACTTGAAAAATGTTTATCATTTGTATGTTATGATCAGACGAATGATTATGTTGTTTTTCGTTTGTTCCAGACGATGTGACAGTTTTCGTTGATGCTGAGCAGCCCTGAGCTGGCAATGCTCCACGCGCGCGCCCCGACTTTTGCCAACCAAGTGAGCATTTTCCGCATTCGGAATAATTACTATCATACAATATTGACGACAAAATATTTTGCATATTTATTCTATTTGTAGTATTTGATTCTATCTATTTGTTCTATTTGTGATATTTGAGTCGTAACAAAAGTGAGGCTCAGAGAACAGAAAAGTTAATGCAATTAACTTTATTAATTAATGTTAATTTATTTGTGATGTACCTAGCTTAACTCAAAACGTTCTGGTTTTTATAAACTGTAAGTTTTGTGCAATTGATATAAATAAATAAATAAATAAATGTAGCGCTGGAGAGCAATTATGACGACTTTCGAAACAATTATCCCAAAGCCATAAAATGTAATGTTCCTTTAGTAAGCTCGCTGTTTGTAATCCAAACATGACCGTCCGTTATCATAACACGCGCTGAATTTGGCGAATGATTATGTTAATCTCCGTAATCTGGTATCAGGTTCATCCTCCGTTCACGTGTTATCCTTATTTGTACACTCGACACGACACCGGGTACGTGTGGCCCTGGAGTTTCGTTATAAACTGCTAATCCGCACAGTACAGGCTATGGCACAGATAAAAGCTAGCCATTGACTTTTTAAAAGTTCTACACTCTTTACCCTAGAACAATGCTAGCTACTTCCAGATGGAAGTACTAGGACAAGTGGACTAAGCCAAGCTAGATAGCCTAGTCCACTTGATGTATCATTTAAATTTATTCGTCTGTTCCCACGAGGATGCTCTTTAACCTTGGAATCACATTGCCTTTCGATTGTATTACTAATTTCGTTTATCAAGAGTTTGGCTGTCGACTTTAAAATGTGTTGCGTTAAAAATATTTCTATTAAAAGACGTATCTGACCATTAAACGCATTTGCATTATTATACGAAGATGCATAATTTAATCATTTACAATAAAATTAATAGACCATGTGTGTATTTTAATTATGAGCCAATATTACTACACCAGATGTTGTTACCAGACTGAATATATTATATTCTGTCTGCTCCCATTCCGCCCTATTCTTCCCTACGAGTAGGTACATAAATAATACACAGTTGCTTATGATTGCGCAACTTCTTAAATGTCTCTTGTACTTAATGTTCTCGTTTTTGAGGGTATACCTAAATGTGCTAAGCCATCAACGTATTGTTTCAGGTACTCGAGTGCGGCAGCTATGCGAGCGGCGCACGGCCTACTCTCGCGCCACACAGGACACTGCCACGCTGATGCCAAATTAAAATCTCCAATAATTTACTCATTCACGTAGAATAGGAATTTTGAATATTTTACTCAGTCGTATAGAATAGTGTCATTTACACGTGCGTTGTGTGTGTTTTAACCCACATGTGAAGTGATAGTGTGTGACAGAGTGTGTGCAGTGCAATATAGTGTGGTACTGATGGTGACGTCATGGCCTTCATGATGAAGAAGAAGCGGTACAAGTTTGAGGTGCAGTGCTGCCTGGAGGAGCTGACTGAGGTGCCCTTCGTGTCGGCGGTGCTCTTCGCCAAGATACGCCTGCTTGACGGCGGAAACTTCCAGGAGCATTCTAGCAGGTATGTCTGGTTATTATCATGCTTGTTGTTTGTTTCTTGTTTCTTTGAAGCAGCTTTGGTACTGTTAATACTCATATTCTTCATATTAGCTGTAGTATAGGTACATATCTGCGTATACAGGCGACCTTTAAAATATCTTTGCTAAACCACAGCTAATCAGCTTAATTTTGTTTACCTTGATGATATCCTTAAAACCCTACAGCGTTCTCAAAGCTTCCGCATTACATGGATGATCTTGTCCGTACTTCAGCATGCATAATTTACAATACAATACAACGATCTCTGTCGAGTCGAAATGTAATTCTCCGGCTGTTTCTGAATAAATTTTCATATATTGTATTGTGGAGGTCTGGATTAGGGCATGAATATCGGAATCTCGGAATACCGTAATATCGGAATCTCGGAACGTGAGTTCCGATATTACAATTCCGATATTAAGTGATTCAATATCGTAATATCGGAAACAAGTTTTAAGTTCATTTCTGAATCTCAAGTATTCAAGAAAGTGGACACGATTTACCTAAAATGCTAATTACTTTTGCAAAAATTATTTTCGGACATGTTGAACAAGTCAAATGTGAAACAATTTGAACCAAAACAGTTATGAAAGAAAATTTAGAAAGGTTTACGTTGATCCTCAACGATTGGATCTCTTTTAGAAACAGGAAATTACTTAGAACAGGAAACCTTCATTGCAGAGCTTTTGGAAGTTTCGAATTCAAGAGATTCAAGAAGATTCTTGGGCTCGTCCAAATACCAGGATCCATGACAGCTGCTGCAGCTCTGAGAATTTTGCGCGAACAACTTGCTAAGTTCAATATCCTCCCTGAGGAAGGCATTATTAGTCGTACTACTGATGGCGGCAGTGTTATGAAAAAAATGGGTTCACACATTCCTGGTCACTATCAACTCTGTCTGTCTGTCGGTGTTCAGCTCGCCGTCATAGATACCTTATACAAGACAACGATTATATCGTCAAAGCCCAACTCGAATCTTTCTAACACAAAATGGAATCCACTAGCTGTTCAGGCTCAGAAAGCGACATTGATGAAGACTCAAGAGGGTGTGATGGCTTCGAAGTGGAGCCCCCAAAAACTCGCACAGTTGATCTAATAAGGCTGTCTTGCACTAAAATAAAAGAATTTGATTTAAAACAGTTTTTTTTCTCATACTTAATCTACCATTAAAATGAAAATGTACAATTCCGATATTAATATCGGAATTCCGATATTGAGATCTAATATCGGAAATCAATATCGGAATTGAAAACCTTCCGATATTACATGCCCTAGTCTGGATGTTTTCTGATAACTAATGTTGGTGATAATAACTATTGTTTCTTGTTGATTATGTTGCTTAGTTTATACGTTACGGTATTATTACGTACTTTACGATTTTTGAATGTATATTTTTTTAAATTGAAAATGATTTGGTTCAATCCACTTCTCCAATTAATCACAATTAAATATCTTATTACAACCGTGTTAAGGTGTTGAGAGTTGCGACAATTTTCTGTGCCTTGCAGTTGCACCAGCTACAGGTACTGGTTATATTGCAAGGATAAAAAGTATAACTTATAGGTCAGTCGATGGAATAAGTTAAATACTTATCTCTATTCCAAATTGCACTCAAATGCGTTGAGCCGTTTCAGCGTGAAGGAGTAACACATAGTGTGTCAGTCACAAAGTTTCGTATGACACTAATATTGTAAAGGTGTCAGGTCACAGTTTGTGAGTGTATATGTTTGTTACTTCTTCACGCTCAAACGGTTGGACCAATTTTGATGAAATTTGGTTTGGAGGTAGCTGACACTCTGCGGATAACAAATAGGGCAACTTATATTCCGAAAAGTGATGTATTTTCGCGGGAAACCCGTGGAAATAAACCGTGGGTAACTCCGCCGGGCGCACCAAGTTTGTAATATTAGTTTGTTCTAAATCCATTAGCCTGTTATTAAGTTACTAAACAAAGACATATTCAACAATGGTATCTACCTTCAAATGGTACCTATTTATTTGCTGCTCCAGTTGCTAACGCAACCGAACTAGATGTTTGTTCATATAAGCCATTTAAATCATGTTTCATTAATCCAATTGAACCAGTGCTACAGACCGAGCCTGCTATTAAACTGATCTAAAACCACACCTTGCCAACTCGTTCCGAAAATGGCTGCGATCCCGAATTGGTGCACTTTCATTTCATGTTAAAAACGAGAAGTTTCATGTTCGAAATGATCAAATCTGTCAATGGATCATGAAAACGTCGATCATGTGCTGGTCGATTGACGACATTCGTGGAATCGTTTTATTATCTACCCGTAATGATTTTCCATTGGACGTTAAAAGCGTTGTGGAGATGAGCTGTGGGATCAGCCCGAGGCGCCGCTGACCATGAAATTCAGCCGCCCGGCGCGCGGCGTCGCCCCTGGATTGACTTCGGTACACGTTTCCATGGACTTTATGACCCCGAGGTGGGATTGCGTCGAGTCGTTAAACCCCTAACCCCTTTCACATTTTAACTTTAATTTTGTTGCTGACGTAGGTTGGGGCAAAATTAAAGATTTACTTTTTTTATTGTCATGTTTTTTGCAAAACATTTTTTAATATCTTTACGGTGAATGGAGTACATTGCATCGGCGAACCGTATAAATTCATCAGGCAGGAACATTATACTGCAATGGGCGATATTACTCGATAATTTTTTTGACTTTTAAAGACATTCGCCACAAGTATTCGGACAAAAGTTCTCCTTTACTTGTTCCAAATGCTGATTAACTGAAGACACAAATAAACATTTCCAACACTGAGTATCCTCGTCCTCTTTATTCGCGCCAGCTCCCATGCGAGTGATAGAGACAAAGTGTGCGGGAGAGCTCGTTCCCACGCTACGAGCCGTGTCTAATGAATCGGCTGTCTCATTTCCATTCCTGTCAATCACGGTTAGTCTGATCCCTTTGATGTTATCATCGATTAAGAGTTCCACGTCCAAATTAAGGAGCGTTTTAAAGTGCTCCAGCGTCATCGGTACCATCAATCTCACCACCGCCCCCGCTCACCATTACATGACCGCGAGTTACACGGGCCTGTTTCGGCCTACTTGTTCACTTTACTGTAATTATAATGTTATTTATTAGGAAGTCCGTTCCGTGTTAATTGCCCTCCGGTGACCTGTTCGGTTCGTAGTTATTTGTACCAATTTGAATTAAGTGTGACCTGTTATTATCTTGTTGATATTACTTAGTATTCCATGCATAATAAAACTAAATGTAATCAATTTAACTGGTGTAAAATATACGAGTACATTCGATTACTGACATACAAGCCCACGTTGTGTTGTTTAATTAATTGCTCAAGTTTAAAACTACTCCGTACTTCATTAATTTGTTGCATAATACTTCTTCTTACGTCACTTTCTAATTAAATTAAAGATCAGCCACCAGCCACCATAAACCAGCCACCCAACAACATTACCAATGCCCCTACGCGGAAACTATGTGACGATCAGCAAAATCTAGTATCAATTATTGCTCATGTCAGTTGGGCAGGCAGTGGTCTAGTTGCAGGCAAGCATTTCCAGCGATTAGCCGCAGCGGCAGTGGGAAGTCGGCAGTTAGGGGGCGAGGTGGAATGCGGAGGCCCATCTCCGCCGCACAATTGACGCGTGAGCGCTGACGACCCGTCACTCGCCGCATTCGATGCACTTCACCTACGCCTGTTACTGAACTGAAAACATGCGATTCTGCCGACAGCCTCTTGGCCTCTACCAGCCTTGACCAAATCGCACTGCTAATTTTTAAAATCCTAGCTTAAAGAAATCAGTAATCACACTCACACTAATATTATAAAGGCGAAAGAGTGTGTGTGTATATTTGTTACTTCTTCACGCTCTAACGGATGGACGGATTTTGGTGAAATTTGGTATGAAGGTAGCTTACACCCTGGATTAACACATAGGCACACCGCAGGGCGCAGCTAGTAATTGTAATATAAACAGCCAGAAAGTCAGAACTTCTTACTCAGAACTTTTGAATTGAAAGTGATGATGTCTCGTTAATTAATGTTTAATACAAATGGCACCAATTATCATCGGCATGAGGAATTTGTCGCGGCGCGTCCAACGGTCGAGTGCACCACACGGATGACTACACATCGTACCTTTCAAGTGCATGCACTCTCATAATCGCTGTTCGTGCGTCTTTGATCGATTCAATCACGCGACTGATCAAAAGTCGATTAGACGAAATACCTAAAACATCAGCAAAAAGTGTTCAAGACGTTTTTTGTCGAATTAAAAACAACACTTAGGCATGAAGCCGTTTGAAGTGTCTTTATCATCCTTGCTCCACTTTCCCCGAAAATACTTGAACGTTTAGCTGCTGCATTGGCAGATATGGAGAACCCGTTCGATCGCTTTTCGCACGGCACAATAGGCGACCGTGGGCGCGAGTACAGCGTCAACCGCAAACACATCAGAATCTAATGTAGAGCTACGATTCCAATCCCTCTGTGAACCTACTATAGACTCTATATCAATGACGTTAGCTCTACAATCAAAAGAAACTCGTGACTGTGCTTCAATAGGACTATTGTTTGTAGATTATACGTCACGATTTGCTTTTTGTTATCGTCGCACTTTGTTCTTGGCAGAAATTAATCATAGCGCTATTCTATTTATTCGTCTCGCTTCATATCGTAACATCCAACGCTACTATTATAAATAAGGAAATTCGCATTTAATTGGAAACCCCGCATTGTTGTCAATAATAACTTTTCGCTGTCCTCCAAGCGAATGGGTTCTGCTGTATATCAGACATCATTATCTATTTATGGCCATTTAACTTACCTGTGTAATTAAAGTTATCTACGAGTTGCCCAAGGCGATGGCGCCCGCATTGCACCAGGGCGCAAGGCCGGGGACCCGGGCCCCGTGGCGTCACGCCAACACAACCTCATCCAAATTGTTGTCTTTCATAACACATTTTCAAGGTTTCTCTGCAGGCAATCTGCTGTTTCTAATGAGATGCTGCATAAAGTATTTAACAAATAGATGTGATTTTACGTAATTGCATTTAATTTACTTGGAAAATACTTTCCTATGTGAAACCCGTCGCTTTCGCCGCGAGCAGTGAACGGCATATTTCATCTGAGCGCGATAATTATCTAGATTCACTGTTTTGCGAAGCCGCGGTTCAGCTCTCGGCCGGTTTTCATTACCTATCTCACCGCAGCGACGCTCCTTTCACTGACGGCTCCCGAGTTTCGTGGCTTTGTTTTCTTGCCGGTCTTTTTTATCAGGTCTTCGGTCTTATCTTATCCTTTTGGACATCAAGTCATCTCCAGTTTCTGTAATCTCATACTCGTCCTGTAAGAATTTTTATGAATGTAAAGCAGCTTGACGAAGGTTTAATCGGATGTTGAAAGTAAATGACACTAAAGTCTAACTTAGTCTGTCACTAAAGTATGTACTATGTAAGTTTAAATAAAAAAATTGAATTGTAACCCGGAGAAAATAAATGTGAGGTTACATCGATTTATGAGCCATAGTTAAAATGATAAATGGTCTAATGACTATATTTCACACACAATGGTCTCGCATAGGCACACAATATCGCGATATTTTCGTCTTTACCAGCTTGCGATGGGAACAAAGGTATTTACATCGAAGTAGACGGTTTATGAACGGCCAGACGAAAGCGGTAAGGTCGACGAACGCTGCCGCTGCGAAGACTGCCACCATCTGCGGAATCCTAAAAGATATTGGGATACACTTACATATGCCCTTATCTGTAAACATTAGAGTCGGGAATTCGGGATCACGTACTCGCAATCAAATCATTAGCAGCGAATATGTACCTAATTAACATTGTCGAGTAAGTAAGCGGTCGTTCGTGGTGAAAAGTGAAATTTGCGCCGTCTCGAAGACTAGCTGCTTTATTACCGTGCATCGTATGTTTGCTTTTACTGCGATTTTGGGGTTTTCATAATTTTTGACTGATATGAAAGTAGTTTCGTTGGTTTAAGAGAAGTTTCCAAGGTAAAGAATTCCCTGAATGTTGTACGAAACGTGTTGTTGGTTTCTGTATTGTTCGCGGTTGCTCTGTAAGATGTAAACTTATTCCGATTGTCCAGCCTCAGCGTCACCTTGGCTAACCACATCGCGAGTTGTAATTATTATTTCAATGCTATAAGCAGCGCTGCGCTAACGCTAAATATAAACGCGTTAAAACCTATTCACTCGCCACGTGGCCGTACTTCCTACTTCCTTGTAAATAAATACTCACAGTTTAGCAATTGCACTAATGTTTATTTTTACCTATATACATCAACACATGTGTAACTATGCATAGAACATTGTCTATTAATTGTATCTTTATAGTTTTGTGACAGTATAGGGGTAGAGCATTATGTTATTCTTCGCTTCCTCTTTATTATCTTCTTAAAATTAGTATTATCATTTGTTCAGAACAGAACAAAGACATCTGTTTCTGCACAGCGCAATACCTACTATTGTTTTTAAATGGTTTCCCATAATTATCAGTAGATAGACTGCTTTGAGTTTCCAGAGCACCAGTTCTGTAATGTTTCATAATAGTTTGTTCAACCTAACAAGATTTTTACGACGATCTCAAATATTGGCTCGAAGTCCCCTGATAGTAAGGGTAGAAGGAACTAGGCGATTATTTTCTCTTTTTTGCCCCTAGGGGAATAAGCGTGGGAGGACAGATAGAAGAATATAGAATAGGATAGATAGGATTTAGAATGTGAGGTTCATTTAAATAAAAATATAATGGACACTCCAGATTGTTGGATAGAATAGAATGGAAAAGTTTATTGTCACAAAGTCACACTCATAATAATTCATTACAATGTATTAGGAATGCTCCTGTCATGTACTCGTCATTTTACATACATTGGTTTTTATTTCTAAATTTTAACAAAATTTCAATTATTAGTCCATGCTTATTCTACTTACTTTATTTAATAAAATATAAAATTAATCTTATAAAATGGTAAGTTCAAAAATAGAAGCTGTATAAGGTCATAAAAACAGCTTCTAATAGTCATAAAAAATAAATATATATAAGTAACTTTGTAAATAAAATTAATGTCATAATAATTTAATTCAATTTCATTGTTATTTAACAATTAATGCTGAATTTAATAAGCCCCAAAAAATAATGCTTCGCGGTAAGCAAGCCCGTGTCCCTAAAACATGTCTTACTAGTTCCACCGAATATTGAGTAATGTAAGTATTTTTGTTACGTTGTTGTTGAAATTTCCGTCATAATCAGGCTAGCGTGTACAATATTTACATCGCAGTAGGTGTAAAGGAGCGTGTAAGCGGCGCGAGCGGACTGCGCTCGCGGCGCGACGCGAAGCGACGGCCGGCTGCTCACTCGCCAGACTACATTCCGCTCATGCCCTACCACTGAAGCCTCTGCTTATATAATTTTCTGTGATGGGTTCAGCTTTAGGCTTTTCTCTAGTTTCCTTCTCTAGACTCTTCATAACTTTAAACAAAGTCGCTTTCCGCATCTGTCTGTCCCTCTGTCTGTATGTACGAGTATATATCCGCTGACTCCTCCTAAACCATACAATGGATAGATGCGGTTTTCACCATCAATTAGATATTTTTCACGGGTGCCATGCTAAGCCGGAGGGGCCAAATAAAATGGTAGTGCGGTCAGTTTTCCTTATATTTGTTCTTAATTTCCAACTGTTTATCCCATCAACATCATCGTCATTAATTTGTTTATGGGACTCTATGGATCTAGATACACAGTATTTTTTGCTATGATGGTAGGGCCCTGGCTGCCGTGGTCGTGCGTGCCAGTGTAGCTCGTTACTGTGGCCTGGTTAGAGGAATGAGCTGTCAGTGACGGTTCATTGGGCGCGAATTGGTGGTGTGGAAACTAGAGCTCCGGAATGTGGTTACACACTTGCTGGATCTATTTACAAGGGAGCTTTCTTTGATGGCCGTGTACGGTAAGAGAAGTCTTCTTAAAAAAGAAATAAATACTATAGTCAACGGTATTTCGCCCAACTATTATTAGCGTAGCGTGAGGCTTTAAAAAGTTGTTTACGTCTATGCAACAGACATTGGTACATAACCTCGATCCTAGTTTACGTCTGTCTCGAACACCTCATGTCCAAATTCCTCCATTTCTGCCTGTAACAGTTACGTGAAAACACGTGTTTACTCGCGCTCATTTGTTTATTAAACAAACCGGCACGCGTATGGGGCGAGCGGCGGCGGCGCCTGCGCATCGCCCGTCATCGCTCCTCTTTCAACTTCGCAAAACACGAGCCATTCCCCTTCGCACTGTTTGAAAGGTATCGATACCATACGCTTCGAACGAACGTAAATCTGTTTGCAAAAAAAATCAAAGGCGCTCTGACGCTAGCCAAGGATTCCTCGGAATTACCGCCTGTATTTATCTTCAGAATTTATCGAAGAATTTAGAATTCAAACTTGAAACAGTTTCGGAACAATCCTCTCTGTTGCTGGAAATAGTATTATTACCAGTTACCGAGTAGTTAGTTACATTGGGAAACGATCTTGCGCCAGATGAAATGTAATGGATTTGTTGACACTATTATGATTCAACGGTCGTAGACATGCTCCATAATGAAATGCCTTTGGAAACAGTTGACGCAATTCGAGATTATCCAAGCGAAGATGAGCTTGCGAATCGGCTAGTTTGCGTTTAGTAGTGTGCGTTGTAGGATTGTGCGATTTATTGGTGTCGCAACCAGGAGCTGGTGCGGTGGGCTACGTGAGCTAGTCGCTATAGTCTGCTGCCATTGGCTCGTGCGTGAGTGGGCTACTCAGAAACTGATGGATGTCTATCCAACCATCGCAAACGCCAACCACACCTCTAAACAGCCTTCCTAAATTTATTTCCTCTGCAGCTAAGACGTCGTCAAAGAACTGTGCTTTTGCAAAAAAAAAATCGTACCTACATTCTCGGAATAAGTTAGTCAGATTAGTGAACTGGCTATCTTCATACTCTTACCTTGCCCGTACATTAAAATAATTAGCACAAATTTTATTTTATTTTTTTTATTTATAAAATACACAATACAAATTACAAACTAAAAAAATCAAAAAATCAAACTCTAAATACTAGTCTACGTTTTAATTTGAATTCGAGTATAGCTTTAGCTCTGTCTTTAACGTATCATAATCATCAATTTAAATTGTTCAATATTCACGTCTTGGAGATTGCTGATGATAAACATGTAGATCTAGAATTCTTGATTGTTATTTTAGATCGGGTTATCTGTAATCTAATAAGTTGACGTCCAATCGTTGCAGCACCTTTTTAAAATACAGCGGCCTTGTAGTAATAGTCCGGCGGGCCGGCCCGGCGCAGCGTCTTTCAAAAGACGATTGGCAACTGCAGCGCAGCACTGTCATTTCCAGCGGCAATCACAATCGTGCGATCGCGGTAATAATTACCAAACGTGTGGTTACGTCCGACTCCGATGTCAACATCGGGCTCCACCGGCGGTTCGCCGGCTCCGGGACCGGGCCGACCGGTTCACTGGCTGCTGCCCACTGTAGGGATCTGTCGGGCGCGTGTGTGGAAAGCAGTTGCACTGTGTAAACTTAGTGCAACGCGTACTGGCACAGTTATGAAGAACGCGTGGATAATGACTGGACGAAATCAAATATTTCACAACGCACTTCGGTTAACTGATGCACGCTATGTATACGTATACTCTACACAAACTGTATTCACCTATTTAATTTCATTGATTCTACTGAAGTATTTAGTGATCTGAAGGATTTAGTTAGCCTTGCATTAGATTTACTCACAAGTATTTTGTTGGAGACATGTTCTTGTTCATAAAGATCGCTTCAAAGAATTATAAAATTTTATAGTTAGTCAACTTCATCCATTTCATTTTGAATTTACAACGATTGTTAAAAATATCATAATAAATCACGATTCACTACTAAAAAGAGTGACAGAAAACGGGGTTATGAAATTGACAAAATGTGTTGTATAAATCAACTAAGAGACATTTTGTGTTTTATTTTGTGGATTCAACATTTTAGCTGCGACGACATACATACATATATATAGATTAGTCTATAATCTTGTCATTAGCATTTGTTGATTAAAAACAGTTACACACACTAAGTCAAATCGTTCATTGGATTTCTTAGCTCTGAATTAGAATTCCGTGATTTCGATTTTTACGTTACCAAATGCAAAGTTAGACAAAACGACACCAGATCGTGACAAATCGTCTGTTGTATGAAAGTCATACATATTATAATTACGTCTCTTTCTCATTGGGGTAGGCAGAGACCACTTCTCTCCACTCGTTACGATCCTGGCAAACATCTTTCGCTTCTTCTACTTGTAGAGTATTGTATTGTAGGCTACGAGTACTCTGACCTTTCTTTAAAACGTCTTCGATTTGATCGAGATACGTTCGCCCAGGTCGACCCTTACCAACTTGAGCATTCACCGTGAAAGTAAAACATGGGAGGGAATATAAAGCGCCGGCTCGTCTCGTGCCTAATCCCCGCAGCAGCCGCACCGCCATGCGACTCGCGCCGCGGGTGCGCGCGCGCATTCGTTACCACACTTATTTTGGTTAACATCCGCCGTATTCAAATGTTCTTGTATATTTATTTGTTTTGGTACCTTCCTTTTGATTGCTCTCCAACTGTCCATATTTTAATCCCGCAGGATGAATAAATTTTCTTGGCTGATGTTTTTGGACGGTTGCCTTGCCTTTGAAAATATCTAAAAAGATACCTCTATTTACAAACTATACTAGTGCAGGCGTAGTGATGAATGGCGTCAGTTATTTTTCCACTTGATTTCTAAAAGTGACTTCTAAAACTAATTTCCGTGGCACGTTTAAATTAAATTAGACGGCTGCAACGTCCCGCTGCCTTTCCCGTCCATCAGCGTCGGTTCCATTTCCTGTCCGTTCTCGAAGCACCCGCGTCCCTATTTATCATCAAATCAAATCAAATCTGACTGGTTTTGACCATTAGTATGTTTTTTTCTACTGAACTATAAACAAAACAAAAGGGGGAAAGTTCTATTCGTATTGCTTTGTTGCTGGCCCGCTTCCAGTAGCTTTGCACAAGTCAACTTCGGTTTAATGCCTTACAAGTTACAAGATAACAGCGCATTCAGTGTAGCTGTAGATGTTATCAACAAAGTAACAGGACACCCAGACCTTTGTTGCAACCTTGTTGCACAGTTTATTGCCTCTAACTTCTACTTTTTCCACTAACTCACATTTAATATTTATTCGACAATAAAAACTAAATGTAACATAAAACAAGAAAAAATAATCACTATTTTAAAGGCTGCAGTGAATGTGATGACTTGTCAGCTGACATTTAAATCGCCAAGGACGTGTAAGTAAATAAACAGTCGGGCATTCACCAGCGTACCTGCCGAGTGCTGATCCTAAGTACTATATTAGCACGTTGTAACGTGCACGTGCACCGGCATTCACAGTTGGCACGTAGAGCGCGCGGTGCACGTGCCAGCGCTTCAACTCTCGAGGGGCACAATTGCCACTATTGTACTCCAGCCTTATTACCGATGGTGTATGGTATGTATGAATACACCAGCCGTGTATGTCCGCTGCACTCCGCTCATTGACTAGTTTGGTTGACAATGAACCGTCATTGTCGGTCGAAGGTCTTCTTTTTGACGCCTTTATCATTATTCATTGTCCAAAACTAGGTTGGTCTTGTATGAATATTGTCCCAAATACGCGGCGTCGTTTTATTCCGTACGAGAGCTCATTTTATCTTTTTTCTTCATCTCATTTGGACGGCTGCCAAGTTCTACTCTAAAAAGTAAATCTATGTCATAAATATTATAATGTAGAATCCATTTTTAACGAAAACATGTCCCGATTTCCGATGCTATATTTCTACGAATCAACCTGCCGCATGTGACGTATGTTCTTCCATAAAGCGGGAAATGACATCGTCTGACGAGAGACATGCATCGGCCGCCTGTTTATCTGTTCCATTTATTATGTGGGCTTCCTCTGAGCTAGCAGCATCATCTGGTCGGCGTATGCATAATGTCGCGGTGTTGCAACCGCGCGATGTGTAAACTGGCCCATAGCGGATTGAATAATCAACAGCTTCGCTGAATATAGATTCTGAGTAGAGCATCCACGAAACGTAAACACTGAATTAAACATCGACGCTCAAATATGACTTTTACTTTTGTGTTAGTTGTGATGCTTGTGATCAAGTGGGATCCTATTGAAGCTGTCGGTCTGTCTGCAAGCGCGCCGTTTCCGTCTCTCTGACTATACATAATTTATTAATCTTGTTATTGTGTTGCAATGGCGCTATTTACATAGTGTTAACGCAGAATATATTAATAGTCATTCATAGCACTGATATTTAAAGATAACAATCTGTGTTTTCAAACTTGTTTGCTTGTATATAAATTACAGTCCCGGAGTTCTCTATGACATGGATTGCAGTTAGATGACACGGTTCTTTTGTTCCGTCCTTTGTCGTCTCCTTCAGAGTCATGTAGAGTTAGTGGTGTAATGACCCCAGGTTGTGATTTAGTGAAGTGTAGCGAAATTGATGCATTTAATGTAGCTGTAATCATCTTCCATCTCGCGGCGGCGCGGTGAGGTCAGTGCTCTGTGAATTTGGAGCGTTTACCATCGGCCGCCGAGCCAGGCCGGCTGCGGGCTGCCAGTGTAGACTGTTCTCGAGCTCAATGATTCAATACAATTTTCTTTTTCTCTACTTAAACACAAACATGTGAGTTTAACGAAATAATTTCGGTCAATGTGTCTGAGTAGCAATCTACTCGTTTAGCTAATTCCATTGTCTGAAAACCACGTCAAGGCTCACTTTAACTTAATCTTGATTAATTCTTCAGCTGTAATCTGTTGGAAATTTCCACTGAGGACACGCTTTAAGTTTATTTTCGTCCAAGGATTCTTTTGGGAAGATATATAAGTGAACTTTTGATGATGATAGACAGTATTGAAGGCTACAACTCTTTGCGATATTATTTTGTACGTAATCTAGTAATAGTCACGTTAGCCACTTGTCCCTGACTGAGCAGTCCGTGACCATTGAGTTTGATGTTTATTTTTACGAGCGACCTTTTCCCTGGACTCTGTTATTTCACCTCTCTCTGCCGCCGTCTAATAGCGTCGCTCACTTTTTACGTGCCTTCATATGAGGCTATTTTATGCTCAAAAAGAAAACTGCTCGGTCGACCTTTCATATTAATTTAGTAAAATGAAACGAAGCTAATTTGACGCAAAGGTAATCTTTGCTGGGCAAAATGCGGGGGCTAAATATGAGGGGGAACGACAGTCATTTAAAAGGGTAGCAAAACGCAGGGTGGCAAATGCTGGTGGGTTGATTATATTGGAAGAGGTGCGGGTGGATAGACTTGGGGGTTCCGCGGGCTCGGTTAGGTGACTTCGTTAGCCAAGCACGGCTTACCGGGCGCAGATTGAACCATCGTCGCGTAATTAAACGTTTCCCGGTAAATTTCGTTAAAAACCAATTTGAAACCATATTGGCCGTGCTTTGTTAGTAAGTACTCGTATATGTACCGCTTTCCTTACTTGAAGCGAGCAGATATTGGACTTTGACAAATTCGAATCTTCTTGGCGCCACAGAAAGTAAGCTCATTATTCTAATTTGAGCTGGTGGTAGTTGATAAAAAAAAAAAAAAAACAAATGTATTTATTATCAAAACCTATGAGTTAATAACACATTAAAGTAATGTACTTTTATCATTACATCTAAACTGAGTATAATTTAAATAAATTGTTTTGGCAATTGGAGTAGGCTCAGTACTGTTCTGATTAGACGAGGTCCACGCAGAGCTGGTTTTCAGCCTACCCCATTGCTTGAGCTAAGATGTTTGTCAAGCGTGGTGAACATGTGGATATAGCGGGTTTTCTTCAACAACATAGTTGCAGGTGCCTATTTTTATACATCTAAATTATTTAACAAATTGAACAATTTTTATTTGTAATACATTTCAAGATTTGCGTGTATGGGGTGTGTGTGTGTGTATGTGGTGTGTGTTTATGTGTGAATGTGTGAATTTCAGTATAAGTAGGTACGTTTGCAAGTGAGTGTGAGCTAAGTGTTTGTATGCGTTAGCACAGGTTTATGTTCAGACTTTGACGTTTTTAAAATTTTAAAGGTTGCTTCAAAGTTTTTCCTGCTGCGGTCATATAATAAAATTTTATATTTCCTTTTGAAAAGTTTATGATTCATTTTTGTCCTCATAGGAGGGGAGAGGTTGTTCCAAATTTTCGTTGTTCTGTATTTGAAGCAACCTTTAAATCTAACGGTCTTATGCTTCGGAATAGATAACAAGTTCAAGGATTTACTACGTGTATTTAAGGAATGAATATCCTTCATCCAGGTAAGTTTTTCAAAAGGGTATTCAGGCTTTTTGTTCCAAATTACCTTTTGTATGGTACATGCGAGATGGAGTTCTTTCCTGGCTTTCATTGTGAGTATGTTATGGTGAATGAGGTAAGGCGTCACGTGCTCTCTTCTTGGTATGTTGAAACAGAACCTTGCACATGCGTTTTGTACCCGCTGTATCGCATTTTCTGTTTTTACGTACAGTCTCGGCCCAAAAACAGCTAGAAGATATAGAAACAGATAGAAGACTAATGCTCTACCTAAATAGAGTTGCTTTGAAATAAATAGCAATTTGTTTAATATCGAGTCGGTTGTGTACAAGTTGTCATGTTCATTAATCATGTTCGCAGCGACAGTGGGTCCATATTCCATGTATACAAATTATGTCAAAATGACATATTGCGTAATGCAATCTACGCTTGAGCTAATGCAACTCCTACCAACCATCAAACCATTGTGAACTTTCACGGCAGGTTACATTTCTGTATTCTCAATGGTCGGGCGTGTTTGTATTCAAAAAAGCTTCCCATTTCTTGTGGCGGGCAAGAGATCGCGTAACTGTTATCTCAAGAGTCGCGCGAGAAATGCGAATGCTCTCCTTTCGCCGGCGACGCGTCGGAGGCGCGGCCTTGCGTGACCTTGCCGGCCTTTCAGGTGGGCAGGGCGCGCGGCACTCTGCCGCCGCCGCTGTGCCGGGTGCGCCGGCGCATCCGCTTGCACACAGTACTCTCCAACAGAACTTTCTTGTGTTTTATCTTTTTAAAGTCATGTAATGTCGTCATGAAGCGTTAAGTTACATTTTGAAGATTTTAAAAACATTATTACTATCACTACGCAGATGTCGTAAACTCCAGACAGCCATCTGGAGTCAGAAGCGCGATCGTAGGTTCCGAGAATGCGGTTTGCTTTATTTGAACAGCTCGCGCACTCAAATAGATATGTTTATTTACATCAATTTAGAATTGCATAATTTGTTAATATGTTCCATTCTGAATCACGGGATCCCACGCTCGGCCGTCGGCTGCATTTGTCATCGGCTATAAATAGGCGAGAGGTGGCGGTCGTCCGTCGCGGCTCGGCCGTCCTTCGCGCCACCGCCACCACCCGGCCCGACCCGGCGCTAATTGTCGAATCACCCACGCACCGCACCACACCATTTAGAGATCATGTGATGAGCAATTGCGAACAATATGCCTTTGATTGGTGTTTATGATTTTGTAAGCCGGAAAATTACACGGTAGAGCCAAAATAGGCTCCTGGTAACAACTGCAGAAGGCTAGTCAGCCGGCCTGTAAAAACTGCACGACATTTGAAATTCCGTGACATCTACAAAAGCACCTGTGCTTTAGTCTGTCGACATTTCCATATTAGGTAGGATAGCATCCTCTCGTGCCCCCTGCAACATTTTAATGTCTCATGTGACATTTATCTCGGTCCATAACAAGGGCAAGGCAATAAAAGTAATTCAGTTTTATGTAGCGGTACAAACTGTGTCACGAGTGGAGTCCGTGACACCGATGCCGGCCCTTAAATCTAATTATGTTCATGCAACTTCCGTCATTCGTCCTACAATGCTTTATCTAGCACAAACTGGCTACGAGTATCATTTTCGTTGTAAGTCAGTAAGGCCAATATTGAGTACATGGAATGTTTAAAATCTGCTCTTCCTGACAATTAAGACCTTTTCCTTAAGACTGTCAATTTGGCTTTGACATCACATTGAAAGATATTAATTCCCTCAAGCTTTAAAAAAAACCAATGAGCGAGGTATTCTTTAAAAAATTGCGGAAATTATGTACCTATATAAGAGTATAATATGAATGTTCATAAATTCCTTAACGTCGTCAACATCCTTCTTGTGTGTAGCGTAAGTATGAAGATCAAAGTTATACCAAAGCCTTTCTTTGAAGCCCGAACATCGCCGCGACCGCTCGTCGTCTCTATAAATATAAACTCTTCATGTTCTTATCTTTATATAGTAATATTAAAAACTAGCAACTTGCCGCGGCTTTGCACGGTACATAGTTACTAAGTAAACCTTCCGTGAAAAATTATCAACTGATGGTAAAAACCGCACTAAAATCCGTTTCATGGTTTAGTTTAGGAGTTAGCAGATATAGATACATGTAGAGAGATAGACAGACGCGGAAAGTGACTTTGCTTTATTTTATGTAGACATGACGTCTGAACGGGTGATTACCAGTAATTTTGGCAATTGAAATCATAATTTGGTGTTCATTAACAGCCAAGGCCGCAGGTCATAGGTTAACGCACCTTCGCGGTAGGCGTTTGCAAAATTATTCTTGTCGAGCACTTGATTAGGTCAACTGAGCCGACCTGAGCGGGTGTAATGTCTTAATGGTCACACTTCGCAGAACAGCTAGTTTTCCTTGTATGTAAATGATTCAAGGTAATTTTAAAAAGGTCTTTATCTTTGATGATTGCGAAGTAATCGATATTTACCTTTTGTTTGAAAGTTCTCGAGCAATCTTCAAAACAACGCTTTCTAAATTACACCACACCGTTTACCCAGAAGACTTTGAAGGATTTCTCAAAAATAAATTAGGAAAAGTTAACAAGATTTTCCCTGAATCGACGTCTGTAGACTCGTGCAATGGTTCTTGGAAGCCCGAGCGAGTGGAGAACCGTTTGTAATCCATGACGTGATTCGATTACTTGGCAAGCGATTGTTACCCGACTGTGCAAGAAGGAGGGTTATGTTTTTCGTGTGTATATAAGTATGTATGTGTGTGGGTGGGTATGTATGTATGAGGTTTCTTTAGCACGCCCTACAGCCTAAACAGCTTGATAGATTTCGACATGTGAGGTGGCATTTGAATCGTCTTAATAGTGGAAGTGACATAGGTACAATATTTTGCAGCCGGGTTTCTTCGTTTTTCTTTTAATAATGTAACTTGTTTGACTTGTTGTCCTTCGCTTACTAGGTACTTCTCTAAAATTTTGCAACTGTCAGGTTATTATGATGTATAAGATGTAAAGCCGAGGAATTCGACTACTCTCCAGTCGTAATGCTATGTCTCTATTTTAAAAGTTCGATGCGCCTATCATCCACAGAAATAGGAATGAGTTGAGGAATGAACCGTTTTTCTTTTCGAGACATTATGTTATTTCATCACACTCAGTTTCTGTCATCTAAAATAGATGACGCAGTACTCTTCAAACAATGTCTATCAATATTAGTGACATAATGTGACAGAAAATTAAACGGCTCACAAGACAAGACTGGTAATTAATACAAAAGCTTTTAGGATTATGTACAATATAAATATATGTACATATGTATATACGAGTAAATAATGCGATGAAAGTTAAATTTAAAAACTTAGAAAGACTAAAGGACTATCGGATTGAACACCAGTCGGCGAGTGTAGCTCCCGACCTCGTTTAAAACGATTATGCCAAAATAATGGGCGATTCATTAAAAGTAAAGACAATCTTTTAAATCTGCAGTTTATCTGGGTCATTAACTGTTACCGCTGATCTGTAAAACATAACTGTGATTTATGTGTCTGCGACAGCGATTGGGTTGCACAACTAATCTGGTCATTGCTGCAATTTATAATCAATCAGCTACATCGCGGAGTAAGTTATAGTTTCTTTTCAATCGATAATCAGCTCCTGACCGATAAATATAATGTAAGAGGAGATTTTGTAATTGTAATTTTGTCCTTAATAACTTTCATAACATTGAAATCGACTCCAGAGTGGACAGGGACGGTTGTGAAGCTCCTCCTGCCGTTGAAATGGACCATTTTAATGAACGGCAGACACTTTTAATGAGCGGACTCGTTTGCCGCAAATTGCTCGTGAATAATAACAATAAAACTTAATTACATTTCGTATTCAGTGCTTGCTGGAATGAATGGAAGTGGAAGTCTGAAGCGAGTTTGATAAGGAGCTTGGATGCACTGCAAACTGTACCTGTCCTAAGGCCGCCTGAAACTACTGAAATAAAACGTGGGTCAAACCGTATGCAGCGCAGAAAAGCACAGCACAGCGCAGCTTATGATATGACGCCCAAAAGGTGACGCCCGTATAAGCTGCATTGCGCTGTGCTGTGCTGTGCTGTACCTAGTGCATGCAGTTTTGCCCACGCTTATGAGCTCTTCTATTTATTCATATCAATCACAGTTCGTTCGCTTGTCGGGAACCGATCACTCGTTACTCATTGACTGCTTTCTATAGTTACTTCGATGATCGAATGCTTAATTGTTCCGCAATGGTCGCTTACATTGTAATTATGCGATAACGACACTTAATATTATTTATTTTTTTATAGGAGAACCAACAGCTACTTACATTAAAAATATACAATAAAATAAACTATGGATAGCCAATAATATTATTATAATGCGAAATTCAAGTAATGAGTGTATGTAAGTTTGTTACACTATTTTTAACGCTAAGACGGTTTATTGCATTTGAATGAAGTTTTGTAAAGGAAATACATACTTACCCTGTAATAAAACAATAGGCTTATTATTTCACAAAAATGTACATATCTTTTAGCATTTACTCTATGGAAGGACTAACTCCCAAAACTCGGGTTTCTCACACCCAGTTTGGTTGTTAGTGCCAACAATAACTTAATGTACTTTTCATAAATAAATAATTTTGAATTTGAATTATTTACGTGTAATTAGTTTTTACTCATATTTATCCTTGATAAATTATAATTCATGAAACGTAGTAATATCTCTCTGTGCATTTTCCTCTTTCTTTTTATGGAAACTAAAATAGTAAAAAAGTTCTCCAAAAGCGTCAGAACTTGGAAAGTTGCTAAATCCCTTCGTTTCTTAGGTTCAACGTACTAAAGCTGCTCTTTGTTTGTTTCAGGTATGGATCCCTACAAATCTACTTACAAAAGTTTTCGAGTAAACTGGTCTCGAGTTCCGGTGAGTTGATCAAACTTGGCAAACACTGTTGCCATAGTAATAAATAGGAGAAAGCGTTTCAGATTCCGAAATATCGATGACGTTTTTTGACATAAAATTCTTCACTAAGCTCATGGTGACGCCTCCGACTGCATTCAAAATAAACATGACAAGTGTTAAGCCGCCATTCATTAGACGAGCCATGAGTGCCGTACGAATCGGTGGACAAATCCGTCGTCGTCTCCCACACACTACACGAGCGCTCAGGCGCGCTAGGCGGCGACGGCTCGGCGCGGCGCTCGCGACTTCGACGGCGAGCAGCCGATTGTTCCGCTCGCCGATAGCAGTCACACGCAAATTCGAGGCGACAAATCCGGCGAATTTGTACGCCTGTGAATGGTAGGCTTAAGAAACGTTTGTTTTGGTGATGTTGCCGCTTTGGAACGGCAGCGAGCGTGACTAACATTCGACGGAGATTCCGGACAAATGGCCTCATAAAAATGAATATGAATGTGGAAACTTCGAGATTCCTGGGAATCACCTCTTACGTAGCCGTTGGCAACCCGCCTGCTGCGGTCCGTAGGTGTGTATTCTAGCTGAACTCATCTGTGCAAATAGATCGTCATCATTGCAAACACTGTAATTGCACTTCAGTGGAGCTCTTGTCTAATTGTGGCATTGTTGTTTATGGGCGTCGGGCTTAACTTAGATTATCGGGTTCGTTATCAGTCGTTCTAAACGTTGTTTCTTTTCTAAATGCTTTATCACAAGAACGTTCCGGTCATTATTATTATTACCCTCATTACACTAATGAGCAGGTACATTGATTACACACGCGATTCGATACGTAAATTGATTTATTTATTTACTAGCTGTTACCTGCGACTTCGTTCGCGTTTATTCAGAAATTAGTATCCAAAAACTGTCCTTGTGATTACTAAAACTAGTTATCATATTTCAGCAAGATCCACTCGAAAGCCTGCAAATAGACAGAGTTACTTTTGATTTAATGAAATTAAGCTTCGTATGGATTTATTTAATACACCAAACAGGATGCGGTCATATATGGTAGGTAACAGAAATATAATTATAAGGTTTGTTCTAAACTACATCCCTAAATATACTCGTAGTATACCTACAACATGGTTAAGTGAAGCAGTTATTACTGAATTTAATCTAAAGGAAAACTTAACTAGGTATACCTATATTTCAACAAATGAATGAATGGAAATAGCAGTAAATTTAACAGTATTTAAAATATGAAATATTATTCTGATAAACCCGCAATACTGTTGTATTAGAATGACGTTAGAAACAGCCGCTCGCACTCGTAACTTCATCATCGATATTTATATTGTAAAGTTGTATCCTAACTATTATGCTAATAAATCACTTCATCAAGATCTTGGGAATCACTTATTCATCCAATTTCAACCAATCTTAAGTGTCACTAAATAGTCATATATAATCTGTCATTCTATACCGCTATAAACACGTCTGTATACATAACTAAGCATAATTAAATTCTTCAAGTTTCTCTCTCGTAATATTATGTAGTTTGATTGGTTTTGGAACTCGATGACGTTTTTGCATCCGCATGCGTGAAGGTCATTCACGTAATGTTTTGCCATTAACTACTTACTTATGCCTAATCATACGGCTTAGTATACAATGGCCGTTCGGCAAACATGCGTGAATCACCAGATCCCAGGCGGTAGAGCTCCACCCTCGTAATCCGCGCCGCCTGCGCATCTGCCGCATTTGTCGCGCCAAGGCTCTGCATTGTCTCACGACTATCGCTGATGCCACTACTGTGGGCGAGTTCATTGTTCTACTCCTAGTAATGCTAGTAATTACTCGGGCCGAAGGTTTACCATAGGCATTATTTATTTTCCTCGCTTAAATCTATACTGAAGGAACATGCAAAAATTATAAAGAAATCAACAGTCTAGAGATTCTCATGGCAGTTCATCGCTCGTGTCCTTTGATTATTATTATGTAAAAGGGAGGTACGGTACGGAGAACCTAATCATGAACCGCACAAATTAGGTGCATGCACACAATTCATCTTAGTTACAAGAAAACGCAACCAGTCTCAAGAGTGATAATTATTGTGGACTCGTTCTCACTACAGCCTCTTGTACGTCTCTCTATCGTTGTTATTGATGCACGTAACACAATACTGTCAACGGAGCTTAGTCGTGTCCATTGCTTGTAGTTGTATTTGGTCCACGCGCTGTGTGCTAGAAATTGGACTCGTACACTGAGAAAAAAATGCTACGTAAATCATGAGACGCGCTGCGTACGTCTGGACAAAAACATACCACTCGTAAGCTTGTAAGCGCCTTCATGTTGCGTACGTAGCGAGCATTACGTAGCCCGCTTCATGACAACTGTCATGATGTGAATTGGTGTTCCATACTTATCGTATTGACGCGGGTACATTACAGCTTGGAACCGCATACGTATGGATTGATGTTCCATACTTATCGTATTGACGGGGGTACATTACAGCTTGGAACCGCATACGTATGATACGGGTGTCTAGTACGTATGGATTGATGTTCCATACTTATCGTATTGACGGGGGTACATTACAGCTTGGAACCGCATACGTATGATACGGGTGTCTAGTACATATAGATTGATGTTTGGTAGTTATTGTAACGATGTGGGTACAATACAGCTTGGAACCGCATACGTATGATACGGGTGTCTAATACACACGGCATTATGTTTCATACTTATTGTAATGACGCGGTTACATTAGAGCTTGGAACCGCATAGGTGTTATAATGGTTCCTCGTACGTATGAACTTGTTTTTGATATTTATCGTAATGGAGCGGCTACATCAGAGCTTGGAACCACATACGTATTATACTGGCGTCTTGTACGTATGAGTCGGTGTTTGATACGTAACGTAATGACGCGGGTACTATACATTTTGGAACTACATAAGTATTCTACTGGTGTCGTGTACGTTTGGATTGGTGTTTGATACTTATCATAAATACTCGGTTACATTAGAGCTAAGAACCTCATACGTACTTTACTGGTGTCTCGTATATGCGGGTTGATGTCAGATACTTATTGAAATGACGCGGGTACATGACAGCTTGGAACTTCATGCGTTTGATATTAGTGTTTCGTACGTACACCTTGGTGTTTGATACATAACGTAATGGTATTGCTTTATTACAGTTTGATACTCCATACGAATGTACTGGTGTCTCTTAAGCAACCTAATATGATTGCTACATTATAACTTGGCACGCCATACATATACCGGTTGTTCATCTAGACGACAGACATATTCTAGGATATCATAGTACTTATCATTTGAAAAAGTTTTACTAAAGGACCAACCCTAAAATTCCAAAGAAAAAAAAATACTGTTTCATACATTTTGTCCAAAGTCAATGAATTTTTCTAAGGAACAGCAGATTTTTTTCGAGATTTCAGGGTGGGCCCCATAGTAAATATTGTAAATGATGAGTACAATAATATCCCAGAATATATATGTCATCAACATGAACACACGGTATACGTGCGCCGTGCCTAGTTGTAATGTTGCAATCCTAGGTATTTGGTTGCATATGAGAAACCAGTATATTAGCATGGGGTGTCAAACTGTAATAACGCATTACGTTACGTTTCAAACACCAAGGTGTATGTTCGAAACACCAGTATCAAACGTGTGAGGATCCAAGCTGTCATGTATCTGTGACATAATGATAAGTATCTGAAACACAAAATAAGATTTCATTTAAATAGCATCGTGATTTAGTCTGTAACATTAAAATAAACTCGTTTATAAACAGTTAGATAGATACGAACAAGTAGTACTCTTACACAGCAAAACCAATTAACATCACACTAACTGGAATTATTAAGCACTCAATATCGTAAGCCTAAATGTCTGGCTATAATAGAAATAAAAATTAAATTATATTATTAAAGGATTTATTCATAGAAAGCCATCACAGATCTCAGCTCTCGAGGGTTTCCAAGCTGGCTGGTCCATGAGCTTGCGTGCTGGTGATATATTGACGACAAATGGCAACAGCATCAATCTGCAAAATTTGAATAACATCAATTTAGCCCATGTATTTCCATAATCGATCAATATTAACTAATTAAATATTTATATATTATCGTCTCGCCTTTGCCCAAAGGGACTCGCAGAGGTATATTACAACATCTACACTTTGCTGGACAATATTCAGTTCCAAATTTGACAAGGGACAAGCCAGTAACATCCATCGGGCTCAATTTATATAGCAGATGACATTAAGTCGAATACGCTCCCGCTGGATTGAGAGGCGAGCGTTCTCCAACTAGGCTATCATCACTTTTTACTGTCAGTTATACCATTATACATTTTTAAATAGTAATATAATTAAAGCTTTATTTGGTCTGACTGCCAATTACAGTACGTATGTTTAATTATAAATCATGTATTAACGTACCATCTGCGACTGCGAATCTCTGGTAGTCAAGACATCTTGTTTTTTCAGGGTTATAGTCGAGAATAGGCTGTAGTCATTGCTCGGGTGCATACGACGAAACTCTTGCAACAGCTGTAAATAAAGAACATGTTGGTCTGTTATGGTGGTTTATTTTATATTAATTATAATATCTTAAATTAGAAAACCGACTTCCCGTCATCCCAATAGCATTTTGTAAACAATTTTTAGATATTTGTTGATTTTATAAAAACCGCATCCCGATTCCGATAAAATATACACATATGGGGCCACCTCTGTAGTATAATTTACAAAAAAAAAAAGAATCATTTAAATCGATTCATAATTGGCAGAGTAATCACGTAACATACACACAAAATCATACAGCCTTTTTGGAAGTCGGTTAAAAAGAAGTAACAACTAAATACATCTTCAGTCATATCACAAAGAGGTAAAGATTTTGACTTTGTTTGTTGTGGGTTAATATCCAGAACTACTGGTCCGATTCAAAACTTAAAATATTCTTTCACCAATACAAAGCTACACTATTCCTGAGTAACATAAATATGACATTGCTTACTCAGTGGGCAAAGCTACAAGAAGCTCGCAGATGTGTGAAGCCAGGTGATAGAATTCCTCGGATTTCCCGGATTTTTCCATACGGTTGTTAGGTTATTAGCCGACTAAGTTTCTTCCGTCAGTAGCATTTGTGTCCTCGTCAGTCTTCACGTAAAATTGCTCTCCAGAAGACCATCTTAATTTGCCTGAAATATAATAAAACTAGTGTGTAACGTGCACAGTAAAATTGTAAACTACCTACTAATGTTTTTAAGCTACACTCTTTATCAAACACCACTATAACATATTACGAGTTCATATATTATGGTACTGTACTACAAAGTTCAGTAAAGTATGTACTTAGTACTTTTTTTGTATTCTAAAACTGACAATTAAATATACTCTAAAAAAGTGGTTATCAATTCTACACATATGTGATAGGTAGGTTAGCTAGGCTAGCTAGGCTGTAGGCTGTGACCATAGATCGCACACTAACGTCGTTTTCATAGTACTTACTACAAAGATTTTTACGTAGGTACGTACACGCTTGATTTAATAAATAAACTTACCTTTAAATACTGTTACAAGATCGTCGCATCCCACGCGTTTTAAAACTCCTGCTATCAAAGAGAATATAAGCTACGCTAGACTGTCCGTGTCTGCGCCTGCGTCTGGCAGTTTTTTAAAACTTGAAGTTGTAAAGACACAATGCAGGAACGATACGAGTAGGTAGCTGCTTTTCTAATTCGTTTTAAAGTTAATTCATAAATTAATTTAATCCGACACAAATTAACAACACTCACAACATTATCTGAACATACAATCATGTCATTAATTTACCACAGGAAAACACTATAAACTCTCACTCGTAGTAATTTGTTTGACCGTTCACGACTCGTTCACTACACAAGACTAGTGTTGCCACCTTGGTTTTCGAAAAGAGGCAGTCGGACAAGCTAGAAAGAGCTAGATTTAGCAAATTTTACCATATAAAGGGGTGCTAGAAAGGGTTTAAAATATAATTACAAATCATAGGGTTAAACATAGTTTATTTGAAACTTAGATTTTTTTTCTTCAAATTTTATAAAAAAAATTATAAGAATAAGGTAAAATTTCGTATCGCTTGAAAAGGGCTAGATCACACATACACTGGAGTCAAGACGGAACAGATCAGTTTTGCCGCTCAGACAAAAAGAAGTCGCCAAAAATATGCAAATTTAGCTAATGTCGCAATTTTTTTTTCATGATATTGCATTACTAAAGACGAATTATTGACCAAGCAAAGCGAGATCTCAGAATCTACTGAGACCGTTTATAGGCCATGTTACTACCGGCTGTCTTACTAGTACCTAATAAGTATATAAAATGTGTTTTTCCTCTGAAAAGATTTTGTCGTTGCACACCTTGTTCATTTGCCAATAAAATTTATTTTAATTATTTTCCCACGCAGCGATGATATCTCAATGGATGGAGCGTTTAGCTGGTTTATGATTAGTATGACGTGGGTTCAAACTTCGACTCCCAACGATGAGCTTGAGAATTTCATGTCGTGCAATACATTACCGTGTCACCATTTTTTTTAATTTCCCTTCATTTTTTAATTTTTCAGTAATGGCAAACAAATTTTATGCATTCGGAATCATTGAGATATCTAGCTGATATCTAAATAATCTAAAAAAATGCCAAAAACTGCCAAAGAAAAGCCAAATTGGCAACACCGCAAACGTGATAAAACAGGCTCCCGCCAAACAAGACTTACTCCTCCTACGTACAAAATGCAAGCGCATATTTATGTACGTAGTCGCAAACAAGGATATCTCACAAACAAAATCAATACCTACCACGACGCAAAAAGGTCCCGTTTCTGCTGACATGGTCACGAGTTGCGATGTTGCCGCACTTTTAGATGCTTAGACCTGAGTATTTATCAATCAGAGTATGCAGATTTTATTGAAAGTCCCCGTTAACGTGTAAAATACACCAGAGTATAATTTGGGCTCCGAAAATCCTACACGGCAGAGCGTGCGGTGGAGCGCGGGAATGAGGCACGGGACTGTTTACATAAGTACCTATTAGGGATTTGTCTGAGGTTGTGGTGCATCTGTGATTTATGTTCTTATCTGATAATAATTATGAACTAATATTTGCAATTATTAACAGAGGCTATTTTAGTTTTACCGAGAACTTACTTATTGCTTTGCTTGGAATAGGTACCTACCTACCTATTGTCAGTTTGCATATTCAATTGAGAGGTAGTGAGAGCACTTACAATGTTTCTTTCTAAAGAAAAATAGGTAGGTAAATATGTCATTTGTTTCGTGTAGGCCACGAGGACAAAGCCTCGGACAGAAGATCATCTGTAATGATGTAGATGGGAGAACACAAAAATATAAATTTAGACTCCGACATAGATACCTATACCTACCTACTGTTATAGCACCACAAACACAACCATCCCAACAGAAAAAGTTGAGGCATAGGTACTTAACAATATTTTCATATGACCTACCTATTTCTTTTGTTAATGTGCCGAGCGAGCGTAAGCGAGCAAAGCGTCTCTGCTTCAGCTTCGACAAAAATGCTTTCGTATGTCCGATTTTTGTCCGGATCTTTGTCTTCCAGTAGTACCGATCACATTTTTTAAGCGATTCTCTTGACATAGTGGGAGTACGTTCGATAATTACGAGTATATAGTGTTTCTGTTGAGGCAGTTTTTAGGAGTTATGAAAGATTTCCCGCAGGTCTTACAATTCTTATTCCCCATGGCCATTACAAGCTGGTTGAAATCATCTTAAGGAACCTTTAAACTGTCAATGCTTATAATAATGACTGTAACTTTTTCGAAAAGATACTTTACTGAAACTAAAGATAAAATATTGTAATGATAGCTGTGTAGGTACAAACCCAAATTCTATCCAATGGAGTGGACCAGAACAAGACATTTGGTTGCCATCAGCTTCATCGACGACTCAAAAATATCAATTCTTTAATGGAACCCAGAACCCATTAGAATCCCCTAAAATACTTTTTTTAATGTTAAATGTGTCGTCGCCATTGTAAATCGAACATCGACTTTAACAATATCGGGACTGCGTAGTATGTTTGCTACCGCATACTTACAATAAGTAATACCACACAAGGGCAGTATACCGAATACTTATAATGTCGCCGCTTATGTACTATGTATTGCAGTACAGGAACAGTATCGTGGTTATGTATAAATGCGGCCGCGTCCGTACATTTTGTAATCTTATGCAAAAACGATACACCGGGTACTTACGGTGTAGCTGTTTACGTTTATAAGTAGTCCCACACAAGGGCAGTACGCCAAATACGTCTAATGTAGCAGCTTACGTACAGTATGTTGTCCCATACAAAATATAATGATATAGGTGTTAAAATGTGTGTGTGTGTGTGTGTGTGTGTATGTGTGTGAGTGTGTGTGTGTGGTGTATAGAATTATGACATATCTTCACGCCTTTCTCTCGAGGAGGCTGGCAGAGGTGTACAACACCCACACTTCGCCGGACGATGTTCAGTCCCAAATGTGACTGGGGGCGAGCCTGTCGCCATACACCGGGCTCCAGTCGTGTAGCAGATGACATATACGCATATAGTACGCACATATGTTCACACAATGAACAAATTGGTGCGTGCCTTTGGCTGGGTCCGAACCCGCTCCCTCTGGCTTGAGAGGCGGGCCTTCTCCGGCTAGGCTATCATCGCTTTTATATAATTATGAACTAGGCGTATTCTATGCAAAATCCAAACGTTATTGATTACGGATTATTTTATCTAGTTACGTCCGACCAATATGTATAATCCAGTCATGAGTAACAGGAGACGCTATCTTGTAAGCACATAGTAAATTTACATTTTAAACATAATAAGCGATTAACGCTTATTATGTTTAAAAAGTAGCCGCATACTTGTGTACGAGGTAATCAAGCCGGGTACGTAAATTCCTGTAGGAACACCATTAAGAATGATGCGGCATCCTTGTACGAGCTTCACTGAGTGACCGTTCTCGAGATGTATGACTCTTACTTGCGCATCAGTATGTATCTTCTTTAGTAAATATGCAACAACTAAATAACCTATGCAGTTCACGTAGTACGTGTAAAATTGCAAGCTACGTGGTAATGGGCTTACGGAGAGCTACGTATACGTATCATTTTTTTCTCAGTGTACCACTCCTCATATTATTTCGATACTCGTGTCACATTCATGAATGAATTCTATTGTGGCACACATAATCACATAATTAATAGAGGACAAGCACCCGGAACAAGCAGAAAGGTTGAACTGTGCACCGCTCTAGGCCCTCAGAACAGCTAATACGTACTAAAGATCATTATATCAGGGTTGTTACTGAGCCACCTGCTCGCCAAAGTGAGTGGCACCGCCATCAAAAGCGGAACGTAAACACGCGTCAGCCCTGTAATCGAGTTCTAGAACCGAATGGAAGTTATTTATGTCAACAACACAATTAGGTTCCTGTCAGACTAGGATGTCGATCAAAGTTGATTGTGATGCTTTGTTTACAACCACGGAAGATTGGCCAACACACGGGCCGTTCTAGTTGCCGAAGAATGAGCAATAAAACAATATTTTTGGATTATCAAACATCATTGCTGTGAGAATGAATCTATTGTAATTTCTATTCTGGGCGGCGAGTGGTGAAGAAATTAGGAAGTGCATCAATCATGTTTACGATTGCGTTGCGCAGTAACGGTGATTCGGGCCAAACAATAAGAAATGAGCCACCGGTTGCAACAGCCGCAGGCGGACGATGATGGCTGGTTAGAGCGATTTATGTGATGCATCCTGCGGTCGAGGCAGACTTCCTGCAACACGGCGCACCGCGGCCAACAGGCCGGGCTTCGACCCCATTCCTCACCAGATCCATCTTCACCTTTCCGACTGCTGATAATGGCCAGCTCCGTTTAGAATAGCCGTGCATTCGAGTTACTGCCCGTGGCTTTATTACCGAGCAATTACTCCGCTGGAATGTTCGCTTTGTTTGTCTACATTCTAATCTAATGTTAATTACTGTTTCTGATGGTTTCGTAGTTAAAGGTTCAACCATAACCAAGCGTTTTGAGATCTTTTAGTTTGACTGTTCAATTATGTTCGTTAGATTTATATTTTAACTAGCTGCGCCCCGCGGTTTCCCACAGGAACTGTTAATTTTTTCTGGATAAAAAGTACCCTATGTCCTTTTCTGTATCCCAGACAACATGTATGCAAAATTTCAAGACGTTGAGTAGTTGAGGCATGAAAGCGTTACAAACAAACAAACAAACTGACTTTCGCATTTATTATATTAGTTAGGATTAGTTGTGATCGAGAACATGCACGTTAGGCGATCATCCAAGTTGTGTCATATACCTAGTGGATATCCCCAAGACATTATTAGCGACATTATTTAGACAGGTAATTAACGGAAACGCCAAGCGTTGTGCTGTATACATGTACCGATTAATCAATGCTTCGGAAATAGCTAGTAAAACATACATGCACGTGAGCCAGTGAAGTTGACGGTAGCTCCTCGTCGGTTACCATCGCTGCAGAAGAACGAATAGACCGAGCGAGCGTTACCGAGCGAAGCGTCTATGCTACAGCTTCGACAAAAATGGTTTGGTATATCTGAATTCTGTATGGATCTCTGTCCGGATCTCTGTCTACATGTCGCATTTATTGACCAATTCATTTGAAATGTGAGTAGGTTCAGTAATTATTAAAACTAAATTAATAAAACTGGGTCGGCAAAAAAAAAAAAAAATTATCGAACCTCCTCACAATGTTTCACGAGAATCGGTTGAGGAATGCGACCTGTGAAGGGCACAGACGTCGGCCGCGAGGTTTACATCTTACATAGCTAGCTCGCATAGCTCACATAATTGAATTAAAGAAGTCACCGGTCACCTACCTGTACGTCGTCATTATGAAAAATGTTCCCATAACTAGTTGATCCCTTTCAAGAAGATTACCCAATCTACAAAGTATGCTCGTTTTTATCGTAGTACTCATTCTGTACTATAAGCTGTCTTTAACAATATCCGTAGTTGGTCGACGAGGCTCCGGTAGTCGTGCAGCCTCGTCGCCGGGCGCCCGGGCCGTCCTTGGGCACTCATTACCCGGCATTAGTCGAGTCGAGTACATCACGCTAATCCCTTTAGTGGCATCAGGCGCTCGATCATTTATCAGTCCCGGTTTTATCAGCTCTTTTAAACTAAATTAATTCCTTGCGAACGATATATTTTCGTCCAAACTCTAAAATGAATTTAGTTTGTTTCGGTTAGACGCTGAAGCCCAGTCCTGCGTACTCATGTAGCCTGTCCCAGGGCCATCTGGACGGCACCCGACACCGGCGCATCTGGCGACCTTGCTCTGATTACACATTGGAGTCGCCGCCTGGAGATAATTCAATCCATCTGGGTTATGCGTTTGTTATGGTATCACTGGTCGCTAGATTTGTCAATGAAATTTTTAGATGCCAATTTATTTTCCACCCCCGGACCAAAAAAGACGGGGTGTTATAAGTTTGACGTGTGTGTGTCTCTGTGGCATCGTAGCTCCCGAACGGATGAACCAATTTTGTTTTTTTTTTTTTTGAAAGTTGAATTAGTCGGAAGTGTTCTTAGCTACGTCTGATGAAATCAGTGTTGATGCAAATGGGTGTCGGGGGGTTTTTTTTTTTTTACTTATACTTGTATTGCACAATATTTGCGCGAAGATAATGCTAGCAAGTATAATCCGCAACTCGACGATAAAGGCCCTTGATTTAACTAAAAATGAAAATGAGCTTTTCATCGAAAACTTGAAGGATCTTGGCGAAGCGCTCGATAGCAGATTATCAGTGTCAAATAAAAGGTGCTCAGGGCCCGAAGTAAGTTTCCCGACCTACTTCACGGCGTAAGCTCTTTTTATTTACAATTTCTCGGTTGAAAGGTTTTCTCGAGTAGGTATTATCGTGCAGAGTAAGCGGTGCTCAGGCACAGAGCCGCTGCTCCGCTCGTAAGCTCATAACCCCGGGAATGGGGCCGGGGATTCGCGTAAACTTGCCGCGTGTTGCAACGCATACCTACTAGGAACAGTTAGTTTCTGTTCCTACTGGAACTTCTAGGACCGTAAAGTACACAGATTACTGTAGCGTTGGCGTTGAACTAGCTTTACCTATTTTGTGAGATCCGTAATTCGTTTCCGGCTAATGACCAAACATGTTTTTCAATCCTAAAGACGAAATTTAGCTGTAATCCTATATCTTGTACATGATTTATTCGACGCGTTAGATATTTTAAATTCGCCGTACGTTTTGTTTATATTGGTCTTTCTGTAAGAAATGAAGTGCTTTTAACATAAACAAAGTTAATTCGAGGGCGAGCCGGAACGACCTTCGCTGCTGCTAAACTGAAACTATATACCTTTACCTACCACTAGCACCTGATCTCCGAATGGATAACCACGATATAACGCACTGATAATTCCGAATATAATATGTAATTAACAATTAAGTGCGGACACAAAAATCACCGAAACCGTGTATTTTACATGATTGCGGTATTAAATTTCTGTAAGCTTTATCAGAGCAGAGCTTAAACACTTGCTACGTTGTTTCGAAATATTTCTCTTGGTTACTCGATGTACCTATTGAAAATTGCCATTATTTGCATGATTATGTATAATTCATTCGGGCCAATTCATTTCACTTGACATTTATTTCAGATTTCGTGCGATAAGCAAGCAAATAATGGAGTATAATTGGCCATTTAATTGCAGAAGTAAATCATTACCTCCGCGAGCCTGCTTCCTCCCCGACGTCGATACTCCGACGGTCGTGTCAACATCGAGCTCGAATGAGTACCTACAGTATACCACTTACTGACAATTATGTGCATATTTTGTGCATAATCGCGGCTACGATAGTTTACATTTGGCTCGGTAAGCGGCTCGTTGGGAATAGAGCTATCATTACGTAGAAAGCAAGCTAACGGCCGGGCCGATGTTTTTCTGAATTCTTAATGTGGAACGTTAGTCATGAACTCATGAATGAAAAGGAAATGAATAATAAATCCATCCATTGCTTATACAAATAGTATTGCACGAAGCGTTTGCATTGTCATTTAATTAAAACAACTAATTATGTGGATGTAATATAAACGGAGTCGTTTCCATAAAAATTAGCATACAGTATTAGGTAATCGTTAACTTAAATGTATTTTCTCAGGTTTAAGCGCCCGCTACATGATCGACAACCACGTCCGACAGAGGTGGTTTACTACTGATTTACAGCCAAATTTAGAAACAGCTCTATCAGTTGCCGACCAAGGCCACCTCTGCCATGGACGCGGTTGTCATCGTGTAGCTAGCCTGTTCAGCAGCACTCATAGATGCATTCCTTGCTATGTTTGTGAAGCTAATCCGGCAAATACCTCGTGACGTCATGTATCTTGTTACAGATATTTGCAGAAATATTATCTCTACCTTTCTAACATGACTTCTAAAAACTCATGTTTATTTGTTATTCACTTATTTGCTTTGCGCTTGGTGCTTTTATTTATGTATCTGCTTGAACCTAAGACAAATGACCCAGGTTCGAACACAAAACATGGTTGTTATCTATTAATTCTACGGTCGCCGTCTTGTCTGGGCAAGTCTCTGAATAGTAGGAGTCACGCTTATCTGGCACTGCTCTGATAAGTAGGTTATCGTCCAGGTCGAGGCGGGTGTACCCCTCACCCATCCCAGGACAATGTGCCAGTCAGCAGCGATTACATTAAGACACGGGGGCCTACCGTGACATCTCATTGCCATGATGGTTTACGTTTTGTTGTCGACGCTGCGCGGTCGTGAATGGTATCGCCGCGCAATAAGGTCCATGGTCGCGCAGCCACAACAAAACGGAAGCATCATGGCAATAAGATGTAATGGCAGGCCCCCTGGACTCTGCTGTTTACCTCTACGATAATGTTAGACTGCGATCGGCTTTTCTGTTCTTTTCTGTAGCTTCCATTGTATACAAATACAGCCGCACATTTATATTCCGACCAATTTAAACAATAAAGTGCTTAATTTCGATTTGGTTCGACGTTATCATAAAATATTGTCGTCGGATGTTTTGCATTTGTTAGCATAATGCAGTTCGGCTAGTATTGCCGCGTTCTGTTTCACAAGCAGGTAAATAACGAAACGATGCACTCAATAAACATTTCCACGATTTCATTATTCGTTTGACATTTTATTTACATAGTTCTGTGAACACAGCTCCGCTATCGGCCGCTCGCTTTCACGCTATTTCATTGAAATATTCTTGTTGATTGTTTAATATTCAGTCCATTGTCCAATTTCTTTCTGAAACAATCTATTTTCCTGAGCTGCGCTTTGCCGTCGTCTAAATTATTGGCACCATTTGCAAGTGTTTGGTACGAATAACATTTTTTTTATCAGACACAAAGGAAGGTTGTATCACCAAGCAATTTAATTTAACAAGCTCCAAAGAATCCACGGAGCGTGAAGTGTTTATCGCCGCCGAGCGCTCCACGCGCTCCACGGTAGGCACTGTATGAAGACTATGTAGCAGCTGTTACGGCTGGGGGCAATAATATGAGACGGTCGGCGTCGCTTGAGCTTAGCCTACCGTGACGAACATACAAATACTTTACCCGGAAGAGTACGCGTGCTCTGAAGGCAACTTACAGGCTATGGTGAAAAAGCAATATACACGCAAAGTGGCTGCCGTTGTCTAAAAGATAGTGTAAGGGCCTCCGAGCAGCGAACCGCGACGGGTCCGAGATGGTATCGCACGGAGTCACGCGTCGTAGCCACAGAGGTGCTCATTATGGTCTGTAAGAATTTCGGTAATCTTGCTTTGCTGTTCGGTTAATTTAATACTCATGAATATTGCAGCGCAGAAGAGAAACAGTTAACCGTTAAACTTCAAACACCAAACTGTAATTGCATTAAGCTTTGTGCTATCGACACTATAGAACATAGCATAGAGACTAGAAAAATCAGATGTAAAAAGACGTATAAATTAGCTGATAAAAGACGCAAAATATGTCATGCTGTGTTCACTTACAGACAGAGCGAGCGAACGCAGATCCGCGTCTAGAATCGTAATTGCTTGCATACAACCAAATATCAGCAATGGATTCCCGATAGATTACATAGATATTGAAAAAAAGTGCGTAGAGTCCCTCCGCGCGAAAGAAGTGAAACTTCTGGGTATCTTTTACGCATTCACTCTCGCTCTCTCTCTTTCTATTCCCCTTCCCCATGAGCGTTAAACGTTTAACGCAACGCGTTTTGTTGGAAGTCACATTAGAAGTTTCACTTCAATAAATCGAGTATTCCGTCTTTGTGTGGTAATTAAAAACATCCCGTGCGTCTAGTCCTGGCAATGAGTATAGATGTGAGCATCCTCTCATACACTGCGCAGCGCTAAGAGGGGTTCTACGAAAGACAATCGAATCGTAAATATTGGATAAGATCTTATGTTAGTAGTTTCAAGAAGAATCTTTGTTTATACTGGAACGAAGTACCTATTCTTACTTTGCCGCCTGACAGTTGAAATCCGGGGCTTGTATAATAATAGGAAAATTCTAAGAAGGCGGCGAAATCTGAGCCAAGCTTAGATTACTAGATACGCATCGTAATTTCTTGTTTGTGAATTCACAAAATCCTACCGCTGGGCTCAGGACTTTCGTTTTCTAGTCTAATGATTGAATTAATCTGATCTCGTCATTCATTGATAATAGCGAACTGCAATATAATATGTGTTCGATTATGTAATAATATCCACAGAATCTAATTTTGAGTCGGAAATTTATATTGAAGGAAATTAGTCAGTTTGACAAGCTTTTAATAAATTGTATTAATAAAACGTAATCATACTCAACGCGAGTGACGACGCCGCGGCGAGAGTCGTTCCCCGATCGGAACGGAAAGATGAAAGTAAGTGCGGAACACTTACTTTCATCTTCAGGATTGATAGTTTGAAGTCGTGTTTGTTATTGTTATTAGTCGATGAGTTGATTAAGCAAATTGAAGCTAATTGTTTTAAAAAAAGGAGAAGGTTCTTAATTCGTCTCATAAATATATTTTAATAATTCTTTTTTTGTTTGGTAGATCATACTTTAGAGGTCCCACATACATTTTATCAAAATCGCTCAATTAGTTTTTAAATTACATCATAAGTCCAAAAATATTGTATACATGGATGACAGAAAGTCGGTATTTAAGCTTTTCTTTTTATATTATTAACCAAGTAAATAGATGTATTATTATTTGTGTCTTGCTCATGAAAGTATGTACATACCTAACTATTCTATTGCCATAAGTATTACAATTGTTTTTAGAACAGAGACTCATAATATATTAACAGTGAACAGTCGGTGAACTCTAAGAGCTATTAACCAGGGTCTGAGGTCCCGTAAGGTCAAACATCCCATTTCACGGTATCAAGTGACATTGAGGACGTTATCACTGGGCCGGTTATCACAAAGGCATTAGCCAGCTCGCGACACCGGCTACTACCTAGAGCTTGCACCAACCACACTTTATGACCGCTCTGAATATAGCCACGCAGTACGCGTCGTAGTAATAGTAGAGTAAATATAGCTGTCGTTTGGATGTACACGGTGTGAGAAGGGCGAGCGGCGCCACGGCGGGCGGGGGCTACACTTCGAAGCTGTCATTAAGTTTGTCTTCTATCTATGTTTCTCGTCCATTCACGAGTGGCACGCAATCGATACCAGCGCTGTCTTGGACATTTCCTTGTCTTGTCTTGACCGTTGACCTCAACATCGGCATTTGTAATGTAGGCGGTAGCATGAATATTTCAATGAGTTTGTTATTATTTGTATGTGGTTGTTGCTGCTATAGTAGGCATTATGATCATCAAAAGCAGTCATCTAAAAGTTTGGAAATAACAATAAAATTATTAATTAAATAAATAATAATAAATAAATTCGGGACACTTCCACACACGGTCGACTGACCCCAAACTAAGCAAAGTTTATACTATGGCTGCCAGTGACTGATATACATACTTAAATATTTTTAAATACATACTTAAATAAATACTAACACCCAGACATAGAACAAACACAAATGTTCATCACATAAATGTTTGCCCTAGGTGGGAATCGAACCCACGCCTCCCAGCTCAGAAGGCAAGTTCACTACCAACTTTACCACCGAGGCAGTCAAATCAGTCAATTTGAAGCTTATTTTTAAAAATTTCTTAGACTATTCGGATAATTTGAATATTTTATGTAAATGACACGTTACCGAACGAGCTAAGCGTGAGTAGAATAACAAGGAGGTTGCGTTTGGATTAGTGATTGACGCGGTCACTCGAGCCCGCTTTCAACCCCTAATACGGGTTACCGGTTTAAATAAACAATGCATTTACACACATAAATATAGCAGTGTCTCAATAGCGACGTAAACAAGCTTCTACATACACAACGGTCACTTCTGTAACGTGAATTGACGTCTCATTGTCCACAATTGAAAGCTCTCGCTCCCGCCCGGGATCCATTAGCGTGTCGCAACGCGGAAGCTTCGCCGCCAAGTTATTGACAACGTGATACGACCGACCGTCTAGTTAACCCCGGCACGAAGACCTAAAAGGAAAGACCCTATGTAATAAAGAGAATTCTGTGCCCAGGCCTTATACAGCAATATTACTACCCGACGCCGTAAAGCTATCACTTGCGCTCACGCATAATTCGATGAGAAGTAGCGTAGCTGCGTAAACTGTCGCAGCCGGCGCCCGGCTGCCTCGTTTTAATTCGGGAAGTTTTGTTAGAAACGGGTCGATTGTCCCACAAACCATTTGAAAGGAATATTCTTACTATTTTATTTACTTAGGAAAACTTACAGCTAGGTACAAAATTATAAATAGAAGATAGAGAACAGAACAGAACAGAAAGCCAATTACAAGATTTCACAAATAGAAAGGTAAATAGAAAGAAAGAAAGAAAGAAAAAGAAATAACCATTTATTTCACCGCACAAAACTATACAACAACAACAAACAAAATACACAATAAAACATTAACAGACAAAAAATAATAACTTCTACATATACTTACATTAAGACATAAACAAATATTTAGATGATTAAGTTTCAGTTGTCGCTGTAGTGTCCAATGCGACAAAAAAGGTTAGTGCTCAGCAATGGTGCTGCTAATTTCTTAGCAGCGCTGGTTTTCAGCACTAACCTTCTGAGACGCACAAATAGATAATAAGTAACACTTAAAAGACAGACACTCATGATATACTCGTATACACAATAAAGAATAATATTAGTCTAATACGTTAATGAATTTAGATCACTCAAAGTCAGAACCTGATGTTAAATCGTTACAAGGGCCATCTTCTAAACTGCGCTCTTTAGTCTCCCCTTACGTTAACCTCTTTCAAACTTTATCGCTTCATCGTTAAACACTTCAATTTCAGTAATAGCTTTACTGATTAGACATCTTAGTAGTAGGCCCTCCTAAACTTTACGCTGATCAGTGCTGTGCGGCGTTAGGCAGCAGGCGGCAGTTAGGCCTAACGAGGAGCATTAGAGCGCAGTTAGGGTCCCGATAGCGGACCGATAACCTCCGCGCCGGCGGAATGCTCCCGGTACTTACCTAATATGTGGCTACACTGGAAGGAGTACGCGAGATAGTGCACGTAATACACGTCTGCGGTATTGGATGCGGGAGTGTCCGTGTCCGGACCTGACCCGGCCGTTACGGACTGGGCTGGCAATGGCATGTACTCGTATTACCTTATAACCATATACCTTAACTACCCATTAGCTAAATCTTTGAGATGATTTTTATTATTCGTTGATCGTGGATTTTATGGCTAGATGTAATTTTCTCTTTGTGGCTTTGTTGTGTACATGTGTGCATCAAGCGGTCTGAATGCTTACGGTAGGTAGCTTTTAGCAACTTCTGAGCCAGTCTCATTAAAGCCTCACGCCCCGGGCTTTGGAAAGTTGGTTAAGTGCAACGAGCACTTAGCACAACTGATGGTGCTGCGTCGGCAGTACATGCTACACTCTCGGCCGTGACTCGTCAACCATACGCCGAGGTGACCTACGATACGATAGATGATGCGTGTGAATTAGAGATAGAATGAAGTGCTTAAACAGTAATCGTGAAAAATAGAATGAGCATTATATTCCTGCAAAAAGAACAAAATTGGAGAGTTTATTAATCGGCTTCATTAAGCTCGAAGCTGGCAACTCGGGGCGTCGGCTTCGCTTTAGTGGCAGTTTGGGTAATGTGTGTCGCGTCGCTCCCATTAAACTAACACCACCATTCGCTTCGGCGACGTTTTTCTTCGAAGCGCACTCGTTAGTTCTGGGTAATTGGTGCGAATATTCCGCGCACTGCCAATACTTCGCTCCGCAAAAGAATGCCGCTTGATTACATCCAGCTCGTCGAGTGCTTCATAAATAACGTTCGCGGCTTATAGCGCTCGATGTTTACGGCCGTTCAGTAGTTTGTTTTGACTTTTATATCGTGGGGCGCGGGTTTCTTTCAGACTCTATTTGTGGCTTAATTCTCGACTAACGGACGAACGAAGCACGCCATTATCCGACCAATTTCCTTGAATAGCGTAAACAGTAATTCTGTAAATGAGCGGTGTATCAATGAATGTTTTATTGTGTTTCAGAGAAGAGGTGCGCAACCACGCGGTGCGGTGGAACGCGCAGTTCTCGTTCATGTGCAAGATGTGCGCGAACGCGAGCACGGGCGTGCTCGAGCCCGCGCTCATGCGCGTCTCCGTCAGGAAAGAGTGCAAGGGTCAGTTACAATAAATGCTCTTCTTTATATCTGTTTTTTATATGTGTACATATTTGTTATAAAGTCAGAACCCACTTAATCAACTCTTTAATTGTCCTAGAAAGTCTACAACAATTTGTTGAAATAACGGGAACGTTTGGCATAGAACATTTAAGTCAATTGTGTTTCACAGTTGAGCTACTTTTTTTTTTTACAACAAACTAGGCATGCGTTTGACCACTGACTCGCCTGATGGGAAGCGTGGACGTGATCGAAGGCACATTCTTCAATGCAAGCAATGAAGGCAAGGAAGGACTACATTGCACTTCAGTGGGAACTCGAATGCAACGAGTAGCTCAACTGTGCCAGAACAAAACTTGTTATAAAGCGAATGCATCAAGAGTCGTACGCTTGGTAAATCTCCTTCAGCTGTACGAAGTTAAAGATCTCTGCTCGAAGTTTTATGACTAGACGCCAGCTTCTGAGACGATGAACTTCTAACTATTTTTGCTAGCGCTAGTCGTCGGAAACAGGCGCACTTGAGTTGACCTCCACGTCCGGTCTGCATATTCTTCGAGACCCATTTGGCGACAAAACTTTAAATAGACTCTAAAACTTTGCTGAATTGACGGTTGTTTGGCTGTGAATTCGTTGGACTTGTTCCCATTTTCAACTGACTTTTGGTAACTTGCGAATGTTGGAGATAACCGATCCACATAGTTTTGGTGAATACCATACCAGATCAGCCTAACAGAGTGGAGAAATGATAACTAACTGAGTTGGACAAATCCAATTAAACATCTTTTAGCAACTCGTCTAAATATGTGAGCATACCATAGTAACTAAACAAGATCAAGGATTTATTTAGAACGTAGTAAATAAAGAAAGTGTAAGAATTTGATTGCGTTACGGATCTAGCTCGCCGGCCCGGCTGAGCAGTGTCCGGACAGGTATTAGAAAAAAATCCAACATCTATCCCCAATCCTCGTTACCTCGAATAATTTGTGAAACATGGAGTGTGATGTTGCTACTGCATGTTATAGAGAAGAGTACTCCATACGTGTTGCAGGTGGTCGTTCGTACCAGAAGCTGGGGTTCAGCGACGTGAACCTGGCGGAGCTGGCGGGCGCGGGCGAGTGCACGCGCCGCTGCCTGCTCGAGGGCTACGACCAGCGCCGCCGCCAGGACAACTCCGTGCTTCGGCTCAGGATACGCATGAACATGATCTCAGGAGATCCGCTATTCAAAGTGTGAGTCTCGCACTACTTTTTACGACAAGAGCCAAAGCCGAAAATATGGGTATATACTACTCAACCTGTGAAAAGCTACATTCGAATCGTAAAAAATGAAAAATTATCTCTACTACAGGCAAGATAATCTCACATTTAATGTTTTTGATTGTAGTCCAGAACGGAAACAAGAAGTGGCGGACAGCAAGGCGGGCGGCGACAGCGGGTCTGAGAGCGCGGCCGGCGGCACCGCGCCTGACGACGACTGCGGCTCCTCCACCGCCAGCTCGGGCTTCGGTTCGCTCACTAAGAAGAACAAGAACTACGGTGAGTGAGCTCCGTCCAACATATACATGGTTCCACTTGGTTCCTAACGATGACAGTTGTGCGTCACACTTGGATCACCTCTGAGCACAACTTTGAGCTTTAACTGCCAGTCGTTTGGTCAGTGTACGCGGACACTGAGCGAGTCGTCGCACAGGTCCTACTTATTTTACTATCTATATCTACTTATGAAATAGACGGGGCCTGTTTTTTTAAATTAAGATAGCAGTTGTTTTTCTACATTCCAGAAGGCAGCGTGTCAACGACGTTGACTCTCGTGCCGGCCGGCGAAGGAAAGAAAAAGAATTACGGTAAGGTCCTACAATTATTTTGGGAGTTAGCTACCCGCTCTAGTCTGTAGGACTGTAGTTCTGTATGTCTGGTCTGTAGTCTATAGTCTGGAAGAAGGAAGAAGGCACTGCGAAGCTCTTTCATGACCCCTAGTGTTTCAGATCAGATTTTTCTCTCTAGTAAGGAACCGGAAAGCTTGACCGATAACCACCCACCGGACAGAATGTTGTCGTGTTTGATGCGTCATATTATTATCTGGTAAAACGGAAATAAGGGGTAAAACTACAAATGACGGATACTCGAAAAGACTACAAACTCTAGAAACAACATATTATTGAAATGTGCAATTCTGTGTTAGTCTCTGATTTTTGTAATAGCAAAAGATGTGAAGTGTTGATATATGTTCTGCAGAGAACAGCGCGTGCAACTCTCTGACGCTAGTGGGCGGCAGCGAGCTGGGCGAGGAGGAGGAGGCGCCGGAGCCGGCCGCCTGCGCCTCCTGCATGCACACGCACTCGCGGAACTCCTCCAACACGTCCGGGGACATGAGCAGCAAGGTGACACCGTCATATCATATACTGCACTCTGTACAACTTGACGCTGGTGCGAGGCAGCGAGCCGAGGAGTGTCACCTCCCGCCTCTCCACCAGTTTGGCTCATGTTTGCATCTCAGTAGACTGTGAGCTCGCGGTCGCTCCGTCGATAACACAACATCTTAAACAACGTGGGACATGTTATGTTCCAGGCGTCAGGGTACGGCAGCTCGTCGGCCGCGTCCGCGCACTCGCGGCAGAGCTCGGAGGGAGACTCGGCGGGGGACTCCTCGCGCCCGCACCACACCAGGTACTGAACACTCACGCTCACACACCACGCGACCACACACGACGGCTTCGCAGACCGTCTTGCATCTCACTATGCTCTAACAGCTGACACTGATACCCTGGGCATACAACTTCAGAGTTTAGTGTGAAGGGTGTGAAGTTAGCGGCTTAATGAGCATCAAATACGGACTAGCCGGCGACATATTTTAACTTAAATATTAAGTATGTGCTAGGAATTGGCTCCACCCATGGTGTTGCTGGTTTTTTTTTTTTACGGAATTGAAAATGTTATAGCCATAAAAGTTTCAAATTTTTACGTTACCGTAATGTAGATACGATAACGTTGACATGGCTATGGAATTAGGGCTAATTGACAGTAGGTAGGTTTAACGAGGTTTTATTATTTTGTTTTTTTATTTCTTTTGCAATTTCTTAATGTATTTTTATTTCGCTGCACGTTTGCACCGTCGCATCCCCACCGTGACCTCATGTACAGTACAGACCCTCACGACTTCGTCTCGTGTCTCCCGTCCCTGTGTTCCAGGGGCGCCCCTGTACAGACCATGCTTCGCTTCGCGTACCGCTGGTCACTAATCACCCACCTTATATATTCGCTTTATTAATGTTATTATTTTGACCTCCGTCAGTGTCCGCCTAGAGCGGACCACGACCACGACCACCTCGCTATACGTGCCCGGGGGTAGGGAGGCGGGGGGCGGGGGAGGGGCGGGGGCCCGCGCGCTCACCAAGCTGCTGCTGGAGCGCACCGTCACCAGCGAGAGCTCGGACGTGTACCTGACGCCCAACTGCACGCTGACCGGCGCGCCCGACGTCATCCCGCGCCTCGGGCCGTGCTCGCCGCCGCTCGACGCCTACCGCACGCCCGAGACCACGCTGGTGGAGAACGGGCCCGACACGTTCGCGATGCCCACGTACTTCGACCGCAAGCGAGCGCCGCCGCCCGCGCCCGAGCTCGCCGAGCCGCTCACCAACTTCCAGATCTTCAAGCAGAAGTCGCTGAACACGATCCCGGCGCTGCTCGACCGCAAGCGGAAGACCGAGGAGCTGTTCAACAACTTCCCGTTCCTGACGCCTCTCGCGCACCGCAAGAGCTCGCTGGTGTCGGCGGCGGGCGCGCGGCTCTCGGGCTGCATCGAGGACGAGTTCTACTGCATCCCGTCCGAGCCGGAGGGCGAGCCCGAGGAGCGCGTGGACGTGCGCAGCCTGCGCGTGCGCGGCGCCGCGGCCTCCACGCCCGTCGCGGGCGCGGCGCCGCCGCGGCTCGGCGCGCCCGGCGCCGCGCGCCCGCGCAGCTACACCGGCCACGCGAGGTGAGTCGCCCGCCGCCTCTCCCTCCCACTCACCACTCAACATGTCCGCGCGTACTAATGAGGTTGCGGGGGCGAGGGATTCTGACTTTCCCTCTCTGTTCTGTCTCTCTCTCCGCTCTATCCTTCTTGTGAACGTTTTTTTTTTTGTTATTTTTGTTTTATTTTTAAGTTTTTGTTTTGGTTTGTTTCTTTTAAATGATGACGTTATTTGTATAAGAATAGCAATATGGGAATTGTGTCGACACCTATGTGTTAACAAACTTGTATGTACTTTATTACGAACGGCTAGAATTAACACATTAAATATTAAACAACCAAATTAGGGACTACAAATACTTTTCTAAAAAACTGTTTCAAGGATCTTCACGAATTTGTAATCCAAAAAAGATGTATTGTGTTAATAAATTTAAGCAGTTTTGTTTTTTATACCATCTGCAATATGTTAAAATTCAAGGCGAATTTTAAGTGGGCCCTCGCAAAACTAACATCGAGAAAAATACGGTACGGCTGTCTTTGCTCGACTTGGTGGGGGCACTACCGTGCTCCCAGATTTCAACGTAGACATAAGTTTATGTACCTAACGTATATTTATCGCGTAAATTATTGTAAGTAAAATTGTAAGATTTCAGTTAAGTATAAGGGCGCTTCTAGACGAGCCATATTTTCACTGCAATACTGAACCGGCAATATTTGAAGTGTGGCCCGGCCGTATGGTCATACATTTCTAGCACGGCTGATGATGGCCGGGCTACAGTCAGCAATATTGCCAGTATTGCAGTAAAAATATGGCCCGTCTAGGAGCGCCCTAAGGTAAAGAGTAATGCCCACTCGCACTGAATATAAGAATTGCCTAAGTCCTTGCTTAGCTAGTTTAATCTACTCTTCGCTAGCTCCCACCTAAAAAAAATGTACAAGAACCTTAAGCCATTCCGTAATTATATGTATTTATCTTAAGGAAAAACTCTCAACTGCTAAAACATCTTATGATTAACTTTTATCATCAGAGAGCTAATTACAGATTCTCACGATTAGCGACAGCCTTAGCAACTCTAATAATGAATATTTATGAGCACGGTAACACAAAGTTCTAACATAAAATAGTGCGTGGAAGTCCCTCCGCGCGGAAGAAGTGAAACTTTTATGTTTCTTTCTTACTACGCGCATGCGTTTTTGTGCCACGCATTCACCATCGCTCTATCTCTATCCCCCCTCCCCAGAAGCGTTAAACGTTTAACGCAACCTTGTTGTAAGTCGCATTAGAAGTTTCACTTAATAATAATAAACAAATGTAAACAAATTACAAAGCTAATTACTAACTACGTAGCAACAACGCCTGTAAAGTAGGATTTGGCCGAAATTTGTCGAATTGGTCGCCAGCTTGCCAAAGAAATGAGTTCCGCCTGTACCTTGTTCCAACGACGGGAGTAGAAATGGGGGGGGGGGTTAAATCGAGTGAATCTATGGATGGAAATTTTACTGAGTAATTCTGGGCAATCGATTGATTGTTTTCCTTATGAGAATCTTGACTTAAAAGTGCGTCCCGATCTTCGAGCCGATCCTCAGCGTATCGAGACGCCGTATCTCCGTTCCGCTCCGAACGCCGTCCAAACTAGGAGTTCTTGGATCGCGGCGAGGATCGGCTCGGAGATCGGGTCGGGCACAAGAACATAATATGTGGACTCAGCGTTGTGTGCCCCTTAAGAGAATATTTCGCTAGTAGTAGTTCAAAAGTAGTGAAGCGAGGACTTGTGCAATTGTAATATTGTTAGCAAGTGGGCACAGAGTGGTGCGATGTGTCTGACGGCGATGTGTCCGCCAGGCGCGCGGCGGAGGCGCTGGAGTGCGGCTGGTGCGGCGCCGCGCCCGGCTCGCTGCCGCGCCGCGCCAGCTCCGCGCTGTCAGTGCACACCCACGGGGCCCACAGGACGCTACCGCAACTCCTTACCCTTCGCACGTCCTGCTTACCCAGGGTCACAAACTCTTTACTAATTAGGCGCCATCTCATTTTACTTTCTATCTTTAGTTGTAATAATCTGTACGAGATGGCGTTGGTTGCCTAATTTGTCAAGGGTTTGTCAGTAATTCTCGAAAGACGCAATTGCCCCCCAGACGCATTTTTGCTCCAGTTGACCCTGTATGTGATAACAATCATCAAGCCATGTCAGAGGCCCTCGGGCGGCCTAAAAATTCCAGCAGGGCTCGTCACTCGGCCTATACGAACTTGCTCGCTTGCTACCTAGATGTGACAAGTTAGCCCATTTTCCGTGCGGGCCCAATCCGTTTTAGTTTCGATCAGGATTAATTAATTAGTACTCTGGTAAGGAGTGTGCGGTTGCGACGTGCAAGTCAGTTGTTCATTTAGATGTTGTCTTGTGTTGTTCAACAAGATGTTGTCTCATTGTATCGAGCTTTGCCGCTGTTCGTAGGTGTTTTATATTACTATACATAATACAATTGTATTATTTTAAATACAATAGGTGTTTTGTAAGGTTTATTTATATGCTCGCATTTTGTAGAAGAATGTTGACGTTGATGTATTACAAATATATTTATCATAAGTGGCTATTGTAAAAATGTTTCGGAGTACGTTTTTGCATGCGATATTTAATTGTTTCTCTTCAAATGTGCTTAATGCTTTGATTAACTAATTATTAAAAATAATTAATTGCATGTAAATAAAGAGACTGACTGGGTCGCGACGTAAGGGAATGCTTCAAGTAAAAGCATGGTGTTTATTTTTGCTTGAGCCTGTTCTTTTGGCAATAAAATTATTCTGCTTCAGTTGAGTCATATAAAATTTGCTTCATTCGATGAGCAATGTAAATAAAATGAAAGGTCACTGCACGTTTTCATATTAGAACAAAATAATTCAATTTTGGTTGAAAATTGACAGGGTGAAATTTTGATTTACTCACGTTTCATTTAGTTGGTTACTCCGATTAAGCATAGTTTATTACATCCGGGGACCTTTTTCACGGAGTAATGAAATTGAAATGAGCTGTCACCACTCATACTCACAAATTATTTATTATTGTGACAGTATGTATTGATTTATGAGTTCAGTTCAGTATCCTACCTTTTGTGGGGCTTATCTTAAACATGCACCCTCCTAGCAATAAACGTATATCTTTGGAATAGTCCGGTATACAATCTTGTGGCGTTTAAAAATCAATATCAAGATAATAGATCAAATTTAAAAACTAAAAAAATAAAAACACAAAACACTGTATGACTAAATTCTATCTATCTAATCTATCAAAGAGTCTATGCAACGGTCATTTCTAAGCGGGGCAGTGTCTTACGCCAAACAGGATAAATGTGTTCATGGTTATCATTGTTGTAAAGCTTCGTTGCGAGTTTGTCGAGTGGCTTTGATGTCCAATTTGCAAGTGGTCGAGTCTAAATTAGTCCCGATGTCCTTCAGGAACCCGTCGTCGGGCTCGCTGACGGCGCCTGCGTCGGAGGGCGGGTCGCTGGAGCGCGCGCGCGCCGCGCTCGAGCGCAAGAAGCGCGCCGCCGCCATGCACCCGCCGCAGGACGACGCGCAGGTATGCACGAGCTTTTTACTCGATGGAATGTCTAAAACTTTAGGACCGAGCTAATTGTCCATGCTGTAAGCATAGCAGACGCTTCATTTTTCGTACATTTTCGCCTTTAATTCAGCACCATTCCCTCGAAATGAAACAAGAGTGCTGAATTAGTTATTCAGTGAACAGAACCAACGATATTGGATTTCGCTCACTTGCGCCACAGATCAGATAACAGTCAAGAATGAAACATCTGAACACAGAGAGAACGTTCATTCGGGCTTAGCGTACAACATCGTTTAACGCTACGTTGAAAGAATAGAACCAGTGAATGTTCATTTCTGAATCGTTTCAGTTTTAAGCCATGTGAACATAGAATGAAAGAAAAATTAATCGTTTACTCGGGTGAACCATCTGATGTCGAGTTACCGAGTGTTCGTAATAACCTATGGTCCGAACGGTCCGAATAAATTACCTCTAGATTCTGTCGTACTGAACTATTGCAGTCATGAATAAGTTGTGATCTGTAACGGGCCGTCCCCCCGCAGGCGGCGGCGTGCACGCGCGTGGAGAACACGCGCGTGAACCCCGACTCGCTGATCGACGAGCTGCTGGCGGCCACGGACCTGGCGCCGGCGGACGGCGGCGCGGACGCGTCGGGGCTGCAGCTGTTCATCGCGCGCGACGGCACGGCGGAGCTGGGCTCGCGGCGCCGCGCGCGCCCAAGCACCGGCTACCAGCGCGTGGAGCTGCGCCCGCCGCCCGCCGCGCGCGCCGAGCGCAGCTAGCGCGCCAGCGACCTGTTGCTTCCGACTCATTCTACATCATGCCATACGATAGTAATTATTGTTTTACGACATGCGACTCGGAGGACGTCCACGGGTCGACGATCGCCCTCGGCGGCGGTTCCGCTCGTGCGATCCGTTTTTATATGATTTACAAGAAATTTTTATCACGACGATGAGGGGGCGACTTTTACTCTTCCGACGACCTACACGACGACTGAACGTTCCTATATTTTGCGGAGCGTCCGTGCTTCCTCCGCGCCGCTCTCCTCCGGGCGGCTGGGACTCTACCTCTCGATGTTTCGTGGACGTTATTTTGGATGTTGCGATTTCGCGGCGCCAGTTCTCCGGCCCCGCGTCCGGTCTTCTTCCCGCTCTGTGTTATAAGTAGTTAGAAGTGATCGTCCACGAAGTGCTCACAAGTGGTGCTATGTCGCGGTCGCCGCCGCGCCCTACTCGACGTACTGATTTATCGATTGTATCGTGTCGATTGGAAGTTCACGGTCGAGTCGTTAGCGATACTCTTCCGAATCCCTCCACGCCCGGGCGGCCGCGCGGGACAGGGAGCCGCTGCGTGCGGCCGCACGCATCGATAGTGCGAAGAGGTAAATCTAAGTCATTCCTTTGCGATAGTAGCTTGAGCGAGTGGCTCGCCGTCTGTCGCGGCGCTCGGGGTGCGACGCGGCGCTCATTACTCGGATCATCAATTTATCAATGACACCTTTACAATGAGGAAACGTTAGGAACTTCCAATAATTGATGAGTATAGTCTGGTCGTCAGCCAGCGCCCGCCGCAGGCCGAGCGCCGCCGCGCTGCACGTGCAAGCTGCGCTCGGAGCTTGTTGTTGTAAGTTATCGATGAAGCGCATAAAGTGTGATGTGTTGCGGCGCACCGCGCCTTGTTATTGTATAAATATTGTCTTATTACAAGCCTGTACAGTATTTGATTAAAGGACGTGTTTAGAAATATAACTTGTTTGTTTGTATTATACATACCCCAATTCCAACAATGTTTTTTAAACCGAAAACTATCAATAGGCGATTACTATACCTACCTTATACTGATCGAAGTGTGAGTATAAAATATCTCGTCGACCGAGCGAGCGTTACCGAGCAAAACTCGTATGCTTCAGCTTCGGCAAAAATGACTGTCGTACGTCTGACTGTCTTTCTCTAAATCAACGATATTCACAATCATTCGGAAATGTTTCCGAGTGGATTAGAAAAATGTAATACTCATTTTGTTCGAATCTCAGTCTACTTTTGTAAATTTTGGAATGGTAATCGACTATAAATACGATCGAAAGAATGAATAACGTTTAAAAAAATAAAATAAAATGAATAACTTAAGAATTCGGACTGAGATCCGAAAAAATTGAGTTCAAATTAGGTAGGACCAAGCTCGAGAAAGCGGTCATTCGTCGAATCCAAGTCGGATAAAGGACTATGCTCGGAGTTTCCCTGCGAGATGGAATCAGGAACGACGAAATCTGCAGGCAAACGTGGCACAGGCATGTGGCAGCTAAACTAAGACTGGAATATTTGATTGCAGCTATTATGCTTAAAATATTGGCATAGGTAGAAATTCTCTATCACGTATGAGGAAGCTGTAGTTACCTACGCACACGTTTCTTGGCAACTCACTTCTATGCCTTTTGACAAGAAAGACAATTACAAAAATAAATGCCTCGACTGGTAAGAATATAGACCAGAGACATATTTTCGTGTAGTTTAGTAAGTTTCAAATATTTTTTAAATAACTTCATTAAGTAGGTATTGCATTAGTAAGTTAATTATAGTTAGCTCTATATATATATAATTATAGTTATATTTTATATATTTAATTTAAGTTTTTTAATTTAAATTTGGGGGCTGAGCTACCCACGTCCGTAGGAGTGTACTCTATTCTAATTCCCTACACGTGGTCCCTGGGTAGTGCTAACCGGGTAGCAAACTCTGGTGGGAGGCTTCGGCCGTGGCTAGTTACCACCCACCGGACCAAACCATGCCGTGAAATGACCTAGTCGTGTTTCGGGATGTAGTCCGGTGTAACCGTTCCGAAGACGGGTCTGAGCAGTAGCGCACTTGTAGCGCCTCACTCAACTGCCGTCTTTGTACTTCTTCACTCTACAAAGCTTCAAGGCTAGAGTGAATAAGTACCTTATAGGTCGTCGTGCTCCATCTTAGACCACAACGTTGCTTAACATCAGGCGAGTTGGTGGTCAAACGTCGACCTATTTTACATAAAAAAAAAAAAAAAAAAAAAAAAAAAAAAGTTGGTACCTACATATGTCATAGCCTATAGTATGTTACCGAACCAATTCAAATAAATAAATAAATAGCTCTCCTGGTACTGGACATCGGGCGAAATTGAAATAAAACCACTTAATTTTTCTAGAAAGTTGTTTAATGAGTTAACGCCAATAGGCTAGTGCCGTGTACGTTGACACACATCGCCATTCATCTTGTAACAGTTGTTTAATGCTGTTACTATGTTCATTGACACTTATAGCGATTTTACCGATACGTTGCAACATGTATGGCGAGTGCTCCCGCGCGCGGTACAGCGCTCGCAGGGTGTAAGTCCCACAGATAGTGCTGCCTGTTCTTATAATACAAGTTATTATGTACAATATTTTTTATTTTTTCTAAATAAAATTACAATAGACATTTGAATAGCCTTAACTGACACACGGAAATGGAACGACGGACCAGCGAGAGAAAAGAAGAGGAAAATATATTTCCGACTCATTTATTAGACGGTGATCCACTCGTATAGTTCCGTGTATCTGTTAGCTACTGTGTCACGAGATAAATGGAATGACAATCGATAACCTAGTAAAGGACGGCCAAAATACTTTATAATTATTGCTGGTTCTAAATACTACACCGGTATCACAAAACATTCAATTCGTTTCACTAACTAAAGCTACTTAAAAAAACACCCGAGAACTTTCTTCTTAGTAAACAGCTAAGTTTACAATAGTCGGACATAACAAGAAGTAAAAAACAGAAGGGAAAATCACAGTTGTAATCAAAATTTAATTAGAGTTTACGGCATTATGCATAATATAGTTGAAGTGAAAACTGAACAAGTATGTTTTGCTAGTAGGTTAAACATACTGCAATTTTAAAGAGTTTTAAATAAACAAAAAGTTTTTTAATAATTAAAAAGTTCTTTAGTAATAAGCTTGGTGACCACTTTCACTCACGGAGTGGAAGCTCTCGGGTGTTTCTCGCGAGTGGAGCGGGCTAATAAAAACCAACAGGAATGTCTTCGAAAATATAAATAAGTCATTCGTAAAATAAATATTGCTTTCGGTAATAGCATTCGAGCTATCGAATATGTCGACCAGAAACAAGTCCACCGAACATGCGGCGCTGAGCAAAAAGGTTAAGTACAATATTCCAGCTAATACTGGTTAAGTCCTAGCCTACGTGGTAATGAGTAGTCGCACACTACCTGAACACTTGCCCACCATGTACTTATCTACGACTACTTTTACGGCTGATTTACACGTCAATAAATACAGGGGCACGTTAATTTTCCGTATAGTTATCATGCCACAGCAAATGTCAAAACATCGCGTCCAAACGCGCGTAACAAAGAAACTCCGGCGAGTTAACTCGCTACTGATCTTATTGACGTATAAATCAGCCTTTACATTAAGTGAATACAGATACACGGTATACGATTTAAGTTGTAAAGAGCTCCCAAACACAGACTCGCGAGTAAGGCACGGACGGCTCGCCGCGGCCCGCGCCCGCCTGTGTCCAGCCACACACGACATTATGTGTTCAGTGGAACAAAAATCGTGAACATTATCGAACCCTGCAATTTTGCTAACTATTATAATTGTGACAGGTCTCGACGATTATTAATGTATTAATAATTATTGTTATTAACAAAGAGACAGTGCGTTGCGCCGGCGGCGGGGCGGGGCCTCCTGGCGGACGAGTGACGTCTTCACTATCATTTAATTTAGAATATCCACGCTTTACCTGTCTCGCAGCTACAAGTAACCCTTACTTCGCGGCTCGAGCGCGACATCTCGCCGAGACTCGCTATCGATTAACTAATATTATCTCCCTCAGCACCCACATTCTCAATCATTCGGAACGGTTTCCGTTCGGTCCCCCAACATTTTAAACTCAAGTTACTCAAATCTCAGTCCGCAATCATAAGTTTTTAAACGTGATCATGCATCCGATCGATTTATACTCGATTTCCTATTCCAACATATTTGAGTTTAAACATTTTTGGAATCCGATCGGAAACGTTCCCGAATGAATGTGAATATGGATACAGAGCTCTCGTCAGATATGCCTTGCTCCGGAGGCGCCACGTCACTTCCTTAAAATAACCTTAAACACTAATCTGACTTATAAAAGTAGAACAGAGCTGGTCCGACTCAGTTGGTGTAAAACTACAATACAATAACAGCCATGGATTTGCTCTGGCGACGACCGGAACACTTTGCTATGTTTTGTTGAGTACTGAGGGTCGAGCGCGGCGCCTATATAAACTTACACTACATAATAAAATTCTGAGTCACATTAAGTATAAAACATGCAATAAATAATTTCCTACCTCTGTTTCGTACAAAACCTTAAGTGTAAAAGTATAAAATATTTTCGCTAGTCATTATTCATTAACATTCTTTGTAATGCATAAAGGACGCGAATTTATTGATCATGTCCAGTGTAAATAGTCGATCGAGGCACAAACAGTCGATTGGTAAGTCACGCGTTTCCTTACACACTAATAGCATTTGATAGCGTTTCTAGGACGCATTGTAACAACTTCATATCAAAATACGTAAACAACTTCATCGGATACATTGAGCTAAAATAATTATACCAAATCAAGTTAATTTGTTTGTCATTTTGTAAAATTGATTTAATTATGATACTGGAATGTTTTCACCTGCGACGTTGCGCTTATATAATTCGTATAAAAGTCTAAAAGGTTCGTAAAAGTAAACAATTAGTCTAGGGAGGTATCACCGCTCCGACGTTAAGTACACGATTGCATTACTTACAAATAAAATATACTTATTTACTAGAAGTCAAACTCTCACAGCCGCGGTCATGCGTCTCGCTCTCTCGCGCCTTTCACTCTGCAGGTACAAACTATAGCACGCACACAAACACGCCTAGTCATACACACAAATACACACACACTAACAACATACATTTGGTTGATATGCGACGAGTTTTCTTTCATTTAATTTCGTTCCTTTTGTTCAGGGTCCGCCGATGCACATTTGACCTGGAATATAAAAGTATTACATAATTATTTACTATTAAAGAAACTTTTAACATTTTAAATGGGCTCGAACATTTCTCTATGAAAGCTGGATCCACCTGCCGCCAGCTTATTTTCTCATCAAAATTTCTGCTCACGGGGAATATAGCATATAATTATGGATACAGATCAAAGTATGATAGGTAACCTAAGCTTTAGGGTACTAACCACATTCAGTTTATTTGAAATATTTCGGGAACGTGACACTTTAAGTTAGAGCCTAAAGTGTCACGTTCACATTAAAAACAATTAAAATGCATTATTTGAATACAGTGGAATGCAAATATTCACGTAATCACTGCAATTTAATGATTTTCATTGTTCTCATATTCTTTTATGTTCTTTTTGTCTCCCAATATATCGAGAAAATTACTTAATGGATTTACGTTAGCACGTACTTGTAATTTTTTGTCAGTACACAGTACATAGTGACAGGAGCTAGTTTGTTCGCGCGCGGACGGAGAGTCGTACCGGTCTATATGAGGCGCTCCTCGGGCGGCGGCTTGAGCGCGTTGTGCATCATCTCGTGGCGCGGGTTGCAGTACTCCTGCCCCGAGGGCGAGTAGGTCCCGCGCGTGGCGCGCTTGCGCCGCGCCTGCGCGCCCAGCGCCGCCAGCGCCGCGCCCAGCGCCGCCAGCGCCACCAGCGCCGCGCCCACGCCGATCAGCACGGCCGACGAGTTGTCGTGAGCGCCTTCCGCCTCCGCGCTCTCGATCTGACGATCACACACACATTGTCCACAGCGTTAGCAGACGATCTAACGTAAAGCGACCGCACCGGCGCACCCTGCGGTACGGTGCGCGACGGACGGCCGCATAGGTTGTCGAAATTTCCAGTCGTTTTTGAGCGTTTTAGAAAACGGTTGTCATGCCTACGATTTGAAAACCACAATTAGCTTTAGTTGGCGACCATCGCTACCACACTGACTTTGACTTTGGACCTTTAAATCAGTCCTGAATTAACTCCGAAAGCCGCCGAAAGCCGTCCCATAATGATGTGTGTAAGCGACGACGCGGCGCGGTATGAGTGAAGGACAGCGGTCGTGCTGGTCGGCTTTGCTTGCGTCCGGGACGTAACGTACGTAGTTCACGTACACGAAGTCAGCTGCACGTGTCCGTGGTCGCGCAACACACGATAAAGGCATTGTATTATTTTTAAAACTATTATAGAGGTAAGTACTTATTTATTTTTAAGCGCGCGTTAAGTAAATTAATGCATATTTAAACCTCTTATAACTCGACTGATTCATAGATTATACATAATTAATATTTTTTACACCGTTCGTGAAACTACAGTATAACAGTGACAGGTGAGTCAAAAATCAAATCAAATGTTTTTATTTAATTGGGGCATCTAACACTTATGAACGTCAAAGTTATAAAAATGAGTCTACCGCCTTGTTCGGAAAAAGAGTCGCTACTCGGAAGAGCAGGCAAGAGCCTGAGGGGCATACTTAGTGAGTTGTGCGTGGAGTACCTGGTGCGTGCAGTTCTTGCCGGCCCAGCCGGCGGCGCAGAGGCACACGTAGTCGGGGGCGGCGGCGCAGCGCTGGCGGCAGGCGGCGCCGGGCGCGCACGGGCCGGTGCCGTTGCCGCACGGGTCGCGCAGCGCGCACTCCGCGCCGCAGAACCCCGCGCCGCACTCGCACCTGCGCACCGCACACGACACCTCCCCGTCACACATTCTACTTTACACACCTTCACCTTGTAGCCACCGACGTTATACAGCCCTGTGCTAAATTTCAAGTCGCTATCTTTCATAGTTTTCGAAATTGTCGACGGTGACATTCAGACAGACATCGGAGTCTCCCCATAAGGGTTCCTTTTTACAATTTTAGTACGAAACCCCAGAAACGAAGGAAACGGCACCCATGCCTCGAAAATGGCAATACAAAATCAGGCGACGTCTCCTGATCGAGTCTCAGTCGCAACAGGAACTAGAAATTTAAACAAGTGCTTCGTAGTGGTATTTAAAGCTATCTCTTGTGGGTCTGCTACCTGCATGTCTTCCGGTCTTTATCATTCATTAAAACGTATCATCTTTTTTTTTTTAGATTTAGTCATACAAAGGAAGTGTAAATTTGTCTTCACATTATATGTATTATCGTGGTCTTAGAGCGTATGTACTCTATTTTCTTTTTTTTATTTAAATTAATGTCACCATCAATAAGAGGATACTAGAGACAAAACGAAACTCTAACATCTGCAGTTCAACGCAATGACGCGTAAATAAGAGATAGATAGTCAGCAAGGTAAGTATAGCAGCGGAATATTTAAAGTTTTCGTTTAAGTTGAAGGGGTTTAAACTGACATGTAGGAGCCGTCGAGGTTCCTGCACTCGCCGGGCCCGCAGCTCACGAGCCCGAGCGCGCACTCGTCCACGTCCAGCTCGCAGCGCGCGCCGGTCCAGCCTGCGCACAACACACCGTAGTTAAACATCTACAAACATTGCACTGTACAATGTGTCTGGAAGATATTACTCCCAACCGAATAGAGCTGAAGACAACGCATCAATCAATTCCTCTACAGGTCGCATCAACCTCCTTAACCGATTCTCGTGAAATTTTGTGAAAAGGATCGATAATTATATGGATTTTTTTCGAGATAGTTTTCGAAAACTATTCAAAGTCGGAGATATGATTTTGAGAAATGCAACCTGTAGAGGAAGACAGCCGGACAGAAATCTAGACATACGAAAAGCATTTTAGCCAAAGCATAGACGCTTCCTACAAATTACATGGAACCAACCAAACAAATGTATCTGAAGAAAACTAAAATTAATTGATTATTTCAGTTCATTCAGTCGAAGTAGAAGTACAAAATTTAAATCACTTGTTTGAAATGTTAATGCATCTTCTGAATGGCGTAATCGTAAAGACCTACCCAACCCTATAAACCTAGCTATAAGAAGACCTTCATTGAGATCTAAGCTAATAATCCTAAGTGACGAGCGTATCTCAACGAATTCGATGGGCCATCCAAGCCCACGCGACTCCGGCCGGCAGCGCCGCCAGTCAGCGGCCGCGAGACGTCTGTTGTTCAGAGCTCGACGACGCTGTTTACTTGTATAATTAGATTGATTGTAGAGTTGATGTTGTTAGAGAATTGTGTTCATAAGATGATGCAACAATAACTTATGATTCACTTCTATTGCTCCTGATGTATTACTTATGATATTAGATAACTAATCGTTCTTAGACAAAAGTATAATCGCAGTGCTGTAATCATCAAACTAGTCCAACACGACCCCAAGAACCAAGGCAGGATTATGTTATGTTCTCTAATACATGTAGTTATATTTAATCAATTTTAATGTTTTAGTGAGAATAAGCAAGTTGATGTTTGAACCTAATTTGTACCAAGTGTTGAAAACGTGTATTTATAAAATATATAAATACACGTGAAAGTTTGTGAGAATGGATGGATGGATGGATGGATGTTTGTTACTCTTTAAAGTCAGAACGGCTGAACAGATCAGGATGAAATTTGGCACAGAGATAGATTATAGTCTAGAATAGCACATAAGAAACTTTTTAACCGCGGGTGAAACCGCGGGGCGCAGCTAGTTCGTTCTAAATAAAAAAGTCCATAGGAAAAACAAAATTACGACAGGCCCCACCCTTTTTCTAAAGTTAATTAATTACTAGCTGCACTCCGCGGTGCTGCCCGCGGTTCAACACTAGCCTATGTGTTAATCCAACGTACCTGTAGGCTACCTCCATACCAAATTTTATCAAAATCTGTCTATCAATCCGTTTGAGCTTAAACACACATAAACTTTCGCCTTTATAATATAAGTGGGATAGGATTTTAGTCCAAACAAAAAAAAAATGCTTGTACCTACAAACAAACAAACAATTAATAATGAAAGGGTGATAATTATTTATAAAGCTTTCATTAATCGTTATCAAGCCTCACTGTCTAATGAAAGTAATCAAACGGCAACACTAACCTATGACCATAATCACTAATACACGCGCCAAATTAGTCATTTTTAACATCACTATACTATCATCATTGCACTAATCCTGTCACTGTCACTAATATTTCTGCACAAAATCCGCATCACTGCATATCCATCAATCAATACACAATCACAGAAATTAACTATTTAGAGGCATGTTGTAGCAGCGGACGGAGCGTCGGTCCCGCGGGTCCTACGAGCACTGACTGACGACACCGGCCACTGATTCACAAACCGTCACCACAGCGCGGTTTTCAGGGCTAATCGTTATCCTCGTACGCACATCCCAGTGGGCAGAGATCATCTCTAACGTCCAGAGAAACGGTCCTTTAGTTAAGTGATTACTGTCAATGATAGCGACTTCACTGAGGACATGTTCAAAACTAAATACTAATCCCCTTAGCAATAAACGTTGTATAGCTTCGGAATAGTTTTACAGTGGTCTATTACTTTTTTTTACATTTTTTAACTTGATCGAAAAAGATGAAAGACTAAGTATTCCGAGCCTATACAACGTTTATTGCTAATAGGGTAAGTGACGGAAAGTTCAAATCGGAAGCGCTAAAACCGTAAATAGTAAATGATTCACATATTTGACAATTGAGTGTAATGTTTTGAGGATGTTTACTGAATAATCTTTAATGGGAGCTTCGGTGGGTGTCATCATTAGTGACGCATTCGTCGCGAGTGCCTCCGCACCTGGCTACTTGTAGCGAGTGACACTTACTCTGAGCATTCCGCGGTGCACAATATTATTGATGACACATCACTGCTGCGCTTGGCCATCTAGTCCTAGCCTAGAGACTTCAAACGCAAGGTACTTTGCATATTCACTATTATTGTTATTGTTTATACTCGTAACAGTTTTTGTCCACATTTTCCTCTCAACCAATGTCAACACAGTACTGTAGTCGTAATCAATGAACTGTCTATACACAAGCTTGTAATACCGTAACCTTCTTACCTACCTAACAAATAATATCAAAATCCTACTAATATTATAAACGCGAAAGTTTGTAAGAATGGATGGATGGATGTTTGTTACTCTTTCACGCCTGAACGGCTGAACAGATCTGGATGAAATTTGACACAGAGATAGATTATAGTCTAGAATAGCACATAGGATACTTTTTAACCGCGAGTGAAACCGCGGGGCGCAGCTAGTATAAGATAATTACATTATTTTCTCTTTGTAACTTTGAGAAACACTGCTTCTGTTATCAATATCAGCCGATATCACGGCTGGATGATAACGATAAGATAAAATTTTATATGTGTAACCTATACCAATACCTAGGTACCTAGATAGATAGCATGTTTGCAGGACGAGTCATTGATTTATGTCTTTCTGTGAGATGCGTGAGAAATGACTGGAGATTGCCCTTATCATGCGAGTCATGTAGCCGACGCTGAGTTGCGTGTCCCTTGTCGTCAGGTGCCTGAGCCCCTGTCTGTGTATACAAGGTGCTAGCTTTGGGTGTATGGTGTTGTTCTAACCCTTATAGTGCAAAATTCTAGAGAGAAAAAATCAAGTCTTCATACAAAATTAATCTTATTTTGTATGGAGACTCAATTATTTTTCTCTTGAATTTTGCAAAATTATGTTCTAAACTAGCTGCGCCCCGCGGTTTCACGGTTTCACCCGCGGTTAAAAAGTATCCTATGTGCTATTCTAGACTATAATCTATCTCTGTGCCAAATTTCATCCAGATCTGTTCAGCCGTTCTGGCGTGAAAGAGTAACAAACATCCATCCATCCATCCATCCATACATACAAACTTTCGCGTTTATGATATTAGTAGGAAGTTGTTCACTCTGACGGGTAGACCAACAACCTTAAGTATTAATATGCCCAAAACCAGCAGCTTGCTTAGTTATTTTTTAAATACTATTCCTCCCGATGATTTTACCCACCGAGTTGAGATTCCATAATGTCAGATTCAAATTACGCTTTAGGTCATTAAATCAATAATAACATTACCATAAAGGTGGTCATTCTTGATTGCACCATTCGGCGTTGTTCCAAATGTTTTAATTCAAATGTATTGGCGCCGTACGGGCCCCTATTTGAGGTCACTCCTATTTTGTATCATTTATTTAGTTCCTATGATTAATTCCTACACTTATGTGTGTCTTTGCGCATTCACAGAAAGATTGGCGTGAGGGCTTGGCACTATCTGGAAATACAGATTTATAAGAAAAGAAATAAGAACATGTGTTCTCTAAATCAATCTCAGACGTCGCAGGCCCGTGTAGCGTGTAGTGCGTACGTACCAGTCCCGGTGCAGTCGCAGGTGTAGTCTCCCCGCGCGTCCCTGCAGGCGCCGCCGTGCAGGCAGGCCCCGGGGCCCGCCTCCGCGCACTCGTCGCGCTCCGACTCGCAGCGCGGGCCCGTGTACCCGGGGAAACAGGAACACGCCGGCGGCTGGGACAAGCGCCAACTTTAGTTTCCTACTTTCACATGGCCCACGCGACTTATCATACAGTATGAGATGGCGTCAACGACCGGTCCCTTAACTTAAGGGACTATAGTCAGGCCTGTGGCGAATGAGCTTTCGAGCCTATGCATGTTAAATGATCGGGCAAAGTGTAATAGTTTTAGTGAAAAGACAAGCTGAAAAGACCGTCACTCCAAGTAGGATGCGCGGTCCTTCGAGCCGACGGCGACGAACCGATATGTTGGTCCTTCGAGCCGGCTTGCAGTAAGCAGTAGTTACCGTGGTGTTGTTCCGGCAGAGCCCGTGCAGACAGGGCCGCAGGTCGCAGAAGGCAGACTCGCAGTACACGCCCTCGTAGCCCTCGGTGCACTCGCACGTGAAGTTGTTACCCGTCGGCGGACCTGCAACACACGAGCGATGTATCTAGCGGTCGGTCGGCGCACGCGCACGTGTAGTGTAGTGTAGTGTAGTGTAGGGGAGGTGAGCACTCACTGGGCGGCGTGTCCCTGCAGAGCAGCGCGGTGCGCGCGCAGGGCTCGTGTGCGCACGTGCGGCGCTGCGGCTCGGCGCACGTGTCGCCGCGCCACTCGGCGGCGCACGCGCACGAGAAGCCGCCGCGCAGGTCGGTGCACGTGCCGCCGTTCAGGCACGGCGTCGACAGGCACTCGTCGATGTCGTGCTCGCACCTGCGTCACACGTCGACATCACTAGCCCGTCCGTAGCAGTGACACGAGTATCAAAATCATTTTGTTACATTAAAAATTTGCATGAAAATATGTGTAGCCGTAACCACCAAACTCGACGTAAAAACACCTGTGCAGTGGTTTTGTTAGCCTTTTCAACGTGTCACATATTATTTTAATTTTACATGAGATGATATGGTACAGTGACACGAGAATCTGCGCCTAGTTGTAGTAAATTATACAAATTTTATTTGTCCATTTTGTAATATTGATAAATTATTTTATTCAGTTATATAAAGGAATAAAGAAAGGTAAATAAAGAAGGTCGTGGCGTGCTCACAGCGGGCCGTCGAAGCCGGGCGGGCAGAGGCAGGAGTAGCGCGCCACCTCGTCGCGGCAGGTGGCGCCGTTGGCGCACTCGTGGCGCTCGCACTCGTCCAGGTCGCGCTCGCAGTAGTCGCCGGCGTACCCGCGCGGGCACGCGCACGTGTACTGCGTGCGCACGTCCGCGCAGTGCCCGCCGTGCCGGCAGTCCGCCTCCAGGCACAGCACGCAGCCCACGCCCGCGCCCGCGCCCCACGCGCGGCCCCACCTGCGGACGGAGTTGCCTCGATACACTACCGAGTAGACTATACGGGGAGACCGACCCACCACCGGCCCCACTTGGACGCTGCCCGGCGGTACATACGGCACCGTTCAGGGCGGGAGAGGACGTTGCCGCCTCGTCGCACTACTAGGAACAGAGACCGAAAAGGAAGCTTGATTATATGAAAAACTAGCCGCGCCTTGCGGTTAGAATGTAGCCTATGTGTCCATCCAGCTACTTCCATATCAAATTTCATCAAAATCCTTCTATCCGTTTGAGTACAAAGAAGTGACAAACATTCACACTCACAAACGACTGTCTTTAAAATAATATAACGTGATCTCGAAGTTGTGCATGGTCATATAAATGGTTAATGTAAGAGCTGGCAGGGAGAGTAGAGAGGCGAGTAGATGCCGTACAGCAGTGCGTAGTGCGGCTGCGCGGCGAGCAGCTGCGCGGCGGCGCCCACGAACAGCTCCGCCTCCGTGAAGTAGGGCAGCAGCAGCCCGCCCACGTGCACCGCGCCCATGCAGCCCTGCGGACGCGACACCACGACTTGCTAACTTGCACTTTACAACCTAACTTAAATATGTTACGACGACGCAACATTTTTATATTTTACAGAATTCAGATCCAAGAAAGCATTTTTATCGAAACTGAAGCTTGAATGCTTCGCTCGCTCGATAAGAGAGCGCCAGTTCTCAGAGGCGATGAACGAAAATGCTAACCTTGAAATATTCCCCGTCGAGATTATCCATGGTAAAGTTGTCTCCCTCCATGTATTCCAATTCGTTTAAATCTGTCGAACTATCGATCTGCGGAAACACACAATTATAATTAATCTCACATTGTCTCTCAAATTAATCAGAAATAGCCGTGAATGCTGTGTAAATCGGTGCGAGTAAAGCGCGCGTGTAGTGTGGTGCGGTGCAGTACTACGCAGGGAGCCGTACCGTGGCGAGCGTGGTGGCGGCGGGCGGGCGCGCGCCGACGCCGCCGAGGTAGACGGTGCCCTCGGTGAAGAGCCGCTGCCAGGCGCGCACGTCGATGCCGGCCGTCAGCCCCACCTCCGCGCGGCCCTCCGCGTCCAGGAAGGCGCCTGCAACACGCGCGCGTGAGTCCCGGCCGCGGCGGAGAGCCCCGGGGGGGACGAGCAGTCGAGCACTCACCCGTGATGGTCTCGCGCGCGAGCGACAGCCGCAGCGTGGTCCAGGCGGCGTGGTCGCGCGCCGAGCGCAGGTGCCGCGGCGTGGGCAGCGCGCCCGCCAGGCGCCAGTGCAGCGACACGCGCGACCCGAACACGGCCACGGTGAACGAGTCCTCGCCCGCGTCCGCCGCCGCGTGCAGCAGCGTGCCGCCCTGCCGGCTGCGGTACGTGAGCGTCACGCTGTCGGGCGGCGGCACGCGCGCGCCCGCGCCCGCCAGCCCCACGCCGCGCGGCACGCGCAGCCGGTACGCCAGCGTCGTGTTGGCGCCGTCGAACGTCGCGTTCGACACGCACTCGTACCTGCAACACGCGCACCGTCACCCCGCGTCTCGTGTTGCACGACGGGCGTGGCGCCCGCGCCGCGCCCTGTACCCACCCGTTGTCCAGGTTGCGGCAGTACGAGTTGAGCGGGCAGCCCTGCAGCTGGCAGAACTCCACCTCCGAGCACTGCTTGCCCTTGTAGCCGCGCGGACACAGGCATCTGCAACATTAAACACGGCATTTTACTACATTGCTTACGATATCGAGTTTTGTAAAAGATACGCGAGTCGGGGCTCTATGAAGACGCCAGAAAAGTGATCTGTCCGGTGTCAGATTCAGATTCAGAAACATTTATTGGAGAGTGTATGTTAGTGTGTGCACTGACGTGAAGTCGTTCCAGGTGTTGGAGCAGGTGGCGTTGTGCAGGCAAGGGCGCGAGGCGCAGGCGTCGTCCGACACCACGCCGGACAGCACGCCGGCCGGGTCCAGCGACACGGAGCCGAAGGGCGCCGGCAGCGCCAGCCCCGCCACGCGCAGCGGGAAGAACTCCACTATCGTCAAGTTCACGCCGTTCGAGATCTGGCGACAGGGACACGGTCTCGTCACTGCACGCTACACAACGTCTCTACAGACAACTAGACGCATGCATCAAATCCATAGTATCCGTATCCGTAGTCATAGTTCCTTATTTTCAATTTTAAAATATTGTAACTTTCTTTTATCCACTATTTAAAAAACATTCGTTCAAAACTGACGGAGTTATACGGCAACAAACATTATAAAAAAAACTTCATTAAGAACTTCCTTCATTTTTTGAAGTTTTTTAACACAACCAGCAGTAAAAAATTACCTGCACGTCCTGAATGACACCCTTAAAGTACTGCGCGTCGTCGGGCTGAGGTAGCGGCGGCGGCGTGGGCGGCGGCGCGGTGGGCGGCGCGGGCTCGGTGGGCGGGGGGGCCGTGGGCGGCGCGGGGCCCGGCGCGGGGCCTACCCCGGGGCCCGGCGCGGCGAGCGCGCCCTCCGGCACCTCCGGCTCCTCCTCCTCCACCGGCGCTTCCGGAATCGGCGGCGGACCGCCCAGGTATAGCACCTGCGGACCAGCCAACGATACTACGTGCCGAGTGTCTTACGCACACCATGTGTGCTTAGGGCATTAAGGTGGTTAAGACACTCGAAAATTCTATGCTGCGTACATAAAGTCGATCATTTTAGATTTTTGAAATTAAAGATATTTTCCAGACATGCGATAAGCAACGCTGCATTGCAACGATGCATAAACGAATGTCGTTTTTTGGGAATTCTATTTTCGCGGACCGCGCGCTACGTGCCCCTCGACGAGCTGGTTGACAGATCTCACCGAGCAACTTTACTCTATTTACTATTGCATAGTGTGGGTATCATATTTTACCCGCGTTTATTGCTAAATTAACACACTACTTATACTACTAATAATTCCATATTTCAGTATTGTGATACTTAGGCCCCTATGCTAAAACGACGCTCAGTCATGAATCTCGATTTAAAAAGGATTTTACCATACATAAAAACAACTAGTGCTACTGAAGTTATGTAATAGTTTATAAATCACGGCAACATTTAGGGGTGAAAAGGAACTATTTTTCAAATGTCACCTACACCATCATACAATGAAAATAGTATAAATAGTTACTCGCGGAGAGATCTATATTTACCTTAATATAGCTATATTTTTGTTGCTACCTATTAGACAAGGACTTAATTATTTTTTACAAATTTGGATAAGTCAGAACTGACAACGGCCCAATCAAGTGGCTAAAGGAAATGCCCCGCTAAACAAGGTCAGAATTGAGTCTATTTTTGTGTAACCCGTCATAATATGTTAAAGTTCAGAATTGTCTTTTTCTTTTCTATTTGGCTCATTCCTTACAATATCAGATAATTGTAATTACGAAAGTGTGTTTATTTACAACGCTATATGCATATTTATAGCTTAGCGATATTTGTAGGCCCAAAGAGTTACACTGAAATATCTATTTTTAGTACTGCAAAAAATGGCTTCTTGTGAAGGAAAATCCTTTATATCTAGTCATTTTGAATGGTTTAATATTTCTAAGTAACTTGTAAATTTACCTGCGCATCAATGAATTTAGCGGCCGATATCGATTTCCGGAAGTACTCCGTACCGTTGAGCTTCACTTGCACTAGAGTTGAGTTGCGCACCACCTGGAGCACAACGGGAAGAGACTCAATACTATAATACGATTTAGTCGATGTAGTATGTGTACCTCTAACTAATAAACGTTGCATAGCCTCGGAACAGTTGTACAGTGTTTTGCCTTTTTAACCGACTTCTAAAAAGGGGAGGTTATCAATTCGGTTGTATGTTTTTCTTCTTATTTTTTATATATTTCAGTTGAAAAAGAAAAAACACTGTTCCGTGTTAACATTCCGAGGCTATACAATGATTATTGGTGGGGTTATCTATTCTTGTTCAATATGGCGGTGATAAATTCTGCATTGATGTCCCGCTTGATGTAATGTGTAGTTTTGTGTATGTGTTGCAAGTGCTGGTAGGGATACCAGCACTTTCTCGAACCAACTCAACTCTTTGAAATATCGGAGTGAGGCTCTTGGGCACTAGCACATGGTATATTGGAGATCCCTCTGTTTTGCAAAACTTAATTCTACCTATTTTAATTTTGCATAATGAATCTGCTGTAATAGTTAATTCATAATTGTACTTTTCCATAATTATGTAGTTGTTGTGAGTATGTGTGTGTGTGCGCGGTACCTCTATGAGGTGCAGGTGTCCGTTGTCGAGGCGCGTGCCGCCCACGGTGTAGTTCTCGTGCGTCTGGTTGAACCGCAGGTGCACCAGCAGCTCGCCGTTCTCCAGAGACGCGCCCACCTGCGACTCCTCGGTCTGACCGTACCTGTCGACGAGAGATCGTTTTCGTATTTTGTGTATAAGTAGCGTTCGAGGACAATTATCACACGCTTCATTTGGACTGGGAACTGAGTTTCAAGGGAGATTTTCTGAACATGCAGGTAGTCAAGGGAGCGGAAGCGTCCCGTGCCTCGACAGCTGGCGGGTTTTACTGTCAGCGGCCAATCTCCAATTTGGAATCACATAACAACAATTAAAAAATCAAGATCATTTATTTATTACACGCAAACGTACAATTTAAAACAAATTGTATTGGATGATTAAATTGGGCGTTACTCTGCGGAAGTTCATTTTCAAAACTGTTACTTTAACTCATCTTTAGTGTAGAGGTTAAAGCGGAATTACACTAGAGATTGGTTAAAGTAACAGAGAATTATATAACTTACGAACTTGGAAAAAATATATATGTTTCAACAATTCAATTAATTCACAAGGTGAGTCGAGTGAGGTAAGCAACGCAAGCGCTGTGTGGTGGTATATAATGTGTCCAGTGACCTGGGCAGCGTGCCGAGGTAGAAGATCTGTCCGGTGGGCTTGCGCGTCATGACGAACATGGAGATGTCGAGCGCGGCGCGCACGGCGCGGCGCGCGGGCTCGGCCACGCGCACGGCCACCACGGAGCGCGCGCGCGCCGCCTCCGCGCCGAACGTGGCCGCCGTGTAGTTGTACTGGCACGTGGCGCCCAGGTACGGGCGCGGGCAGGCGCACGAGAACGACGACCACGCGTCCTCGCACACGCCGCCCGAGCGGCACGGCGACGGCGCGCACTGCGGCGCGCGCGGGCACGCGGCGCGCACGCCGCGCAGCACGGCGCGCGCCGCCTGCGAGCGCGCCTCCTCCGCCACCACCGGCTGCGAGTTCACCACCACGTCCTGCGGGCACACTCGCGCTCAACGTCCGTCGTGTCGCGTGCAACACTACTCAGTGCTAGTAGTTCGCTTTCAACCGAGACCTCGCGACCTCGTATCTCCACAACCTCTAGAGCAGAGTCTGCACGTTGGAGAGATACGGGAGTCGTTAGTCTAGAATCTAGACCGATGCGGCACATATTAAAACTTAAAAAAATTATTTGCTCCTACTTGCCTGTAGAATTATATGGAAATCGGAACATCGGTACTCAAATTACACTCGGACCAAGAAACATTTCTTCCAGTGAATTGTGAGACTCGCCACACGCTGTGACCGCGCTCGAGTTGGACGCACCTGGAAGCAGCCGACGAAGAAGTTGGGTCCGTGCGTCAGCATGCCGTAGGAGGAGCCGGCGGTGCCGAGGCGCGTGCTCGGGAACGAGGTGACGCTGGAGTTGAAGGCCTCCAGCTGGCTGATGGGGTAGATGGTCTGCTCCTCGTTGGCCGCCAGCACCAGGTGCGACGAGTTTATCGTCACGAACACCTGCGCAACAACACTTTGTCACACTTTCACCAATTTGTCGCATGTGCAAGAGCTATGACAAAAATAATGTTCGATTGTCTTTCGACATAATTAGCTATAGTTCGCTTCCTGCAGTGAAATCACAACTTCTAAAATCATTCAAGTAGAGTAGACTTATTGGTATTTTTATTTGTGTCTAGTAATTTCTGTCTTTTTTGGCTATACAAATATTTATTAATATTTTATGTTGGTATGTATGTTTAAATTAATTTCAAATATTTTTAACTTGTTTTTGTTGTATAAATAGTATTTTTTTTTTTTTTTTTTTATTTAAAAAATTACACTCCACGGACTCCGGGGACCGTGACTTTTTTTATCATAAATCTTAAATTATTATTTAAGCGAAATACAGGTAGAGGGGGGTTAGTTATTAAGTCTTAATCTAAGGTTAGGTTAAAGGTTTTCAGATTTACTTAATGCATTGTGAGTACACCACGAGCAGACCAGCGACCCGCAAGCAGCACCCGATCACGAGTATGACGCATGTGCCAGCCATCGCTCTCCTCAACCATATTTGAGGGAAGAGAACGACCCGACACACGACGCCGCCGCAAGAAGGTGCCTTCGATAGTGAGCATGAATGCTCGAGATGTACCCACAATTTATATAAAACGATAACAATAATAAAAACTATAACGAGAACAGAAATTATTACAATTTTTATAACAATTAATATAACATCATGGCCTCCTCCCGACTCAGAGCCTCCATCACTACCGCGTTCCGATCTCTGATGGCCATCTGCAGGTTATATTCCTTGATGGTCTTCGGTGATGCAGCCGATGCTCGCCGTAAAAACCGGCTGATGGCATCGTCTTCGATGTCATCGGCGTAGTAGGTGAAAGTCCCGGTGTGCCGTGATATTGCGACGACTGCGTGGGACACGCTCTCATGCAGCTTCATTTTGGGCTTGGTCTTTATGGCGATAACCGACTCGTACGTTAGCCCCTGAGCTTCGTGGATGGTTAGGATGCGTGACCCTGCGCCTCCCCCATACCCTTGACTTTTGAGGGTCTCCTTTTCTTCCTGCGTATGTACTAAGAAAAGGGTGTTGGGGAGGGTGGTGGGAATTTGTGCTCCCTTGTACCTTCTTTGCTCGACGGACTTAATACGAGGAGCCGAGGAATAAATACCCGAGTAAATTTCCCTCAGCGCATACGCGACGTCCATTGGGTTCCTGTGTGTGCAAAGCAACTCCTGGCTGATGTTTGTGACCAGGTTTGGGCGTTGGTACCTCATTTCGAAGAGATTTTCTCTGTCAATAAAAGGTAACTGATTTACATCTCCGATGAGGACAAGCTCACCAGCACCAGACAGCCGTGCAACCATTATTATGGCTCCAAAATGGTTCATGAGCGCTTCGTCTACCAGGAGGCGGTTGAAACTCTCTCTACCAAAACCATTTACGAGAGAAGAAGCCATTGTTCGTACCCTGGATTTCACCAGGTCTCCGATACGGTGCGATAGTTTCTCTCTCAGATCTTTTGCTGCCTCTGTTGTTGTGGTGATGATGGCGTCCCTGTCCACATCGAAGTGACGGATCACCCATGTTGTCTTGCCACACCCTGGCACCCCATTGACCCATTGTATCTTTGGTACCGACCAACTTTCCCAACTTGCGTCGACGTCTGGGTTCCCTTCGATGGTTTTGGCCATCTCTAGGATTCGGTCGTCCAGCATTATCTTGGTGCACTTGGCGGTGACTACAATTGGATCCTTTGATGGTGTCCCGTATTTCGGCTTACCTATTCGCTCCGCCTCTGTCTCGTCTAGCGCTACAAAACCACTTTCTGCGCTATAGGCTGCCTATACTCTCCTTTCATGGTTCCTTTGATGATCTGGGAAGTGACGTTGTTGTATATGGCGGCTTCCGCTTCCTCAAGCCTCTCGTTTAGAAGACTTTCACTTCCTAGCCTAAAAGACTGCAAGATGTTATCGCAGGTCCTGAGATTAACTTGTTTCGTCGCTCTCAGTATGGCTAGGAATTCGAGGAAGGCGTTTCTCGCATGGTTTTGCAGCCCCGAGGCCGAGACATAACGGGGCGAATCGACCTGGCCCATGTCGGCTCTCGTCCTAGCTGCTTGAAGTTGTGGAGCTGCTCTCGACGTATAAATAGTATTAATAGTGTTTATTATTAAAATGTAGTAGTAGAAATTATAGTAGTTTTGTATTTTAATTTTTAGGTTCACTGTTTCAGGAATTGTACAAACTGTTATTAGTTTGTAGTTTTTAGTCCATAGTCGAGATTATAGTATAATTCTGTTAGTGAACTAAATAAATAAAAAAAAACACTCGGTTTACTTTGTTTCACACAGAACTGTACCAAACCATTTCCAGGTGCTTGCACTTGACCTAACAAATAATATACGATTAAAAATAAACATTAACTTAATTCCTAATCAAATCGAAATTTTGCTCTCGTAAAATGTTAAGATATTAATAATGTTTACCAGTTAGTTCAGCTGAGCTCTTAAGAATTTACATAAAAAAACACAAGACACAGGGCAATTTAAGTTGTATGTTTCCTCTCTCACAAAGTCTTTAAAGATCAACAAAGAAGATAGTGAACAAAGCTACCTTCTGCCAGTTGCTGTCATTGAGATTGGACCCGATGAAGACGCCCTCCCACTTGTTGAGCAGGCTGGAGTGCAGGTTGAGGCGGCCCTTGGACAGCTCCAGGAAGAAGTAGGTGAGGCCGCGGCCCATGGCCAGCAGCCCGCTGCCCAGCGTCGTCTTGAACCGGAACGAGATGTCGTAGCCTTCCTCGCGGGACGTGTTCACCTCCAGGTAGCTGCTCTTCTCCAGGGACATCGTCGTGATCTGGACGAAGGGGGCAGTTGTTATGTTACTGATGCAAGGTGAAATGCGACTTGAAGAAGAATGAGATTCTTAGTAACAGGATCGGTCCAGACAACGTCTTGGTAAACATGTGCTCAGTATCTTTAATTATTTCTAAAGTAAATCTAAAGTTTTAATCGTAAAAAAAAATGATTTTGACACTTGACTTTTCTTTAGATATTTGATTGAATCTGGTGCTACTTTGCGGAAGTTCATCTTCAAAAATTTCATTTTAAAATTCTTAATTTATACTTAATTTCATGAAATTAGTTTTGCTAATTTCATAAGTTTCATTAAATTAGCTTTAAATATCAAAAGTTTAAATTGGCTTCAAATATCAAATTGTATAAAGTTATTTACTAAATACATTTCATTAAATTAGTTCAGACAGTTTCCAAAATTAAACATATTTAAAAAATACTCAGGTTTAAAGTCAAAGTCAAAATGTATAGTCAATTTGGGTATCAAAGATACACTAATGAACGTCAAAGTTTTTTTTAAATAGACTCGACCGCCTTGTTCGGGTAAAGAGCCTCTACTCAGAAGAACAGGCGAGAAACTGAGGGCCATTATTTTTTTTTTTAAATAAATAAATAATATAGTCTCACAAATGTTGGCTTACAACTAGGTCATATCTACACATACTTGTGGCTACTTGGCGGAAGTGGAAGGCTCCAGACATCTTTGTCTTCTAAATAAGTCTTAGCCTTGTAATGCCTTTTTTCATTAATGTAATTTATAAATGTGATTTCTATTTTCCTTCAGTGAGCCCTGTTAATTCTACGGGATTTTATTGTAAAAACGAACCCAAGTGCCTAAAAATGACTTATTATTTGACTTAGTCAGACTTAACCTCGGTACAGCAATCGGCACGTCCTTAGTTAGCTTTATTGTAATTGGTACCCATATTCCTTGTTGTAGTTAATGCGACGTTAGAGCGGAAACATACTAGAGATTGGTTGAAGTATCAGTTTAGAGTTTTCTTTTTGTCAACTTCAGGGTAAATCCCGTAGTAGTGGAGTACCTTCTCGCAGGTGGTGCCGAGGTATCCCGGCGCGCACGTGCAGTTGAACCGGTGCTCGGTCTCGGCGCGCAGCCAGGGGAGGCACGTGCCGTTGTTGCGGCAGGGCTGGTCGCGGCAGCCCGTCAGCACCACGGTGCAGTTCTGCCCGCCCCAGCCCGGCTGGCACGCGCAGTAGTACGACGCGCGCCGGTCCACGCAGCGCCCGTGCTGGCACGGCTGGTATCTGCCGGCACAACCGACATATAAGCGGAGTACACGCAGCTGAACATTGAACTGGGACCGTGAGTCTGGGCTGGCGGTGAGGGGATGTGAGGCAGAGCTGGTACCTAACACACTCGTCGATGTCCTGCTCGCAGTGCACGCCCTCGTAGCCCGCGAAGCACTCGCAGCGGTAGCCGCCGACGCTGTCGATGCACTTGCCGTGCCCGCACGGGTTGGACGCGCACTCGTCGATGTTCACCTCGCACCGCGACCCCGTCGTGCCCGCCACGCACACGCACTCGAAACTATACAGAGCACCTTACGATATTACTTTTAAACAAACATTCGTCCACTCGCAATACATTACAAATATTACTTGACTGAAGGACATAGTATCCATGGGCATGAAAAATATTAAGTTAAATTAATACTCTGAAAAAGAGGAAAACAACTTTCCCGCCAACATTTTTTTTTTTCTAAACCGAGATTTTCAATTATTGGCGCTGAAATATTTTATGCTTTTTTGACATTTAGCCAAACTAAAATATTTAGTGATGAGAAAAGTATAAGATTATGAATATCCGTAACCGTAACCAATCCAATTTGAAATTATTATATTTCCATAGTTATCATTTTGCATACGTGCAGATTGATTAATTATTATAATTTAAAACAAGTAATTATTATTTTTATAATAAAAACTAACCTAAGTGCAAAGTATCTATGACAATTCTGATACGAATAGAATTAACGACACCTCGCAATCCAAAACTAATAATGTGTTTAGTTTAGTTACAGGTACCATTCACTCACACACTATTCTGCCTAGCGTAACATGGATGATATCATGTGGATAATAGACAAGATGGGCGCGTCGTTGCCGGAAGCGATGCAGGATGCGACAACATTCATCATCCTGCATGACGTGCAGGATGCTAGGAAGGATGGTGAATGGATCTTTAGTTTAGACAGGACACACAGGAATATAGGAATATTTTTTTCAATAGAAAACAATTTTTTTTAGACAATACAATGAGTTTTAACCGCCTGTTCAATACAAAGTAAGATACATGTACTAGATACAGTAACGTGACTTTTGACACGTACGTTTCCAAGCTAGGGTGATTGTAAATGTAAATAGGTGTATAACATGTGACGTGTGTGGGTTACCCGCTAGCGTTCTCGAGCTCGAAGGGTTGGTAGAAGATCGACGGCAGCAGCATGAGCGGCTGCGGGCCGACCTGCAGCGGCGGCGCGCCGGCTGGCTGGTACAGGCTCGCGTTGGACCGCTCCAGGCATACGCCGCCGTACTTGCACGGCTCGCCCTCGCACTCGGGGATGTCGATCTCGCAGTTCTTGCCTACGCATACAATACAAGATTCCTAACTAGAATTAGCTATTAGTTCGCCTCGAACTGTGACCTCGAGACCCACGACCATATTTTATCGTCCCATAATTTTGCTTATAATCGAACTTAAATATTGTAAAAACGGAAAAACGGTACTCAAATTATCTTCCGGTATGCAAGTCCCGATTTGTCCCAGTAGACTCGGGGACTTCGCGGGAAATGAAATAACCATTCGGGACATTATTGCATACACGTACGCCTAACTCCAAACTAAGCAGAGGTAGAAAAACGTCCAAATACAATTGTAAAATTGAAATGAATATGTAATGTGTGTGAAAGCGTGTCCAGTACCGGTGTACGCGGGGAAGCACTCGCAGCGGTAGTCGTTGACGAGGTCGAGGCAGCTGCCCCCGTGGCGGCAGGGCAGCGGCGCGCACTCGTCGATGTTGAGCGCGCACTCCTCGCCCTCGAACCCCGTGCCCTCGCACTCGCACTTGTAGCTGTTCAGTCCGTCCACGCAGCGCCCGCCGTTCTGGCACGGCTGGGACTGGACAATCAACATAATATGTTCATAGGTGCGCCTCGCAGTTTTACGCGCAGATAAAAACTAGCCTATGTTTATTTAGGACATGTGTAATCTCCGTTCCGAATTTCATCCAAATCAGTCGATCCGTTTGAGCGTGAAGTAACCAACAAATACATACGCAAACTCTGGCATTCATAATATGGGGTAGAATTCAAAATTTAATTTGATTCTTGAATTGAAAACACTCCAGAAAAAAAAACAATGACTGTCGAAGGACTGAATTAGTCACATGACTAGAACTTATCTAACTGAAGACTTCTTAGTCTCGTCGTAAAAAATATCCGTGCCAACGCAGGTAACCTCGACATTAAAAGGCAGATAAATACATTCGTTAAAAATAAAAATCTCCACTTTACGTCTTTAAAGTTACGGTACAAAATTGCACGTTTGATGCACTGAGTTGAATAAACTACTGTTTCTAGGACAAACTATTTACTATGTTGTATCAATAAGTCACAGTTTCATTACCGATTTTATTATCGAGCCTGACGTAAAATGAGCAATTCGCAGAAACAATTACTGGCGCCTCACAATTGCCTACAGCAGTGGCTTAGCTCATTGAATCAAGGCGCTTCAAACAATGAATCGTTTACAAACAATAGCAAGTACCAACTAATAATAGTAGCTAATCAATATCAGGGGGGAGAGGTTACGATGCGTTATTAAACCAAACAAAACAAGAGAAAAATAAAATAATAAATATTTACAAACACTAGGCATAAATAAAAAAACAATAATAAGTGTAGGCAACGCGTAAAAAAATGTTTGACGGTAAATTAAAATAATGGCATCGTACCTCACAATCGTCGATATTAATTTCGCATTGGGAGCCAGTGAGTCCCTCTTGACAAACGCAAGAATAGCTGTTGATTCCATCCACACATGTGGATCCTGACGCGCACGGATTAGACTCGCATTCATTTATATTTATTGAACAATCTTTGCCTGGAATCATATAAATATTATAATTAGAACACGAAGCAGGCAAATCCATTTTTAGTGGTAATAAAATAATTACAGCCTGACCTTCGAATCCTTCCATACATGTACATTCGTAATTATTTTCTAAGTTCAAACATGTGCCTCCGTTTTTACACGGCGAAGAGAGACACTCGTCGATATCTTGTTCGCAGCTGTCACCCGTATATCCTGCATAAACATAGTAAAATTATGCAAGTGAAACTAAATTCAGAATAAATTATCTAAACTTTTGTAACATAATTAGTATGTACGCACCTGGCTTACAATAGCACTGAAAAGAGCCAGGAACATTTACGCATACTCCATTGTTGCATATTTTTGGTTTCAAAACACATTCGTCAATGTCCGTTTCGCAATATCGTCCTGAAACAACACACACGCACCAATTAAAAATAGAAAACAACAAAAAAATATTATTTTAAAAACTCACCTTGAATAATCAATAATATCAATATTCTAATTTGCATAATTGCAATATATGCCTAATTGCCTATTCTATTATTAACTCATATAAATTTGTTTAGTTCTCATGTAACTCAAATATTTTATTTTAAGAAAAATATAGCTTTTTTTATACAGATGTGTTGATCGATTGCTTATCTGCTGTAAACTCAGTAAACTGGTAGTGCGAAAAGTATGTGAAAAGTATCCCGAAGTATTTGACCGAAATCGGTAAAGCGTTCTTAGTTTATGTATTCTGACAACAATGGCAATCGTTATCGTCACAATTCATTTTATGAAAGAACTATTTAAAATTAATATAATTATAACTGAGATCACAATCATACAATAAATCCGAAATCTGTCGAATCCATACTTGATTATTTATTGAGAACATCACTAGCAAACTTTACACTAACGTAAAAATACTTCAGTTGTCAATGTCAGTTCAAATCGTCTGTCATGCATGTCAAACGCATTACGCACGAAACTATCGAGATTTGTTTTGTTTGGTTTGACCCAGTTTGTTTTTGTGTTACGACTGCGAAACAATTAAAAGTTATTTGATAAAATGTGTATTACACAATAAAATGGAAGTTTACTATTAAAATCCGAGCCGTGGTGTATTGTGTATGAAGCCCACCATGCTTTATCCATTGCAAAGAGTTTTGAGGTTATGTAGGCATCAAACAAATCTTTTACAAAAACGTTTTACAAATCATGTACGAGCAACAAACGGAACTGATACCAAAGAAAACGTTGAGAACAGCCATTATCACAAAGATTTTAAGTCATTACTTCAAGAAAACAGAGATAAAATAACGTTTAACTCCTATTTGGAACACGAAAAATTGACATTGGGTTACTTCCCATATTATTTGAGAAATCTCAATCGAGCTAAGAAAGAACAAAAAAAAGCATTTATAGAGAAAAGTTTAACACCCTTGCCTGTGGCGTTGCAGTATTATGTAGACAAAGACAGGTTGCTTAAGGAAGAAAGTATAGAATTTACGCCTGAGCCAGACAAAGCATTCCAGTTGCCTTATGCCAAAACTACAGAGGTCAAAATTGATAAAAATAGCGATAAAATCCCTAAAGAACAGCCAACTACAGTTCAATCTGATGATAAAGATGTTTTTGATCGTACTAACATAAAGAGATGGATGAGCAATTATGAATACTTTGATGATAGCAAAATTTTAGGTTCTGAAGAGACAGATGATGTAGATATTTCGTGGAATAAGTACTATGGTACTCCTGACCGCGCAGCGAGCATCAGCCGCGTGGCGTGCGGCGGGTGCGGTGCACTGCTCCACTGCAGCGACCCTGCCATCCCTGGGTACCTGCCCAGCGAGATATTCCTGCACCGGGAAGATGACGAGCTGAAGCTAATGGAATGCCAACGCTGCCATTTCCTCAAGGAGTATAATATTGCACTAGATGTCAATGTACAGCCAGAGGAATACGAAAAATTACTACAATCTATCAGGCAAGAATAGAATTGCACAAATTTTTACTAAATATTTTTGCTTTTTTTTATTTTCTGTCTCATTAAATTAAAAGTGAAACTAAAAATAATTAACAATTTGTTAATTGTAAGCAGTAAGTTATCTATTGGTTTTCAGGCATGTCAAGTCACTGGTACTACTGATGGTGGATTTATTGGATTTCCCATGCTCCATATGGCCTGGCATTGTGGACATCATTGGAACTGAGAGGCCTGTATTTCTAGTTGCTAACAAGGTAATCTAAACTTTAGCACAGCATTTTTTAAATTGTTATTAAGTCATCATAATTTTTGAATAGCAATACATTAAGAATATACTTTCAGTAATTAATTTTTGCTATTTTTAGGTGGATCTACTTCCTGGTGATAGTATTGGGTACATGAAGCGAATAAAAGAATCTCTGATGGCTGAAGTTAAAAAGACAAAGCTCGCCGAAGCAAATATAAAGCATGTGGCTTTGATCTCCGCCAAAACAGGCTTTGGAGTGGAAGAGTTGATAACCGCAATGTTCAAACATTGGGTTTATAAAGGAGATGTTTTCCTGGTGGGTTGTACTAATGTTGGCAAAAGTTCTCTGTTCAATGCTCTCCTCCAGTCGGATTACTGTAAAGTACACGCAGTAGATATAGTCAAGAGAGCAACTGTGAGCAGGTGGCCTGGAACCACACTCAATTTACTTAAGTTTCCAATTAACAGACCCTCAGGATGGAAAATATTTGCTAGAACAAAGAGACTGAAAGATGAAGCCCGGCTGATGAAAATAGAAAAAGATATACGCAAAGCCCAAATTGAAGGATTGCCCAATAAGGAAACACCTTCACTCATTGGGCATATAGGGAGATCCTTCTCTATGTTTGTAGATGGAGATGACAGAGCAAACCAAGGTATAGAAAAGAGGAGATTAACAGTATTGGATGATAAACACAAATTGCTGGCTCACAGCAAGTGGTTCTATGACTCTCCAGGAGTCATTCATCCTGACCAGGTGCTCTCTCTGCTTAGTACCGAGGAATTACTTGTGACCATTCCCAAGAAGTTGATCAGGCCGCAGACATATTATTTGCGTCACGGGAATACGCTGTTTATCGGCGGTTTGGCTCGTATTGACTTCATTCATTGTGAAGAACCATGTCGGTTCACAGTATTCTGTGCCGAGACACTTCCCATTACAGTAACAAAGACTGAAGATGCCGATGAAGTATATGAGAAGTTTGTAGGCACCGAGCTGTTCGCGGCGCCGGCCGGCGGGGCGGAGAGAATGAGGAACTGGCCCGGCCTGAAGAAACACGACCGAATATTCGAGTTGAAGGGCGCAGGGCCGAAGCAGTGCTGTGGAGATATCGTCCTGTCGTCCGTCGGCTGGGTGGCCGTCACCGCCAAGAAGATGACTGTCTGCAAGCTGGAGGCCTGGACGCCAGAGGCGAGAGGAGTGCACGCTCGGTACCCCTCCGTGCTACCCTTCTCGATCAACTTGAAAGGAAAGAGGGTGCGCGATACACCCGCCTACATGAAGGGCAAGGTCTTCGTGGAAGATCAATGATGTGTATATAATAATGTAATAATTGACGTGTACTGCTGTCAATAAAGGTAGTAAAAAAATGTCACGTCTATTTTAATAAAGGCACAAATAGATGACGGTAAGCGGTAGTAGAGTGCGCGGTACCTGTGGTCCCTGGCGCGCACTGGCACTGGAAGAGGCCGGCGCCGAGCGCGAGGCAGGTGCCGTTGTGGCAGGGCGAGGAGGCGCAGGCCGAGTCGGGCGCGGCGAGGGCGCAGCGCCAGGCGCCGCCCGCCTCCACGCACTCCTGGTGCGGCGCGCACGAGGCGGCGCGGCAGTCCAGCGCCGCCTCGCAGCGCGGCGCCGCGAACCCCAGCCGGCACTCGCACACGCTGCCCTGCACACCAAGCCACGCTCGCATTCTCGACACGATCAAAACCAAACTAGGCTCATCCATGGTAAAATAATATACTCCGCACATAACATACTCCTAGCAGTAGCAATTTTAGTGCTATTACATTACTTAATTTATGTTTACAACACCACCTCTGACTCGATTATGGAAAATTTATTATTTGCAAATGGAAATCCTACAATCGCGACGATGAGAATCGCTACAAAGAAAAGGAAAGGAAAGCATCTACACAACTGTCTGTCTGTTTGTAGGCTTTTCACGACTGAACGGATCATGATAAAATTTGATAATTAGTTACAGTATATTACGAGTAAGGTTTTTGGTTACTATTTTCTGAATAAAACGTGAACGAAGTCGCGGGTAAGAAGCTAGTATGTTATTAAGAGTGGTACGCACCTGGTCAGTGTCGTGGCAGGTGCCGCCGTTGGCGCAGGGCCGCGCGGCGCACGAGTCGGGCGCGGGCGGCGGCGCGGGCGCCTCGCAGCGCGCGCCCGCCCAGCCCGCCTCGCACTCGCACTGGAACCCGCCGCCCTGAGACACAGTCCGCCCTGAGACTCGGCCTCCAGTCCCTCCGACCGGGGAACGAACCCCCTTACTGATAAACGCTGTATAGCCTCGGCATTGTTATATAGTGTTTTATTTTTCGATGGTGCTCAAAAATTTAAAAGAAAGAAAAACACACTGTATAATTTGCTCGAGACTATTGAATGTTTATTGCTAATTTTTGCTTTTTATTTCTCCAGCAGTAGTATCATTTTTATCACATGGATGCTCAGTCCTATTCTTAATATATTTATCCTTTTTATATTTATCATAAGTATCATTCCTAGTCTGCTCCCGATATTCCCGATACATTTGTTTCGTTTTTATTTCTATATATTTAACATAATAGTTTATGTATTTTATACGCGTATGTTTATTTCTTACTACTTTCTTTCTCTATCTTTTTCAACAGTCCCGTGCGTCTCAGAAGATTAGTGCTGAAAACCAGCGCTGCTAAGAAATTAGCAGCACCATGCTGAGCACTAACCTTTTTTGTCGCATTGGACACTACAGCGACAACTGAAACTTAATCATCTAAATATTTGTTTATGTCTTAATGTAAGTATATGTAGAAGTTATTATTTTTTGTCCGGTAATGTTTTATTGTGTATTTTGTTTGTTGTTCTTGTAGTGTTTTGTGCGGTGAAATAAATGGTTTCTTACTTTCTTTCTTATTAAGATTTTAAAAAAAAAGAGGCGGATACCCTACATTCCCTGCACCGTTCTCTGCTTTGCTTAAGTTAGGGGTGTCCGCCTCGCGCACGAAAAATATCACATGCAACAATGTGTAGAGTTTTGAGACTCGAAATAAAATAACATTGACAATAGCTCAAACAAAGTAAATAGATGAAAAGTGCACACACAAAAGCAACATGTTACACAACATTTTGCAAGACAATACAGCTCACAATGCAGCAGGATACTAAATAAACAGTCACAAATGATACAATTATGTGGCACTCAGCTTTTGTTGAGCGGCGGGACTGCTACTTGCGAATGTTGCGATCATCGTTGCGAGAGTGTTCTCGGAGCGAGAGCTGAGAGCCCGCGGAGCCGACCGGCGGCGGCAGTACTCACGGGCAGGTCCTGGCAGGCGGCGGCGTGCTGGCACGGCGCGCCGGCGCAGCCCGCGGCCTTCAGCTCCGACAGCGCCTTGCCCGCGCCCGCGCCCGCCCCCGCCCCCGCCCCCGGCGCCGCCTGCGAGCAGTACGGCCCTGCGCGCACAACCACTCAGCACCGGACGCACCCCGACTGCGCCCTCGACCTCGAGACACCGCCGTGCCTCGACCTAGGCTCAGATGGACGTCGCGCGGAATCGCTCCATACACTCCATGGATTGGATCCGAGAATTACCGCAGCTCAAGTAATCAGAATCAATGGACAATCATTTATTTGTCGTATTTCATTTAAATACCCATTCATTCATCCATTTTTTATTTAAATTGCTATAGACCCTTTTTTAAATTTTTTTTTTTTTTGGGCGCTATTTAGTTTAGCATAACTGTTTAATGAAAACTTTTAAGGCTAAATTTATTTTTATTTCGCTTATGAATACTTTAAATGTTTTGTTCTGAAGTTGTTTGTATTCCATGAAGTAAATAAACATAGTGGTACCGCTCAAATGATCCCTTGCCCGCGCCGTTCAAAGACGCGATGTAAGACATTAGAAGGACCCGCGTTTACCGCGGACGTGAATTCAATGCGGTACCACTGCAACTATTACTGATTTGTGACGAATTACCACAGCCCAAATACATAATCATAGTAATAAGTAGTAGAATGCGATTCGGCAATCGAGCGTCTATCTGAACCTATCTTTCTCGCGAGCTACAGTCACAAATGCGTCCGACGTAACATGCACGACAAAAAACGGAAAACATTAAAAATAATAAAGATGAAAATGATGAAATGCCATTCAATGATTTAGTAGATAATCACGATCCAACATCAAGTACACAACACAGGCGCATCAAATCTATGGCCTAAACCTATGATATGGAAACAATGCAAGGCACATTCACTAAATCACAAAACATCGAACAAAATCTGTACCTGTTCTTTCTAGACAGTCTATACTCTATGCAGAAAAGAGAAACTTATTATTACATGCAGAGATAACGCAATAGCATTCGGGTCACAATAATAGTGGGTCATCTGAAACGATCCCTCATGTACCGTGTATGGAACGGAGCCGGAAGGAGCTCCAGCAGGCTTGGCGTGCGCCACGACAACACTTGTCGCCTCTTTTATTCAGGCAGGCCTGTATACAAACCAAACCATGAGGCCTAGCATACTTACCGCAACAACGATATGTCCACTCGTTTTAACGAGACTGACGTTTATTACACATAGCCGCTGTCTCGTTGTTACATGACAAAAAGTGACCTGAAGACACATAACAAAAAGTCACTTTTTGTCATGCGAGAACACGACAAGGCTATGTGTAAACATACGTCTGTCTCGACAAATAGAGTCGACACACCGATGTCGCGTGACGTTGCGCACTGGTCACGTTCTCGCACGATATAAAGCGACATTACCTTGCCACGGCGTGCTATCTGCCGGTCGAGAGCGGCAACGATGTTACGTGTGATATCGGAGAAACGATGAGAGATCCCTTCTAGTCAAGTTGCAGTCGCCTCGAAGCGATCCTATTTCTAGTCGCTTACGCTCAAACGTTAGCTGCTGACTGGCCGAGTTTACAATAAGATCACGTGACAAGTGAACTCGTTCAATCAGCAGCTAACGATCCAGCGCTAGCTACTGTGCAAACAGAATCGTTTCAAAGCGAATGCAACTTGACGAGAGAGGGGCAGCCCCTATAGTGAAGTCTCATGCGCTCGGAAGCGCTTCTGATTGTGTCGTGTGGCGGGTATTACCTCTGTAGCCGGGCGCGCAGGAGCAGTTGAGGCGGTCCTGCGCGACCTCGCAGGCGGCGCCGTTGAGGCAGACGCCGGCCTCGCAGGCGGCCTCCAGCGTGGAGCAGTTGGGCGCCGCGCCCGCCGCGCCGAAGTAGCCCGGGTCGCACGCGCACGTCGCTTGCTGCGCCGCCGCGCCGCCCCCGCCCCCGCCCGCCACGCCTGCGGGGGAGCCTGCGTCAGACACTTGCATACTACCAGCTGTTGTTGGCTGATGTCACTTGTAAGATCAGATGCGCGCCGTTTAGTCGATTACACTACTTGCTAGCGGACAGTCGTATTATTATTTCAGCACCTGCGTTTCCAATTGAGGTCGAAGGCACGCGGACGTAATTTTACGAGTGCAATTTCGGTCGCGTATTTTGCGGTTGTAAATTCGGTTGTGCGGCCACACGAGCGTAATTTTTCTGTCGTGACTCGCGTACCGAGTCGGCAGATAATTCATTTTGCGCGGCCGTGTGGCACCAACAGGGCTTTTGTGTACCGAATGTTTACCGAATGCAGCGCAAAATACGAGACTGAAATTACGTCCGTGTGGCTTCAGTTGGGCATAATGGAATGTTGAGCATTTTGTAGATGATTTTGCCCTCTTTTTTTGATTAAGGTCCAAATGATAGAATTGATACCGAAGGCACGCACACACTCGTGTATTGTGCTTATTCAATGTCATATGCTACATTACTGGAGCTCGGTACATGGCGATAGGCTCGCCAGCCGTCACATTTGGAACTGTATATCGTCCGGCGTAGTGTGAGTATTGTAATACACCTCTGCCTCCTTAGGGCAAGGCGTATCGATATGAGACGTGAGATAGATAAATAATAAATAGTAATAAATAATATTCGGGACACTTGCACACGCGGTCGCCAGGCGGCCAGAGACTGATGTAAATACATTTATATTTTTTAATACTTAAATAGATAATTAACACCCGGACATAGAACAAACACAAATGTTCACAGGTGGGAATCGAACCCACGGCCTGTAGTTCAGGGCGGCAGGTTCACTGGCGACCGAGGCTCCGAGGCAGCGAAACGTGCGGTACGCAAGGCAGGGTACTGACAGTGCGAGTGCGGCGGGCAGGCCAGGTCGGCGCAGGCGGGCGGCGCGGGCGGGGCGGGCGGGGGCGTGCACAGCGGCGGCACGAGCCCGCGCGCGCACACGCAGCGGAAGCCGGAGCCGCCCGCCTCCTCCACGCACACGCCGCCCGGCCCGCACGGGCCCGCCGCGCACGCCGACATCTGCAACAAACACACAACCCGCTGTACTGCCTCGCTCTCCACCGACACTGCGTCATACTGCCGTGCGGTAGTCGGCGACGCTTCAAAAGAGGCGTGCTCAAGTCCGATAGTATTGTAACGTGTTGCTTGTGGAAGGGTATTGATGGACGGTGTTCATTAAAACATTTTGCAATGTCGAGATCCGTTTATTGGATGCTCCCTTGGACTAAACGTCTTTAAGAGCTTACTTATTCTAGACCAGCACAACGTGAGTTAGAGCTTGCGTGTAACCCAGAGGCTACCGCGTGATGTTGCGACATTTGATGACGCGAACATCTCAATATTGTAACTTCCTAGGTATAAATGAAATAAAGTGTGTAACGATCTAAAAAGTCTTTGTGTGCATTGGACAACAACTCGACTCATGCTCTCATTAACACCAACACACTTCTTCATCTTCACTCCCTCCCTGCTCAGGATCGAAACCACATACAGTCAGTCCGCATTGGGTGCGATCATACACGAAATGGAACGCCCGTCACATTTTACAGCTGTGCAGTAAACATCTCTCTCTCTGTGTATGTGTGTATGTGCGAGACACTCACCCGGTGGCAGCGCTCGCCGGTGTAGCCCGGCTGGCAGGCGCACACGAAGCTCCCGTACGTGTCGTAGCAGACGCCGTGTCCGCAGATGCTGCGCTCCTCCTCGCACTCGTTCACGTTCGACTCGCACCGCGTGCCCACGTACCCTGCGAGGGACAGAGACAACATCAATATAACTTCTTCGCTTTTTGGGACAATAGGAATGAAAACGACCCTGACTCTTCGGTCTGGACTGAAGTGACCTTCACTGGAATGCTCATTGCTCTCTGATGGAATCCCTTGTAAGCGAGTATGTACCGAGAACATAATTATATGCTGACTGATACAGTTGTGGTACTGTACTGTGGTACAGTCGCAAGTGATTTTCTTTCGTTTTTTTTCAAACAGTAGTTAAAATTAGCAGAAGAAAGTAATAAAATGAGCTCGGAGAATTTCTTATGTAAAGATTTAATAGAACCTCGAACGACAGTTATCACTTTTCTCGTATTATCATTCATTTTTTTATTGGATTTACATAGAGGTATGTTTCATTACCGAGCGGAGAAATTGGTTAGTTTGCTAAAGCGATACACTTATGATTTTTCCAAAGAAGTGACGCTATCCTAGAGCAATGTTTGTGAAAGCCCTTCCATAGTGAATTGCACGCGGTAGCCGCTAGGTGGCTCAGTTCTTCGAACTATAAGAACTTTTGTTTAGGTACAGTAGGTACTGGCCGGTGTCGGTACAGACAGGTACAATACTGACCGGTGTTGGTACAGTCGCAGGTGAAGTTGTTGACGGCGTCGATGCAGCGGCCGCCGTTGAGGCAGGCGGCGCCCGCCTCCGAGCACTCGTCCACGTCGGTCTCACAGTTGCGCCCCGTGTATCCTACGAACGTACATTTCGATTTAATAACAAAAGTGTTTTCAAATAAATTGGCCACATTCTTTTTTAAGCCATATCCATATCCATTGCCACATGGCGTAAGCTTTTCGTTATTGTGAGTACAAATTCGAAATTTAAATAATTCTTTAATGTAGGTAAAATAATTACAGTTGATCATTATGATTTATAAAACGGGAATAACGTACGATTTAGTCGATTATTCCGACTATAGTTTCAACCGCATTCGGCGGTCTTCATCAAGGCGAGTGCGCGCGCCGCGAATGAGGTTGAAACTATTGTTACATCACATATGTAGGTGGCATACTTGGTAATCCAATGATATGTTGTTACTATGAAAGCCCCAAATAATACTAATTTAAAAAAAAGTATTTTGAGCAGTGGTTCCCAAAGTTAACTGGACATCGGTCCACCTGATGAAAACTTCCAATGTCGGGACTCATTTAAAATATCTACTTATATCATACAAAGAGTGCTATTTTCAAATGAGAAGGGTGCATGCGCGGATGATATAATATTAATTCGCGGCCTATGGTGCAGGAAATAGTGCGGAGTGTTACCAGGCGGACAGGCGCAGACGTAGGTGTCGGCGCCGGGCGGCACGCTGCAGCTGCCGTTGTTGCGGCACGGGCCCGCCACGCACTGCGGGTCCAGCGACACCTCCAGCTCGCAGTACTGCCCTGGGAACAGTCACGGGGAGGTTACTTCACGACTACCAGGGGGACTCGCACTTGCTGCAGACAGTAACCAGTGCTCTCACCGTGGTAGTTGGGCGCGCAGTCGCAGGTGTAGTCCCCGCGCGCGTCCTCGACGCAGCGGCCGGCGTTCAGGCACGGCGACGAGGCGCACGGGTCGCCCGCGTCCACCTCGCAGTTGTTGCCCGTGTACCGCGCCGAGCAGTGGCACTCGTACCTGACCGAGGGACTATTCACATCAGGACACAACACTAACCACACTAATAATAACATCAACACAGTGAAAGCGGATGACATCGAAAGCGTAAAAAATATGTAATGTTATAAAGGAAAATTGATATCATAATCATTAGCTCGCAGGATGTTCACCGAAGCAAGCAGCAGAAGTTACCTGTCATGTCTGGAGATGCAGGTCCCGTGTCGCATGCAGGGCTCGTTGTAGCAGTGGTCCTTTGGAGGTATCCTCAACACGTCTTTTCTGTCAATACCTTGAAAAAGAAAGCAGTAACTTTAATTACTATTCTAACACCATAATTCCGAAAACTTTGACACAATCCCACGTCGCGGTACGATTGTCTTCAGTATGGTTGCGAATGTGACTCACAATCGTCTGTGGTGAGGGGGCAGTGTCCGAAGAGCACGTTCCTGAGCTGCGAGTGCGCGGCGTGGAACTCGAGCTGCGGCCCCTCGTGGATGCAGCCGCTGAACACGTTGCCCACCAGCAGCACCGCGCCGCCCGCCTCCAGCGCGCCCGGAGACAGCAGCTCCGGGTTCCACGTCACGTTCGATATCACCTACAGCAAATAGACTCTACACTAACGAACGTGAAACAAACAATCGAGGCGGTTTGTAGTTATACTACTTTCACCAGAATGGAGTTCGACTTTCAAGACTGAAGAAACTTCCAAGGAGATCGAGTTGGCCTTTAGCTGAAAGCTAGAATTGGACTGTAAAGCTACAAAGTCAAAGTCAAAGTATTTATTCACTTAAATAGGGTAAGTACATAAAGTTCTTCAATATATAATTTAGTTCTGCCTATTTGTCAGATAACCTGACATGTGAATATGTTAAAATTAATATAATTATAATCGAAATATTAGTTTATTAAAATTATTAAAGTTATGTCAGTCAATATCAAATTTAAAAATTATATAATATTATTGAATTTATTTATTTTATATATAGTATTCTAAATTAAATCTTATATTAGGTAACAATATTATTTTAAAAAGTCTTTAATACAATAGAAGTGTTTGTCTAATAACCATGTTTTTAATTTCCTCCGGAAGATTCCGTAGGGTAGGTCTTTAAGGGTCGAAGGAAGCTTGTTAAATACAGATTAAGTATAGGCTTTGGCAATGTAGTGAATTAGTAGAGTTAAGTAGAATTATCTTTATTTATTTTTAGCTTCAACCAACCAAAGGTAAAATTTTAAGAAAAACTAATTTATCTAAAATATCAATTGTGTGAAGCAATAAACCAATCGCTTTGCAATTCGTTCCAATATAGCAATTTATTTTGGCGATTGCCCAAATTGGTTGTAGAGTAGGTGAGATAAGATGTGTGTGTAATGTGAAGAGCTGGAGTCCATACCTGCGTGTCGCGGTCAACCTCAAGCAGCAGCGAGGGCGGGTTGGGCTTGTAGCGCAGCGCGACCCAGTGCCAGCGGTTGTCGAGCGTCTCCCGCGGCAGGCCCACCTCGCGGTGCTGCTGCTGCGGCCGCGCCCACGACACCACCACCTGCTCGAACAGCGCCGTCACGTGCAGCGTGTACCCCTCGAACCGCTGCGAGAACAGCTCGCCTCCTGCGAATCGAACTCTCAGCTCAGCCCTCCGCTACATGACTGTATAGGTAGATAGTATACACGCGAGATAGCGCGCCGCGTTTCACTCATCTTTTCAAAACATTTTCCAAGTTAGCCACATGTAGATATGTTTACAAATGCATGTTTTGTAATCCGATAAAGATAAAGATAAAGATACATTTATTTGCTTTAAACACGAGTAATAAATATTGTTGTTACAGTAAATTAGAGATGAGCTTCATGTTATGCCTAAAGAGGCGTGCAAAAATTGGAGAGATGGCTAATTATAGAAAAAATATATATTAAATTGTCAAGGCTAATTGAATTTAAATGAATCTATATTACAAATTAAATGTCAATATTAAAGTTGAAATGTCAGCGTTTGAAATAATAGCTTACCTAAATATAATGTCAGATGAAAGAGAACCACAAGTCATATTTCATTTGATATTTAATTGTGAATAGAATGTATGTCAATATTTATTAAAATGTATCCCGGAGGAAGTCATCAATTTTATAATAGCATTTGGCGGTCAATATTTTCTTAAATTCTTTTTTGAAAAGATTTGTATTAAGGCCCCTTTATGTTTTGCGGTATCTTATTATAAATTATTGGGCCGTTTTTCCGTTTATCCGTTGCTATACGTTGTATGTAACCCGGCTGAAATAGTGTGCGGGCCTTGACGGTTTCATAATCTTAATATTCAACCAGCTTTTGTAAGTAGGAATTGTGTGATTAAGATCGAGCTATCGATTTAAGACAAATAAAGTCAATAATTTCAACGTCGGATAAATCAGAAAACATGCTCGTACTATAGTTCAGGAAATATACCAATTCGACATTCAATGAACTTTTGAGATTTGAATACATTAAAAACTGGCTTATGATGTCAGACGGGACTAGTCATCTTTTGTCCAAAATGGTTTCCCAAGTCGTAAAGATTAGCAAACAAAACAGAATGCAATACAACTAATTACCAGCTGCCTGGTTCTCAGGTCGTCGGTCGCAGGAAGAGTTGCGTCACATCGCTATTTCTAGTACCTACATAATAATGAATGGCTTTAAAATGTGTTTTTTATAAGCACTGATATTTATAAGGTCGATGCTCCACCAAATTCAATAAAACAATGTGATTGTTTAGTTCAGGCGAGCGGAGTGGACTACTTCCATCCGGCTCGGCTAACGGTACTCGAGAAGGTCGATCGGCTTAACGAATTCCCACAGACGTATACTTTGAGGAAAATTAGAGACGATTCGCTGACTTTATTTGAGTATTTATCATCTCTTAGAATCCAACAAGAATTGGTCGATAATCGATAGCTTACAACTTTGTGATGGCATACGCAAACGAACACAGCTAGCTCAATTATCAAAGGCATTTGCAGTACATATCTTATATCTTTAAATGAGCAATTCTTGTATATATATATATATATATATAATTGGAATCTCGGAATCGGCTCCAACGATTTTCATACAATTTAGTATATAGGGGGTTTCGGGGGCGATAAATCGATCTAGCTAGGAATCATTTTTAGAAAATGTAATTTTATTCGTGTTTTATCGATAATCAATCTCAACTGAAAAATATGACTCTTCCTGACATCTATTGGCGAACACAATACAATTTTTTGTGAGCAACTACGAGTAATTGCTTTAACGACACAACAGCAGATGGCGTTGTTAAGTAACACGAAGTCAATGAGTGTTTGCTTTGAGGTTAGACTAAAATCAATTGTTTATTATCCAAAAAACACAATTAAAAAATAAAAAAAATACCGAGCAAAGCTCGGCCACCCAGGTACTATCATCCTAAAAGTAAAAGGTGATGATGCTAAAAGTACTAAAACTTAAATATATTTACCTTTCGGTAATGATGCAAATCTAGACGGACTACATTAAATCATTAGCTGAGTAATCTTCGAAAGATGAGGAAGTACCTAGACCACCACATGATGATGAGTTCCAGGAGTCTGCTATGAATGAAACGACACAATGAGGTTTAATACTTTTGGTACAATGTTGTAATATGACTGTGCGACAACACTACTCGTATATAATACATCGCTGGTTAATTAATAACTCGTCCGTTTATGAACTACTAGCATATTGTAAGATGCCAAAGTTATTAGTTATTAGGTTAAGTATTTATTTATGAAGCCGTAAAAACGAACGAGTTATAAATACAAGTTGCCTGCGGCATTACATTATGTGGACATGATGGAAAGATGGAAATGATAAAGTTGTGTAACGAATCTCATAATAATGTTATAATAATGGATTTATGGAAATTATTTATGTGACGATGTACATAACAGATGTGAACCTTGTACCAATGATACGGTTTTGTTGTTATAATGTGAATGATATTTCCATGTGTGTTTTTAGCTGAGGGCGACATCAAGGTTGTCAAAGTTGGAAGAATAATCATTCACATTTGCATAGTTTCCATAGAGCACATAGAGCCTTTGCTAGTTCAATTCAATACAAACAGTCTGGCTTTACAATAGGATATTGGTAATATTTTTTTGTATGTTTTGTTGAAGCCATTCGTCTCAACAACGCAACATCTGAGCTGACTACATGTTTAAGGTACTCTACCGCCGACTTTGTCGGTCTACGTAACACTATGGAAAACGGAATAACACTGATAATGCGTATAATGACGGCATTATTGCAGTGGTTATAGATTAGTGCCGGGCGACTGGCGTTCCTTTCTCCCGGCGAGCTGGCTGCCAGCAGAACGTGGACGAGCAGCTTTACTGACAACGCCGCCGCGCCGCCGCCGCCGGTGACGCAACTTCGATAACACTAGGTGGGCGGACGTAGGATGTGGACACTCATATACGCTGTTGGAGTTAGGACCCTCTAACCTACACGATAAAGTTCACTCTGACATAACCAGCTTAACATGTTTCCGCGATAGTAAGCAAAAGCAATCGGCCGAGTAAACTCTGCACAGAACGAAGAATTTGAGGCACGTTATTTGTTTGTTTTGATTAAACAACATTTTTGCACACCGCGTGACAAAAGTTGCTTTGGTACGACTTTTTATAAATTATCACAATAGAAGTAGGTATCTATTCTGTTCTGTAAAATGTTTAACGTTGAGAATTGGCTTGTCTTCAGATGAGGAAACCTTTTTAACGTGACTGGTGCATTTCAATGATCTGGTTTTACCCAGTCGCTGCACAACGGGGTCATTAATAGGGGCAGTTAAGTCTGCCGGCGAGTACCGACAACAAATAACAACGCATCGTAAATATTCAATACTTCTGGAAATCTCTGGTTTCTCGGAGCAGGTTAAGGTAAGTCGCGGGTGCTCTTGCGCGAGTAAAAAGTGGACGACGACGTGCGGCTAATAATGAGTCCCGCATCCGCGGTCGGTTGATTGATGGCCGCCTGATGACCATCCGTGGCCGGGCCTAGAGACAGGTGCACTTGTTTTTGTATCGCGAATGGCTCGTTTTTCCGACTTGCTCCCGCGCAGGTCCGAGCGGGCAAATTTCGATTGCAAATGCAAGGAATGTGCAATTACTTGGACGCATCCGTCAGATCCTTGAACTTTGGCAATTATCGAACTTCATCGTATGTTAAGACTTTGTAGATATACTGTCAGTATTTTCCCTTTTAATACCTACTATTACTTACGAACATAATTTAATCGATGGAATTTAAAAGATTTTCCAAGAAGTACTCACCGACGCATGTTCTAAAACTAAGTCCAACAAGCTGCTTTAGCGAAATGGGTCTCGAGAGGCGTATATAGGAGCTGCCGTTGAAGTAGGCCTCGGGCCTGTCTGAGGGGCCGAGCGGGGCCAGCGGCCCGACACCCAGGACTCCGGTGGTGACCAGCGTCCATACTGCCGCGGCCAGCCAACACGCTGAAACAATACGAAAATAAGTTACAGATATTGGAATAATTTTACAAAAATCAATCTACATATTTCATTCTAACAAGTAGTGTATGGATCTTCTCTCCCACAGGTATTATTTAGGTATATTAAACTGAAACAGTGCTCATTGTTTCTCCTCATCTAATAAGGAGTTTTGAAATTCCTTTTGTAACTCTGCTAGGTGATCTAGACAGCACACGCACAATTCTTACAATATAGTAAGTACGGTAAATAAATCAATTCTTATTTAAACCGTAAACAAATATTTTTTTCCATTTGCCCAATAACAAAGATTAAATGTTTTGTGTAGTTCTAAGCAACCGTAACTGTTCGGCATCCCTTTGTATTAGTAAGTGAAATGCAGTCATAATAGAACCAGAGTATCGACCGGTGCGGTGGGGCCGGCCGGGGCGGCGCAGTGAGGCCCTCGGTTGGAGCAACAGCTCGATACCAGCAGTAGATACCTCCACCTCAGGATACAGGTACATATCACAGCGTCCGTACTCTACTGTCACTACCTGTATGTACGTACATTGCAGATGCATGCTGTAACCAGGTCATCCGGACCGGCTCGATACACGGGCCGGCGATACCCGACATTTGTAACGATTACTATTAGATTGCGCTCAGAACGTGATGTGAAATCGTTTACGCAGTTTCTTAGTAACATTACCTACCTATCTAGATTAAACAGCGAATCAAGACTTGGTCGTTACTATTACATTTGTAACCAGTTAAGATATTACTGTTTTTCGGCAGTTCGTTGCTGCCCTAGATAGCGCGGCCAACTGCAAACCTCGTTAGCCGAACCTATACATTGTTACAAAGCCTGCGAAATTGAACGACTACACAGGCAACTCTTCAAAGCAAAATGCGGTTTTAACATCATAACCGTTTATAGGTTGTCGTTATATTCAAACCGATGAAGACCCTCGATAAACAGGTTGTTTTAACACGAAAAGTAATCCATGAAGCGAATAATATCACGTTACATTGCATTTAGTGAAATTTTACGATTACATTGACCTGGATTCGGAAGCTAGCATTCGGCGCGCACGTTTCCAAAAACGGCCAAACGAAACATGAAAATTCTGGATACATTTTTAATACTTCTCTGAGTTTGCGAAATGCCTACCTATTACAACAGTGAAAACGCTGAAATTATTTCAACAGCATTTAAAATTATTTTTTATTTCTAAACGGCCAGTCTAAATATAGACTGCGTTCTTTTACTTCGACCTTAGCAGCCTTTTCTCGTTCACCGATGAAGAATTTATCGGTCAAGGAGTTGTAAAGATATTGTGATATATAAGTCACCGTACGGGACGCACAACTAGTTAAATGAGATCAACATCGACGAGGACAAACATGAATGAAAAACAGCAACATGCAATCATGATCGTAAACCGTTCAATGTCGCGTCGGCAGAGTGGAGTTCTTTGACACCGCCGCGCCGCCGCCGATGTGGTCGCGAGTATGTGCCGATTGGTAATCCAATAAGGAGCGAGCGTGGATGGAGCACGCGACGAGAGTGAGAGCCGGGTTAATCGAGTTAGAATCGATTCGTCACGATATCGTGCAATCCCGGCAGGCCGCCGCCGCTCCACAGTTCCACACACCCCGCGCCGCGCCGTGCCATGTATGAAAGTTGTTTTGTTCACACGCGAGACAGACCAATGCCGAGATGTAACTATTTAATTTTTCTGCAACAGCATACATGTATTTAGCAACCAACTGATTTCTCAGTCACTTCCCTGCTAGAGATTTTGTGATAAGGAAAATGTTGAAGGACATAAGCGCATTAAAATCGTCTTCCTGACGTGGAAACTTGCTGTCTTGTAAACCTAGGTAATGCATGCAACCATTTCTTTCAAAACAAATGCTAATTAGCAAAAAAATCTCAATTAGTAGACACAGTTATCGCATGCCTCACGCTAGTTAACAATGCACAACTATGCATGCCTTGCATTTTACAAGCTTACATTGCGCTGAACAGCAAGCGCAAGCGCGTCCACAACAGTTGTGCAACACTTGTGCTACTACATTGTGGCTGTGTGAGACAGCTCACACACGTACAACATCGACATGACGCTCTGCAATGCCGCAGCGATGACGATGGTGACAATTAAATAAATTAAACACGACCCAGCGTTTAACACTGGAAAGCATCCATGTAAAAATTATACATTAAATTGTACTACGCAGTACTTGTATCTCAATGGTAGAAAGACTTTTTTGTAATCAATGCAGGTGAAACACGGTGGTCACAGCACTCTCTTCATCTACATCTAAACTAATACATATTATAAAGAGGAAAGATGTTTATATTTGTATGTTTGTAAGAATAAACTCAAAAACTACTGGTCCGATTTCAAAACTGCTTTCACCATTAGAAAGCTCCATTACCTATCCTATGAGCTATATGAGTGACATAGGCTATAAAACGCAAGCGAATCCGAGGGCAACTAGGGGTTACTAGGGGTTACTAGAGGGGTTACTAATAACTCATGCATTGTACATATTATGTATATGTGCCATAGCATAGGCGAGCGACCACTTTGGAGATCAGCCCGCTTTACTAGATGGTAATATTCGATTCTCTTGCACACATCGAGGTGAGCTTCCACTGAACTTAGGCAGAGATTGGTGAGCAGACATAGTGGTATTCCTGAAGAGTGCCAATGGTTTTTTTTTTCAAGATTCATTTATTTGTGAGAACATGGTTTAGTATACAACATACAGAATAGCATACAGATCTTAAAAATATGGTTGAGTTGAGAAGCAGTGTTCGGTTGATTTCTGTTTTATAATAATCAACGCTTTAAAAAAAATCTTAATCTCGCTCGCTCCCGCTCCGTGTTCATTGCACATCCACGTGTATAAGTTGATCGACCGAGCAAGCTTTAGCGAGCGAGGCGTCTATGCTCCAGATTCGACTTTTCAAAAAAAAAAAAACAAGCATAACTTCGACGTTTCAAAAATAATCCAAAAAAATAAGGTAAAATAAAAAAATAAATAAATATAAAAAAATATTTGAGAATAAAAAAAATCAGTGTAACTATCGAACTAGCTCACAAAATTTCACGAGAATCGATTGAGGAATGCCACCTGTAGAGGAGCACAGACGTCCGCCGCGAGGTCACAAACAGGTCACTAGTATACGTTTCTCTACATAACAGTTAACTACAGAAGTACAAGTACAAGCTAAAATATTCTATTCCCGGAAGGTAATGTACAAAGTATTTTCTGAATCCTATCTGTTTTGGCGGGTATGAGACTTGAATAAAATTATGCACGGGCTCGTGACAAGCATGGACAATCTAAGGATAATAATTTTTATTTATTTGAATTAAAAAAAACAATACAAATAATATGTATTATTATTCTCGGCACACAATGTCACGTTAGCAGAACATCGTTTTTTTTCACTCTCACAATGTCACATTCGCACAATGTCACGTTCGCACAATGTCACACTCTCACAATGTCACATTCGCAAATTTTTATGAATGTTTAATGTTTAAAACGCAGACTTCATCTGTGACTTCTGTGAGTCAATGAGAGCGTTATTACGGATCTGTTAAGAGTCCCGCGACGCTCTAAATTTTCCATACAAACGCGCTTGTAAAATTTCTTGGAAACCATTATTTTGTCAGATTATGATGAAATTTGGCATGTAGGTACAATTAAATGAATTATATCTACGCCCCTATGTTCTTGATTTTCTTTTTAAAACTAACGTATTCGAAAGCAAATAGAGCTATGAAAAATAACGGCATTTGAAAGGCGTCACTTTTGACAGATTAATTTAGATAGACAAAGTAAATCGAGAATCGTTTTACATAGGGAGATTGCAATTATATCATTAGCTTTTAAATAAATGCATTATACAAGGGAAATTTTTAGTTATATCTGAATTATTACAGGAGTGCATAAAAAATTAATGAAATTGCACTTTGTCACTCTGCAGATAACTTTAGAGGCTCGTCAGTATCTTTTCTTGGTCTCTTCGCTCGTCGTCTTCTTCTAGACGAAATGGCAATAGAAAACCTTCATTCAATGCAAAGTTAATCTAAAGCGGGCGCCGGACTCTTAAATTAAAAACCGACTTCTCATCAGAACAGGATTTTGACAATGCGACCAATCCATAAGTATTTGGCTGCCTCGGTGGCTCAGTTGGTAGTGAACCTGCCTTCTGAGCTTGGGGTCGTGGGTTCGATTCCCACCTAGGGCAAACATTTATGTGATGAACATTTGTGTTTGTTCTATGTCTGGGTGTTAATATCTATCTAAGTATGTATTTAAAAATATCTAAGTATGTATATCAGTCTCTGGCAGCCATAGTACAAGCTTTGCTTAGTTTGGGGTCAGGCGACCGTGTGTGGAAGTGTCCCGAATTTATTATTATTTTTCAAGATATTTATTTGTCTTCTTAATTTCTAAGTTTTTTACAATAAATGAATATAAAAACAAATACTATAAAAAACTTAAAAACTAGGGTGCCGCCGGCAGCGGGGCGAGGCCCAAGCTACCGGTGGTTAGGGCTGCAGAGTGAGGAACCTCCTGACAATACGGCACGTGTCTAGGATCACTGCCTTTTGTATCTGGCCCTTGATCCAACCGTCTAACGAGAGCCTCTTGAGATGTTGGTCGAGGCTCTTCGCTATGAGACCGTTTACCGTGACGACTATCGGGACAATGATCGTCGAGTCAACATCCCACATGGCGGTTACCTCGTGAGCCAAGTCAAGGTACTTGCTGAGTTTGTCCTTCTCGGCCTTCACGAGGTTCTCGTCATGTGGGATGGTGATGTCGACGAGCACTGCCCGGCGCTGGGACCGGTCGACCAGCACGATATCAGGCTTATTGGCAACAATAGTCCTGTCCGTGATGATAGAGCGGTCCCAGTAGAGCAAAGCACGGCCATTCTCGAGAACTGACGCTGGTGCGTACTTATAGTACGGCACCTCGGATTCGACAAGACCGTATTATTATTATTTAAAAACCACTTGACCTTTTTCGACACAATTTTAATGGTATCTTACGGAAAGTGTAACTTCTGAAACAAAAAAAAGAATTTTCCATACCGGTTCAAGGCGTCTTGGAATGATCAGTGAACATACATAAAAAAAAGATACCGGCGAATTGAGAACCTCCTCCCTTTTTGAAGTCGGTTTTAAACATGCTTGAAATGGCCTTTAACGCAAATAAGACGCTGCTGCAGCAATACAGCAAGAATTGTATAATCGTAATGAGATTCGCATATCTCTCCCATCGTACTTCGTAGACCAAAGACAATGCGTGGGCGTCGAGCGCCGAGCGCCGAGGCTACACCTTGCAACACTATCATTCTACCGAGATTCCGCCAGCCCTGCCGCAGGAAACTGGGCCGTATAAGGCAGGGAAGAAGGCGCAGGCTCGTCTGCTCGGTCTCAAACAATGGGCCGTTACACGTGTGATTTCTTTGGGCATCTTAATTACGTCTGTAAGTTATTTATTAAATGAATTTGAAAGCTCTCTATGGGTGAAGAATAGTAGAGATTCGTAAAATTTTAGAAATAAATTGAAAATAACGTTACTTATCAGTATTTAAAGGTACCCGTACCAGTATCTTAAACCGTGGTAATCACAGCTACGGTTTATTGGTGTATTTGTACACAATTTACATGAAACTAAGTGAGATACATTTATTTATTATAGTGTTAGATATATACATATATAGAGCCAAACATAATGCTTGAGGACGATAGACTTCACATAGACAAGGCGGCAGTGTTCCTGGATATGAGCATTGATTACAAACTGCAATGGGGTCCTCATATGAATTAGTTCTCTATCTGGGAGACTTAGTTCTGCTGCTTATGCGGTTCGTAAGATTAGGCAACTGACGGATATAAATACAGCTCGGATGCTTTACTTTGATTGCTTCCAAAGCATAATGTCATATGGCATTTTGCTGTGGGGATCAGCTGTTGATGTAGAGTTCATATATTTATTTTGCAAAAGCGAGCGGTCTCCGCTATCTACGAGATGGGTCCCCACAAATCACATTTGAATCAAAAAACAGATTTGTTAAAAGAAAAATTAAATTTTAACTTCAGGTTCTTTGTATATCTTTGAAAATAAAATATTATATTTTCCTATATAGTATAGGCATAGGAAAATATGTATTCGTAAAAATGTCCACGAATTTAAATAGAACCGTGACTATCATAACAATAACACTAGAATAAGGATAGGATAGCTGCAGGACTACCTACCTACCTACCTATCTAGATTTAGACTTACTTAGACATCTGTAATTTATATCGTCACGCCTCGATAATGAAAATGTAATTTAGACTGACTAAGTCAATTAACTCCTTTTTAGGCAATTGCGTTCGTGTATCTAATAAAATTCACATAGATAAAACAAGGCTCACTGAAAGAAAATTCAAATCACATGTAAAAACTAAACGAATAAAAAAAAACCCGGCTGTAAAATATTGTACCATATGTCACCTCCACTATCAAGACGACTCAAATGACACCTCACGTGTCGGAATCCAGCAAGCTGTTTCGGCTGCAGGGCGTGTCAAAGAAACATCATACATACCCACATACCTACATACATGCACTCGAAAAACATAACCCTGCTTCTTGTGCAGTCGGGGAAAAACATGAATATTAAAATAAAATAAAATTAATGATTATTTAGAAGACAACGATGTTTGGTTTATAAGCCAAAATTGCCCCTCAGTTTCTTGACTATTCTTCTGAGTAGTGGCTCTTTTGCCTAACGAGGCGGTAGAGTCATTTTTATGACATAGACGTTCATAAGTGTATCTTCGATAGATAGATAGATACATTCTTTATTGTTCACACCACAGATAACAAAACAACAAGAGAAAAATAATGATTAAACTTATTAAATAGTGTAACAACTGGCGGCCTTATCACTAAAAGCGATCTCTTCCAGGCAACCTTAGGATGGAGAGGATACGACAAATGAGTATGATGAGTACGATACCCAATTCAATTGCACATATTTTGGACTTGGACTTTGAATAACTAAAAAGACCACTCCAAATGGCAAATAACTTCAGGTTTTTAAACGATAGGACATGTCAGAATGATAGTAAACATTGGATTGTATTGGGTGCGACAGTCAATCAACGCGCGCGCGCGCATTGCTCCGTGGTGACGTCACCGCGCACGCGGCCAGGTACGGAGCGACCGAGGCGGGTGAGTCACTCGTAAACGCTCGCCGTTTCGAGGCTTCAGTTCCGGAAGCCAACCTTCACAGAAACCCAGCAAAAGATGAGTCAAGACGCGGCAACTTTCATTCATGGCTCATGGGCCGTTTACCTGCCCGAGGCAAAGACGATTCAGGCTAACTGTTACAAAAACGGTACATCTAGATATGTAGGTAAGCACAAGCGATGTGTGCGAAAATGAAAACAATACACCAACTTGGAATCATAATAATACTGAAACAACAAACAAATAGTTACATAGCTGCATTTACAGAGCAAGTGCAGCCATTCAACTCTGAGTACACATTGATGTAGAACATTTTAAAGCCTAGAGTCTAGAATCTGGACCGATCTAGACTAGTTAATTAAATAATAAAAGTTTCTAATAAATATGCATGAAACGTCTCAAGTCCAGCATCAGGCTCGCTCACGAGAGGGTGACCGCCGCAAAGCGCACGCTTTCTAATTTATTTGATATGGAATATTTTCAGATTACTGTTCAAACCGATGCTGAATCCAAAGCGGTTGACATAACGACCTTCGAATCGGATCAGCATCGCGCAGTTATCGAGCGTCGCAACGCAATGCAATGAAAGCAAAACAATAACGAACAGCGCGACCGCCAGCCGACCACGGTGACCAATAGGAGTTAGTCTCGCAGACAATCAGAAGAAACAGACGTAACAGCAAGGGAAATACTGGAACTATATTTTTTTTACTTTAAAAGAATTGTACTAGTTCAACTAGTAAAACTAAACCTACTTACTACATTGGACAAGTAGCTGCAATACAAGCTCATCAAACTAATAACTTACTTTCGAAAATATTTAGGGCTGTCAAAAACTACAACGTGCAACTTGCGACGTGTCCTGGCAATAGTTCCATGACTATGAAGTAAGAGTGTAACACAATCATAGCTTTGTCATGTCACCAGTAAAACTACAATGGAGAGCTGGATGACGATTATCGTTCAATGTCACACCTAGCGTTGCGAGCTCGCGAAGGTTCGTAATTATTTATACGCTCAAGTTCAAATGATTTGATTTCAAACATCTTCCGCGCATTCTCTAGAATACCTTCGTGCTCACGTGCTTATTCTTCTTCTTCAGGTGCCTCTCCACTACTGAAGGTTGCGTTTTATCTCTAGCGAATTTCTCTCTGTCTTGCATATGCCGGAGTAGATGTTCAACCCTGGCTGTTCTAAAACACAAGGAATGGACCTTATTCCCGTCTTCTCGTTACAACTAAAGCATTTATCTTCCAGCAAGTCGTTTGCCTTTAATTTTGCAAACTATTCTAAGCCGGAAGAAATGGCTCAGTATCTCACATGTGGCAACTGGCGCAAGACGTGCCTTATGAGCTTAGATGCTTCAGCCGACACGTCCTCGTAACGACTTCCAGAAGATGAAACATACGGGCTTAATGACACGAAATGGGCCATAATTCACGGGCAACTGTCATTTTAGTAACGGTAGCGGCATAGTGCCGTTGCCGCTCGTCTGCGCGCCGCGCCGGTGCGTGGATGCCGCCGCAATTTGACATGCTGCGGCCGTCCTCTCACGTGCCACATATCTCCGATATGATATAGCCATCGCGGCGATTGCTGTGTTTACCCTGAATAGCCACGATTACTAAAACACGACTGTGACATTAGCCATGAGAATTATGGAAATAAAAGACACTTTATTGCTAGAAAGCCCATGAGAATTTAACTACGATATGAAATGCGATAACAAAGTAAAAAAGTTGCGAGAACTAGACTCCAAAGTTCACGTCACGTTAGTGAAGAGGAAACGCGGCGATGAGCGCATAGGAGATAAGCTGTACTATTTTATACTTGTCCAGAGCGGCAGACGAGGAGGTTGATAGGTACAAAGCAAGGTGTTCCTTAATTGTAGCAGCGGTCGACTCGGTAACAATCAAAACCACTGTCATAACTATTCAGAGGCTATACAGCGTTTATTAGTAAGCGGGTGAGTGTATTACGAGTACCCATAGTTACACACGCCGATTTAGATTTTTACGGACAAATGACTTCAGGAAGTTAGTGACGGCGTTCGATAAGGCCACAGATGCTGTCACGCAAGAGACGAAAGAGTAATCATCACGCACGAAACGTGAATTAGGGGCTATAAATCACAGAAACACTGGCAGAGAGAACGACCTACAAGGTGGCGAATGAGATACGGACGTTGAAAGTGACTGCGAAGACGACAACGACGGCTGTCGGTGTAAGGACTAAGAGCCCTTTAGAATCAGTTCAGTCAGCTGTACTGTAGAGTAGTGAAATCTAGAATGTAGTTAACGAGCACCTATAATTGAAGCAACACTCTGACCTATCAAATGACAATGATTTATTAAATTGTATCAGTGTTAGCTTTGTTAGTGTAACAATAAATAAATAATTCGAGGGACGATACGAATTGCACTATTGACCATTAAGTAAAATTACAATATAAACGAAGCCTCAACCATCACCCAAAAGTAAATATTATTAGAAATGTAAAATAAGCAATGAAATAAACATTGCTTGTTTATAAAAACCCGTGGACTTCAATTTTATAAAGAAACCTAGCAACCCATAGAATTACAATTTAAGCCTTGAATATTCGCCAAATGCGTCTATTCAACTCGTCGTTGTGAAGAAGCTACGGACCCAACCGATATGAAAAATAAATATCACCAATAAGATCATTCTGTTACCTATTGATTAGTCTGATTAAAATATTATATTACTTACTAGATTGCGAGTAAAAAAATATTAAATGAACGTTGTTTTCGTTCTCATGGCGTGCAATACCGTGCTTACGGAGATTACGTTACTATATATTTTTACACCTTCGGATAGGAAATTAAAAATATGATTGATCGTCCTTTTACCATATTTTTAGAGCTAAAATTGAGTTAGTTTAGTAATATTTTGTGTTATTTTGAAGTATTTCGTCAGATCACGTGACCACTGACACCCGCGAGCTCCTTTGCGGGGGACGGGCCAGTCGGCGCCAGCGCCTCACGAAGGAGGGACGTACTCGCCTTGCCGAAAAATATTTTCGCATTTTTTTTCTATTTGTACGTAAATCATCAATTAAACAGTGCTTAATTATCCAGAGACAATCAAAAAAAGTAGTTTTTCAAGACATTTGATAAGTTTTTAGTGACTTTACTACTAGTGAAAATATTTGGACAATAATTGATCGCGTTGTGAGTAGAGGGTACAGAAGGTTGATCCGATGAAAATGGGAGATGTCACCAAGGCAGCTAGGCGTAAGAAAAAAATTGGACTCCAACTAGCTAAGTGGTAAGTACCTACCTACCTATTAATATTTAATTACCACATAAATATTTTTACCCGTTTGTTCTTATTGTGTAGACTGAAGTGACTAACCCTAGTGTCTGAGTTTTTAGTGGCATATGATTCGGTCTGACGTTTGTTTTCCTGATAAAAATAATAGAAAACTACAGACGTGTCCTCCGACCTATGTTAACTCTCAGGGCTTCACCGTCCATTACACCTTATTGCGATGATTGTTGGATTTACCCGCCGACGCTGTGCGACCATGAACCTTATTTTGCTGTGATACGAGCCGCGGTCGCGCAGCGTCGTGCTGTACTACAATCATCACGCCACGGCACGGGCCCCATTGTACATGTTGCTCATGATAATTAGGATCCAAGTGCAAGACTTGTCAGAACTGTGTTTTTGTTTTGTTATGTACAAATGTACCTATATGTGTCATATTTGTACATTGCACAGGGTTATCGGTATAGGGTGTACTAAGCCAAACGGGGGTCATTGTACTCTTCATTATAAACAACGATTACTCTTTAAACTTTTTTATTTGTAAATTAAATCGGGGAAATAAGCATCTGCTTACATTTTGTCGACGATCGATGAGCTTTTTGTATGAAACAGCTGTTTTTTTTCTCGTGATTTCATTTGATTCAATTATTCACAAAAATTATACTAAGGTCAATATACCTAAGCCATTTCAAATTGAAGCTGTGGCATACTTGCTGATGCCCCAACACCTAGTTAATAACATAGAAATGGGGAGTATTCTATAGTTAATAATAATAAATAATCCTTCTTGAACAATCGGGTAAAAATATAATAATGATAATTATTATGTGTACTTACGATGTCAATATCGGAAAGCGGTCGTTGCGTGCGAACGGTGTAAATGACTAATACTAATTTTTGTTTTTGGTATAGCACATTTCCTAAACTAACCTACCTAAACTAGAAACAATCACATTTTTATGTTATAGCTGACCAACCACGGTCCGCAATACATTATTATTTTTAGCAGTGTATTGAGCATATTTTTCTAACTTATCCTGGTTTGTTAACCGACTTCAAAAATTAGGACGCACTCAATTACATTGTATAAATTTTACTAAATGTTTGTTGCAGCATAACTTCGTTATTTACTCTTTTTTTTTTTTTGAAAGAATATGCTTACTAACACTCTGATCAGTCACTTAAAGTATTTTTTAGTAAAAAATAGTATTTAATACAAAAAGTCAAGCATTTGCATTCAGAAAGTAGTGTTCCGAGTCATGGCCATTGAATTCGATAGAAAAGTTATTACATTTTCTTACAACAATAACCGAGCGAGAGATCGTTAGCGAGCGAAGCGTCTATGCTTCAGATTCGACGAAAATGCTTTCGTATGTCCGAACTCCGTCTGGATTTCTGTCCGGATCTCTGTCCAGACCTGTCTTAATCTACAGGTCGCATTTCTTAACCTATTCTCTTGAAACTTTGTGAGTAAGGTCCGATATTTAAAAAGAATTTTCTTGTCTAGGCGGTTATTGGAAATTTTTCAATATGGCAGAGATGTGATTTAAAAAAAGATATATCTCCGCATAATTGGAAAATTTCCAAAAAACTTTTTTGACGAGATCACCAGCTCGCAGAGTCACTATTGTATGTATTGTTATTTATTTATATTTAATATATACAACAATTTTTTTGGTAACTGATACCAACCTGCATCTAGTCTAAATAGTTATTTTAATTTAGTCTCTATTGCATGAAGACTAGAATAATAATATATTTTAAACTGGGATTATAGATTGGTAATTGTTTTATATTTTATGGTATCATGGAAAGATACAAACGAGACGCTTTGAGTAATATGAATATTGTGTAATTAATATCTTTAAATTGCTCTATTTCATTTTTTCAGAAACAGAGATCATCGAAATTATCAAATTTTAAACACAAGCGTTCAGCCAACAACAAATGCGAGTACTGAACTAAGGTGAGTTAAAAGACATTTAACATCTTATATTATTAGGGTGACAAGCATAGTGCATAGTCAGAGCTATGCCAAATGAAAATGCTATTGCTGAAGTTGTCGTATGTCCGGCGTCCAGCGTCTGATTGCACGGATGTCCGATTGTTTTCCTCTACAGATCGCATTTCTCAACCGATATTTGTGAAATTTTGTAAATTTAGGTTTTATTTAAAATAGCGGATATATGTAATTTGTGAGACATTGCTCATAGAGCCACTACTTGTAATCAGAGTGGCGCTGAACTGCTAAAGGCATGCGTGACGCCAGTACAACCATTCACTCAGCGAGCGCGAAGCGCGAGTGAAGAACTTCCGTTTCAGTTAATAAAAATACTAAAAACTTATCCTATATTTTTATTTACAGATGCCTAGTTCAAAATCAGCCGAAGGGTATCAGAGCATCCGAGGAACAGGGACTTTTTACCTTCGAATAAACTGGTAATCTTTTTTTATTTTTTTGTGTACACAATGTACATAAATAAATTATTGATACGAGCGTTGGGACTTAGTATGGTTGCAAATTAATTATCATTTAATATTGTTTTTAGGAACAACAACATCAGTCTTCATTGTCGAATCTCATCGTCGAAGAAGAAGCAGAACAAGAACAGAAAGACAAAAGTTATTGGCGTATTATAACATTAGCTTCTTCTTCGTAAAATTGAAGGAAATATCAAGACACAATGGATTTGGTTGCGACAAACAATCGATAGACTTGATTGGAGAAAAGCAAACAGGTCTTGCTTCTAAATTCACCTTTTTGTGAATAAAGAGTAACAATAGTAGATTATGTACCGAGGGCACAAAGCAGTGCCTTACGTCGCGGGCGGCTTATTGTACCCTGAGCGTAACGAGGGAATCTAGAGTTAACTCCCGAATGCAGCAAGGGAAGATGAGTCCTGAGGGCAGCGAGGGGTTCAAGCCGCCCAAGACAAAAACACTGCTTTAGCGAATCCTCTTCTAAAAATACTGTCTAATATTATACTCTCTCATAACTAATAAAAAGGTACTAGTAAGGTACAGTCTTTTATTTTAAATTTCGTGCAGCTCGTGGAGCACGCGCTCGTATTTTTTTCTTGGTAGCTAGTTCAATTTTCAAATAAACTCTTCTTACAGTGCTTATTCTGAGTTTTCATTCAATGTTAACCTCTTTGCTTGGAAACTCCCAACTACAAGCTTCGCTCGAATTTATGTTTCATCTATAAAACCAACATTTGAGTTTCATGTGTTAGATTAAGGATGTGTTAATCTGAGCGATTACTGCCTTCAAAGCATTTGATTTATTGATATTTTTTGAATCTCGGTTTATTTTGATTATTTTTTTGGTGTTTGCTAAAATCTAAGCACTAAGTATACATGTATTTCAGCTACAAAAGGTTTTTCAATATCCAATCTAAGACCCCTTTAGTCCAGCTATAGAGGATTTTTTTCTATATTAACTACTAGCTGTTGCTCACGATTTCGTACGCGTAGATAAAAAAAAGCTCGTTCCGTTAGTTTCTTGTATTTGTCATTCACTCGAGGAGGTATTATAGCGCGAGCCGTATGCGAGCCCACTAATGGAGCCAATAGTGTAATTATTAACGCACACGCGTATCATATGACGTTTTTCATCACACATGCGAGGGGAAAAAACACAGACTTGCATTAGTCAATACATTTTTCTGAAAATGTATGCGCATTTTGCTGCTTTTCCACCTATCAAAATTTTCCTAGGCAAAATAATAAAGCGAATACTTTGTTTAAATTATCATACCTAATTAATTGTCAATATTTTGATAATAAATAATGTTTATTTACTGTTATTACGTAGTTATGATACTTTAAATCAAGAATTTAAGAAAAGTAAAAAAAAAAACTATTGTTGATTTATTTTAAAAAAGTCTAGTTTAGTTACTAGTGCGATAATGGTAAAGTAACAGCACACGTGCTTAATAGCTCGGATTATGAGCTAAAACTGATGTAATAAAGTCCTTTTTACGAGCGAGTGTGATGAAAAAGATATTAAACACAAACGCGTTTTTAACTTCAAGTAGGAACATTTCAGCAAAATCAGGCAAGAAACTATCGAGAAAATAATGAGGTTGTAAGTTCTGGGTCCACTATATTTTCAACAATTTTAGTCATTTTTATACTACCTACTAATTATATAAAACAGATTAGTACTATCAACTCGTAGAATACATTTTTAAAGCGGGCCGTCGATTGAACAGCTCTGCTAGTCCTAGTCAATATGTTTTTTGTTATGAGATTTTTGAAATGTTGTAAGCATTGGTTTAACCTTCTGGAGCTGACGTGGTAGTATGACAGACACCGCATAATCGAAAAACATCTCCAGCATCGGTATTTTTCAAAAGGGGAACCCCGCGCTCACAGTACCTTCCTGTCGCGGTCTCGTGAGTGCATTAATGAGCCGGGTGCTGTCGCAGCACGCCCACGCATCGTGTACCGAGGGAGAGTGTCTACGAGTCAACCACGTCAGCGTTAAGGTATGTGTCTACTAAACAACCACGTCAGTTTTATTGTTATACATTCATAGTGTTTCCTAAACAACATATCAGTAACTATGTTTATTTTAGTTTAGTTTGTTTTTTGTGTTTTAGATGGCTCACTCAAGTTATAACCAAGAGGCATGTAGCTCTAAAAGATCGTCGTCTGGAGTTTTTAGGAGTCACGACGAGCAAATCTTACAGTGGTTAGAAGAGGAAAGCGAGCATGAGTTCAACGATGTAGACAATGTTGGCGATGACCCGGATTTTATACCTACCAGAAGTTCAGCACATCGAAGATGATGAAATCAATCAAATCAGTTGAGGCAGAGGATCAAGAAGAACCATGTGCAGAAGAGCAACTTGTTACAGACCGGTCTGAATACCATAAAGGTAAAAATGGGTTTATTTGGAATAAACAAGAGTGCCCCAGAACATCACGAATTGCAGCTCGCAATATTATAAATTGCCAGGCCGCCAAAATGCTTAGAATTTTGAAGGCTATTTCGAATTTTGGTCCAAGCTTATTGACGATTCATTGTTGGAAGGTTTAGTGGCATACACAAATCAAAAACTCAATACATATCGAACCCGGTTCAAACGAAATACTAAGGTGGAACTTTTGGATAAAGATGTTACTGAAATGAAAGCGATTATAGGCCTTCTCTACTACTCGTCGGTATTCAAGTGTAATGACTCCGATCTGCGCATAATATTTGCCACTGATGGTACTGGCCATGAAATATCGATCTGTTCCTCCGAGTGCAAGGAAGCTGTGATCCATCTGTCCACCAAAAATAAAAAGAGTATCAAAATATCGTTGCTGTAATTGTTCGAAGCCGATTTGCCTACAATGCTCCAAGCCACTTTGTGAAGATTGCCAAAAAAAAGTGTGATTTTGAAGATGTGATTATTTTTTATTGAACCAATGAATGTTTTTCAATTTAAGGAGTCTAATTAGTATAAGCGTTAACTACAATTTAAGTATAGCATTTATAAAAAAAAAGTCAATGTTGATTATTTTTTTCACTTTAGAGTATATATATCTGATTTTGAAGGCTGATTCTAGTAATATGAATAAAAATTATTTAAATCTACGTGCACTTTAATTTTGGTATTCTATTACTTTTATGATATAAGATAAACCGTCAATAAATAGGTAATAATTAATACCATAGGCCTTGTCTTCAAAATAAAAAAGATATAGGCTGTCAAAATGGTGTCTGGTAGACTACCACGTCAGTGGAATTGTAAAAACTAGCGCACGTCAGTCGCAGAGGGTTAAGATAGGTTGAGTGATTTATCCCTGGTACCGGAGTTCTTAGAATGCCCATCAGGAGCCCTATTCTTGCTAAAAATATTTTCTGATCAATGTCTCTCTCGTTTTAAAAGTCATAGTGAGAGTGACCAAGAAACATCTCACGCGTCAAGAATAGCCCTCCAGAGCTATTCTTACGATAATAAGCATTATTCCCCCTATTCCTACGCACGAGATATGTTTTGGTCAATGTCTCTCTCGTTTGAAAAATCATAAAAGTGAGAGGGACCAAGATCCGATGAACCAAGATATCTCACACTTCAGAGAGACCGTGGTCTACGATTGTTTTTTTAGATTTTACACGCACGACCAAAGGGAATCAAAACCTTTAGATGCGGGATATTTGTGAGTACATACTTAATCTACCTATACTTATAAACAAACTACCGCGCTCATGCTGCTTAAAAGGCTCAAGTCTTTAAAACGCCGTTGGCTTCAAATAATTTAGTCACAAAACATTACAATAAAGCATAACATCACAGAGGGCATTCATTTTTAGGCAAAAATATATTTTTCACGGTGTTTCGTCTGAATTTGTTTAGTCTTTGAGAAATGCTAGCTCAATGTTCAAAAGCTTCGAGCGTTGATCACTAGAGGCGCTAAAACCAACTGAGCGTCGAATGCCAAATGTCATTGGCGCATCTTAACCTCTTAAGAGGGCCGCGACGCTCTGAAATTTCCATACAAACGCGCTACTCAAATTTCTTGAAAACCATTTGTCAGATTATGATGAAATTTAGCTTGTACAATTGAATAACAATATCTCCGCCCCTATAATCTTGGTTTTTTTTTAAAAAACGTTCTCAAGCGAAAATAGAGGTATGAAAAATATCCGCATTTTTAAGGGGTCACTTTTGACTGATTAATTCAATAGATAAACAAAGCAAATTATAAATTCCATTACATAGGGAGGTTGTCTACATTATTAGCTGTTAAATGAATGCATAATACAAGGGAAATTCTTAGTTACTTAAGAATGATTACAGAAGTGCAAAAGTCATAAAAAAAATGAAATTGCACTTTGTCACTCTGTAGGTAAGTTTAGAGGCTCGTCAGTATCATTACTCGCTCTCTTCGCTCGTCTTCTTCTTCTAGACGAAATGGATATCGAATACCTTAAGCCAATGCGAAGTTAGTCTAGGTCGTCTGGGTCGAAGTTAGTTAGGTCGCCGGACTCTTAAGCAATTAAGAATAAACTTAGACTAGGGAAAGTATTCCTAATTCAATGTGAATAGAGCAAGCCTACTAAGTAATTAATAAGAAAAAATACTATAGAATTTTGTATTAACAACCAATATAATGAATAATGCAAGACTTTCCCTTATCACCACAGACAGACCTTTCCACCAGCCATGTGAACCCACTTGATTTTGAGACTGTATATCTGCGGTCGTATCTCGATCGATTAGAAGTTCTATTTTGTAAGTACTTCACTAGGCTTTTTAGTGTCGCAAAAACTTAACATAAGAATCTCATTTAGAAGAGCCAAAAAACATTCGTCAACTTTTCATGTTACCGTAAACGACTTTCTTAGACCGATAACAGACTTTTGAGTGCTATGCAGACGGTATAATAAAAACACTTCACAAAAAATGCTACGTGTAATTTTAGCAATGACGACCCACGTAAATATTTGGTTGGTGTCATTATGCCTTCAACATTATTTAGCATTTAGCGAGCAGGGGACTTATTCGGAGATTTGAAATTCTCATCTCACCTTCTTTCGTCCTTGTTGCTCTCATTTAAAACGTCATGGATGTGAGAGTGACCAAGATAAAATCTCATCTCATCTCACGCGCAGGAATGGCCCCCCAGCATGTGTACAGAGATTTAGGATACTTCGGGTCAAGACGGCGTTCTGACGGTCGGTCGGCCACAACTCACAACCGCTTCGCAAGCGTGCGATTTCGAAACGGTAAGCTCACACGAGGCTAGTTTGTGACTAGCACACAGAACCGCGCAGCTGTTAACATTCACCAAATCTACAATCAAGTGTCCTAAATGATGATATGCAATGACAAATAAATGTGGATGCCGCACGCAGTTTTCCTTATTTTAAAAGGAAAATCCTTATTTACATACATCAAGATTTCACAAATCTTTATCAAGACAATTTTTTATCGGTGTGTACGTGAGTAGGTGATTCCCAATACTGAAATAATGTCCGTCCGGCTTGAACGGCGTTGCAAATGGTCAATCGATGAGTTTTTACAACAGGTTGATCGGCTGCTGGAGCACCATTGTTTCGAGCGCCGTCAAACGGCTTTGGGCCTCCGATTGACAAGTGGTGTTGGCAGTTTGTCCCTCTAAATACTTTTTTTTATACCGACGAAACGGAGGAGATTTATTAATTAGCATAACACTAATAACATGAACAGGAAGGAAAGCCTTTGCTCTAGTGGACAGACAGACGGACGAACGTCTTGGTTATTAGTCCCAAACACATTTTAAAAGTTCTGTGTGGACAAACAAGAGAAGTCTGGTAATTGTGAGATCCGATCACTTTTCCGCAGCGACATTGCCTGGGTTCAATGCTCGCCTGCAACGCCATATCGGGTGTATTATAACAGGACTTCACTCTAAGTGGGAATATGCAACTGCGCATAATAATTACAATACCACCTGGGAATCTTGCGCGGCTGGTCGCGCGTACGCACTTCCCGCCTTCGCGCTTCTGATGATATGTTACAGGGGGGTAGTGGCGATTATGTAATGTAAACATTGCAGGAGACGACTTCTATTTAAAATTATTGTATTGTAACGATAATCAGGCAGTCGATGTGAATTTCGCACACATCGATTGCCTACACACTTCTTCTAATTGAAATCGTCATCTTTTAAAAATTGAAGAGTTGCTGTTTAGATTACGGTGATGTTTAGCCTGGGTGGTAGAGCTATGTTTATGTCTGTGAGCGTAAGGCGAGCATTCGAACAGCACGTATTGTTTTGGAGCCTTGCTCGCGGGCCGTCACGCACCAATACCCCGCGCAGGCGGCGCGCCACCTGTTCTGTGCCGAGACCTGCATTACACCTCACAAATATGTTTGGTTTACTTGCTCAATAGTCGTTCACCCAATGTGAGAGATATAACAGAAATTCCATGCGTTGAAAATACATTGCTGAATCTCCGACTTCCTACTAATATTATTTTATTTTATTGTACAGGGAAAACAGACAGCTGCTAATTTTACACAGTAGATAGCCGATGAGTGTTAACACAAAAGCCAAAGAAGTTTTCACTTATAAACTCTTAAATAGTTGCAAGTAAAAAACCGTAAAGTTATAAACGTAAAAGAATGGATAGATGTTTGTTACTCTTTCACGCCAGAACGGCTGAACAGATCTGGATGAAATTTGGCACAGAGATAGATTATAGTCTAGAACTTTTTAACCGCGGGTGAAACCGCGGGGCGCAACTAGTAATATATTATAACTAATGCATTTTTGTTTTGCACTTTGCTAAGGCACAACAGACAAACGCGAGTAATAAATGCGTCACCTGGGTGGCATTTCAATTAGTAATTTCAGCAACGCAAAAATTATAAGTGTTAAATTTCGGGACCAAAAAAAAAATTCCTGAAGTCTCATTCTCGGAAAGTAAAGCTATTCATTACACAAAAGAGAGAAGTCGAAAACAAAGGCGAGTTCCGTGCTTACGGCCGGCCGGCCAGGGTCGGGCGGTGCGCTGCGCCCGCGCCGGCGCTAGTGGGAACAATGCGCGCGCGCTGCTTTCGTTTCAGTGAGAGCCGAAACCGGCGTTTCTCTTTATATGCATATACATAGCGATTATCCGCGAGCTGTCGCCGCCGCCGCTGCAAGTAGGGTACTGGTGTTATGTTAGGCGACCTGCTGTAGAAAGTGAGGAAATGCCAACATATTTCAAACAGTGCTAAACAAGAATCAAATAAGTTCATTCAACCATTACACTCAAACAAGTCACTCTACAAGACTAATGGCCACTTGCACTGAATATGAGAACTGCTTGTTATTGCTTAATCAACTAGTTTATACTGCTAGCTAGCTCCTCCCTACATTTTCTCCCTACATTTTAACAACACAGCTAGGGCCTTTTTATTCTTATTTGAGATGGGAGTGATATTAAGATAAGATAATTTTATTAACGAAAGACACTTACACAGGAACTTAAATACAAAAAGTACAATGTACAAGTACAGGGACAACAAAACTATAGTGACTGTGTAAGACACGGAATTGCTGTGACGGTGAGCCCCAAACTAAGCCAAGTTTCAAGCCTCAAGGCTTGAAACTTGGGGCTCGGGTGCGAGACAAAATGGGTTTCTATGCATGTTCCGTCGTTAACACTAATAAGAAAAATGTGTCTGTGAGTGTAAAAATTTATGGTGTGTAATGTGTGTGTGTGTGTGTGTGTGTGTGTGTGTGTGTGTGTGAGTGTGTGTGTGTGTGTGTGAGTGTGTGTGTGTGTGTGTGTGTGTGTGTGAGTGTGTGTGTGTGTGTGTGTGTGTGCGTGCGTGACTTGATTGCTTGCAATGCTAATCGCGGTATATACTATGGATAAGGTCCTCGGTACACAAGACAGTTTTAGAAGCCATTCTCTAAGATTTTTTCTGCAGGCTTTGCCCCGTACAATGCAATGGGCAGATCTCTTGCAAACGTTATTGTACACACATGGCAGAGAGAAGGTAGGACTACGTCTAGCTAGCAGTGAATCGGCTTGAGGTAATTGTAATCTGTAAATTCGTCTGGTGCTTATAAAAGTATGATCAGGGTTTGTTAACAAGCTAGCGTGACTTTTTAGGAATGCATGGTAAATGAACAATATTACCTGCACTGACATCCCGCCTTGGGTGTATTGTGCATTTTCTGTTAGCAGTTAGGGTCTTCAGAACAATGCAGCATTATGATATTTGCCATTGTAACTGCTAGCACTATGAGGTAGGCTGTAGTCAGTACTGGTTGGCAGGTATGATAAATAATTTAAAGGTGATGTTGATTGTAAAGGGTTTATATAGCCTAAATTAATCATAGGACAATAAATAATTTGCTTAAAGTATAGGCTAAAAACAAGTATTTTAAAATTCAAAACCAATAGTGAATGAAATAGGTAAGTACATGCATAGTTTAGGAGGCTATTCATAAGATTGCAGTCTTTGGGTTTGGAGTAAGGAATTTTGTTACTTAAGTATGTTTGTAAAATAAATATCTTTTTTCAATAAAAGTAACTCTATACTGGCATTTTAATGTGTCATGTGTTAAATACAGAGTAAGAGGAGTGATGATCGTCTAGTTGGACAAGGCTCACCTCCCAAGCCTCTAATTGATTAATTACTAATGATCACCCTCTGTGGTTTGAGGACACCCTTATTTTTAATGAGTAATTAACTCATGAGTGAGGACCCTATCACTGCTTCAATGTACTTGCATTTCAGAGTATCTGTAATCTTTGAGATAGGTACATCTGTCAAATAACATTTATTTAAAAAAAAAAGTAAGTAAGTTTTTTCTATGATTCTAGTATGCACTAGAATTGTTGTTATTAATCACTTCATTCACGAAGGTGCACCACCCTAAGTGATGGGAAGGAGTGAGGCGCACTCGTGAATGGCGCATACTTTAACTGGGAGGAACAAATAAAGTAAGTACATATATGTATGTATTTTTTATACTTTAAATACTGTATGTATCTAGCCCCTAAGCATCTACATAAAATAGTACTGCTTTCTTTGTTCTTCACTTTAGTCCTCTAGGCTGGTTAACACCCTGTATGCGGTACGAAGATGTTACGAATGATTTGTTAATCTTTGTTGAACTCAGAACTTTAATAAACTCACATTCCTATAATTGGTAAGCTTTATAACTTCTCTCACGAGTTTTTAGAAACTTCTTTAAGCATTTTTTAAAAGGTATGGTAGTTTTAGTGAGCGAAACAAACCTGCAAGGTTCCGAGCGCCGCGTCGCTGCCACCCCACGTCTACCTTCATGTCGACACAAACACAACAACTGTTACACAAAACTAATTCACACACCACTAGTAAAACATATTCTTCTATGTAAATTACGTTGCGCTAAAGTATAAATAATCGAAATCATACGAAAAATGCAAAACCTAGTCTAGTAAATCAAGAAAACAAAATATTTTTTATCAACAAAACATCACCGAATACGGCTCATGATTGGATTGACCATGGACGACTATTGATATATTTCAATTTCTCGACTGTCAAACAGCACGAAACACCACAAGTAACGAAAGTGTCAACCAATGCTGCCAGAACTCGTTCAACAAAATATACGCTTACGTTTCGTTCATGAGGAAATGACGCACTCCGCGTTGTGGACATGAAAATATACCACGCCACGTGGTCCCCATGGCACTAATTCAGGGACCCTATTCGGAGATTTGATATTTTCATCTCACTTTTTTTCGTCCTTGTTGCTCTCGTTTGAAACGTCATAGGAGTGAAAGTGACCAAGATAAAATCTCATCTCATCTCACGCGCAGGAATAGCCCCCCAGTTCAATTAGGCGTTTTCCAATGAAAAAAAAAATGGAGTTCCAAAAAATATAATAGATGGCGTTACAGAGTTTGATGAAATTGTTCTGTCCAATCGAATGTCAATTTGAAATTAAAATAAATGTTTGACATTGACATCAATTTAAATTTGACATTGACCTAAATATTTTCTGCCTAGCTAGTTAATGCTGCCAGTGGATCAACTAATTTTCCAGCAAATATGATAATTAACCACCTGTTTTCCAAATAGTACTAAGATCAGTTCCTAATTCACAATATTCCTAACTACAGTGAAACCTGGTTAATTGGAATCTCAAGGGACCAAGCATTTGTACCAATTATTGAGTTTCCAATGATCCAGTTTTCCAATTAAGCAGGTTTAAAATTATAGTTGTCTCATATATAGAGGCCCCCGCTTACAGAGGTCGAAATGTGCCGTTATTTTATTTTTAGAAGTGGAAATAATAATAAAAATGGGTATTTTTGGTGTTGTGAATTTAATGTAGGTATGAATGTACAAACATAATGTATTGCGTCTATGATTGATCTTGATCTTGATATCTATTGATTGCTAGTTGCTGAAATCGGTTTCTCGATAGAATAAAGTTGGTCAAAATTTACGTTTGGACATTTTGTACACTTTTATTCTCTTGTTTTTAGATCAAACCCTGAGATAGTATTGACAAACAAAGCATGCGCAAAAGATGACGTGAAAAGCAAACATGTCAAAACGTGTTAAAACGTGATTTGTCTCACTTAAACAGGTAATTGAGCTACAGAGTCTCAATTACAGAGGTACACATCGAAAAAGTCTTAGAATTCAAATCTCATTTAACAAGGCTCAAAGTCCCATGAACAGAGGTCATTTAATGAAAAAGAACCGGGACCTCCTTGCAACTCTCAATAATAGAGGTTTTTCAAATATCCAGGTCCCACTTTGCCAGGTTTCACTATATTGCTAACATATTTTTACCCCAAATTTAGGGAATTGATAGCTTCGATAGGTGACCATGCTTTATCGATTTGACAGACCTTTTTTGTGCTTCTCCAACGCCATCTACCAAAATGACGCGAACTATTTTCTTTTTAATGATAACGCCTCAGTGATTTGAGTTCCATGTGCGGTCTCGGCCTTGCGCTTACGCCCCGTCCACACGTGTATCGTGTGATAGTGTATCGTGTGACTTTAGGACCAATTTGACTAGATTAGTATCGATCGAATAGTATCGTACGAATTCGTGTGGAGATAAATATAAAATTCAAGGAAGGGGGGCTATTCCTGCGCGTGAGATGAGATAAGATTTTATCTTGGTCACTCTCACACCTATGACAATTCAAACGAGAGCAACAAGGACGAAAAAAGGTGAGATGAAAATCTCAAATTTCCGAATATGGCCACTGGTCGGGGCTATTCATGCGCGTGAGATGACATGAGATTTTATCTTGGTCACTATCACACATAATTATGACGTTTCAAAACAAGAGCAACAAGGACGAAAAAAGGTGAGATGAAAATCTCAAATCTCCGAATAGGGCCACTGGACGTTCGACAATAAATCAGATTGAGCCAATGTGGTTAGTCAATCTGATTAGCATTAATGTTGTATCGTGTGGAAGGAATTTTACGCTACCAAAATAAGTGATTCTTTTCGCAGATTTCACCGAAGTTTAAGTATAGTACCGCGAAAAACCAAAAAGTGTTGGCTACACATACAAAGATATGGCGTCTATGCTCTGCTGTGTGATGTTTTCCGAGCGAACTGTCAAAGGAATGTTAGTGGGGTAGCGCCCGAGTCACCCACCCCACCCAGCCGGCACTTTTCGCTGGAGCACGGAAGAGGACGGACCCCGTAGTGTCTTTCTGTCACATTGATCTTGGCTTCCATTCGACTCATACTAAAATTACTTAGGTGCATAATGTACATGGTTTGGACTATTAGAAGTATTAGTTGTTTACATGTACATTAAGATTGTTTTGAATACCCTCCCTTCAGAAATAGTTTACAAAAGTCTTAACATACTGTTAATCGGAAGACGCAGGTGCTGAAATAACAATACAGCAGTTCGCTAAAAAGTAGTGTAATCAACTGACGAGACGCACTGGTCGCAGCCGTGCGCGCATCTACCTAAATGTAGATATAACTAACATCCCTCCACCTTAATCCATGAAATTAAAACAGATGTAAAACTGCAAACACGTGTTGATAATTATACTTCTATTTTACTTATTTAATCGAACAGAGTTTCAGGCTAAGGTATACTACAGAATAATCTGTTAACTGCGTTGCTCGCACTATATAACTAGCTTACCCCCACAGCAATTAAGGGCGGTAACAAAATAGCAGCAATCATTTAGGTGCGTCATAACAATCGGACGTGACGTAACAATCAACTAAGGCTATCATTTAAATATGCTGCTTGCTTGCCGGCCTCGGCTAGGCATCAGCATGGCAGGGCTTGGCTTTGCATGGCCTGGCATGACTTAGCATGACTTGGCATGGCAAGGCATGGCTTGGCTTGGTTTGACTTGGCTGGCTCGGCATATGGCTTGGCAGAACGGCTGACCGTTACAAAATATAACACGAATCAACCTTAGTGTGTATAGGCACTATGTACTAATCTATATGTGTGCCTACTAATCTAAATTCTAAAAGTATCGCTTATAATCTATTCTTTTGCGCGAACAGGCTAATTGGGCAGGCGTAGCCGGGCTAGAAGGTGCAGGAACCGACTGGCGTGACGGACGATATCATTCGCGAGGAACCACTGCTCTAATCTGTCCTTATAAATCATCCAGTCTTGAACTTCACGGTTAAAGGTGCTCAAGGTCCCCACAGTTATCTTTGCCATAGCCATAATACGCAATCAAAAGTAGTACTAAACAGAAATAAGAACTAAACGCGTGTAAGGAACGTTCTCGTCGCCATTTGTTAATCGGAAGACACAGGTGCGGAAATAACAACACAGCAGTTCGCTAACAAGTAGTGTATCGACAGACGGGATGCTCCGGTCGCAGCCGTTTGTGCATCTACCTATGTAGTTATATGTAAAACTAATACATACCTTAGTAAAAATAACAATAAAAAGAAAAATATGCAAAGTAAGGAACCTAGAAAGTAGGCACTTATCCGTAATCCACCTCCACATTAAATAAATACGTAGGTACTTAAAATCAGTAATGTACTACCTCTACATAATACTACACCTAAGTGAATTCTACTACTAGGTCTTCTTCTTCTTCGCACACATTTATCGAAGATAAATGAAACAAGACATCTATGTGGATGGCTTTGAAAAAATATCATCATTGAAAATTAGGCCTACACCTCTCACGGAACAAAATGGAAGCAATTTTTATAGTTAAATTGTGAATAGTACAAGCTTTAAGCGGCCATCACACTCAAACTTGTAGTATGTTAGTGTGTGTGCACTAAGTTGCACTTGTACAAACTTACTTCTTAGGATAGCAGAAGCCATGTGATCGCACTAGATTGGATTGTCTGCTGTCTAATTGCCATTACACCATCCAAAGTTAGCACGCAAGATCACCAAGGGTACTGCAAATCGGATAACGGCCACTTAATGTAAATTGTGAAAAGGGTTGTGCTTTTTCCGTGCCCCCCAAACAAAATCTGACAAAAATCGGGCACAATCAGCTGGCATTTAATATTGCTGCCGGAATCAGCGCTTCAAACAACCGGTACAACGGTTAATTAGTGTGTGCCACCAGCACTTACATTCACATTTTTTGTGACATTTGTGAGTAACTAATACTTAATAAGGTTTGCGAAGGTGGTTTTTGTAAGGTAATAAGTTACCTATTTACGCAGTTTGTAGCAAATAACAATAAGTTTTTTTTGTTAAAAAATATATTTTTAAAACAAACTTTAATTAATGCGCTTAGAAAAATATTTTTTCAAGCTACTCTCAGCAAGCTCTTTCATTTGATACCCATATTGTAGGAGTGCATTAAACATAACTTGTCCGCAATTTTGGGTGTTCCGCCACGTTAGATTTAGAATAACGTCACTTTGGTTTTCGAGTTACTCTCAGCAAGCCCTTTAATTTGACACCCATATTGTTGAAGTGCATGAAAAATAACTTATTACTATGAAAAAACTAACATATTTTTCATATTTGGCTTATCTGGTTTCGGTAATAGAAAAGTAGTGGCAACTATTAAGCTACAACATGAACCATGAAAGTACGAGAAGAAAATAATGTGAGAAAGTGTGTATAAAAAAATCAGGAGGATTAAAACGGCCGCTTTTAGTGAATCTTAATATGACCATTCTATGATCCACTTTAAAAACCGTAAAATGGCCGCATAGTCACAATTCACTAAGTGATCATGCTCATCATCATCTTATTTCCGGAATCATCTTTTTGACAGGTTTTGTATGGGAAGTCGTAAAATGGCCGCTTAAAAATGAACTGCCTAAACGTCAAATAGTGGATTTGTTAGAAGTTACTCGAGACCAACTTTTTACAATTCACTTTACACATTTTTGATGAAAAGAAGTAAATTTCGGGGGATTTAAGCCTTTATGAAAACTTTTAAGCACGCACGTGTTTACAGCAGTAATTATCGCGGCGAAATACTTAATTATGTACTGGGTGGGTACCTACTATCTTCTAAAATAAAAATGTGTATGGGTAGTAGGTAGTTAGATTTAATTCTTATGGAAATGAACATGACAATAAAATAAACTATGGGAGTATGTATTAAAAATACACGCCAAAGTTGCCAACAGTATGACATACTAGATGCACCCTGCGGTTTCACCCGCAGTTAAAAAGTATCCTATGTGCTATTCTAGACTATAATCTATCTCTGTGCCAAATTTCATCCATATCTGTTCAGCCGTTCTGGCGTGAAAGAGTAACAAACATCCATCCATCCATCCATACATACCAACTTTCGCGTTTATAATATTTATGATGATGATGATATGATATGATATGACATGACATATTTTTTGAAATCTGCGACCATTTTTCAAAGGAAATTACGCAGCTTTCATCATGTCGGCGGGCCACCGGCTTTGGTGTGTAGACTTTTCAATAAAACATAAAATAATAACAGAAAACTACAACATTATGGAAGAAATACCTACCAATATTTTATTTTTCCGAATTTTAAAATTAAAATAGCATTTTAAACAAATAACTTTATTGTACAACTTACTGTATTTTACAATTGATTCATTGCTACCACAAAGATATGCAGTGTGGACATGAACTTCTTGATATATAGATAGATGTAAGTCATAGGGGCGCTAATCATCAGAATATGCAGCAGTTCTTTGCACCTTCATCTGCGACCGAATCCAATGAGCCTCTTTAAGTGGTGCAAGAGGATTACCTGAAACCATGTAATAATTTCAATGACTATGAAATAATGATCTGTGAATAATTTATTAATTATAATTACAGCTTACCATACCATAATAATTAAAATTGACTTATTTGATTATATCAACAACACAACTTGCATTTATCATATAAGTAGTAATTAGTGACCCCCCTCCAGATTTGGTGTACATCTCAGATCAACCTAGAGAATAAGATGGCGCACGGCGTATGATTTAGGTGAAGCCAAAAACCATCCAAAAACTACGCTATTTTCGTATAGACATGTACACAACACGCACACATTGACACAAAAAAACTACGCTACTCGCTTTGTCATTCTTGCCTCCATATTAAATGCATTGGTTTATGATATTATGTCGTGTACATAAATATACCTAGTGTATTATAAAAGTGTGGCCAGAGCTACATTTTGAGTTTTTTTTTTTTAAACTGTTCAGAGTTTTTTCAAGTCAAATTTGAAAAAGTCTTAACATAAACTCTTACAGTTTTAGAATATTAAATCTACTAAGCCTGTATATCGGAACGAAAATTGCTATCGTGGAGTTTGGGAATTAATATTAGTTTTCGTGCAATTGTAAATGTTTTCATGGCAACATTATCACGCACACAAGTTTAAAAGAAGTGGCTATAACGTATATGGCTGTAAGTACATATAACGCAGTGTTCCATCTTTTCCTCTAGGTTGATCGCGTTGGGAGCAGGGGCGCTATTCGTACGCGTGAGATAAAATAAGATTTTATCTTGGTCACTCTCGCACCTATGACTATTTAAACGAGAGCAACAAGGACGAAACATGGTGAAATTGAATCTCACTCCGTAAGAATAGCCCTCCAGGTTAAAAAACAAGAAAAACATAAAGGCAAAAAACAAAGGTTACAATGTTTGTCACAATAGTAACGTACTGGCAATACTGCACTGGTGACATCGATGACTGCTGATTGACAGTTTCTTTTTCTTTTGGCTTCGCGTGACTGATGCATTTCCATACACGAGAGTTGACAGATAAGAAAAACTACTAGAACTGACAAAATATTTTACAATTTCCATTGATTTGTTTTCCCGGAGAGGTTTTTGTCGGGACACGTATTCACATTTATTTGTCATATCGTCACGCCTTTACCCCCAAGGGGCTGGCAGAGGTGTAATACAAAACCTAGTATTCGAAAAACGACGAAAATTGTACACTCGAAATGGGCAGGCTGTTGATAATAATTTACAACTTGTAACATCTTTTGTACACAGTAATACAATAAATTTATTCTTGTTTACCTATTTCTACATTTATTTATCTATATCTACACTTCGCCGGACGATATTCAGTCCCAAATGTGACAGGGGGCGAGCCAATCGCCAAGCACCGGGCTCCTATCATTTATCAAGGACGAAAAAAGGTGAGATGAAAATCTAAAATCTCCGAATAGGGCCTCTGTTCACACAATGAACGTGCCGTCGCGTCGGTCGGCTGGGTTCGAAATCGCTTCCTCTGATTATTTGCCATTAAAAATATGCTATTGTGAATTGCGAGTGTATTGTTGTTTCATATTTTAAGCACTTATCTGTGGCCCTATTCGGAGATTTGAAATTTTCATCTCACTTTTTTTCGTCCTTGTTGCTCTCCTTTGAAACGTCATAGGTGTGAGAGTGACCAAGATAAAATCTTATCTCATCTCACTTATGCGCGTGAGATATTTTCTGGTCATTGTCTCTCTCGTTTGAAAAGATACAGGAGTGAGAGTGACAAAGATAAAATCTCAGCCTGTCGTGCCTATCTGTTGATCTCTTGTTTTACACCATGCTACCTAGTATTGCCATATACCCATACCACAGATCGCATGGTGTGAGAATTTCTAAACTAGACTGTAATCTTTATTCCTACCATTTTAGTACTTTATTATTTATGCAGCTCAACACCATTTTATGTTTTGAGTACTTGTTCTTGAAAGTGTTACCATTTACAAAAAAAAAAATTATTAAACGATTAGATGAAAAAACAAATGCACCCTATTATCTATTGTAATTTTTCATTAAATTTTCAATTTATTCTTATGAATAGTTTAATACCTACTGATTTATATCAATTTTTTTTTGTGAAAGTAAGATAACAAAACATTTTTGATTTCAATAATAATGTTGCCAGTTTTCTACAAAATAAAATAAAAATGGCAGCCTTCATGTCGTAAGCTTTTCTTTTCTATCAATGAAAAGTTTTTATTAATATTTTACGGATGGTCATAGGTAGTTCGTTATTATTTATATGGCCAGACGATTTTCTACAAATGTTATTTAGTCATCTCATTTCTGAAGTCATGTTCCTTAAATCGCTGTGAGTACTACGTGGTTGTGATTTTCTTTTTGTGGATTGTTCAATTTGATAAAATAATCATCCAACGCTACAGTAAATCTTATAACTGGATGTGAGCTATATATTTCTAACAAAAAAGTAAATACAAACATAGTTACATCGTAATCGTATTTCAGAAGGCGTGAAGAAACGAAGTAAACAAATGTTGAACGGGTCGATTGGAGCCGAGGAGACATTTAGGACAGATACAGCATCCAACAAAAACACAATGAGCGCGGCGAGTACGACCCTGGAGCAGGAGCTGGCGCGCACGCGGCGGCTGTTGTGGGGCGAGAGCGTGAAGGAGGACGTGTTCCGGCGCTGGGCCCAGGGCTTCCACTTCAGTAGTGACGAGCCGAGCGCGCTCATCCAGCTAGAGGGCGGCCCGTGCGCAGCCATCGCGCCTGTGCAGGGCTTCCTGCTGGAGATACTACTTTCGGAGACTCCGGGACACAGTCTTCAAGACCTCACCCCGGAGAAGTGCAACTCTCTGTTAGTTAGAGCCGTGTGTGCTATTATAAGCCAGTGTCTAGCTCCTAAATACAATGTTGCTGTGCACCGAAAGTGTGATCCGGACGCTGCTACAAGTGCAACTAACAGCGTCAATACTGAAGAAAATTCAAGTGACACAATTGAACATTTTCATCAACAGATTGAACTACATTCATTTCAAACTTTATCTGAAGTGGAGTCGTTCTACACAAGAAATATTCGAATTTTGAATGACAAGTATGGTGTTTTACTGTTGTTGTATAGTATCATACTGAGTAAAGGAGTGGCAACGGTGGAGGCAGAGTTGGCCGAACTCTCGGACCCTTTAATACACTCAACATATGGTTACGGCTCTCAAGGGCTCATCAATTTAATGATGACAGGCCGAGCGGTGGCTCATGTGTGGGACCATGAGCAAGTAGTTGGAGGACTGCGGCTGCGCGGCATTGAGAGACAGAATAATATCGGGTTCCTAACTATAATGGAGCACATGCAATATTGTACAGTAGGCTCTTTTTATAAGAATCCAAAACATCCAGTCTGGGTGCTCGCATCGGAGACGCACCTGACAGTAGTGTTCTCGCTGGAGCGGCGGCTCGCGGCGCCAGAGACTGTCGGTGAGTCTGCCGAGCGCATCTTCCGCTCTTTTGACCCCGAAGGCAACAACTTTATTCCGTCGGCGGCGCTGCAGGACGTGTTGTGCGCCGCCGACCTCGTGAGCGACCCTGAGTATGTGGAGCTCATGAGAAGGAAATTGGACTCTGAGAATTTGGGTATCATCTTGCTGAATGCATTCATGGAGGAGTTCTTCCCGGGGTGCGAGCACGGCGCGCCCGACACGTTCACGCTGCATCACTACAATGGGCTCGCGCGCAGTAACCCGGGCGGACGGGTCGTTTACCGCACCGGGCGCGCCGCGCTGCTCGAGTGCCCTATGCGCGCCGCCTCGCCCGACCCCATGCTCACCTGCCTGCAGACCAAATGGCCCAGCATTGACGTAGTCTGGGACGACGGCATCTCGCCCTCGCTCAACTAGCCCCCATGAGCACCCGGCCGCACACCTTGACACTGTTGTGAATCCATCTAGGATGGTATGTCGCTAAAATTCCATTACTTTATATATTAACTTGTGTATAAAAATTTGTATTGGACGGATTATGAAGAGAGATGATTGATTCTCGCACTAGTAAAGACAGCTATTTTGCATAAAATTGGCTTTTTGTCAAACTGACAATGGCGAGATGATATTGCCTGTAGTACTGCAACTTAGCAATGTGAGGAAATAGCTCTAAGCTGTTGATGAGTGATCTGATAAAACATAAAGCAATATGTGTAATGCTACAGACTAATAAAAGTGTAAAATGAAATTTTACAGCACACTACTGTATCTGTGTGTCTTGATGTGATGTGGATTATTTAAAATAAGAGTCTTTTATAAATGCTATTTTGGTACTGATAAATGTGTGAGGGTGTTTGCATTAGGTTGTGCTATAATTACCTCTTCATACAGTAAATAGGGTCCACACACCAATAAATTTTTTGATTGTTTTTTATATTTTCCACATTGCAATTTTCATATCCTTTTCCTTTGTATTTGCTGGTGTAACTCGGTATATAATAAAGTTTACCAGACAGTGACTGGTAACCTACTACTCAGGACTGTGTTTACTGCGGGGGGGGCTCGTGCAGGACATGTTCTGTTTGTGATTATTATTTTACTGTGTTTGAAACATTGTACACTACAAAAAAATATATATATATTTCTGATGTTATTTTTTTAGGTTTATAGTTTTTTTAAGTGTGTAATATTGTTTGATTAGCAAGTTTTAAAATCCACTTGATCAGCTGGTTTACTTGGATATCTCTAGGTCAAATTCATGTAAAATAGCTGTGCACATTAGTGTCGCATTATAAAGATTTATTGAAAGATATTTTCATTTAGTCATAAATAGTGTAACATGCTTTTTCTAATTATAAAGGTGTGTTTTATTTATTTGGTTTTAAATATGAGTTAGTTACCAACTTGTAGGCATTACATTATATTGTTCATTTAACAAATGTTATAATAAGAAGCACAAATCGAATACTAAATACCAAGGATGCTGTTGGATTTAATGTGCAAGTGGCACTGGCATGTGTCAAAATGGATTTTTGGGGCCAAAATGTATGTTTAAAAACTACCTACAAAGAATGGGGTGTCAAAATGAAGAGTTCCAATATTACGATTGTGAAAATATAAATGACTTATAATACCTAAATGTAAATGTAATTTACATTTAGGTATTATAAGTATTTAGGTATTGTAATTTACTTTCAATACCAAATAAATAAATTCGGGACATTCTTTTCAGACGGTTGTCTGACCCCAAACTAAGCAAAGCTGGTTCTATGGCTGCCAGAGATTGATATAGGTACTTGTGTACAGAATATATTTTTAAATCTCCTACATACTTACAAAAAGATGTTACCAACCAGACAGCAAATGTACATCACATAAATGTTTGCCTTAGGTGGGAATTGAACCCACGCCCCAAGAAGACAGTGTCACTACAAACAGCCTCCGATGCAGATCACCGATAAAAAAAAAGGTTTTCTGTTAAAAAAACCGGATAAAATTAAATATTGTATGTAATAATGGGATTTGCGGTTAATTATAGATTATACTTCGCGGTATTTTACAGAAAAAATTGACTATTTGGTGCGTTACTGTTCAATATCTACAAAATATCAAAATATCAAAATACATTTGCCGCAAATTCCACTGTTACTGAATAAATTCAGTCAGTTCAGTCACCCGGTCTAGCTTAAAAACAAAAAAAAAGCCTGTTTGAAATTTAAACTTCCCGCCATGAGCGAAACAAAGCATCCGCCACTCTTACTGAAATGTGTAAAGGGAAGGAATTCATCATCACTCATCACTGAGACAAAACAAAAAAAAACCGATATATTTGGCAATGGCAAATGTACAAATCGTGCAATACCAAATTCTCTGTTGCGCCCGTTGCGCCTGACTACGGAAGAAAAAAAACAGTGAGCAATATGTCAAGTCAATGTCAAGTAACGTACGTAGGGGTACGTAGTACGTATTCTCGATTTTTCCGGCATCTAGATGATCGATTGGACTTTGAAAAAAATGTAAACACTTGAATTTAACTTCTAGTTAGCCAGACTTGTCTAGATTCTTGAGGACATATTAAACATACATAACAAACTTTTAACTGAAGTAAAATGGATAGTTAGATTCTGTATACTTACATTTAAATAAATTTAATTTTTGAAATGTTTTTTGAATTTAAAAGACGATTTTCTGCTCGAACATTCTTTTTTACTACCTAATAGGCTTGCGTTTGGCCGCCAACATGCCTGGAGGGCTATTCTTACAGAGTGAGATTCAATCTCACCATTTTTCATCCCTGTTGCTCTTGTTTGAATAATCATAGGTGTGAGAGTGACCAAGACAAAAATGTCATCTCATCTCACGCGTAGGAATAGCCCCCCTGATGAAAAGCAGTGATGCGGCATACGATGGAGCACGCTTGCCTAGATGAAACCGATTCACTCGAGGCTTGAATACACCCAAATTATAAGTGTCAGGGAACACACACTCTGGCAGAGAATGCCACACTAGCAGCGGTCCTTTTAAGAAATGTTATGGAATCAAAGCATTTCGTGCGTGTTGTTGGTATATCGACCATAAAACGATACCGGTTTCTTGTACTCTTGGATGTTTTATAGAAGAGAGGGAGAATAAGGTCATGCAAACCAGATGCACACTCACCGAAATGTATCCGATAAAAAACCGATTGACTAGCAACCTTGCGCGAAGTCAAAGAAACTCCTGAAAGCTCCAAACTGTTATTAATCGGGATAGATACACCTCAGAAAGTAGGAACCAGTTCGAATGGCCTCCTTTTAGCGGAAAACAGACACGCATGAGTCTTAGCCGCATTGAAGTTGACCAGGTTGGCATTGCCCCTACTGGAGACTGCCTGGAGTGACAAGTTCAAGCGCTCGACCATGTCAGCCTTTAGAGACCGGATTACCGGATTTGAGGTCCACTAGACTGTGCGCTAGATTTATAGCTTTCCACAACAGTGTTGTCGTCTGCATACCCAAGGATACCGGGCTTAAGCAGATCATTAATGTGCAGCAGGAAGAGTGTCGCAGAGAGCACGGACCCCTGTGGAACCCCAGCATTTATTTACATTCGTTCAGACGAGCAGCCATCAACGACAACTCGAATGGATCGAAAATCCGATATCCATGCAACGAACCCAGCAGACAAGCCAATTGAAGTGAGCTTGCTGATAAGGCTGTCATGCTAAACCCTGTCAAAAGCCTTTGAGATGTCAAAGGAAACTTCGAGTGCTTCCCCATGTTTCTCAATGACCTCACTCCAGACGTGTGTGACGTACGCTAGAAGATCACCAGTAGACTGGTCTCGGCGAAATCCGTATTGCCGGTCACTGAGAAGATCATTCAGTTCAAGGTACGCCAGGAGCCTACTGTTGAGGAAACGGTCCATAGTCTTACAGATTATAGAGGTGACCGAGATGGGCCTGTAGTTGACAGGGTCAGCACGACTGCCCTTCTTAGGCACAGGCTGAACGTTGGCAAGCTTCCACGACTTCGGCACTACACCGGTCTCAAGAGAGAGGCGAAAGAGCCGTGTTAAAACAGAAGTCAACTCAGGCTCACAAGTTTTTAGAACTAAGCTGGAATCACAGAATATGCTCTATTACATAGGCTGGAATAACATTCGGACCACTGGCTTTGATATACGTTTACTTAATAGAGAGAGTGTCATTGTACTTTCGTCAAAATGAACGCCACAACAATATGCTGTGCTGTTAGCTTCAAATGGATCCAACATCTTCATAGCTGATATCCATTTCTTTCGCATTTGAACGTCTTTTGGAATCACAAAAAATAACTTCTCCGGTGCATTGGTGGTGCCGTGCTCTTACATTTTGGCACACCACATGAATATGTTTGTATCCTCCTATATCGTATTCTCCTAGTGAACCGTACCGGAGCGCGTAACGGTTGCGCGACCGTTTTATGTACTATTACTATGACGTTATATGCAGCTTCGGCTGGTTGAAACTCGAGCCATGCGCCTATGTTTACAATTCAAATCTCGGGAACTACCTAATTGGCGTATCGAAATCATTCTTGCACACAATTTTTAAATTTTCTATGAAAAGCTAAAAATCCAAATGAGTGAATATTCTTCATTTCGGTAACGTATTTTGCGCTCGGCCGAAACTTGGTTGAGCGGCAACACGGGCGGATTTTTTCTGCAGTGCATCGCTTATCTTTGGTCGCCTTATGCTCTCAACTGAGAGTGGAGTTGATATCCAACTTTCGTATAGGGTGATTGTGTCGTGTAATGGATCCGATAAAAATATAGTGCATATATGAAGCATGTCAAGCATGCTTAAAAGATGATACCAGGCCAAGAATATAGATAAAATTCTAGCTATCTAGCTACTCACTGAGTAATCTCTTACTAGTCAGGGATAATATTTTATTAACGAAGAAGATTATTCAATCGGTTCAATAATATCCTCCCAATTCCAGATTGCGGTGCTAGTTTAAAAACTAATTTTATTCAGTATCCAAAGTTCGGAAAGTTTGCTTTTCAGTTTTTTTTTTTTAAATTAAATTGGTAGGTAATATTTTAATGTAAAGACAAGGCCCTTTTAAAGCTTCTTCAAATTGACAAGGCATTAAAGCCGCTATAAATCCAAATTGTATTTTTAATTATCTATTGTAAAATGTGACGTTACCAAGTGTTTTTAATAACCTATGGTCTGAATAAATAAATTGAATTGAACTGAATTGCTTCTGTGGATACCTACCCTTCGCACGGGCTATTCCAGAAGTGCAGTGTCAAATAGCCTTGCGCATAGTAGTTCGCGACGGAGATCGCTCAGTTTAGGTCACCGCTCCTAAACGAACTAGTTCGCTCTTCTAGTTCGTCAGCTCCCAGCTCGAATCAGAGGAAGGCAGATCATTCGCTCGTCCTGATACTGCTCTTGCACGGGCACGCGAAATGATTACGGATTGCTTGTACTTGTACTTACCTACATTTTTTTTACACTATAAATAAACTTTATGATTTATGACCGTGCGCGCGCTCTCGCCTTGATAAAGACCGACGAATGCGGTTGAAACTATAGTCGGAATAATCGACTAAATCGTACGTGAGTAATTCCAAAATGTGTGAAAACCACGTCAGTTTCCATAAATAAATAAAGAAACAACAGCAAAAACCTCTGAATTAATTAAAAAAAGTATATCATTATTGTAATAATATCTAGGCTTAGTGGTGCAATAAGTAAAAACACTCCTTATTTTAGGTAGTGAATAAAAGGTTACGATTTTTTTTTTAAAACTAAGTTTTGAAAGTAATCAACAGTTGAGCAATGACTTTCGTTCCTTTGACGCCACCCATTCGGTCACGAACTAACGAACTATGGAGCGGGAGTTGAAGGAGCTAGTTCGCGTAGTTCATCTGTGGGAGCGCTCTTACGACCTAGTTCGTTCGCGAACTACACAAGACTAGTGTCAAACCAACAGTGCGAGCACGGACATTTAAACTGACGTTAAAATCGACAAAATCATTTATTTTTTATTTATTAAATAAGGCGTCACATGTACAGCTACATTCATAAATACTCTGTTTTCTTACAAACTAATTAAACTAAATGTGCTGTCTGTTGAAGGAAGCACAGCATGCACAAGTTATTCTAAATGTTTGAATTTTAATATTAAAAGAAATATTATTCTAAATAAGCTTATATATTTAACATGTAAACATCGACAATTTAGGCATTCATATTAATCATAATATTAGGCATTGATTTAAGTCGATTTGTATGACCCATTAAATTGCTGTTGTTATTCGATTCTTAAACCGATTTGTCAATTTTGAGTCATCCTACTTTATTATATTATTATTAAAATATTAAAAACGCGAAAGCTTGTAAGAATGGATGGATGGATGGATGGATGGATGGATGTTTGTTACTCTTTCACGCCAGAACGGCTGAACAGATCTGGATGAAATTCGGCACAGAGATAGATTATAGTCTAGATAGCACATAACTCTGCAATTGATAAAATTCATTGTACGATTTTTTTATTCACTCCTATGAAATACGACCTTTTTTCCTAGCCAGTGTACGATCGCTTTCAAAAAACATCTGGCAACACTGCCATGGTTCCCTATCGCTGGGGATGTTTTGGCGGGAACCGAAAAGATGGTGTCGTGTTTTTGTATTATTTTCTAAAACTTGTGATTCTTCGAGTGTTAAAGTGTAATAATGGTGGATTATTAACGTTTACCAGTTCGTCAACGTGCACGAGTGTGGGCAAATGATACAAACATCGCGAAACGCGATTTTTCGTGTTCTCTACAAAACTTCACTTAAAGTTTCAGTAAAGTATCCATAACTTTACTGGAATGGGAAAAGGGGAGGGATTCATCGTCTTCATCATCATCACCTCATCATCATCCCATCATCTGTTACTGAAGGAAAAATTATTACTAAGAATCCGACTGAAGGACGAGTATCCATGGTCATGAATAAATTAATTAATTCCTTAACGCTGGGGAGTTTTTGGCGGGAACCGAAAAGATGGTGTCGTGTTTTTGTATTATTTTCTAAAACTTGTGATTCTTCGAGTGTTAAATTGTAATAATGGTGGATTATTAACGTTTACCGGTTCGTCAACGTGCACGAGTGTGGGCAAATGATACAAACATCGCGAAACGCGATTTTTCGTGTTCTCTACAAAACTTCACTTAAAGTTTCAGTAAAGTATCCATAACTTTACTGGAATGGGAAAAGGGGAGGGATTCATCGTCTTCATCATCACCTCATCATCATCATCCCATCATCTGTTACTGAAGGAAAAAATATTACTAAGAATCCGACTGAAGGACGAGTATCCATGGTCATGAATAAATTAATTAAAAAAAATCCCTATCGCTGATTCGCTCAGCTGATTCTACAAAAATAACAAGGATTTGATTGATTGATTTCAAAGATTGTTTTGGCTATACAAGAATTTGATCTTAGTTTGATTGACAACTAAATAAATATGACCCGAGACGATAAAGGCTTTAAAAGATATGCAACGGAATATGACCCAATAAAAATTGGTTCAATTGATGGTAAGTCGACTAAGACTAATACAATTCAAAAAATAGTTCTTGGCCTATGCTATCAAAGGAAAATATCCACCCATGCTCCAATAATCTTTTTTATTCAGGAACGGACACGGAGCCCCATGACCGCGCTCTCGTGCGGGCCATCAACTCTGAGTACTCTGCCCACAAGCAGGTGAAGGGAGACCCTTACCGCACATTATTTATAGGAAGGCTCAACCCTAGAACCACACAGGTTATTATCTAGCATCAACTACCTAATAATAGATTATGTACCGCGGGGACAAAGCAGTGTCTTACGACGCGGGCGGCTTTTGAGCCCTGAGCGTAACGAAGGATTCTAGAGTTTCAGTTAAGTAAGAGTTCAGTTCCGAGCGCAGCAAGGGAGTTAGGTATGTAGGGTCACGCGAAAATGCTGATCCACGGACACATGACGTGCGTAGCGCTGTTTTCTGCGGTTTGTATAAACTGTACAGTCTCCTTATATACTCGTAATATAAAATTCATTTTAAATGCTTAAAACTGTTAAAGACTATCTCAACAATTGAAAAGCAACTTAGAGAGCCACTTTAAAGCTTGTTGCAATAAAAAAAGGCCTTGTGCGCCCAATCCGGCTGTTTAGAAACTTCCAACCATTAGGTACTTGTTGTAATTGTGGGAAGGTATTTACAGGCAAAGACTAAAAATTACATTCTCCTAGCTCTTATCTAAATAAGAGATTGGAGAATGTAATTTTTGTACAAACTACCTATGTGCTACCTGAAAATATCGATTGTCGAGTTGAATTTATCTTCTTAAAATTGCAGGATGTGATAGAAGCAGAATTTGGTAAATTTGGAAGGATTATTCATTGTCGTTTGGTGAAAGACATCGTAACAGGAAAATCTAAGCGGTACGCCTTCGTGAGTTACGCGGATGCGAGCAGCGTGGATGCGGCCGTGCGCGGCATGCACGGGCAGCCACTGGAGCGCGCCGAGCTGCTGGTGGAGCTGGAGGCCGAGCGGCGCATGCGCGGGTGGCGCCCGCGCAGGCTCGGTGGCGGCTTCGGCGGTAGGAAGGAGTCGGGCCAGCTCAGATTCGGATGCACAGACAGGCCATTCAGAAAACCCATCACTATACGGAAAGATGATGGCAATACTGCAATGAGATGATGATTTCTACTGCAATGATTTCTTGCTAAAATAACTTACATTCATAACATACATACAAAATCCTGTCTACCTCCTTTACCTTTCTTCAAATGAATTAACATTAAATCAAGTCAGCCATGACATGTCATTTCATACAACAACAATGAATGTAGAATATAATGAGTAATGATTGCTGCACTGAGTTTACTAGCTGGGTCAAGTCTTTCACTAGGACGGAAAGAGCCCTGACGGTGGTGGAGGCTGTGCTCCTGGTTGTGTTGATTGCATTATTGGTATTGCTAATAATGCACATGATAGTTTGTTCCAAGACAGAATACTGGGCTGATGACTTCCAAACTACTACTATCAAAATTACCACAGATGAAGGCCAAGAAGAACAGCTCGACAGCCCCACTACTGAATCGAAACATTTAATTCATAACAGCAGTAAAAGTACTAAAGACACCACAAACCTTACACAGCCTACAAAGCCTGATATAAAATGTAGCTGGACCCCGTCTGCCAAAACTACTGCAGGGAAGCATTATTATGAAGTTAGACATACAGAGGGTTCAAAATCTTTAAAAGTGGTTAAAAATACCCACATACCCCAGGAAAAATCACCAGTAGCCCAAAGTATAGTTACTAGAATTACCAAAGTCGATGAGAGTACAGATATCTCTACACACACATCAATCATTGATGAAAGTATAGATGTTGAAGCCACTATGACAGTGGAATTAGACCCCTCGGCAACAACTATTCCTCTTGAGAATTTCGATGACCTACTCCTAGATGAACTGTCAGACGGTGAAAGGGTAGAGGATGAATATGATCGGTACATAGTGGCTCTCGTTAAGCTGAAGCCTCCAAAAGACATCATATTCGGCTGCATTCTCACCATCGTCAGCGAGTACTGGACCCTGACAGCGGCCAGCTGCGTCGAAGCTATTGAGGAGATGGATTCCTTGGACTCGTTCGTCATCATGGAACACTACGGAACGGACAAAAAAGGACCACTCCGAGCCGTCGATGATGTCCAAATCCATCCTCTGTACGAGGGCAGGAACCGGACTTACGACCTGGCAGCCCTGAGGAGCGGCACCAGTCTGACCGCGAGCGGGTCGCGCGCGCCGGCGGAACTCGCCTCCTTCCTGGACTTCGCCCTGCTCACTCTCGCGGAGAAGTTCATCATTTTGGGATACGGAGCTTTCAGGTGAATAAAGTTTAACCATTATTTTAATTTACGAAACGCAAACGAACGCCGACGTTCGGGTGGCGCACAGGAGGGTCGAAGGTCGACCCGAGAAACTCAGTTTCGGGGAAACCATTCACGGCACCGGGAACGGGATCATCTCAAGTTTCTCGTTGAAACGAAACGAGCACCAATACGTCATCGGCATTGCAGAAGCATAGAGGGCGGCGCGGCGGGGCGGCGGCTGCGGCGCGCGCACGCGTACCTGCTGCCGGCGCGGCTGTGCGCGGGCGGCGGCGGCGCGGCGCTGCGGCACCTGGGCGGCGCGCGGCGCGCGGCGCGCGGCGCGTGCGGCGCGGCGGCGCTGTGCGCGGGCCCGCTGCGCGCGCGCGCGCTGCCCTGCACGTTCTGCGCGGGCACGCCGCTGCTGCAGGCCGCGCCGCTGCTGCAGGCCGCGCCGCTGCTGCAGGCCGCGCCGCTGCTGCAGGCCGCGCCGGCGCGCGCGCTGGGCGTCATGGCGCGGAGCGCGCAGTGCGGCGCGGCCTGCGAGCCCGCGCTCTACGTGAACCTCGCCGACGTCGACGTCGCCGACTGGCTCGACTCCACGCTGCGCTCCGATATTATTCAATAAATGTATTATTCCCGGTTCGGTATTTACGATTGTTCCACGAAGCCTTCGGACGCTAGACGGATGCTTGTTATAAAAAAAGTTGAGGAACGTTTTTTGTTTGGATCAGCTCCTCTAGATATTATGTAGTACATTAATCTCGGTGCTGACTGATAACTCCAGCTCAGTGGCTGTAATCAAAGACGTTTACTTAGTGCTAGCTGCTCGAGTGACGCTTGCTCGTGCATACAGGCAAACCAGTGAGGTTAGGGTTTTGTGCTACTCGAAGGCAGAAAATTAAATTATAGCTCAAAATTTAAAGCTTGGAAGCGGCCATTGGCAGCAAAATTTTCAAATTTATGGCTTAAATACCTTTTTATGATAATGAGTTTTAAGTAATAGCAATAACAATGTGTAAGCCATAGAATACACTCTCTAAAACATGTCTTTGGTGTAACCTGTGGTGCTATTCACAATCATTCGGAAACGTTTCCGATCGGATCCCACAAATTTCAAACTCAAATTGTTCGAATCTCAGTCTACTTTTATACGTTTTGGAATAGGGAATCAAGCATATATCCGATCGGAAGAATTAATCACGTTTAAAAACTTATGAATATAGACTGAGATTCGAATAATTTAGGTTTAAAAATTTTGAAATCCGAACGGAAACGTTTCCGAATGGTTGTGAATAGCCCTGCTGAAGTGACTTCATCCCAGCTTACAGGGACCCTATTCGGAGATTTGAGATTCTCATCTCACTTTTTTTCGTCCTTGTTGCTCTCGTTTGAAACGTCATAGGTGTGAGAGTGACCAAGATAAAATCTCATCTCATCTCACGCGCAGGAATAGCCCACCAGAGTGCTTAGTGTGAGTTGCTCAAAGTAAATCGAATAACTTTACTACAGCGTAAACGAGTTTACGTCACACGGATCGACAATCGAAAACGAGCGAGTGTGAGTGCCAATCGAGCTTGTCACTCGATTCGCGTAAATTCACCGTGAAAAAGTAAATTTTTCATGTCAATGTTGGCAGTAAACAAAAAACTCGCACTCACGATTGCGGTTTCTCATTACTCCCACTAGGTGGCGCTTTTTAATTTTCATACAAATTGGAGTTACTTTTACGCGATCGAAAAGTAAGAAAAACTCACACTAAGCACTCAGATGTGGTATCAACGAAACTATAGAACAAAGTTTCGATTTAAAGGGAAAGAAACTATGTAACTACTAATATAATAATAATACATTTGTTATTCTACTTGGTATTTGCGTGTTTTTCTTATCTAAAGTGTATATATTCTCATCTAAAAAAATATTTACAGTTGCTACGCATGTCCAGTATGGACAGTATTGAAATATAAAACATCGATAAACTTGTAAAATTTCTCGAGAATCGGTTAAAAAGGTCGCGTTCATTCATCAACCAATTTTCTCTTGAAGTTTTGTGAGTACTTAGTTCGATTTTTGGAAATTTTTCAAAATGGCGGGGGTATCATTTTTTTTTTCAAAATCGGTTCGGTTGAGAAATAAGACCAATAGATGAAGTGAGATTCGGATAGAATTCGGACATACGAAATCATTTTTGCCGAAGCTGAAGCATATCTAGATGCTTCTCTCGTTCGGTTGAAAAGTCATTTAGTACAGAACTTGCCTACAGGCAGAAGGATCTACGAAAAGTATAATAAGCGGGTCAAATAGGTATATAGATGGTGATAAAATACGTCTCGTGAATCTTAATTTTTAAAATACTCTTTTGCATGAACGGAGAAGCTCCGACTTTCTTTTTTCCTTGTCAGTCATCGTATGGCAAATATGTAGTATCCAAAAAAAAATAAGGTCCAGCATTTCGGGAGCAAACACGAAATGACGTCACTCGTCATCGGTCTCTTTCGAGTTTGTAAATTAGTTAAATGACATTTCGGTCGTTCGTCGGTATCGATTGACGTCACTACGTGTTGCCCACGTGACCGGAATGCGGTCACTGGCGGAGTATATTATCATACCGTGGTATGAAGCGTATATAAATTATCTTTGATTTGAAGGGTAGAGGTCCGAATATGCGAGTCATTGTATAATAATATAATAATCTCTTTGCATGCTATATTAGATATAGTTTTTTCGCGTCAGAGTCACACCCAGAGGGTGACAATTTTAAATAATCGCGATCACTATAAATAATTGTTATCACAGTGACCTAATCTACGTTGCATCGTTATTTTTATTGAGAATATATTTTGAAAAGGCAGCAGACAAAGGGAGCCGCTTCGTGCAGTACTCGTAGAGCGGAGAAGCGCGGTAGATGTGTCAGAACAAGCTGGTGTGCGTGGTGTCGCTGGTGATGGCCGTGTTCACGGCGAGCGTGCTGGCGGTGGCCGCGCTGCAGATGCTGGCGCTGACGCCGGACGAGGCGGAGGCGGCGGGCCCGGACCGGTAGCCGACGCAGTGTCGCTGCACTACGCGCCGTGCCGTCACTACTGTGCTATGCTCCTTGTCCATTATTTTTGTTTGAATGCTATTTTTTGTTGATTTATTATGTAGGCGTTTATGTCCGTACGCTTAAATAAAAGCGATACCATATTGAAAGTATAAAATAGCGAGCTCAACCCACCTCGTTACATGAGCAGGTGCCGCCGCCGCGTTCCATCTTCTCGAGATGCAACAAGGTGGGCCACTTGGGGCATCAACGAGCGCTGTGTCGGGAACATCCGCTAATTAACTTTCTCGGTCATTAAATTGGATTTTGTTCATAAAAATACATAATTTAAGCATAACGTAAATATTTTATTTAAATATTCCACAAATTGAATCATTATTTATTATAATATAATACATTTCGAAATTCACAATAGTACTCGTGGGCGCCGCCGTCCAAATATACAGATATACCACTACAAGTCTATACACGACTACCTTTCCTTCCCCTCCCCTTTACAAACCACAAGTTTAAGGCGATAACATTTTATACATAATAAACGATAGAGGTACTGTCTTTACACTAACTCGTCCATAATCTGTACATCATGTATGATACAACCGCGGAGTGGACACGACTCTAGTTTATTGTCTACGCTACCTCACGAACAGGGCACGTGTCTGGAGGTGTTCTCTAAAATTCAAACCATCGTATTGCACCCGTTCACAGCAGAATCAAAAAAATAATCACAACTTCAACTCGACGATCGAATTAAGATAACATTCTAAATGAAATTATAATTATGTATCAACAAAAATAAACAATCCAATAGCATTATACATTATTTTTAAAGGGCCTAATATAAATAATAATAAAAATACCGTTAGTTCCAATTAAACAAAATACTAAAAATTGTAATACATATTAAGATTTGAAATAAAGATAATAACATTATGAAAACAGTAATTGGAATACACAATGATATAGTACGCATAGCTATGAGCAAACCCTTCGCTTCTATCGCGAATATTTTATAAAACCATTTTACAAAAAAATATCCTACATAGTATTTACCATGCTACAATAATACATAAATATGTTTTTTTGGATCATGGTATTTACTTGGTTGGTTGGTCGCATCCAATCTAGCTAATATTTAAGATGAAACCAACGTTAGACAAACCATACTACACTTCACTTTTAAGCTTGCTGAACTAAATTTCATATCTTGAGAGCTGCAAATTACGAATGTATACCCCCTAACTAATTAACGATGTATAGTCTCGGAATAGTTGTACAGTACAGTATTCTGTTTCTTTCGATGGCGCAAAAATTAAGTAAAAGTCAAAACACTAACTACCCGAGACTAAACAACGTTTATTAGTAATTTATGAATTAAGTAGGTATGCGTTATTTTATATTGATCTATAGAAGTACTTAATATTATTTTGTTTATAAACATAATTTTTCAAGGGATCAAGATGAGATAACTTTTTCTTCCGTTATTCTAGTAGTCTATTTGTTGTTCATATTGTTTGTAATTATTCGTAATTAACAGTTTATTTATCTAGAAACTATTCACATAGATTTTTTTATCATAATTTACTTTGCATAAAGAATAAATGAATTATTTTAGCATTATTTCAGAACCTGTCCATATTTTTTTTCCTGTGCAAATAAAGGACTGTCTATTATCTATTTTATTTTTTTATTTTTAAATGTGCTTCAGGATTTTTTAAAATTAACATTTCTCGTAAGTTATCTGTCCTGAAATAATAATCAAAATTAGATAAACTAGAGTATTTCATAATTATAGTAAATATGTATTAATTTCCGATGAAGAACTAAAGATCATATGCGTGGGTCGGGGCGCTCGTGAAGATAGGACGCCCCGCGATACAGCGCCAGCGAGGCCGGTGGAACTCGCTTGCTGTAGTGACGTCAGGCCGCTGGTGGTGGTGACGTCACGCCGTTGATGGTGGTGACTTCACACCGCTAATGATGGTGACGCCATGCACTTGGTGGTGGTGACATCAGGCCGCTGCGCTGGTGGTGGTGACGTCACGCGACTATATCCCAGAGTGCACGGGATTCTCGGCCAGTGGGTCATAGATACCGCTCTGCAAACAATAACGTGCATTACATAACTAGTTCAGACATTACGTTCCTTTTTGCATTCCGCATATTTTCAGTTTCCTCTTCAATAAACTAACCCTTATTTTCAAATATCGAAATCAGTTCAACCATTTACTTAGGAAAAGGAGATAGAATCTAGAGTGGTTTTCACGTTTATAATGAAACAGTGTGACTTAAATCTTTATGAATTAGTCATCGTAGCCATTTCTTAAAAAAAATTCTAACTATCGATGGACTGACAGTTTTCTACATATTTTTCTGTGTTATATGTGTTCTTGTGTGTTGTATGTGTTCGTAAGTGAAGTTTTCATTGCATATACTAATATGCAATGAAAACCTCACTTACGAACACATATCTAAACTGCCACTTTATATCTATCTAGATCTACATTAATCCCCGTACATCATTACCTCGCTAGTGTCCGTTGGGCACATTTTCAGCCTCCTGAGAGCGTGTCAAACGAATAATATTAAATACTTAGTATGTTACTAACAACATCATGACAAGTGTTCAGCTCCAACTTTATGACCACTCTGAAACGTGGTCCCTACACCTTTCGCTCTTACACTCGATTTTTCTACAGAGTCCAAAGACGCAATTCCAAAATTTGAAAAAAAGAAAGATTTATAGAAAGAAACAGAGAGTTGTCAGAGTTCGGTAAAGAATATAAATAGTGACTCCCTCACTCGTCTAAAAATAATTTTAAATCGGCATTGCGCCGACGGTTCCCGTGAAGTTTTCAGAGCAGCAATAAAGTTCGAGTTTAGCATAGCAGCTAGGCTAGTAGTAGTACAGGGGCTATAAGCAAGTTGCAATAGCTTCCAAGTGTTTCTGGTTTCTTGATTCGCTGACTTTCGGAGGTCACCTGCTGATTGGACAAAATATGCCTTAAAAATGTCACGTAATTGTCAACTCGTCCAATTAGCAGCTAGCGTTCGAGAGTTTGCGATTCTAGAAACAGCTAGAAGCGATTGCAACTTGTCTAGAGCCGCAGGGTTCCGATCCGATGGCACGCGACAAAATATTGTGATCACGCCACTGATCAAAACGGTTAGCTTGATAGTCGGTCTACGGCTTCCTCAAACATGTCTTGAAACAAAAATGGTACGTTAACCCGTAGATTTGCCATGCTTGATGTAGTTCATAAAAGCTCAATGATTGGGTGTCAATAAGTCAATCAATAGGTATTCTATGCTACATGTTATGATGGGTTGGTGATCGGTGGGTACGTGGCGGGGTGCTACCTCCGCGGGCGCGGAGCGGGGGGTGGCGGGGGGCGGCGGGGATCGCCAGCTGCGCGGTCTGGGAGCGGGAGGATAAGATCAGCGCGAGCAGCGACACCCTCGGGTTCGGTCAGTCGTATCTTTATTTCAGTCATAGGGATCCAAATGATTATGAACTCTGCGAGCTGAGGTCGGGCGGGGCGGACTCGAGCCGTCGCCGCGTCTGGCGGAATGGTTCGGTTTTACAATCTTTCAATCGAGGACTGGAGGCCGCCGTCGCCGCTCTTCCCTCGATGCGGACTCGTTAACAAGTGCCGCTTGTATTTTGAGTCAAAGTGCAAGCGGCTGTTTGAGAGGTCCAGATTACTATCTATACTAATATTATAAAATCGAAAGAATGTCTGTCTGTCTGTCTGTTCGTAGGTATTTCACGGCTGAACGGGTGTTGATGAAATATGATAATTAGTTACAGTATGTCAAGGCCAAGGTTTTTGGCCTTTATATGCTCGAGGCTCGAGGGAGGCTTGAAATGTGCGCCGGTTGCGGACTGAGACAAGGCGTTCTTATTCATTACGGCTCTATCATATGGCAAAATTGAACCAAGGACGTCGCTGTCTGTTGCCGCGAGGCAGGCGGGGGGCCCGCGGCTCTTGGAGGGCAGTATGTAAGGCTGCGTTTCCCCTGAGGTAGAGCTGAAGGCGTTAGGCTGCGTTTCCACTGAAGCAGCGGCGCATAATTAACCAATCACAAAGCTCGTAATTTCCGCTCCACTTCAGGGGAAGTACTGTGATTGGTCAATCGTGCACCGCTCCGCTCACCTCTGCCTTAGGCGAGTGAAATAAAGCCTAATGCACACCTTCCGCTGCGAGCGGAGCAGGCTTCGTACGGACTCCGTTTATAATAGAATTCGTTGGTTGGCCCTAATATCGGAGTCTTGATTTTAGGGCCTCCCACTCGGCCTATACAATACAACACAAAATCGCACGTTGAACTGTAAGTTAAACTGTAGTGACACCAAAAGTGTAGTCGTGTAGATTACCTGGGCGGGCGGCGGCACGAAGTAGCTGGGGTTGGGCGCGAGCGCGGGCGCGGGCGCGGGCGCGGGCGCGGGGGCGGGCGGGGGGGCGCCGCGCGGGTTGAACACGTCCACGTACGACTTCTTTATGTCTGCGCCGGACGGAACGTAACGTAACAAAAATACGTAGGTCGGTTCAAATGTTCTTTTACGAACAATAAAACATTTTGCCTGAACTAGGTAGGTAAGGGTTTGTCAGGCAAAAATAATGCAATAACTTTAATATGCTAAAATAACCACTTGTATATTCACGCAGTTTCCTGTTACAAATTAGGCTGAGGCCACACGAACGTAATTTTACGAACGCGAACGAGTCGCGTTTTGCGGTCAACTGAGAGTTACCAAATTATTCAGTTGCAGAGCATTGTTTTTTTTTTAATCATATCTCGTCCGTTTTGAATAATTTCCAAGAACTGACTCGACAAAAATTTAAATACAATTATCGAACCTACTCACAAAATTTCAAGAGAATCGGTTTAGAAATGCGACAAGTAACAAGGCAAGTGACAAGACAAATGATGTGGCTACATACATATCGTCACGCCTTTCCCCCGAGGGGGCTGGCAGAGATGTAATACAACACCCACACTTCGTTGTGACGATGTGTTCGTTGGACGTTATTCAGTCCCAAATGTGACAGGGGCGAGCCTGTCGCCATACATCGGGCTCCAGTCATGTAGCAGTTGACACACAATACGCACATATGTTCACACAATGAACAAATTAGTGCGTGCCGTGGGCTGGGTTCGAACCCGCTTCCTCTGGCTTGAGAGTCGGGCCTTCTCCTAACTAGGCTGCCATCGCTTAAGGCTACGTGTAAATATAATTCTGTACCGATAAAAAGAATAGACAAATTTCGTCGAGTGGTGCGTGCTAGGCCTGCAGGCCGCCGCTCTAGTTACGACGCGGCTAGGAGGCCCTAATCTACCTTATGTAGTGTGTCAAGTAAAAACTGGTTGCAGAAATCCAAAAAAAATAATTTTTTTTCATGGTATTTTCAGATTTTTCCTCATCGGACTAATGTGTAGTTGAAAGACTTTCAACTACAGTCTCTATTAAGAACGCTAAATTGCTTAATCTAAACTGAGTTGTTAAGAGAACCTGCCTTCTGAGCGTGGGTTCGATTCCCACCTGGGGCAAACATACATATATGTGATGAACATTTGTGTTTGTTCTGTCTGGGTATTAATATATATTTATATACGTATGTACTTAGTACAAGCTTTGCTTAGTTTGGGGTCAGGCGACCGTGTGTGCAAGTGTCCCAGACATTTATTTATTTTTAAACACGTTAAAAACATACCTATCTTTGTTTTTGCTGTGTATTAGACAAGGACATCAATACTTTTAGCTAGTATAGATTTAGTAATGTAATGTTCTAAACAGGGCCTAGTAGAAAACTAAATAAATAAAATAAAATAAAATAAAATAACATAAAGAAAATACGCAGTTGGCGAAGAACTAAGCTTGTTACAGTTATTTCGACCTCGAATTTCATTGCCTATCTTGAATCAAAATACGTTGTCTATGTACTCACGTCGTCCCTTCTGCATCTTGAATATGTTAGAGACGGGGGGCGGAGCGCCCGCGGGCGGCGCCGGCGCGCCCGGGCTCGGGTTCGGGGTCGACGTGTTCCTGCACAACCACCGTGGTTATTTATACTGCTTTACTAAAAAAATTATTTACATGTGCCATATACCACAAATCGAGGCCTGATTTCTTTTGCGTTCGCCAAAGGCCGCTGTCGAAGCCATTAGAGCCTCCGGCCAACGGTGTTTTAGTAATCCTACTTGAAATTTGGCACGAACATAACATTGGATTAACACATAGGGTCGCGGTAAGCCGCTGGATGCGGACAGACCGTCGCCGTGCAGGTCATGGGTCTGCGGAGGCGGAGGTCTGCCGGCTGGAATCATGACGATGATGAACACATAGACCACTTTTTGACCTCGGGTAACGTACGTGCGTAGTTTTCGTCTCACCCCTTTCTAGGTGGGGAGAGAGGATCGGGGTTGCGCCCCCTGTCCCTGGCTCTTCTCCTGGGTCAATTTGTTGGTATTAGGTGGCGCTAGGGACTCCTGCCTCCGTTTCCACTATTAGCTAGTGCTCGCAAGCCGGGTGAGAAACCCCGGTGCGCGGGCCCCGCCGTAAAAGAGAAGTGAACTGACTGGTGGTGCGGCGGCGGCAGGCCGCGCGGCGGCGGCGGCGGCTGCTCGCCCTCCGGCTCCGAGCCGCCGTCCACGTTCCTCCAGCGCTTCTCGTCCGCGTCCCACACGATCTACCGACGTACACACACTCATTACACACTGTGAACAATACCCAGCACGAGGGCCCTTTTCCAGTCATGCGGATTGCCGCCTGCGTGCGGATCCAGTCTGCCCTTGGCACCTCGACTGCGATGTTGTTTTAGCGTATGGTAAAACAGACTGTACTCAATACATTTAAATTACGTAAAATTAAAACAGGGTTTCACGCAGCCGCAATGGCGTTGCGCTAGTAAAAGACAACGTACGTGTTTTCAGCTGAATATTAACCGCCCGCATCCGATCAGTTCCGTGACTTCCCCTCGGCACGACCGCTTGGCACAACCAGGTGTGCAAAAAGATAAATTAATATACAAATGATTGTCTTGGTGCGTACCACACGCACGCGGGCCAGATCTACGCGCGCGCGCGGTAATCTGCATGACATGAAAACAGCCTTAATAGCCTACGTAAGCACCTGCCAGAGTACAAAAGAAACCACTAAGTAGTGATTTCGTAAAACTACTGAACTGTTTGTTCGTCACTTGGTAAGGAAAACCCACGCGCCGTGAGCGTCGCTGAGTCTCAACAACATACCTACGTATTTTGTGAGTTTCTGTGCGTATAGAACTGTTGATCTAATAATAACATAGGTACTTGAAAGAAGACTGACTATAGACAATGACCAAATCTAGCTGATCAAATACAAGAAGGTGTTTCGGTTAATAGCCGACGACCATTACATGCGTTTTATAGATTATGCGAAAGCACGATGTTAGACGATAGGCATGCAAGCTGTTAATTTCCCATGTTTGCCGAGGTTAGTAAGTACAGAAGAATTTTGTATACGTTATTTCCTACCTTTCTCTATCATTAAATATATTTCAGTACCTACTTATTTAAATAAAATACAAGTAATACGTACATATTAGTATACGTGAATTAAAGAAATACCTAGCTTATTTAATAATTATAAAATACTATATTATATATTTTGCAAAAAATAAAAATAAGCGAAGCCAAAGTGAAAAACAAATAAATGAAATGATGAGTGCAGAAAGGTTTAATAAAATATCGATTCTACAAAAAATAATTTATTGCACTACATAAATAAATAAAACTAATACACAATATTAAATGTAAATACACAACAAATTAAAAGTAGCAAGCTAAAGTTTAAGACAGGAAAAGACACTGCTAACTAGCAAATAGGGAATAAAACCACTGCTAATAGGGAACTTGCATGATTTTTTTTTAGTTTATAGTAAAGAATAATTATTAAACCTATCAGAAACGTTAAAATATGCAGAAATAATTTTACAATCGTGACTTAAATTTTCAAAAGTCCGCGCCAAAAATCAGAGTCACGTAACGACTACGTAATATCTATGGTACGACGTCAGTCCTTGCAAAGTCAACATGTAGGGCTGGTGCTCACAACGGCAAGGCACGGGACGCCGCGGCACCGGATGTTTTCCGTGGACAAATAATTGTTAACCTTATTTTTTGGTGAAGTATGCCTCGCCATTCCTTTATTTCAAGGCGATAATGATACCGAAACGTTTCACGTGATTCCGCGGAATGCTGTGACCCCCGGGACGCTCCAGCGCGTCGTGACATTCCATGGGCTTTACTCTAGAGCAGCACATAGTGCTAACTGAATGTCCATCGGCATGCCGAGGCGTGCCATGCTGTACCGTGAGTGAGAACCGACTCTTATTGAACTACGAGCTTATTGGTGTTTAAAATTACGTTCCGTTTTACGTAATTTTAACTAAAATATTTATTGAAAAACAAACGTTAGTCATGAGACATATCACCGTAGGACATTTTACTAAATTCTTCATTGAATTATTAACCTTATTTGTCATTTAAAACTTGACGCAAGTTCCCTTTTCTATAAACAGATTTACATTAGAGCTGTTCTTCTTTTCAACACTCTGCATTCACACTTTGTTTCTTTCATGCCGACAAGATGTCGCGGCGGTCATATCCGTTAGAATTATCGAATGTTGTTTATTGATTACCGCGACATCTATTTCGGATTAAAAAAACTGATGCGTACGAAAAAGTAGCTAAAAGGAAAACGGCTCAAACGTATTTACTATTTAAAAATACTCTCAGTATACTACAAAATTAACTATCCTAATAAAATATCACAGCAAAACAAGAACAAAAAACCTAAAATAACAATCCGAACGATACAATACATGAACAAACTCCCACCACCGAGATACAAGTTAACAGAACAGTATAGGCCGCGCCAAACTTTACGGCACATTAGAAAATAGTACGAAGCAATAGCAGATAAACTATTTGGGACATATAAGTAGCGTGATCTCGGACCACTTGTCAAACAAATATGTTATACTCTGAAATTCGTTACAAATCGTTAGTTGGGCAAGCGTGACCCTTACAATCAGGCGAGCAGCATAACAGTGAGTAAGATTCCCACCCTTTTTTGCCCCCATCGAGTGCTACACTCGTTTCCATCCGAATGAGGTTAATAAAATATATTTGACAGCAAACCCGCATTTACATAAAAACATATTATGTCAAGTTTGTAAGTTCGGGTGCATGCAAACCTACAAACTTTGTCTCTATCTTCACTTTGTCATTGTCATTGATTAAAAAAATCTTAAATAACACACTCCGAGAGTGTCACAGGCTACGAAACGTGAGCAAGCGATAGGTAGATAGCTAGTCAGTTATAAAGTCTGTTGCGACCTACACGAGCGAGGCGCAGAGCTAGCGAGCGCGTTACAGGAGGGTGGGCATGTCGCGGCGCTGTGGGGGAGCACTCACTGTGGGGTTCTTGTCGTCGGGCAGGATCATCTGGTTGGGCGGGCGCAGCGACAGCTTGGTGAGGATGCCGCCCAGCCAGCCGCCGCCCTTGCCGCCCTCGCCCTTGCCCGCCTCCTTCGGCTTGCCGTCCGCCTTGCGCGACGACTTGGGCGTGTCCTCGTCGGCGCGCGGCTGCAACCACCCGCAAACATCGCATTGTAATATTGAAAGACCGTATCACGACATGATGAGCTTTAGTTTTTTTGGTCAGAAGACGAACGTCGCGACAGTTGCTTAACTTAACGATTGATTGTTTTTCAATTTACAACCCAACTAGGCAGTTTTATATAGCTCAGATTGGCAAAGGTACCTAATGAACTATCGAGATCGTCAAGGCCAGTAATCGTAAACTCGTTGCAGGTAACGCCAAATATTTACCTATTTAGTATTCAAGTATAAAACAAAACCATGACAATATCTGACACAAGAAAAATACATTAGATGTGAAAGAAATAAGTATATTAGTTACAAAAAGCTGAGTGTGTGTGTGTGTGTATTTAAGAGCGATCTCTTCACGCCTTCGTCAGAGCGTACCTGTCCGTCGGCGCGGTCGGCGGGCTCGTGCGGGGGCCTGCGCGCGCCCGGCATGGTGATGAGCGGCCGCGGCGCCTCGCCCGCGCCCGCGCCCGCGCCCGCCGCGCTCGCCTGCAACCAACGCACGGGCCTCCTGCACTCCCTGCACACCACTCGACTACCCCCGTCTTCACTCACACTACCTATGGCAGCTCGAACGCACAGGGCACAGATAATAATATAAAAATTTTTTTAAACCGACTTCCCGTCATCGAAATAGAATTTTGTACGCTTGAACGATTTCGCTGCAATTTATAAGGGACCACCTCTTAAGATTATCGATTCATAATTGGCGGAAGATCGGGTAACAAACATAGAAAAAAAAACATAACAGTCGAATTGAGAACCTCTTCCTTTTTTAAGTCAGTTGAAAATGTATGGCAGCTGTCATGTCGATGTATTCAGAGAGATCTTAGCATTTATATACTTAAGTAATAAGTGGTTTTTGAATATGGGGGTGACTCTTGTATATTTAGACAACATAACATAAGTAAAATAAAGGTTTGAGAATAATCACTGAAAAAAAGTTGTAAAGTAGGATGAAGGCAAACAACCTGTCCATGAGAAGTTTTGGGGTGAATTAAAAATAACCTTGTACACATACTACACAGTATGGACGAAGTCCACATATCAAGAAAAAAAACGAAAAAGCTTAAAACCTAAGTATGTGGCTTGTCTACTTGTTTTTTTTGTCAAAGTTTTTTTTTTAAGTTGTACATAGAAATAAATAGAACACAAACAAAATATCAATTTCTGTCTAAGTATCACCTTTCAAATATATTTGGATGTAAATATCGACTTATGAGAACTATGAAATCTAAATTCTTCTCATATAGCGATTTTTGAACGTAATATAAATGTTTAACTCCAAATATTTAGACAATTATAGGGTACCATGGCGGCCAGTGGATATGCGAGCGTCCATTGAAAAGTTTTCGAATCAATTTAAAAAGTAACTAATTACCGTCGATGTCAATCGTCTGTAGTGGACATTATGGAAAAAGACACGACGAAACCAATGTAAAAAATCTTTTCATTTAAATCTACGAGAAAAGGATGACAATAATTGCCTAGCTTACGAATAGTATAACACAATCAATGTGATAGTTGATTTAAATAGTTTTGTAAAGTGCTTTTATGTTAAGAACTTGTCTTATATTTTTTTCCACGAATGTTGGTCCACTGCATATTTTTTATAAAAATGACCTTGTTTAGCGATTGCCGTTGTCAAAGAACCGTTCTGTTTGTTAATATAGATATAATATTATTAAAGCAGGTTTAATAAAACGCTCATTAGTTTTTATTAAACATTTAATCGGCAACACGCTAACATACAATACATAACATTAGTCATATAATCTTTGTATAACAACATTACATAAAAAGCATTACGAGGCGCATTACATTATACAAATAAATACATCGCAGACGGAATCACATCGGTACGGAGTCATCGCACGGTCCTAACAAACTAGTATATAGAAAAACATTTGAGACTCTCAAGATCAAATAAAATATCACAGGTTAATTTAGCGTCAGATCAAAATAATACTTTAATCGCTTCTAATAAGTATGGAAGCTTCGGTTAAAAAATAGCACCGACAAATGAAACGGAACGTTAAATGCGATTTAAAAAAAACGATTTTACTTTCCACTTTGTGCATCGAACACGTCACATTCTACGCGAGGATCGGCGGGGGCTCGTGTTCCTCCAGGATCCCCGGCAGGGCGGGGCGGGGGCGGGGGCGCTAGAGGAAGGCGACCGGCTCGTCGATGTCGAAGGTCTTGGGCCCCGCCACGTAGTACTTGGCGTCGCGGCGCGCGGGGGCGAGGGCGGCGGCGGCGGGGGCGGGGCCGCGCAGCGGCGCGTCCACGTCGAAGGTGGCGGCCGGGCGCGCCGCCAGCATGGCCTCGAACCGGTCCAGGCTCGCCTCGATGGTGCGGCGCAGCGCGCGCCGGTGCGCCTCGGGCCCGGCGGCCGCGGCGGGCGGCGGCGCGTCCGGCGAGACCGGCACCTCGATGGGGTACGTGCCGCCGAACACCAGCGGCTTGTAGGCGGCGCGCGGGGCGGCGGCCGCGCGGCGCGCCCACGACTCCACCGTGCTGCCGATGACGCCGCCCACCGGGCCCGCGCGGCCGCCGCGCCCGGGCCGCGCGCCGCCGGCCGCGCGGCCGGGCGCGGCGCGCGCGCCGTGCGCCACCTGGATGTCCAGGTCGGAGAGCGCGGCGGGCGGCGCGCGGCGCGCGGCCGGCGGCTGGAAGGCGGGGCCGGGGGCCGGGCGGCGCACGGGGTGCACGCGGCGCCGCAGCGCGGGCCGCAGCTCCGGCTCGGCGCGGGCCGGGCCGAGCGCGCGCGGCCCCTGCCCGCCCGCACACACGGTTAGCCACACGTTTACACCCGCCACGGTTGGGAACACCGACTTTCGCGATATTTCTACGCGCACCGACGATGCTGGTTTTTGAACACGAGAAGCTCGGGAACGAAAACTCTCGTTTTAAAAAGAATCCTGCCTCCTTGCAGCGTTTTCCATTTAAAATAAACGAGAAAAGTACGACTTTGAAAAGTTGGAACGGGATGCGGGATACTTTGACTATTTCTAATGAAATTTAAGGCGGACTGTGAGAGCAACAAATGCAAGATATTGAGTCGGACAAAATAAACGATGCCATCGAAACTGTATTCTCCTATCTATTACAGCTTCGACGAGCGATCTCGTACTGCACGCCTCTACTAAATATACAATGATGTATTACGAGGCGGCAGTTTGAGGTCCTAAGAGAACCCTCCTCAGTGCATGCGTCTGTCTACGAGGCAGTACAGCTAGTGTCGGCGGAGGCTCACCTCTCCGTATCCGTAGGTGGAGTCCCCGTGCCAGTAGGTGGAGTCCCCGTAGTGCTGCGCGTGGTGCTCCTCCGTGCGCGACCAGTCCTCGTACGCGTACTGCGGCGACGTCACGTCCGGCTCGGGCTCGGGCGGCGCCGGCGCCGGCGCCGGGGCCGGGGCCGGGGCCGGGGCCGGGGCCGGGGCCGAGTAGAACGGCTGCGAGTAGTCCGGGGACTCCTCCGGCTCGGCGTAGGGCGCCGGCTCGGGGGGCGGCGGCGCGGGGGCCGGCGCGGTCTGCTGTTGGTATTGGTGCGCCTGCGCAACACACAACAATAGTTAACGAAGTTTTTTTTTTTAAATTCAATGTAAGCTCGCGAATGACCAACATCACGCCTGATGTAACCCAATGATGCGGCCTACGATGGAGCACGCTTGCCGAGGCGAGACCGATCCAGACATTCAAGTCTGAGAGACTTGAACTATCGGGGAACACCCATTCAGGCAGAGTTGTTGAGAGTCTCGAGGTCAAAGTCTTATCTCAAGTCCGGCGATGTCTCTGGTCTAACATATAATGTTGAAGACGGTGACCGTTTAAAGCAGGCAAACCGTCTGCTTGCTAGCTTGTTGAAAAATGTACTTCATTTTTGGCATTTTCCATTGACAACATGGCTAATTATATCTATCACACCGTGTACATAATGCGAAAGTGAAAGTGGACGTTTTCGCCACTTTCTATTTTAAACTATAAATATTATTCTATTGATTGCTTAAAACGAGGTAGGCACAAATTCGAGAATTGTGAATTCCTAAAGGTGAAATCAGTTGTTGCGTTTGTGGTGTTCCAAGAAGATCTCACGTGCAAAACTGAACAATAGATTCGCACCAACACAGCTGTCACAGAAAAGTGTCTATAAAGAAGTAACTTAAATGTAGTGGTCTGTGGGCCATTCCGACTATAGAAAATCATGAAAAGCGCCATCTAGTTTCATTCGCTTCGAACTGAAACACATAGCTGGTTGGTAATTTCTCAGTAAACAATTACATGTACGATATGCTTAGTTAATGACGTCGTACCTGATCCCATGAGTATTGCTGCTGCTGTTCCCCGTAGTACTCGCTAGGCGCGTGCTCCGGCGTCGTCTGCGGCGCCTCCGCCTCCGCCTACACACACATGCGGTCAGCTAACATATCACACACTGACTTACACACGCAGAGTTTACTTTAAAATAGTGCTTTAATGTTAATCCTGCTCAGCACACACAATCAAAACAAGTTAACACTTTCCGGATGTGAGCTTAACCTAAAACCACACTGGCTTCCCAATCCACCAAAATATGGTGCTGTGGATAAACTAGATCCAAAAAACGAAAAATCAATTTCCTACGTTAAATTTTGGTCAAATGACATCTATAGACCACTTTTCATCTTAGAACAAATAGCAGTTTGTATGTGTGATAGTGCGAGGCACGTTTAGTGGCCAACAAAAGCGGTACGGTATCACGCGGGAGGAGTGTCGCACCTGCAACATCTGCGCAACATTCTGCACGTCCCGCAGCCACTGCTGGTGCCGCGGCGAGCCCTCGCTGTCCTCGTCCAGCAGCGGGGGGTCCTCGTGCAGCGACGGGTCGTGGTACTTCAGTCTGCAGCGAGGAGGAGACGGGTTATATACTGCTGTTGACACTCGTCGAAACAGGCCGTGACGCCGAGCGACATTTGCTTCTGTCCAAATTTGGTTTAGCCAAGATTGCGAACAATCGTCTTTCATAAACAGGACTGACAAACAGTACTACCTAGTTCAGGCAAAATTATTTTATTGTTTCTAAAAAAAAATTTTGTATCTGATAGTTTTTATCTTTACCATGTACTTTTTGAAATAAAAATTTATTATTATTATATTATTATTATCAACGCACATTTTCTCAATATATACCAACAACAACATGCGATTCGAGAACGCCCTTATCTACAACACGGTCATTAGACCTGTCGTCGTGTACGGATCGGAGTGTCGGCTCACAGAGGGATCAAATGAAAGAATACTGCAGGGAGCAGAGAGGGAGTTAATTAAAAATTATTAGATTGCCAAAAGGGCTCTAAGTTTGTTGGTGTCGAAACACAAATTTTCAACACATGAATGTTTGCCCTAGGTGGGCATCGAACCCAACCCTCAAGCTCAGAAAGCAGGTTCACTACCAACCGAGCCACCGAGGCAGTCAAATATATTAAAAGATAACTGGGGCCCAGAAATGAACGTGTAATTTGTTCCACGGTAGAAGTGCAAAGTCGCGGAGAGTTGCGGTGAGCCCTCTCGTGGAGGCTGGCCCGGCGGTCACCTGTCGGCCAGGTCGGCGAGGCGGCGCGCGAGCGGCGGCGCGTAGTCCCGCGGCGCGCGCGAGACGGCGCGCGCCGCCTGCTCCACGTACGCCAGCGCGCGCTCGTACTGCCCGCAGTCCACCAGCCGGCACGCCAGCACGAACTTGTACACCTGCACCATTACGGTCACGTGGATTTACTAAATATTACGCGAAAGCCTTCCTCACAGTACAATACAATACAAAAACTCTTTATTGACACCAAATACAAATAAATCTAAACTAAACACTCAAAAATAAAGCCGCAATGGGCGGTCTTATCGCTTAAGAGCGATCTCTTCCAGACAACCTTTGGATGGAATAAAAACATTATGATTTAGCATATACTGTAACTAATTATAAATTTCATCAAGATCAGTTGGGCTGTGAAGAGCCTACAAACAGACAGACAAACTTACTTTCGATTTTATAATATTAGTATAGATAACTGGCTGCACCTCGTGGTTTTACCCGGGTCTTAAATTATTTCGAGATGAAAGAAATCTTATATCTTTTTCTGTACCTCTGACAAAGTGCACGCAAATTGATTCATGATAATCGGTTGCGCATTTAAGGCGTGAAAGTGTTACAAATAAAGAACAAAGCCACTTTTGCATATATAATATTTCCATTCTTGTTATTTCGATACTGATGTAACACTTTCTTTCAATTTATTTTTCGTACTTTATTAGTGAAAAGTATCTAGGCTCGTTTGTTTTATTTGGCTGTGTAGTTAGTTTACTGTCGAGCAGCTGTTAGTTTTCGTATAAATAATGTGAGTGAACCGACCTGCAGCTCCGGGATGACGTAGTCCCTGCTGAGCGAGAGCGCGTACTCGTAGATCTCGGTGGCGAGCACGGCGCGCGTGGAGGCGAGCGCGGGCAGCGAGCGCGCGCGCGGCTCGGCGAGCAGCAGCGCGAGCCGCGGCGGCGCGGCGGCGCGCGCGCCCAGCGGCGCCAGCGGGTGCCGCGCGAACGGCACGCCGCCCACCACGTAGCAGAACTGCGCCGAGTACAGCAGCCCGCGCGCCGCCAGGCTGTCGCCTGCGCACACACACCGCTCACTTATTTTTTATTTTTTTTTATTACTTAATAGGCTTGCGTTAGGCCGCCAACATGCCTGATAATAAGCCACCGGACAGATCGGTACACACTGCTTCTAACTTAACAGCGGCCGTGAAGTCCGCCGCAAGCCAAAATACGGCGTCTTGCTCTCTGACTCCCGCGCAAACCTTCGCCTAACTTCATGGCCCCCATTCAGTTTGAATCGGCCTATAGTTACATAGAAGTAGTATCGGTGCGCGAAATGGCACCTTGAAAACTAGGCTTTTAGATCAAGTGTAGGCTTTATTTCGCTGTCGATCTGGCGATCACAGAGCAATTGCTCTGTGATCGCGTCGGTGTCACGATGCTGAAATGTGCTAAGACAATTTGGCGAATGTCATAAGCGCTATTGCGGAGTGATAAGGCTTAGATTCCAATGAAATTAAAGCTATTTGATTATTTTTAATAGAATGTTGGTAAACATGCGGTCCCACTACAGGGGGGCTATTCCTGCGCGTGAGATGAGATGAGATTTTATCTTGGTCACTCTCACACACAAGCGAAAGCAACAAGAACGGAAAAAGGTGAGATGAAAATCTTAAATCTCCGAATAGGGCCATAGATGCCTGATTTTTAATAAGATCCAACATCAATGTAAGGTTACCCCGCATGAGAAATGTTAGTTGGAAGTGTCAATTGTAGTGTGAGCATCAGTTCAGTCGCGTGTAGTGTGGACTGTAGTGAGTCCCGGAGGCGGTGCATAGTTACCGAGCGTGGTGAGCGTGCGCGTGTCGTGCTCGGGGCGCGCGCCGCTGTTCGCGAGCACGATGGCGGCGTGCGGCCGCCAGTCCGCCCAGCGCTCCTCGCTCACGCACTGGGTTAAACAATACAATCAACGTTAATCAACTTATCCAACGATTACAAAAAAACAAAATTGTATTGTGATTTCCATTTTTAAAATTGCGTCTAAGTATGGAGATTTGATAAGAAACAGGGATTATTTTATATTTATAAGCAACAAATCTTTTGCAAAAAATACAATATCTTTTGCAGAGTAGTTAAGACTTTTTTCGAAAAGTGTAAATTCCAAACAGTAGGTGTGTGTGCTCACGTGCGCGGCGGGCGGGGTGGTGGCGGCGAGCGAGGCGTAGAGCGTGTGCAGCGGGTCGGTGCGCGGCGTGGCGGCCAGGAAGCGCGCCGCCACCGCGCTGCGCGTGCGCCGCTCGCTGTGCGCCGCCAGCTGCAGCGCGTGGCCCCACAGGTTGCACGACATGGCCCACTCTGACGCACGACACAACAGACTATGTCACACAATACAATGTTGCTAAGGCTGTCGCTAATCGTGAGACTCTGCAATTAGCTCTCTGATATTGTCTTAAGATGTTTTAGCTTAACTTAACTTTCCTTAAGATTAATAAATATATCCACACTTACCTCGCTGTACAATATTTTCAACAGATTTAGATAAAAAATGATGCGAAGAAAATGGGCATGAAACAAATGGGCTACTTTTGATCCCAGATAAATTAAAGGTCCCTGATAACGGACGAAACTAATATGCCTCATCTAAAAGTGTACAAAACAACTGACCGAGCGCCTCTTGCCTGTTCCCGTACAGCAGGTACTCCCTCAGTTTGTCGAGCGCCGCCTTCTCGTCCACGGCCGGCGGACTCGGCTCGTTACCTGACGAAGCACAAAAATATTCAACAAACAATGTTAAAATTTCCACACTCTGTGATAATACATTCAGAATAACCGAGTTTTAAAAATGACCCCGATTGTCAAAGTTGTACCAATCCAGTAATCTAGGCATTCACGGAGGTAAAATCTGACGGTTGTAGGCATCGAAATAACATACAGTCCAAGTTCTTGGGTACACAGCGGGTGGACCCAATATAAAATAAGCAAACGGACACTACACAGCTCCGTTGACAGTTACGTGTATGCATGGGCGTACCCAGGGGGGGGCAGGGGAGGGCAGCTGCCCCCCCTTGAAAATCTCGCAGAACATGTATGAACTTGCCTAATTACTAATTAAAGTGTAAACGGGTTATGCTATAACTTTTAAATAAACCGCGCAGTAGACACTGACAAAATGCACGATGCAATAGGGACCTTGCATCCAAATTTTAATGGCATGCACAGAGGATGGCCACCGAGGGAGTTTTATTGGGGCAATCCCCACATAACCCGGATGCACCCCAATAACATCCGGGCATCTTTTTGAAGATTTCCCCCCCGTCAACAAAAAAAAAAAAGGTGTGTTTATGTAGTGTGTATGACAAAACAGCCGCGGACGACCCGACCTAAAAAATCTGACTTGCCCCCTCCTACGCCAGAAGCTGGGTACGCCCATGCGTGTATGGATAATAAAGATAGAGAGACGTACAACAGACTATAGCGAGACAAACAATAATTATCACTGTTGCGTTTGTTTGTGACTACGGTAAATTGTGTGCAGCACCTAATTTATGCGGTCCATTTTTAGGTTCTCGTACCGCCTCTCCCATATACATGATCGAAGGTTGCAGGTCCTACCAGCAGTGGCGTTAGATAATGTAGGGTCACTCACTGGCGCTGGCGGCGGCGGGCTCCGTGGAGCCGGGCTCGGGGCGCGCCTCCTCCGCCGAGCCGGACAGAGATAATAGTTAGATAATGTAGGGTCACTCACTGGCGCTGGCGGCGGCGGGCTCCGTGGAGCCGGGCTCGGGGCGCGCCTCCTCCGCCGAGCCGGACAGAGATAATAGTTAGATAATGTAGGGTCACTCACTGGCGCTGGCGGCGGCGGGCTCCGTGGAGCCGGGCTCGGGGCGCGCCTCCTCCGCCGAGCCGGACAGAGATAATAGTTAGATAATGTAGGGTCACTCACTGGCGCTGGCGGCGGCGGGCTCCGTGGAGCCGGGCTCGGGGCGCGCCTCCTCCGCCGAGCCGGACAGAGATAATAGTTAGATAATGTAGGGTCACTCACTGGCGCTGGCGGCGGCGGGCTCCGTGGAGCCGGGCTCGGGGCGCGCCTCCTCCGCCGAGCCGGACAGAGATAATAGTTAGATAATGTAGGGTCACTCACTGGCGCTGGCGGCGGCGGGCTCCGTGGAGCCGGGCTCGGGGCGCGCCTCCTCCGCCGAGCCGGACAGAGATAATAGTTAGATAATGTAGGGTCACTCACTGGCGCTGGCGGCGGCGGGCTCCGTGGAGCCGGGCTCGGGGCGCGCCTCCTCCGCCGAGCCGGACAGAGATAATAGTTAGATAATGTAGGGTCACTCACTGGCGCTGGCGGCGGCGGGCTCCGTGGAGCCGGGCTCGGGGCGCGCCTCCTCCGCCGAGCCGGACAGAGATAATAGTTAGATAATGTAGGGTCACTCACTGGCGCTGGCGGCGGCGGGCTCCGTGGAGCCGGGCTCGGGGCGCGCCTCCTCCGCCGAGCCGGACAGGGACGACGCGCGACGCGACTCTGGGGAGCACAAGGATTCAAATCATCGACAACCTTATCGAAACCCGTCCTAACCAGTCAAACTTTAAATGGAATTAATTCACTACTTTCGAGAAAAACCAGTTGAGTTGTGAAGATATAATATAGGATTATTATGAGTTGTCAGTTTATCCGAACTGAGAATAATAGCCACTTGCACTAAATATATGAATTGCCAAGTCCTTGCTTAACTAGTTTTAAACTACTTCTAGCACAATACTAGCTCATCATAAAGATAAGACTCTCCTAAGGAATGGCTAAAGGTACGTCTAAAAAAAATTAAGTAAGACCTAGGAGTAGGTTAAGCAAGGACTTAGGCAATTCTTACATTTAGTGGAAGTGGCCATACGTGTCTCGCATTATACGCAGCTCGAGTATCTTCTTTCGAATGCTCGTTACAAAACGTTGGAGTTTTTTTTTTTGATAAGGATGTCAATATCATACAATCGGTCTGACTGGGGGTCAGAATTTTAGTAATAAAAGGTAAAGTCATTGCATGGTATCGTCGTCAAGTTAAAGCGCGTACCGTTGTATGCTGATTTATTCGACGTCGTTTTGTATTCGTGTTCTCGAGTATTTTTCATTAGCAGCTCGGCGATATCAGATCCGACGACCACCTGCAAATTGAATAAATATCTCAACAATATTTTTAGCTGTAGGTACCAGATTAATTATTGACATTTTTATCTATGCATTAATGTGTAGTGTGTGTTTGTGTGCGCACCCCGTTTTGCCTGAGCAGCAGCGCCAGCAGCTCCCACAGCAGGCCGTAGCCGCCGACGTCACGCGCGGCCTCGCGCGCCGCGTTGCGCACGCGCAGCATGCAGTACTCGATCACGCTCTTCTTGTGCGTCACGCCTGGGAACAACCGCAGTGGATAACATGTACTCTCCGCTAATATTAAGGGTTTGTGGGAGGCGGGGATTTGGATTGAATGTAACGTGAAAAGCAACGTGATCTTTAATACTCGTAATAAATAAATCTTTTAATGCCCAATACATTGGAATGAATGAAATTAATTGAATGATAAAAACTGCAACACACGAGCCCTTTCTAACTAGAATACGCTATATGTGTCACATTATAAAAGGGGTTCGATATTTAGCTTGTTTTAGTCAGTTAAGTTAATATGGTGGACGATATTAATTAATATTAGTTAAAACGAGGAGACCTTTGCCCAGCAATAGGACAATCGCGACTAAAAGAAAAAGATCAAAGGGCAATATGAAAATTGTAATTCAAATACATACAATATTTATTGGTAACACAAATGATTTTTTTTAAATTCCATATTGCTACGTCCAATACGTCCATACCTCATATTAAACGTAAAATAAGAGTATTTGGCAATAGTTGTGAAGGTGCAGTACAGTCACACCTCTGCCAGCCCCTGTGGATATTACGAGTGCAGTATTGCGAGCGTTACCTTTGACGAGCGGGCCGGGGCAGTGCTGCAGCTCGTGCGCCTGCGGGTCGTGCTGCAGCGCGTGCGGCAGCGACAGCAGCTGCACCGTGGCCGGCAGCCCGTCCACGGGCCACGACGGCCGCACCACCACCACGTGCCGCGACGAGATGCTGCCCTGCGCCAGGCACACCGCATATTGTGTCAACCGCTAGCTCCCTCCGGCGCCGGCGCGGCGGTGGCACCCGTGGTTGAACACAACCACGTGCTATTTCAGACTATCCTATCTATCTCTGTGCCAAATTTCATTCGGTTCCAATCAGTCGTTCTGGCATGATTGAGTAATAAACATCTGTCTATCCATCCAAACTTTAGCATTTATTCTCGTAATATTAGTGTGAGCACAAAACATTTTAAACGCTACCGTTGTTTCCCACCGACGTTACGGTCCACGGTAGTGACATTCAGGTATGTTGCATCTCGCTCCACCTGACTGTATAGTATCGCTACGTTACCGCGGTTTGCCGCGTCGGTGTGAAATCAGCGAATAGCGTATAGCTCACTCGCTAGACCATAAACGAATTTAATGAATTTTAATATGGCTTGTCTGGTGGGGTGGCCAGCGCTGCCCCTCTTAATCAAAAAAGGTGGTCCCTTTTTAGTCTCTTGACCACCGCAGACGAGTCCAACAAATCTACTACTAGAGGATTTTGGTGGAAGGATAGCCGCTCACATAGAGCGGCTATCCTTCCAACTGTTTCCTGTGCCGCTCGATTTCAGATGCAACTGTCGGCACCTTGAGATATTCATGAATGTCATCATTTCTTGTGAACCAAGGAGCGTGGACTATTGATCTCGGGATGCAATTTTGTAGTCGTTACAGACAGAGTGTGTTACTTTTACTTGCTACACCCCATAACTGTATTCCGTAGGTCAAGACTGGTTTTATCACCGAGTTGTAGATACGGAGTTTGTTGTCCATCGACAGTACAGAGTTTCTACCCATGAGCCAGTACATATTACCAAACTGGTGGTTGCATTGGTCTCAAGGGGAAAGCCAAGGTATTTCACACAGTTTGAGTGTGGTAAAATGTCGTCACCAAATTTTCCAGTTTTCCCTCTTTACATGCACATCGAGGAAAGAGGCTGAACAGTACTTTTTGCGTTCGAGGCTCCGCCTAATTGTGTGATATATACGATGGTCTTGTTCGACCGTCGAGTGATCACATCAGACCACAGCTTTGAGACAGCTTTTCAGTGAACCACTAAGATAGAAACTAGTGGCTCACTAAAAAACTTTCTCAATTATTTGGTTGAATTTTACCGAATTCACTACAAGTTAGAAAAACAAGTAATAATCTAGTCCTAACACGTATATATAAATACACATGTCATATAGATATTTATATTTAAAAGTATGTAAGAATTCCCGAAAATCCTACTAATATTATAAACGCGAAAGTTTGTAATAATGGATGGATGGATGTTTGTTAATCTTTCACGCCAGAACGGCTGGACAGATCTGGATGAAATTTGGCACAGAGATAGATCATAGTCTAGAATAGCACAAAGGATACTTTTTAACCGCGGGTGAAACCGCGGAGCGCAGCTAGTACCCATATAATTTGCATACCAACAAATTCCCCAATCGAAATTCCCGCAGTTTGGGTAATTCCCTCTCAGGGATTTCTCATTGGCGACGCCCAAGGGAATTACCGTTCATAGTACTTATAATGGGTGAATAAAGTAGGTCTTATAGTGAGATGATTATTTATTTTTGAGAGATCTTTATTAACTTAACAATTAAATACTTAGAATACACAGCCTATTATGAGTATAAAATATATAGTGATGTACATACTTTGATATGCGCGGTGGAGAATCGATGCGGCGTCATGCGGTCGGAGCGCACGGTGGAGCTCTCCAGGTTGGTCGGCAGAGATATCTCCGTGTTCAGGTCCCTGCGCGTTATACGTCATTACAGTACGACACTAGCCAGTGCATGGCCCTGATTCTGCCTTTCTAGTAATTTATTCTCCATATTTTTGACGAATATTACAAGGATTCGTGGTCGATTAATATGACGTTGAAATCTGTTTAAGACTTCGACAGACGTCTGTCTGGGGACGTCTAATTATTAATGTAAACTATTAGAGATAGCATTTATTTCGAATAGTCAAAGAAAGTCTGTGCAAAATTTAATCTTATTTCTTTCATAATAATGAATAAAAACATTTTGACTTGACTTTGACTTCATATTCTTCTAGAAATGTTGTAAGGCAGAAACAGGAAAGTGAAGAATCTTCTTGAAGAATGCCAAACAGAAGTAGAAATACAGAAGAATTGCTAACACATAATTAGCTAATACGACATTAATGAGCATATATACTAACACAATAGGAGAAATTAATAAATGTTACGACATGCTATGAGTGACAGGACATGACCAAACCATGCTGTTAATGACGTTTGACATGACATGAAACGAGCAGTCTACCGTTTAAGTGACCACTCTACATCTACACGTTCTAGAGATTTTAGACCCCACAGCCTCTAGACAATAAGGCTGCGTTTCCGCGGACACGGAGCTGAGCGGAGCGGTGCCAATTCGACCAACCACAAAGCTTCCAGAAGTGGAGCGGAGACTTCGAGCATTTCATTGGTCAATTATAGTCCGCTCCGCTTGACCCAGCGTACGTGGAAACGCAGCCTAAAGCGCATGCCTATATACTCGTCTGACTAACAAGCCATACGACAAATTGATTGTAAGTAATCCGTCCACCATAAGCGCTACAGTAGCATAAAGTATAAATAAAAATAGTATAAAGATTGAACAGTGGTAAAGTTGACCTCTCCAGAGAGGATGAAAGCTCACCAGCTTCTGTGCGATGCGGTGTATCTCTTTCACGTCTAAGGAAGAGTCAACTATATGTCGCGGTAGGTAAGGTTGCTGTTCGGGTGTACCTGTCCGAGAGGTCGGCGCGCAGCGAGGCCGCGTCCCGCAGCGAGTCGCGCCGGGACGTGTAGTACCTACGCACGCACGCGCACTGTACACTGTACGCCTACTCTGTACACACGCACACGCGCGCACCTACCTACTTATACACCTACAGAGAGAGAAACTGAGAGAGAAACCTCGCTCTGTTATGATCTTTTATGCGTGTAGGCTTAGCGTTCGTCCCCTACCTTTTACATGAGCATCAACTTCTTTGCTCATCTTCTTAACTGATGGTAGGCTAATGATATAAAAAATATTTGCAGAGTTAATATTGCAGAAGCTTCCTAACTGTTGATAATATTGTCAAAGTCTCAATGTTATTTTTCGCTTAGAACAAATTCTACGAAAAATAACACCGAAATTATCATATAACATCAGATCAAACAAGTCCAGTTTCAGTTTGCACAGGTGTCCTTCACAAGCGTATTTCTACCTACAAGCGCGAATTTCCAAAGCGAGTCTAACTAGAAGCCCCCACTCTCCAATGTCTGTGCCATGAGCGCGGCGAGCAGCGCACGGCTACCATCGCCTGGTCTGTGGCTCGCCCGCTCATTTAGTGGCTGATGAATTTCAAGATGAAAACTAGTAGTAAAAACCAGTTAGGTACAAAAATTCAAACATATTTTATGTTAAGAAAACATACATCTGTACAAGTTTTTTGTTTCCAAATCAGATGTTCTAATTTCCACTACTTTTTTTGTAATGTTAAGTAATGAATTTGCATGTAAAAATCATGTCGGCTCGGCTAATAAATGTGACGAAGGCTAACATTATGTCAAAAATTCTTGCATTGTTCCGTTGCGAGACCTCGTTGAACACAATTACATCGGTTAATGCATATTCATGCCAATGTGTTTGTTAATTATGGAAATAATGTGGACATGGACACAGCTTGCCCAAAACTTGAATGAAGTGGTGTGTACAACGTACTTAAAACCTGATGACAGCCATATATGAATGTAATGTAATGCTAGTGCATTCGCCCAAATGTAATTATCTGCTACTGTTGGTAATTTTAGGTGCCGGTTGGAATAATGCATAGTAACGACCTGCGCAGACGACTGTTTTTAGTCCGGGGAGTCTTTCTTTTGTTTGCAGATTACGTATTCACAATCATTCGGAAACGTTACCGTTCGGATTACAAAAAAAAAACTGAAATTATTCTAATTTCAGTCCGTATATAATCATAAGTCTTCAAACGTAATTAATTCTTTCGTTCGGATTTACGCTCGATTCCTTATTTCAAAATTTACAAAAGTAGCCTGAGATTCGAGCAATTTGACTTGGTAATTTGTGGGATCCGATCGGAAACGTTTCCGAATGATTGTGAATAGCACCTGGGTCTGGTATCCACCAAAACCGCCCCGAGCGGAGCGACGAGATATTGTCCAAACGAAAAGCTTGAAATTGGCGGCTACATACGTCAACACTCCCCGCGGGACGTCAGTGCAGGACTTATGAGTCCGGCGACCTAACTAATTTCGACCTAGGCGACCTAGACTAACTTTGCATTGGCTTAAGGTATTCTATCGCCATTTCGTCTAGAAGAAGAAGACCAGTGAAGAGAGCGAGTAATGATACTGACGAGCTTCTAAACGTACCTACAGTGACAAAGTGCGATTTTAATTTTTTTTATGACTTTTGCACTACCATAATCATTCTTAAGTAACTAAGAATTTCCCTTGTATTATTGATTCATTTAACAGCTAATGATGTAGACAACCTCCCTATGTAATGGAATTTTTGATTTGCTTTGTCTACCTATTGAATAAATCAGTCAAAAGTGACCCCTTAAAATGCGGATATTTTTCATAGCTCTATTTTAGCTTGAGAACGTTTTTTAAAAAAACCAAGAACATAGGAGCGAAGATATTGTTAATTTAATTGTACATGCTAAATTTCCTCATAATCTGACCAACGGTTTTCAAGAAATTTGAGTAGTGCGTTTGTATGGAAATTTCAGTACGTCGCGGCCCTCTTATCTCTCCCATCTCCCATAAGAATAAGATGTTAATTTCATTCAATTCCTTCGGTCAATATCACTTCGTTTCCTGACGTTGGTGGTTACCGTATCGACTCAGACTTTTTTCTGTCTCTCTCAGCGACAGTGAAGCCGCCGCGAGTTCTGGGCGGTATGTTGGCTGGGCGCGGTGTGACGCGAGTCGTGTGCGCAGGCAGTAGTGTGTGTGCGGTGTACTGACGTGTCGTTCCCCTTGAGTCCGGCGGCGCTGGAGCGGCCCGAGTGCACGCTGCCGCGCTCCTCGCGCGCGCCGTACAGCGCCGCGCTCGCGCCGTACCCCGCTGCAACCGACACCACACGATCTATACGCGTTTCACCTATACAGGTGTATACACATTACACATAGTCTAGGATTTCATTGTACTCTTCATTGTGACCGAACTTCACTATGGGGTCTGTCGTCTGGAGATACACGGTGTATAGTACCTTCTGGATCGATGAGAGGAATCTGGAGGCGGTGGTTCCTATCTGAATCGATTCGATCATTGTTAGTGGGTAGTGTGTAGGAGCGCGCGGGCCGGCCGGCGGCGAGCGAGTACCTTCCAGCGAGTGGTGCAGGCGCGGGTCCTGGTGTCCGGCCATGAGCCGCTTGTAGAGCTGCATGTAGGCGGCGGGGTCGGAGGCGCGCAGCCGCTCGTAGTACGAGTACTGCGCCAGGTACGGGTCCCCGTACGCCGCGCCGCCCGCGCCGCCGCCCGCCGCGCCGTAACCTGCGCCGTGCCACCACGTTAGCGCACCAAACACTGCGGAAGCGCTGCTCGGACCGAGGGCGACCCCCAGCGCTGTCCTCATTTATAACAGACTTCAAAAAAGGAGGAGGTTCCAATTATGAATCGATTTTGATGTTTTTTTTTTTGTTTGGTTGATCATACTTCATCAGGTGGTCAAACAGTTTTTATAATATCGACAAAAGTCTAAAATTGGTTTACATGGATGACGAGAAGTCGGTTTTTATAAACTTTGCTTTTTAAATTATGTTAGTCTGGATTTACTTTTTGCAGAGTCGGTATGTTAAATGTCAAAAATGAAATGTGTGATGTGAGTTTGTAGAGGTGTTCACCGTCATAGTAGGGGTCGACGGTGCGCCTGGATGAGTGTCGCGCGCGGCGCTCGCGGCGGCGCTCGGGCTCCTCGTCGGTGGCGGTGGCCTCGCGCGACGCGGCGCGCGACGGCGACGAGTACGGCTCGCCTGCAACACCACACTCACTCGCATGCGCTCGCGCACTACACGGGCGCCGCTGCAGAACTACCCACCTCCCGAGACCGATAAACGACTACCCCAGCTATCATTTCACATTCTGCTCTACCCCTGTGCTCCGTTATGCCCACTCTTCACAATCGGCGATGATCGTTAACCGTGCGATCGCCGATTAACGCCGCGAGCATAGGCAATTATTGGTGAATACAGACGAGTAAGCGCTCCGCAAAATCGCGGGCAATCGTCTGTGATCGCCGATTGTGAAGAGGCGCCTTTACATCTACGTAATTTTTTACAATGTATTGGTGTACTGGGTACACTTGTACTCGAACACAGAAATACTTATTTGAGGTGCCATCGCAGAGTAACAGCCAATAGACTGCTTTAAGAAAACGTGTCATATCTTATCGATTCAAAAATTAATTGTGGATACTCAGTTAATGTAAATATTTATCAATCATTTAATGTTAGATACGAGTATGATGAGCCGATATGAGTTGCGTACATAATCGATTCCCGATGCGTGTTCAAACATTAATAGAATGAGCTGGAGGTAGCTGTGAGTTTAAAAACATTTTTGGTAAAAAAAATAATGAAAATGTTTGAGCGTATTGGAAGTCTATGGATTGGAATAAAAAACAAAACATGTTCCACCAAAAAAAAAAAATTAAACAATAAAATACTTCTTATCAGTATTCCAGCGTAAAGAGATCTATGTACAACTATACATATCCGAAGATGCATGTCCAGATTAGAGAAATACGATCCTATCGACGTTAGACACCTACAGATAACAAGATAAACAGTGCTCATATTATGTCTACTATCAGTTTATTAAAAGAAACAGTGGCCTATTCCACCCGTGTAAATATCAAAAAATCACCCTATCAATAACTATCTGTAGTTTTTTCATTTTATCTTCGTTCAATGTTATTCTAAGCCACAAAAAGCCCAATCCGATTACAATATTAAAAATTGAGATAATAAACTAGTGAGTCATTCAGATTTAGTCCAACAAGAAATACCTATCGAAATACAATTCAGGCCCAACAGGCAGCCAATAAGCGAGATTTTTTAGCGAGTAATACGAATTTCCACAACACAACAGCTGTTACTGACAAAACTCAATGAATTTTAACGAGAATTAGAAGCGTCAGAAACTTTCCCAGAGGAATGTTGCTCTATCCGAGATGTTCCAAACAAGTGACATGCATATCATACAGTGTCGTGTGACTCGTGTGGGCTACGAACATGACCGCGACAAGGATGGGTACCTTCGCTCCTAGAACTATCGCTAGGTTTCGCATCGCGCGAGAACGTCACTGAAAAATAAACATAATCAGAACGTCAGTCTGTTAGTCGCCGAGTATGAAGCGAATAGTAAAATAACCAACGAGGTATTTTTAAATACTAGGCATTGCAGGGGCCAAAGTATTCAACGCTGGTTACGATAGAGTTGCGATGGCGGCCGGTTGTGTATGCAGGCGGCGCAGTGCGCTGCAATCTCTTGCATAACGTCGATGGATGGCGTATAAATACCCATACATTAGACATGTATTTACTGATTTGCATGCATACAGTAGTCGACTCACAAACATGGTTACAATACGTCACAATGGTTCGATCGACGCGGCTGCGGCGGCCACCGGCAGACGCGCGACCATCGCACCGGAGCGGACCGATCGGGGACACCTTGTCGCGGTGATAACGCTGCGCGACCATGAACGTACTGCACGGCGCTACTATGCGCGGTCGCGCAGCGCCCGGGGGGTCGGTTTAAAGCGGGAGGAAGCCTACCGGTTATGAACATGTAGTTAGGTGAACGTAACCGTGGGAAGGTAAATGTGGCGGCGACTCACCCCGCCTGCGCTCGTCGTCGGGGCGGTGGCGGCGCGCGCCGGTGCTGCGCGCGGGGTCGATGTCCCGGTAGCAGCGCTCCCGGTCGCGGCGCCGCTCGCGCGCGTCGGGGCGGCGCGCGCGCTCCTCGCGCCGCCGCGCCTCGTCGCCGCGCGGCGGCCGCGCCGCCTGCGAGCCCTCGCGCTGCCGCCTGCGGGACGCGTCACAGTACAGATCGAGCCGGGCCAGCCGGCCGCTCCTCGGCGTCGGCGCGGACGCTCACCTGCGCTCCCTCTCCTTGTCGCTGTAGTAGTCCGTGTCCTCGGTGTCGTAGCGGGCGCGCGCGCTGCGGCGCTTGCGGCGCGCCTCCGGGCTCTCGTCTCGGTCGCGGCGGCGGTCCTGGCGGTCTCGGTCGCGGTCGTCGCGCCGCGGCCGGTCCTCGCGCGAGGACTTCCGGCCGTCGCGGTCGTGCTTGCGGTCGGGGCGCGCGTAGCGGGAGTCGCGGTCGCGGTCGCGGTCGTCGTCGGCGGAGACGCGGCGCGCGGGCTCCGGCGGCGCGCGCTCCGGCTCGGCGCGCTCGGGGGACGAGGCGGGCGAGCGCGCCGCGTACTGCGCGTACTCGGGCGCCGCGCTGGGCTCGCCGGCGGGCGTGGCGCGCGCGCGCCCCGGCCCGCCGTACTCGGGCGAGCGCGCGCGCCGGTAGCCGGCGCCGCGGTACGGCTCGTCGGCGCCGTCGCCCTCGGTCTGCCGGCCGGGCACCATGCGCGCGAGCCCCGGCGGCGGCTCGTCGCGCGGGCCGGGCTCGTGCCGCCCCACGCCCGAGCGCCGCGGCCCGGGCGGCGCGGCGGGCGTCGACTCGGCGTTCTCGCCGTAGTCGGCGGAGAGGTGCGCCGTCTGCAGGTACTCGTTGCGGTCGCTGCGCGGCGCCACCTCCATGTTGTCGGGCACGTGGTGCGGCGCGGGCGGCGCGGCCCACGGCCCGGCGCCGGCGGGCGCGTCGGGCCGCTCCGAGTTGTCGGGCGTCGTCTCCAGGTTCGCCTCGAAGCCGAGCGGCGGCGGCGGCGGCCGACTCGCCGGCGACGTCAGGTTCGGTCCGCCCGCCGACGGGGCGAAGGGCTGCCCGGGCGCGGGGGAGAGGGCGGGGGGGGCGGCCGCGGACTGTTTGGGTTTGTGCGCGAACGGACCCGCGTGCTTGAACGGATTCTGGGAGTTGGGGGGCGGGGGGAAGTTAGGGGGCGGGAGGGACGCGACCGCCGACGGGGCAGGCTGCGATGCGTCGGCCGGGGTGGGGACCCGAGCCGCGGAGGAAGGCCGAGCGGGGAGCTGCGGCGCGGGGACCGATGACATCGAAATCGGCGGAGGCAACGAAGTCGAGGGTGCCGTGTGAGCCACGGCCGCGGGCGGGGGCGGGGGAAAGGCGGGCGGCGGCGCCCCAGACATGCTCTGCTGGGAACTTCTACGGCCCATTGCCGGGCTCACTTGTATATTTTCTGAAGACAGGTATTCATGGTTCACGAGGGTTAAATCTTGCATTGTATGTGCCAATTCTTCGTGACTGTCTCTTCTGCTCTCGGTTTGTATGCTGTCTGCCAGAGTGGGCTCATCCGACTGTCTCGATACCTCGCTGTTTAGTGTGTATCCTTCCTCCAGTCCAGACTGGGAGTAGTTGAAGTTAGAGTTGTCGGTGTTGGGGCCCGGACTGTTGGAATTTCTGGATTGATTTTCGCTTCTATATGTACTCTCGGAATGTGTCTGAGGGCCATCGCTGGACTCCTGCGACATCTGGGACTCGATCGACCACTGAGGTGTTAAATTATCTAAATGGAACCGTTTTCCTAGAGCTAAGTTTGGCATGCGTTCCTTCACGACATCCCTATCACTCAAAGTTCTCACTTCTTCAGCAGGTAAGGGAGCACCATTGTTGACACTGTGCGTATTGATTGGTTCAGGTGATATATTGTTATCTACAAGGTTGGATGGAAGGGTAGCCGGTTCATCTGTCACCTGTTGAGGAGAAGGGGCAGCCGGCTCTTTGCTCGCTTTCTTGTCATTCATGGCCCAATTCCAAGTATTAGTAGGAGCAAAACTTTCTTCTAAAACATTTGCATTGTTGAATGCCTGTTCATGGTGCACGGGCTGACTGCTGGCTGTACTCTGTGCCTTCTGAGCTCGCTGCGCTTGCTTTGCGGACTCGTCCCAGCCCCAGTCCCAGTTGTCCTCCCATCCATCATTATTAGTAGATTGGTTTTGAGGATAGCTCTGAGGTGGTTGATTCTGGTAGTAGTTTTGCTGGTAGCCCTGCTGGGGGTCAGTGTAGACCGAGTTCGAGTAGTTCTGGTTGTACTGAGGCTGTTGGTATGTTTGATTTGCATTGGAAGCATACTCCTGTTGGTAGGCTGCACCATATTGCTGGTTATACTGCTGTTGGGGTGGCTGTGCAGGGTGCCAGTACTGACCCTGCTGGCCTGTTGGCTGTGGTGCATTCCCTGTATTGCTTGGGTAATTAGGGTACATTGTCTGCTGGTTTGCAAAAGGCTGAAAAAATATAACACAAATTAATATAAATGAATTAATAAAGTTCTATTCTTATTTTATATACTGATAGTTCTTAACAAACTATACTTTGGGTTTTTTAATTCACTATTTCAGTGCAAATTTGGATTGTCATAACCAAACATGTTTATGCTGAAAACAGAACTTTCATTTTTAATTAACATAAATGTAGCTAACCCATATGCTTCCTTGATGTGCCTTTCTATTATGACTTGCATGGGGTAAACCCACAAAATAGTTATTGTTTATCATTAGAGTTAACTGATAACACTTTCCTAGTTGGCCTATCTCTACAGAAGCTATGTTTACGTATTTATCAATCATATGATGAGACGTTACGGGGGCTGCGGTTGGTCCACGTCATTGTTTACGTCTGTATAGATATAACCTGAACGCTCACCTGCACCTGGGGCGCGGTGTAGGCCTGCGGAGCAGCACCCGCGTCCTCGCCCGGCTGCGGCCGCTTTACCCACGACATTGGCGCTACCACAACTTACGTAACATTCGCGAGGGGCTCACATATGCTTGCACGGCGACGAATAGCCCCGTCACTATCATCGACATTAATTAAATGTTACGCGAAATACTTTCACTTTTCAATACGTATTTTTTGGCGTTAACTTATCGATACTATTAAGTAGTTTTCAATAAGAGTTTTTGATATCGTTTAACAGAAACTGTGTCAAATTTATTTTATTTAATATTTTTCTACATAAAAATTGTTGACAGCTGCAGGCCATCGATCGAAGGTGCCCTGTTGGCAGACAGGGAGACAGTGTTGCCACATGTTTTCTTTAAAGAGCGACCGTACACTTGTCTGGAAATAAGTCATACGTGGAATTTGAGGGTTCCAGAGGATAAAACGTGACCCTGTTACAAAGACTCCGCTGTTTGATAGTCTGTCACCAGGCTGTATCTCATGAACCGTGACAGTTAGTCAGTTGAAATATTTACAAATTATGTATTATAATATTATGGAAATGATGTATTTCTGATGCCGCTATAACAACAAATACTAAAAAGCAGAATAAAATTATTATGAGGGCTCCGATACAACGTATGTGATTTGTTTTTGCTGTTTTTATTAATAATAGTACGGAACCCTTCGTACGCGAGTCCGACTCGCAAGTGGCCGGTTTCTTTCACATGCAGAGGTTGATTAAAACCTAATCCATTAAAAGCACTGTCTAAATTAAAACATTGACATTGGTTTGACACTGCACTGCTGGAAATAGCCCATGTGAAGAGTAAGTAAACACAGAAACATATTATATAAACTCTAGACACCGTTTTTGTTATCCATGTTTTAAACTAGCACCGTATTCTAAAATTGGTTGGTAACCGATTGAATTGGTTCCTTGAAAATAATATTAGTGTTATTCCCAACTAGTTAGAGACTGGAGAGAAGACTCAGTGAGCAATAATAAGCAAACATAATCAGTTTCAAGGTTTTTGGTACGTTAAATTATTAATCATATATTATAGGTATGTCGTAAGATAATATTATTATACGATTTCGCTGATGCGATCGTCCATTGGTATAACGAGCAAAAGATCGTACGAATACGACTTAAATCGTACAGCTGGCAACGTTGCAGGGAGAGAGATGCTATAGGTTTTTGGCGGGAACCGAAAAGATGGTGTCGTGATTTTGTATTATTTCCTAAAACTTGTGATTCTTCGAGTGCTAAAGTGTAATAATCGTGGATTGTTAACCTTTGCTGATTCGTTAACGTGCACGAGTGTGGGCAAATTATACAAACATTAGGAAATGCTACTTTTCGTGTTCTCTACAAAACTCGACTTAAAGTTTCAGTAAAGTATCTACGGCTTTACTGAAATTGGAAAAAGGGAGGAATTTATCACAACTTTCACCATCCTCTCCTTTATCCACAGACCTAAGATTTTTTTTGCTTCGCAAAAAAAATAGATAATAATAATAATAATAATCTTACATCCTAGATCTGTGCCTTTATCATCTCATCATCATCATTGACATAATTAAACAAGACATGACAATTTCTAAGTTAGGCAATAAGGACTTTGTATCCAGTTGCCAATAAAAAAAAAGATATGCAATAGTGCATGGCACCAATAATATAGAGCGTGCCATTGTACACAGTCTCGTAAAGTCTGAAATAAAGTTTACGCTGAAAGGTAGGACTTTAGAATAGTGCCAATCGATTTAAGGGCGGAGGTGGGGGGGAGAGGGTAGGGGGGAGGGGTAGACCCTTCCCCTAAAGGGGGGAGTTGCGGAAACCCCCCCTTCCAGAGATATGAGCATTTTTGTGTTGCAACATAACCTCACTTTTTTTCGATTTTCGATGTTTATTTTAGGTCTAGTTTAGGTGTGTATAATATTATTTAACAGAATATTTCAGAGCACTTCGCCGGCCGCTGCCGCGGCACGCTCGCTTCGCTCGCTCGGCTCGTGCGTTGTTTTTCATGTTCTAACATAACCTAACCTAACCAATTTTTTTCTAGAAGCAATTTCGACATTAGCTAGTTTGGGTCTGTTTCACTTTATTTAACAGAATATTTCAGACCACTTCGCCGGCCGCTGCCGCGGCACGCTCGCTTCGCTCGCTCGGCTCGTGCGTTGTTTTTCATGTTCTAACCTAACCTAACCAATTTTTTTCTAAATGCAATTTCGATGGCAAATGATGTTTTGGCTTATGATAATTACGCCTCACAATGATGATAACAAAACACCTAACCTTACGTTACATGACATGACATCACAGAAAGTGGCGTCTATTACGTTCCTTTTTTACAAGTTTGTTAAGTCATAATAAAAAATAAAAAAATAAAAACTTGGTTATTTTAAATAAAAATAAGCGTTTTTGATAAAGAAAACGTTATTTATAATGAATAATACGATAAACCATATAAATAAATAAAAAATAGCCGTGTTTCTAATTTTTATGTAGTGCGACATGTTTTTCAACTTTCGTAGAACGTATAACGGACCGCTCAGTTTCGAAACATAGGTTATAAACTGTGAATTTAAGGTTAATTTTTCGATTTTCAATAATTAATATCTCGAAAAGTATAAGTTTCCGCAAGCTAGCACTTTACAGGAAGCCTTCTTATAATAAGACCTATCTGTAAAAAAAACATGAACCGTGAAATCGATTGGCACTATTCTAAAGTCAAGCCGTGAGAGGCCGTCAAACATTCATTCGTAAACTCAACGGACATGCCAATGGGTTAATCAACTTATCAACTAGTAGTTTGTTGTGAAGATATGTTGTAGAGTTATGCGAACTTTGCAAACCCATAATTGTCTGATTTAGTTTGTAGCAGTACACAGCTACGGGCGCCGACGCTGCAGTTTGATAGTCGGGCTAGTAGTCACCCCGCGCCCGCCGCCGCGTATACACTTGTAATCGGTTCCTTATTAAGTATCTAAAGAATTCAATAGTATGAGTGAACAAGAAACTGGACTTTCATTTATTGTATTCCCGTAGAAGGAGTCTGAGAAGTGTTCCCAAACAAACTATTAGATGCTTCTAAATGCTTCTATTAAAGAGGCTACAAAGAGGCATCTAAACTGGTGACCCCGACGTTTGGACTTTGTTCGACCATTGTTTCTACCGGGACTACTACTTAAGTGAAAGACTATAGTGAAAAACGGCGGGTGGTACATCAAAAGGGGTAACTCAGGAACCTATTTGAAGAAACCGTGACATTATTGTGAGTGTACAACTGTCAGTGAATTAAAAATGACTACGCCAAGCACATTCGAGGTTAAGATGGAAGACTCCGGACTAGCAGCTATAACACTTTCAGCGCGCATTCCAGAGTTTTGGGTCGATCAGCCTAGAGTTTGGTTTATACAACTGGACGCGATTTTGGCACCTCAGAAATTGGGTGATATGACCAAATTTAATTTGGTGGTTTCAAAATTGGGCAAAGAAGTTATCCAACAAGTAACGGATATTCTAGTGAAACCACCGGAGGAGCGGAAATACGACGCATTGAAGGCAAGATTGATGACCATTTATGAAGAGTCGGAGAATCGTCAGATCCAGAAGTTAATAGGGGAGATGGAGCTGGGCGAACAAAAGCCTAGTCATCTACTTAGGAAAATGCAGGATCTCGCCAGGGGTAAGATCGGCGATGAGACACTCAGCGTCTTGTGGCAGAATCTGCTGCCAGCGGCCGCTAGAGGTGTGCTCGCCGCGACCGAAGCAAAAGATTTAGACCGATTGGCAGTCATAGCGGATAAGGTGATGGAGAACATGAAACCGCAACAGATCGCAGAGATGACGGAGAGAAGCACGTCGTCTGAAACCGCTACAGTGTTGGCTGAGATTGCCAAGCTAAGCGCTAGGCTAGAACAGATGGAGCGCTCACGACCACAGAGCAGGCGAGGACGTGGAGGTTTTCACGGTCGAGGGCGAGGACGATCACAGTCACGCGGATCCAGTAGGACCAGGCGCACCCCACAGAGCTCAGACTGGTTGTGCGTTCACCACTTTCGTTATAGGGGCAACGCAACCAGATGCGAGCAGCCGTGCAGCTGGAAGACGGAAAACTGAAGTTGGAGCAGGTGTCTCCGGTGGGTACCTGCGTCCATATCGGAAACCACCGATTGTGTGTAACGGACAATCAGAACGGTATACGTTATTTAATAGACTCAGGAGCTAATATTTCCGTACTACCTAAAAATCATAAAACAGTGCGTGATAGTGCAGAAAATACAAAGTATAAATTATATGCTGTTAACGGTACAGAAATTCAAACGTATGGAATAAAGACTCTAGTACTTAACTTAAATTTACGTCGTGCATATAAGTGGACATTTGTAATAGCTGACGTTAAACAGCCGATATTAGGTGCAGATTTTTTAAGTTATCATAACTTGTTAGTAGACTTAAAAGGTAAACGGTTAATAGACCAAGATACTAACTTGCATGCCGTTGCGACGATCGCAAACACAGAGCAGATGTCTGTTTTTACGGTAGCCGCAACTCACCCTCATTACCATCTTTTGAGCAGGTTCCCTGATCTGACCAAGCCCGTGTCCTTCAAGGACCCACCGAAACATAACGTAAGACATCATATAGAGACATTCGGTCCGCCGGTGTACGAGCGTCTAAGGCCACTACCGCCGGATCGATACAAAAAAGTAAGAGAAGAGTTTCGACTCATGCAGGAAATGGGTATCTGTCGACCATCCAAAAGTGCGTGGGCGAGTCCACTACACGTAGTTCCAAAGAAAGACGGCAATTTACGACCGTGCGGGGACTATCGTGCTTTAAACGCAATTACTAAACCAGACAGATATCCAATTCCTCACATTAAAGATTTTACGTTTATTTTAGCCGACAAAAAGGTATTTACGCGAATTGATATTAATAGGGCGTACCATTTTATCCCAATAGCTCCAGAAGACGTCGAGAAAACAGCGATTATAACTAGTTTTGGCTTATTCGAATGGCCATGCATGTCATTCGGGTTGAAGAACGCCGCGCAGACGTTTCAGCGTTTCATGAATAACTGCGTGTTGCAAGACCTAGAATCCGATTTCCGAAAGTCTCATCCGGAACTTTCCGAATTTAGGGCTGAATTCGTATTTTCTTATTTAGATGACGTCATAGTGGCTAGTGAAAATCGAATGCTACACGATAAGCATCTAGAGGCCGTTTTCGGTAGGTTACAGGACGTAGGACTTACCATTAATTTGGCCAAGTGTGCGTTTTCGCAGGATAAGATAGACTTTTTAGGGCATGAAGTTTCTGCCAGTGGTTTGAAACCTTTACCAGAAAAAGTCAAGGCCATTTCCGATTTTCCGAGACCAAAAACCGTATCAGAGTTACGTCGTTTTTTAGGCATGGTAAATTTTTATAGAGGTCACTTGCCACAAGCAGCACAGTACCAGGCCGAGTTAAATAAGTATCTCCACGGAGCTAAAAAACGCGACAAAAGCATCATAGTGTGGACTGAAACTGCTGTTCAGGCGTTTCAACAGTGTAAGGTTAGCTTACAAAACGCTGCTTTGTTAGCATATCCATTGCCAGGTAGGTCGCTAGCAATAATGTCGGAGGCATCCGATACTTGCGTAGGAGCTACATTACAACAGCGAGTTGATGACGCGTGGGTACCACTCGGGTACTATTCCAAGAAGTTAACCGATTCACAACACAAGTACAGTACCTACGATAGGGAACTACTTGCTGTTTATTTAGCGATCCAGTATTTTAGGAACATGATCGAGGGTCGAAACTTGATCATTTATACGGACCATAAACCGCTGACGTTCGCGTTTAGGAAAACGGGCGGAAATAAAGAAATTCCGAGACGCACTAGGCAGTTACTTTTTATAAGTGAGTTCACAACTGACATCCGACATATCAACGGGGCGGAAAACATTCCCGCGGACACGTTATCGCGAGTCGAGTTAGACGCAATTTCATGCCCGGCGGTAATCAATTTCGCCGAAGTCGCTAGTAGCCAAGCCAGCGATAAAGAGTTAGTAGAGCTTATGTCGACGGGTCGTAACTTGAAACTTATAAAAGTATCACTTCCAACGTGCAATGACGCAATAGTGTGCGACATGGGAAGCGATAAGGCGAGGCCGTACCTACCTAAGAAATTTAGGTACGTGGCATTCCTAAGTGTGCACGAGCTCAGTCATCCCGGAATAAGGGCAACAAGAAAACTTGTTGCCGATAGGTACTTTTGGCCGGGTATGAATAAAGACGTAGGATTATGGGCTAAGGCGTGCGTACGTTGCCAGCGCGCAAAGGTTCAAAGGCACACAACCTCAGCGCTAGGACAGTTTGCGAAAGTAGAGCGAATGCACCATTTGCACATAGATATAATCGGACCGCTCACCCTAACCGAGGAGGGTTATAGATATTGTCTTACTATGATAGACCGGCAAACAGGTTGGCCGGAGGCGTTCCCACTAAAGGACATATGTGCCAAAACGGTAGCGAAAACACTGTATGACGGGTGGATAACACGCTATGGATGTCCTGCAAAGATTACCACCGACCAAGGGCGACAGTTTGAGAGTAGTTTATTCAGTCAGCTGACAAAGTTTCTAGGTATCTATAAGATAAGAACCACAGCCTACCATCCACAAGGAAACGGAGCCGTGGAGAGGTGGCATCGCAGCTTAAAAGCCGCTTTGACAGCCAGGCTGGATGGCAGTAAATCCTGGATTGACGAAATCAGTACCGTCATGCTGGGGTTACGAGCCGCGCCGAGAAGTGACACTGGGGTAAGTGCTGCACAGCTCACTTTTGGCAGAACTCTCAGACTACCAGGTGAATTTATGGAGAGCAACGATAAATGCATCACTGATAGCGAAGAATACGTAAAACAGTTAAGACAGGTAATTAGATCACTTAAACCTAAACCAGCAACTCAAAGAGATGCCAGAAAAATATTTGTGCATCCAGATCTGCAATCTAGTAAGTATGTATTTGTAAGGAACGATGCAGTTCGAAAACCTCTGCAACCAACGTATAACGGCCCTTACGGCGTCATGCGCAGAGGACCCAAGGTTTTCGAAATAAAAATAAACGATAAGGTTTCTCGCATATCGATAGATAGATTGAAACCGGCTTATGTATTGCAAACTAATGACGAAGAACGAATCGTTCCACAGAGAGGCTCATCAGGCCCCGTGCCACCAAAGAACCCAGGCACGGAGGAACGGTCCGACACACCAAACAGCACAGTAGGTATACGTACAAATGCGACAAGAATAACCAAGAGCGGACGCATAGTACGTACACCATTGCGTTTTATTACTGATAATAATTAGGTTAAGCGATTACTGTAGTATTTCAAGAGTATAAATAGGTATTGTTTACACAACCATATACTCATGAAACTTAACTAATTTTATAATTATAATGCATTAGTATGAGCATTCCAGTATCAGATTTCACTATTGTTTAAAAGTTTAGCTATTTTCTGTGTAATGCGAAATATGGGTTTAGATTTTAAGGAAAGCATGATTTATTGATTAGTTGATTTTGTAACAAGCCGCACGTGCTCAAGCAGCAAAATGGGAAAATGGTACAGCAAGGAACCGGCAGAGAAGGAAGAAATCATCATCGCCCAGAATGGCGATTCAACGGCTGTTGAGACACACATGTCCCAACAAAGCATGCTGATGATTATTATTACGAGCCTGCTGGCAGTCGTAATAGCATACATTGTGTGGAGAAAATTCCGAAACCAAATCGAAGCCTGGCTACAGGAGCAGATAGTGGCCGGCACTGCACTACCGTCTACGCAACCGCGCCCTACCCAGCCGGCGGCGCCTGCACCGGCGATGAGTGCAGCAATAGTTTTTTTTTTTTTTTTTTTAATCTTTATTTTATTAAAAGGGGTTTTGTCACTCAGTGACAATGCCACCCCCGTAACGAACATTATTCCATACATTACATACACAAACAGAATTACATACTTTTCTTATATAACATTAACAGCATTCTGGCCTCCTCAGAAACTGGAGAGGCCAAAATGCTGTTACATAAACCTACATTTATGACAATATTGTTCAAAATAAAAAAATCGCGTCTCTGGGATTCATTCCGGACACACTCCATCAGCACGTGATGCACATCTTCAACTACTTCGCATTCCGTGCAGTTGGGCGACTCTGTAATTCCCATGAGAAATTTAAACTTGTTTGAAGGGATGTGTCCGGAACGAAGTCTCATCATCAATACCACATCTATCCTATTTAAGTTTACCTCGCTAAACCACGGATAACGAGGAGGCAGACTCTGAATCGTTTTATACCAAATCCCTTTTGAAAGTGAACGTTCATCAAAATACTCATTCCAAATATGCCTACAATTTAACTTAACTTTACATAATAGTTCACTAGTTAACGGTAGACAAGTGTAAGGAATACCGTCTGTTAACGCTTCTCGGGCCGCGCTGTCTGCCTCCTCATTACCCGGAATACCCACATGTGAGGGAACCCATTGTATTATCGTCTCTTTACCATGTGTCCGAAGCCTACAGATGGATTTTAGGATATCATAGGCGATCGGGTGTCCTCGAAAAGTCGAGGGTAACCGAGCCAAATGATATAGTGCACTTTTTGAATCAGAAAAGATAACACATTTGTTACAATCCACGGAAGCTAAATACGACAGGGCTTTAAATATTGCGATTAATTCACAGTGCATTATAGAAGTGTCGGCACATTGTATTTTGACTTTTTCATAAGTACCTGCCTGCGGGTCAAATAGAGCTGAGCCGCACCTGTCATCATCCTTCGATCCATCCGTATATAGCTTATAGAAACCACCATATCTGCTATGTATAAATTTGGAACAAATATTGCGCAAATCAATCGTATTGAAGTGTCTCTTTGCACTCTCAACACCATCTACGTTACATACAACACTGTCAGACAAATCGTAACTACTAATCCACTTATCAAGCGAGTAAATAGGAAAATTTGCGTCTGAATGCATAGGGACATTACAATACTTCCTATGGGTCTCAATTAATAATGGTATTTTTTTTCGTCTCCAGTATGCGTATTCACAAATATTATTAAGGTTTTCTAGTACCTGAAGCGTTAAGTTATTTTCAAGGGATCTTGATCTAAGCCAGAATTTAGCTGCTAAGTATCTTCTACGAATGAATAATGGGTGAAGGAATAACTCACTTTCCATGATATGCACTGGAGTTGTTCTAATAAATCCGCCCACCACTCTCATAGCCTGGTTTTGGACTTTGTCGAGTTTCTCTAAATGGCAGTTTGCACTATTATCATATAAAAAGCTGCCATAATCTAATCTACTTCGGATAATTGCAATATAAAGACGCCTCAGATGCTTAGGGTGGATGCCCCATTTAGTACCTGCCAAAACTTTAAATAAATTTAAAAATTTAAGTGCTTTGTCTCGTATTTCATTAATATGTTTTGTCCATTTTAAGCTATTATCAAACCAAATTCCTAGATATTTAACTTGGTTCACTTGTGGTATACTGTGGTTGTCTATAATCAATGTAGCCTTATATCTACTTACAAGTCTCGGTTGGCCTTTGGTGAAAACACATACTTTAGTTTTCCTGTGAGATATATTTAGGCCTATTTCTCCTACCATTTGATTCAGCAAATTTAGAGCAGTTTGCATAATAGGCACCACATCCGAGACTTTTTTAGAACTAATGTACAGCACAAAGTCGTCTGCGTATTGTGACACAAATACTTGCGGTATGGTTTTACAAACTTTAATCGTAGCAGCGTTAAATAAAGTCGGAGACGAAGGGTCTCCTTGAGCTACGCCAGTACCTGTAGTTCTAAGTAGAGTTTCATTATCATCTACATCAATAGACAAATGGCGTTCGTGTAAGAATTCCCACAAATATTTGCATATAACGGCCCCTACACCGAGTGAATCCAAAGATTTCAATAAACATAAAACATTAACATTGTTATATGCACTATCTATGTCTACGAAACAACCCACAGTAGGGCGTCCACTTGCAAAACCCATCTGTATTCTTGTCACCAATCTAGACAAGTTATCCATACAAGAACGAGCCCTTCTAAATCCTACTGTTTCATCTGAAAAATGATTGTATTTCTCAAAGTACCATTCCAATCTACGTGTTATAATAGTATGTAATATCTTACAAGGGCAAGATAGCAATGAAATAGGTCTAGTGCTAGAAGCAGATTTATTATTAAGGCCCAGTTTTGGTATAGGAACTACTTTTACCTCTCTCCATTGACTTGGGACAAAGCTTGAGGATAAAAATCTATTTAACAGAGATACAAAAACGATTTTTGCCACTTTCGGAAGATTTTTTATCATAGAATATGATATATCATCTACACCCGGGGCTGTGTCAGACTGTTTAATGGAGTTTGTGAGTTCCTGTACCGAAATTGGTGAACATAGATGCATATTTACACTAACAAATTCAGGAGCCGCCGGAGTTGTATAGTCAGGCGCCAAGCTAGATAGTAGCTCTTCAGCTTGCTCTCGAGTAATGCTACTTTTTGGAGATTTACAGCCTTTGAGCCACCGCATTTTTGCCCACATTTCTTTGGATGAGGTTACACTGTCAATACTATTACATAAGTTTTGCCAAGCTGTAGAGCTACTATTTCTTATAAGCCTCTGAGCAGTTTTGACTTTATCTTGAAGAACTTGTAAATTGTCGGGCGTCGAGTTTTTCCTAAAATTTGCCAGTGCTCTGCGTCTTTCGGCTACTGCTTTCGACAAATCTTGGTTCCAATATGGCCTGGGTGTAAACTTCTTCTGGTGAATGGGGTTCTCGCAAATCCTGATAAAGGGGATAGACACATCTGCCGCTTTATTTATTGCGTTTACGAAAATATCATATGCTGCTTGATTGTCTTCGGGTAAAGATAAGTCATTAAGTTCACTTTCCAAACAAGCCCTGTATATCGTCCACTCTGCCTTTTTAAAATTACGTTTCTTCTTAGTTAAATTAGGTCGGTTTACGTTAATTTTCATCTTAATTATTAAATGGTCGCTACCTAAGTTTTCATTTAAGACCGACCAATCGAATTTCAGCGCATTATCCACACTGACTATCGATATGTCAGGAGAGGTATTTTGCACTCTGCCATTAACTAGTTTAACTCTTGTATGTGTTCCATCGTTTAAAGAGATATAATTGTTTTCAAATATTGATTCAAAGATTTGACGGCCTCTTGTATCGGATTTAGAGGACCAATTTGGGTGGTGTCCATTGAAATCGCCTGCTATAAGTGTTTTTCGATTAACTAAGTTAAATATTTGATCCCAATCACCAGAGGTAGTTCTGACCCATTGCGGGCAATAAACCCCAACTACGTGTTCTAAATGGTCACAATTTAGCAATTTAATATGGATTAAATCAATATCGGAGTTTGAAATTTGGGAATTACATAACTGGACCTTTACTGATTTATGAGTTAAAATAGCTACACCTGCATAGCCATCAGCACGATCAGCTCTATGAGTATTATACTCTCTTATTCTAAAATAGCTACCCCTATCAAGCCAAGTCTCACTTATAATAGCTACATGGACTTTTTCTTGATTTAAAAGCGCTTCAAATTCTGTTTTCTTCGGTTGAATGCTTTGTGCATTCCATTGTAGTACATTTATAAAGATGTTTGAGTTGTGGTAATCCATAATTGTTTGATTAGATTACATCCAGGCTTGTCTGCTATATACTGCCATACTAATGATAATAACGCTTCAAAAATAATACCCGCACATCTCTTAATTTTATCTTCCCACGATAAATTCTCCGACTCAAACAAATTTTCTTTTAACTTTTTTAGTAGTATTTGCCATGAAATTTGTTCTTTAAGCTTCGATTTATTGCCTAGCCTTGGTTGTTCTTCGTTCGTACTATCATTTTCACTGATTTCCATACTACATTCAAATATATCATCTCTACTAGTACTTCTTGCAGCCTTCTTTTTAGTTTTCCTCTTCTCTGTCTTTGATGTTTTGGCAGGTATGACCCGCGATTCTTTAAGAACATTTGCATACGTAACACTGCTGCCGGGAACCGATATTGCCTCCTCAATAGTACCATCTAGTACGGTTGTTTGAACGGTCGGAGGTCGTACAGACGAAGCTAGCCGTGGAGTAGGCAAGTAGGGGTCTTGTGAAGTATCCAAATGTTTCGGTGATGGAGGGACGTACAAAGTAATAGCTCTTTTGTATGAGCAGTTAAATTCTGCCATCAGATCTCTTATTTTCCGCTCTTTAATGTATACCGGGCAGATTTTTGCCATAGCCATATGTCTTCCAGTACAGTTGTTGCAGTAATAATCAGTAGACTCGCAATTAGGATGATTCTTCGCACACTTGGGGCATACTATTTTCAGTGACGGGCACATTTTAACCATATGACCGAACCGCCAACAATGGCTACATTGTGTCACCGGGTAGGTATAACGGCTGACACTAACTCTGATATCATAAATGAAAACGTGTGATGGCAATGATGCACCTTTAAAACAAACTCTAATAGATTCACCTGGTTCCCAGCGGCCATCCATTGTATTTCTTCGTTTTAGTCTTTTAACTGACAAGATTATAGTTTCACTAGAAAGTTCTTTCATTATTTCCTCTTCACTCAAATCCATATCAATGTTTTTTATAACACCATACGACTGACTAACCTCCATTGTTTTCTGACTTTTGTAACCATTGTCGTTAAATACCTTCGATTTCGTTAATATCTCAGCATCACGATCGTTGTCGAAATAAATCAACACTTTATGTGCATTTATGTACTTCACGTTGATTACGTTTTGTATTTTTTCGGCTTTTAACATTTTTGCTAGACCAAATTGTTTCGGCAGTTTTTCGACACATGTCACAGAGACTTCAATTTTATCTTCTTTCTCCCGTGTCGAACCGTCTTTCATTTCTCCATAGCTTAATTTTTTTGTTTTACGTGCTACTGTGCTCCACGTTTGCTCAGGACTCCTATCCTTTCTTTTAGCAGGTCTATCGGCTTCGTTGGAATTCAATGCGTAATCATGTTCAAAATATGATTGCATATTTTCCTCCGCGCTCACTGTCATCTCACTCTCACTTAATTCTGTACCTGAATCCTTCGTCCTATAAATCTCCGGTTGTTCTCCCACTGCTGCATCATCGTCACTATCCATGGTTACTGCTAACAGACGACTTTCCTAGTCCAAACGACGCACAAGTTGTGCGAGGCGAACCGATCAACAGGTCGCTGGATTTGGTTAATATCGACGACGCGTCTAGCGATAACGAGCGCCCGCGCGCGACTGCAGCAATAGTTTAAGGTCCCATATTTCGTACAGTTATGTAATTATGATTCTTTTTTTGTTACTGGTGTTAAAGTAATTTTGTAAGGGTATAGTAAAAATGGAATGATACCTAATATGTACATTCATTTTTACTAAACACTTTAAACAAATTGTTATCAGCGCGCCGAGCCGTGCTCGAAGTTGATCGAGGCGATCGGATTTCCAAGTAGCAGCCGGACGCCGCGAGTTGGGAATGTCGAATCAGCAGAGAGCTACGCGCGATAACAACTTGTGACGCGAGTTAATTGTTTTAAGTTTTAGCTAAGTTAACACTGAATTTATATAAAATTTTAGAAAAATTTGGGCGGTGTGGTGTAGCAGTACACAGCTACGGGCGCCGACGCTGCAGTTTGATAGTCGGGCTAGTAGTCACCCCGCGCCCGCCGCCGCGTATACACTTGTAATCGGTTCCTTATTAAGTATCTAAAGAATTCAATAGTATGAGTGAACAAGAAACTGGACTTTCATTTATTGTATTCCCGTAGAAGGAGTCTGAGAAGTGTTCCCAAACAAACTATTAGATGCTTCTAAATGCTTCTATTAAAGAGGCTACAAAGAGGCATCTAAAAGTTCTTAGAACCTAAAAAAATCTATTGAGGTACATAATATAAAATTTCCTTGGAATACTTGATGCGGGTTGGATCATCTAGGGTTCCTGCGGCTTAGCTGGGATAAGATTTCACCTGGTTAAACGACAAATACCGCGTTCCCGGATGAAATTTTGACTAGGTTAAATATATCTGCCTCGTTCCCGCAAGACTTCCTGTATAAAATTTGTCCTACCACGAATTTATTTTCACCAAGCTTCTTAAACCACCGTTCTTGGGCCTACTCGAGTGAAATTTTGATTTGACTAAATATTATCCACCACGTTCCCGTGAGCATTTCCGGTATGAGATTAATATAAAGTACATTTTTCGGCAAAGTGATTTGAGTTTTTTCTGTCTATAAAGCTTTTGCTGGTTCTGTGTGAGCATATCTTCTATTTTTTTTTAATTGCCATTTTGTTTGAGTTGGAGTATTTAGAATCTTTCATTTAATTGTTATGGTAATTAAAGGCTGCCTGAACATAACATATCGTCACACTTTTCCCCCAAAGGTACTGGCAGAGGTGTGCAACACCCACACTTCACCACACGATATTCAATCCCGAATGTGACAAGGGACGAGCCTGTCACCATACACTCTCCAGTTACATAGTAGATGATGACATTAAATACGCACATAATTATGTTCACACAATGAACAAATTGGTGCGTGCCTTCGGCGGAGTCGGAACCCACTCCCTCTGGCTTGAGAGGCGAGTCTTCTCCGACTAGACTATCATCGCTTAGAGCCAGATCTTAGAGGGGGGATTTCGGCAAATAAGGCGCACGGGACCGTGGCAGGGGTAGGTTTCATGAGTCAATCTTAATTGATCGTAAGTCTTAATTTAACAGTCGTAACAGTGAATAGTAAACCAAGCAAAAGTGTTATTTCCAAGTGAAAATATCCATGAGCAATTTCCTTGTAATAATAATAGAAGTTGAAGTAATAAACGAGTGTTTAATTTAACATAGTGTAATACAGTCTTCTACATTATAATAAAACCAAAATATATTATTTTGGGAGTAATCGTTTTCGTAGAGCAATATTGAATTGCCGTCATTAGCGTAGCGCCACCCTTCAAGGGTGGGAGAAATACTAACATTCTTTTTCCAAGCACGTTCAACAGATTTCGCCACTTTTCATACATTACACTTTTTCAACTGTCACATTTGCAACTACTTACTGTCATTTGAATTTGACATTAAAATCAACCGAGTAGCAATGTCGTTCCTGTGGCCCTATTCGGAGATTTGAGGTTTTCATCTCACCTTTTGTCGTCCTTGTTGCTCTCGTTTGAAACTTCATAGATGTGAGAGTGACCAAGATAAAATCTCATCTCATCTCACGCGCAGGAATAGCCCCCCTGATGCACTGTGCTAGGGGGGCTATTCCTGCGCGTGAGATGAGATGAGATTTTATCTTGGTCACTCTCACACCTATGACATTTTAAATGAGAGCAACAAGGACGAAAGAAGGTGAGATGAAAATTTCAAATCTCCGAATAGGGTCCTAGGACAATTTTTCACCTGGGATGTTTGAATGTGGGACCTGGAGAGCTATTCCTACGCGTGAGATGAGATTTTATCTTGGTCACTCTCACACCTATGACGTTTCAAACGAGAGCAATAAGGACGAAAAAAAGTGAGATGAAAATCTTAAATCTCCGTATAGGTTCCCAGGGACCCTATTCGGAGATTTGAGATTCTACGTACGGTACGGACCCCTAAACACAAATGATTGTCGTGCAAAGAAACGCTGAATTATCCCCTTCAGATTTAGAGACCTCAATTAATTCGGTCAAAAAAGGTCCCTATAAGTACAATAGTACATAGTGTACTATAGGCCCTATAGGTACAATTCAAGATATTTACTGGTTCATTGACATTCGCACTCCCGGGCCGGCCGTCCCGTCAGACATTCATTCTGTTACGTGCAAATTGGTCAAATGGTAGCGTGCAAATGCAAAACATTAGTACAATTCGTAGACAGTGAATGAATTGTACATTCTCCGCCTACGGTATAAATATAATCACGAAGTTATAGGGTGAATCGCAGAATTCGCCCTATATTCCTCTATGTCTATGGGGTGAATAATTTATAGCTAATCAATTTGTAGTTTGCGCACATGTGAGTGATCAGCATTTTGATATTTGTTATCAATTGCTGTAAGTGTCACTGTCATAGAACACTGCTGGCTGTTCTAAGCTGTCAATGACTGGCTGTCATGTCAGTTCAATCAAATTCATTCAAAATTTCCGAAATAAGTTCCGAAAATTAAATTTAAGGACTCAAAACATTGCCGAAACAATTGATTATTCTATAAAAAAAATTGCCATGCCTAAACGAGCAAATCCATTCATTGATGATTTTATTCCTCAAAGTAAAGTACATGTTAATGTTAGGCAATTCAACAATAATGACGACCGTCTTAAAAAGGTTTACGGTAGGATTAAGAATGAGTTTAATAACAGATAAATTAGTTAATATTAGTGTAAATGAAATAAATGTTTTTATCAACAATGCGGATTACCTTTAAATGTTTCAGAGAAAACTTTGGAGCTTCTTTTCAAAGGTGCCAGAAAAGTGATCGCACCTGACACTTTGAATAACAACAACATACATTTTCTAAAGAAAGAAGAGAAATTGAAACAACTGTGTATTGGGACAGATGGATCTCTTCTACATTCTGGTTGTGTGGTAAAAAAAATCAAATTCAATAAAATAAACTACCCTCATTTAAAATACTGCAAAAATGGTTGAGCAATTTTCTTAGCTTGCATTGCGGCATAGACTTCCATATAACTGATTCGTTTTAATAATTTTCAGTTAACTCGTGCCATGCATCCTTCTTAATTACTTTCTTTGTCTTAGGCTGCTCCTAAACGGGCCATATTTACACTGCAAAACTGGCCTGGCAACATTGACGGAGTGTAGCAGCATTACTGTTGTCAGCAGCCATGCAAGAATTGTATAAATAAATGGCCCTTACTCTATTTTTCCTACAGATGTTTATAATAGTTTTATATTGATTTCAGAAAATGCCTAATATGTGCACAAGACAGTGTGGTTGTGGGGGAACAGTGGAGTGCCAGTGTACATATTGCGAGGCCGTGCTGTGCAGTGGCTGTGAGCGTCGGTGTCCACGCTGCGACCATCCCTACTGCCTGCGTTGTGTGCTCCTTGGGTATTACTGTTAATTTATTATTTAGTATTTAGAACAAATTCTGCCTAGATACCAACCTACTTTAAAAATATTAAACTTAACATATTGCAATGCACAGCCTGATAGAAATAATTATGTTGTAAGAGATCCTTTTACTGCAGAACTCTATAAAAATCTAATCATTGTTTCTCATTATTTCCAGATCCGATGACTCGGAAGTATGTGTATCTTGTTATGGTTAAAATAATATCTCAATTAAGGAACTTTTTTTATTAGTACATTTAATTTAATTTGATACTGCTAATATAATAAACTGTTTTTATGCTAGGTTTAAATTTAAGTGATGAAATAAAACCATTTTGTAATTTTTTCATGTATTTTATATATTACTATTCATTACAAAAGTTCCCATCAAACACAACTTAAGAAATTCACATCAGAGTGACACAATGAATACAATATTTTTTTGCAAAAGCTGGACAGTGGTTATGCAATTTACATTGCTAAGTAATGAAGGCTGAGCTGTGAACCACACTAATCAGTCGCCTCACACCAGAATAGCTGTTACAAAAAACAATGGCAGCAGCACTGTAACTGCTGTATTAAGAAGGAAACTTTGTGCATAAAATTATAACGACATAACAAACAACTGTTGTTGTAGATGGACACAGTAGTTACAAGTCAATAATTGTGTTTAAATACTCAATTTCTTAAGCTGAGCGAATTATAAAAATGTAGAAATTCAGCACCTAAAAATACCCTCATCCATTCTCTTACCACAAAGTACACTTTATTAAATTAGCTCAGTTTTATTTATAAAAATGTATAAGATATACTAACTAGGCATCCTTTATAAGTAAATGCCATTTTTTTTCTGATTTTAGGCCCTTATGCTAAAACGCACTTAGTAATGGATCTCGATTTATAACAATTGTACCTGTATAAAAAACGGCTTTAAATAGAGATTAATATCTAAGCGTCGTTTTAGCATAAGGGCCTTGTCAACTTGCTGCACTCCGCCGCTGTTCCTCTCAACTCACTCCTACAGAGACCGTATATTATTCTGGGGTTGGGATAAAAAGTCATGTTAAAAGTCTATGTATTAATACAGTATAAAAGCTACCACCATACTTAAACTTCATCCAATCTGCTGTGGTTATAGAGTTGAGTGGGAACAAACATACACTAAGACTTCCATGTAAACTTTCGCATTTATAATATTTTGTAATCTACCTTCACAACACCTTAAATTAATCATATAAGTCCACAGGTAACCAGAATCAACGTAAATATTCTTGATCTCATTTTTAGAAAGAATAATCACTAACTAAAAACAGCTGTGTATACCTTACTTATTGTAAATATGTAGGTAGAACTGTTTACTCTGGGAGTTGTATATACATATTGGGCTTATTTTGTAATTATACATTTATTTTCATGAACATATTTTATGCTTATGCTATAAAATGGTCGAAAAATACAGGCAAGTTATCTGAATCTGCAAAATAAAAATGTTCTTTAACGCTTGGCTGAGTAGCTATGCTAGTAGCAAATTTATTCCATTGACTACTGATCTTCATTATCATCTAATAAATAGGTACCTACCGTAAAAGGCCTCAATTACGTTTCAAATCACTAAAAAATCTTAAGACTTGCTATTTTATTACACTGAAACGTCTTATTTACGTTGAGCTATTATGTACTAACGTATCCACAGTAACTGGACGCTTATTAATCACTATTTTTTTTATCGTATAACGCTAGATTGCTTGTATGTCATGTCAAGTCATGTGATGGGGCGCGGGCGGCCCTACGCGAACAGGTACCGGTACAGCACGGTGGCGGCGATGCCCAGCAGCAGCGGCGTCAGCCACGAGCTCCACGCGCTGCGGACCAACCAGACACACCACTACACTACACATTCACTTCAATGCAACACATGTAGCCACTACATGACATGTACAACACGGATATGTATTTAAAGTAATGCCTAACCGAACAGCTTTCACACAATGAACCCAAGTTTGTGAAACGATTGAAAGCAGTGTGAGTGTATCTGTTAAGCATTACTGAAATGATCAATTTAAATATTAAGTAACAGTAATAAGCCGTATAATAATCACAACAGTAATAAACCTCCTAGACATTTTTACACACAGTCCTCTGACCCTAAACTAAGTAAAGCTTCTATGGCTGCCAGAGACTAATATACGTACTTACTTATATATTTTAAAATACTTACTTTTATGACATTAACACCCAGACATAAATGTTCTTAAATTATTTTTGAACGAACATTGAATTGTTGAAATTGATTCATGGGAATCGAACCCACACCCCAAGCTTAGAAGGCAGCGTGCGAGCCGCATTAAAATCTTCTCGTTATTTTTTTTAGTGTGAAAACGTGACAAGGCTACCAACGTGTAAATATACGTCTGTCTCGATAAAAAGAGTCGACAAAATTTCGTCGCGGCCTGCATGCTAGGACTGCAGGTTCACTACTTGCTACTATTATATTCTAATACCTATTTTTTTTATTTTTCTATATTGTACTAAATAAATGTTAGGTGTGTGTAAGTACATTTGTATACTTACAGTAAATAATCCAAGCGTTCGTTGTGTGCCGCATGCGATCGCGAGTCAAGTATGAAATATCAATGAGGTGTGAAATATCTAAATGGTATGATATACGCATGGTATTATAAACTACATAACTTGGGCTAGTACATGGCGACGGGCTCGCCCCCTGTCTCATTTAGGACTGAAAATCGTCCGTGGAAGTGTGGGTGTAGTACACCTCTGCCAGCCCGTTCGGGGAAAAGCATGACGATATGTCATGTTAATAAACAAACTGAAGTTGACTGCTAAACTTACTCATGAAAAAATATCCTCCAGAGCTCTTTCTTAAAATTATACAAGATAATAAAATATAAATTAAGGCATCTATATACAGCCATCATGAAATGAAAAATAAACTAACATGAGCACATGGGTCCGTGTAAAGATAAAGGATACGAAACAGGATAGTGTAGGTAATCAAATAACTGTAGTATTGCACCAACGTGTTTATTGAGAACCCTCATTACTTACAGATCAGCATGTAGGTATAGTCTTACACATAGCTACAACGACCGCGAGTCGTATCGCCGCGCAGTAAGGTTCACGGTCGCGCAGCGTCGACAACACAACGTAACCATCATGGTGAGCCCCGAGGAGAGCACCGCACACCGCACTACAGGCGACTGCCTTTATTGCATTACATAACTAAATTATATTTAGGTATGAACAAGCCATGTTCTTAAAATCTAGTGGAATTCATAAAATATTCTCTACGCTACAAGCATTGCAAAAATAAAGCCTCGAGACATAATTTTGATACTAACATTTAAATTAAAAATACAAGCGCTATTAGGTAGGTATAACACGCTAAAAGATCTAAAAATCACAATAGGTTAAATTTTTGGTCTAATTTAAGTACAAATCATGAGCAAATAGGTAAATTTCTAAATACACAGATCCATGTGCTGGTGAGATATTATTATGTTATAGTTGTGGTTAATGTGCGTATGAGAAGGTTCCATTCACTAGCAATGCTAGAATGACATATCCTTTACTTTCCAAAGTAAATAGTGTGTTACAAAGGGAAATAGCTATCTTTGGGGAAATAGTTAACGAACCTGCTTCAATTATTAATACAACTGCTAGCTACTATGTACATTGTGGCTAGGGTTGCCACGTTTTTTTTGAAGGAAAAATAGTAAACGTTGTAAAAATATATTTTAGGACATTTAAAGATTAAAAAAATTCAAAAATTCTGAAATCAATTTTTGATATTCTGATATTCTGAAAACAGTAAGTACCTACTTACACATTATTTTTCATTAAATTTCAAGCATTTATTTGATTGTTGCTTTTGGCTTAGCGAGCGAAACCTCTTTGATTCAGCTTCGGCCAAAATGCTTTAGTATGTCCGGCGTCTGTCCAGTGTTTTCTAGCTGTCTTCCTCAACAGGAAGACAGACACACTGACGCCGGTCGCGAGGTCTTCAGCTCACAGAGCCACTAATATACAAGGTGCTGGTTTGGAGTGTAGTAATACTTAAGGGTGTGCACTTTGAAACCCGTCAAAGTGAATAACCTTTAAAACATAAGTTTTCAAATTCGAAAGAAAAATAATCTAGTCTTCATTCAAAATAACTAGCCACGTGATAAATGTTGTATGGAGACTCGTTGTTTCCCCTCGAATTTTATAAGCTTGAGTTCTAAAACTTGTTCACTTTAACCGGTACAAGAACACCTTAAGTATAACTACACCCAAAACCAGCACCTTGTATAATACATGTATACAATACACTAAAATATAGTACGGGTAGGAACCCTAATTGTAGCGGCATTTCGTAGAATGTTAGCACACCTCGCTCGCCCGCTACCGGCCACTACTAGTGAATATGAACCTTCGGAATAGATTATAAATATTTGTGAATATGCTAGCTACATAATAATAATGGTTGAAATAGAATACGAGAATAGGCGCGATGTTGGCAATCCTGCTATAAACGTTACAATATAACATGTACCTGTTCTGTTCGATTTGTTTGTGATCTAGCTTCCAAATACATTCTAAAAATACTATCACAGAAATAATAATATTGGGTACAATCAAGAAGGGTCGAGCAATATTCGAGATCAACTTAATTCTTTGCAAACTGCAAAACATTTAAACTCCCTTACTAATATTAGTTGTATAGCATCGGAATAAAGTGAGTCTTTTTCGATGGAGTTAGTAATTTTAAAGAAGGAATAAAGACAACACATGCTGTTTAACTATTCCGAGGCCTATACAACGTTTATTACTCAGCAAGGGCGATCAACTTTACCGTATGGAGAATGTATTGACAGAGCGATGATTCAATAAATTCGTTAGATAGATGTTCCTGTATAGCAGTTCAACATGGGTAAATATGTGAGCGGTGTGTGAGTACAGTGTGGTCGGGCGGGTGGGGGTGACTAGGCGATGACGCACTTGCCCTGCTCCTGGGGGGTGTCGTTGCTCCACTGCGGGGCGAAGGCTCCCTTGGTGGCCACGCGGTCCGCCTCCACCAGCTCGCCTATTTTGTACTTCTTCATCAAGGACCTGAAACAGCACCACGAACATTCTATGTACTGTTCACAGCACTCATTTGAAAAGAAGCTGATTAATTAACAGTGTTCCGACTGGCAGTCTTATTGCTTGATAACCAGTATACGAAAGACCAACGCCGGTAGTCTCCAGCGGCCGGCGTTATGCCGAGTTGGGGCCTGTTTGTGGCACAAAAATTAAATAACTTTATTTGTTCTTTTTTTTTCATTTATTGTATTTTGTTACAAATTGATATTGAATATTAAGTATAGTTTATCATCTTCGACCACCGTCAGGTAGTTGAGATCAAACACCACCAGACTATTAAAAAACATCATAAATAATCAGGTTTATCATGTCTACCTTCACGGTTAACTTGTGTATTTGGGCTTCAGCCATTCAAGATCCTTTATTAGATTGGATGTGGTTATCGCTAATTTAGATAAGAGTTATCGAGCGCATCGCTCAAATTTAAGTAGGTACTTCCTTACTAATTATTTTATTAGATTTTTATTACTTTTTATCAAAAAGGGATAAGGTTTAGAACATAATTAGCTGTTCCCTGTTCTCGTTCGTCAACAGACACCCACGAATTATGTTGAGTCATAAAAGGGTATAGCCTTATTAGCGTCAACAAGTAACATGCACAGTAATACACACACTTACTCTTACACATTTTCGCATTTTTTGCATGTGTATTTTTTACGAGTACCTACGTATTATCAGTATATACAATATTTTGATGATGAAATGCACGAGGAGACTAGGAGACCCTACTCAGCTGTCGGTGGGAAATGGTTGATGATAATGAAGTATTGTGAGAAACTGAATAAAAACAGCCTTGTTAAACTATTAGGTATTTATTCTTTAATTGTAGTCCGCACCTAGTAGGAGTACAATTGTGGCGCGACAAAGCGAAGGTCGCGAGCTCGACCTATAGCGGTTGCTCCTATTTCTTCGAAACAGAATACCCATTGTCTTACAGATCGCGCACGGTCTAATTTCCACTTTTATCACACTTCACGCTACTATTACAAAAGTTAAAATTTGTGAATGTATGTTTGTTACTTCTTTAGGCGCAAATTATACAGGACGGACGTAAGGTGGATATTACACTGCCACTTCATCCCGCTGCAGTGTTCTGCACACTGCACGAAGGAAATTTGAATGCGCTTCGAGAATGTGGCGCGGAAAAGGTTCAGACGCGATGCCGCTTTAAAACTTGTCCAGAGGAGGGTCATGCCAAGGAGTAGCGAGCGCTTATTCTTTGGCATAACCGTGAGTACACAACAAACACATTTTTTGTTGGGTTTAGCATCATTAAAATCTAAAATAACCTTGCGAGACTTGGATGAAATCAAACAAACTACCTAGGTGGCTGAATTTAGTAATACCACAAAATAAATAATAGTAGGTACTGTAATACTTAGTTATTTTCTAAAAGCCCGTAGATGAACTGTAGGATGTTACACCAATGGCTGAAGTTACATATATAGGCTATGGAGTCATATGGGCTGCTGGCTATGAAGTCATATTTTATTTACTATGACAAGGACCCTTAACAGATTCTTAAAATTGACAAGGCATTATAGCCTCTATGAGTTTAAATTGTGTTTTAAATAACTATTGAAAATGTGACGTAACCAAATGTTTGTAATAATCTATGGCCCAAAATAAATGAATTGAATATGCCTATATTCAATTTGTTATAGATAAATGTGGGCTATGGAGTAGGGTGTGGTAGCGTACCTCGCGTCGGAGCTGTGGCTGACGTCCTCGAAGGGCTCCGTGGCGTCCTGGCCCGCCTTCTCCAGCAGCACCTCCTCGCCGCCGGGGTGCTACACCACAAACGTACATTATAATTTACATCAACAATACTTGACGCACATCAAGATCATCTCTATATTAATGGGCACATCCGCATTACTAATAAACGTTGGATAGCCTCGAAATGGTTATACAGTGTTTTGCCTTTTTCGAGAGTTTCAAATGGTAAATGGAAAAAAAAGACAAAACACTGTATAACTATTTCGAGGCTATGCAACGTATATTAATAAGAGAGTTACTGTTTCCAGTTTAAAATTGAATACTTAGATATAGTAGTTGAAATAACTTGTAAAAGTTTTAGGCAGTTTCCTTTTAGGGTTGTAAGATTCCGTGGTGAAACAAGGTTTTTTTTATAAGACCGTTCTGTCTGTCTCTTTGACTGGATTATGGATCACAGCATTCTAACTGTTATAGTTATGAACCAAAGTACCTATATAAGAAGTATTTTCATGATACTGGCATAATATAGCACCAGTTTTTACTCCTACCAACCACTCTTAGATACGTCTCGAACCAGCTACAATCTACAAGTGATTTAAACTTTTTATTATTCGTGTGCGTCGACACTCGACAGCGAACTTTGAACCGCGTGATAGCATCGCGTCTGCGAGACCTCGCGTCACCGTACGGCACGTTCGAGCCGAGAGGTAATCACACGGTCTTCAAGTCAACAACACCAACTAGTCGGACATTATTCGGCAACTAAGTAGGTACTCGGCTCATTTCCGCAGAGAACTATAGTTTTCAGGAAAGCCCTGAAAGCAAATCCGACTTCACGAGGAGGTTCTCGATTCGTCGGATTTTTTTGTGTAGGTATGTTCCCCAATTACTCGAAGGTACATGAAGGATTTGAAAAATTTTTTTTTGGCTTCAAAGGGAATACCTACTTCTCAGGTGGCCCCATGATTTTTTTATCGAAACCGGTCGAGCGTTTTACAACATCCAATACGGGTGACGGCAAGTCGGTTTCTTTTTTAATTAAAAGTTTATGAATGACATTATCTTGTCTTTAAACCTTCATCGCACAAAGTACAGGCAAATGTAAAAGTTACTCCGAAGTAGTCCGAAGTAAGTTTCGCCCTTGTTTGGAAGTACCTCGCTGAACACAAACAGTTAGGCAAGTCGATCGGATGAAAGTTGTCGAGTAAGCAGTTTGAAGTGCGAATTGTTCCTTGCGATGGTTTTTGAGTTGTACGACCTCAAAACAGTAACAAGCTGACAGTAATTAATTTAACGCAATCAGAGTTATTTCCACGTGACATTTATTTATTGGGCACATTGCCCTTATGACTGTTGATCGTAGCAAACAAAGGCTACTCAATAGTAGGTATAGTTTGCGAACAGGGGCCCTATTCGGAGATTTGAGATTTTTATCTCACCATTTTTCGTCCTTGTTGCTCTCGTTTGAAACGTCATAGGTGTGAGAGTGACCAAGATAAAATCTCATCTCATCTCACGCGCAGTCGAATAGCCCCCCTGGTGAATTTCATACACGCACGGTGAGTTAATAATCATGGTGAAGTATAAATATTTTTTCATTAGTAGGCTAGACCTGCACACTACGTGTTATCAACAACCTTATCAGTAGGCAATGGCAATAGGTGAACTAGGTTAATACCTACCTACTCAAGCATCAGCAGTTATACACTTAAATTTACGATTAGTTCATATTTTTCATAGCATTCCCAAATTGTAAGATATATACGAATAAAGGTAGGTATATCAACAATTTGAATCGAAACGCGATAACAAAGGCATCGGAGATAATTTAGGTCAGATCGTGTCATGGCAGACTTGGTATGCAGAGAGCGCATTCTTGTGCGACGCGACGGCGCTCGCTCGCAAAATGAGAAATTCCTCGGGGCGGCGTCTGAAGGGGAGGATGGCTGGAGCCGCCATTCATATTGGAAAATGATAAATTACTTTTCAAATGTATTGAGCGCACATCAAAATGTCTGCACTAAGGAAACCATGTTTGTGGACAAAAATTGGATGACAGAATAGATAAAAAGGTTAATGAAAAAAGGGATGGTGAGCTTTTACCGTAGGCTTACAGCCAGACATTTAGCATATAGCATTCAACATACTTATACATAATTGTGATTATGTGAATAGTGTGAACTGTAATGCATTTAAGTAAATACAATTTACTCTGACATTTGGCTCGCTGGCTACATAGCCTATACACAATAATTTAAAGAATTCCTATACTCTAACTGTAACAAAATATCTTGGCACTTGTTGCACACAACCAGTTGTTGTACTCTTGTTTCCAATAACTATTTCTAATTCGTGTATTCCTAAAGGTGTATGTAGCTGTTAGGCTATTTGCAGCCAGTGCATGCGGAGTAGGTGAGATCTGACAGACAGATCTGAAAGTAAAATGTGTGTTTAAATATTAGCACTTAGTTTAGGGGCCTACCATGCCAACTTATTGCCATGATGGTAACATTTTGTTTACAACGCCGCACAACCATGGAGCTTATTGCGCAACGAGATAATTTTTGGTCACCCAGCATCAGCAACAAATAGTTACCATCTTGGCAATAAGTAGTCATTGTAGGCCCACAGTACTACACTCAATACTATTTGTGAGTTAAGTTATCATTACAAATTTATATTTTTTAGTAGATGAAAGTTAAAAATGTGCATGGATTTTTTATTTTCTTTATGTCAGAGATGGGTCATTTAAATATGTTCATTAATGTCACAAAAGTGATAATGGTTAACATGTTGAAAAACTTGTTGAATTATTTTAATAAGTTTTTAACATTGACTTGAATATGCTGCTAGTGTCAATAAAATGTATGTAAACATTTTCGATTTATAACTAGTTAGCTAAAGCGAATAGCAATAATTATATAATACTAGCTGCGCCCTGCGGTTTCACCCACAGTTAAAAAGTATCCTATGTGCTATTCTAGACTATAATCTATCTCTGTGCCAAATTTCATCTAGATCTGATCAGTCGTTCTGGTGTGAAAGAGTAACAAACATCCATCCCTCCATCCATCCATTCTTACAAACTTTCGCGTTTATAATATTAGTAGGATAGTAGGATGTATTAACGTAAAAAAAAAGTTTCCAAATCAAAATTGATTGATTGCTTTGACTTCTCCAAATTTCAGAATAGGATAACCTGCATAGAGGATATACAATTTTAAACTAATTCAAGCCCAGACATACCTACTCCAAGAATAATGTTGATGTTATTTACTTTTAATTGTATGCTTATTTTACTATCATTCATTGTACTTGTAGTTCAGTATTTACATTTTAATGATCATATTCTCTACTGTTTGTAACAATGTAGTATAAACTTAATTTGCTTCACATACAATGAATATAGCCTAGAATAAAATTTAAAGCATAATGATACTTTTGAAATAAAGTAAGTACATATGAACTGCATTACAGAGGACATGAAAAAACCAGCCAAGTGCGAGTCAGACTCGCGCACGAAGGGTTCTGTAGCATTATCTATAAAAAATGGCAAAAAATCGAGTCAGTTGTATGGGAGCCTCCTATATTTATTTTATTGTTTTTTAGAAATTTTGCTATAGCAGCAAAACAATACATCAGCTGTGAAAATTTCCACTGTCTAACTATCACAGTTCATGTGAAACAGCCTGGTGACAGATAAACAGACAGACAGAGAGAGAGACAGGCATCTTAGTAATAGGGTCTCATTTTACCCTTTGGGTATGGGACCCTAAAAAGGAGAGAATTCTGAGATGACGAGTGGAGACAAATCAAGTACATACTGTATTGACAACACTTTGTAGTATGTATGAGGGTAAAAAGATGAGAAGATACTTTTTTTACAATAAGTGTATCTTCGATACAATTAAATGCTGATAAGTAGAATACAAAAACTATATCAATATAGGTATATCAGTTAAAAGATAATTGCATACTTACTTCAATTATTTGTTGAACCAGCACAAAGTTTAGCAGTTTTGAACCCAGGGTGGGGTCAGAGCCATGTAGCGCCATATCTTATTTGACATCATTATACTGATAACGAATTGAGCGACCTCTGTACTTGCCATACGCATAGAAAGACTAGGTAGGAATACTGACCTCCGCCAAGAACGAGGTAACGTCGTACACGCCGTTATGTATGATTAGCACGGCGTCTTCGCGCGAACTCCTTGACTTCAGCTCTTCGCGCGTGAACAGCTTCACCGGCTCGCTCTGTGCTTGTTGCTCCATCTTATTGTAATAAGTTTATTTTGCCACCTTGGTGACTCGACTATCTAGACCGGCGACACACGAAACCACTTGATCAGAGAACGTACGAACGAACGTCGGCTACGCTGCGACTCATTACTTATCTGATTATTCAATATTCGACACTGGTGTGCGAGTGTCGCTAGTCTGGCAATGTCAGGCTCAGGCAGGCGGCAGGCAGATAACAGGCAGTGAGGCAGCAAATTAGATTTTTATGAATTGAATGAATTTGCATCCGTCACCTCACCAGCCTCGCCTCCTCTACTGGCTTTTTTTTTTTTTTTTTTTAATTATTCATGACCATGGATACTCGTCCTTCAGTCGGATTCTTAGTAATAATCTTTCCTTCAGTAACAGATGATGGGATGATGATGATGAGGTGATGATGAAGACGATGAATCCCTCCCCTTTTCCCATTCCAGTAAAGTTATGGATACTTTACTGAAACTTTAAGTGAAGTTTTGTAGAGAACACGAAAAATCGCGTTTCGCGATGTTTGTATCATTTGCCCACACTCGTGCACGTTGACGAACCGGTAAACGATAATAATCCACCATTATTACACTTTAACACTCGAAGAATCACAAGTTTTAGAAAATAATACAAAAACACGACACCATCTTTTCGGTTCCCGCCAAAACTCCCTCTACTGGCTTTTGTGATTTCAGGGTTGCCAAATCGCTACCATTGTTAAGGGCTAAACTGCTAAAGCTGAAAAACATCTTAAATCTCGTCCTAAATTGCACTAGATTTTACTCGACCTCTTTACAACAAAAAAAAAAACTCCTAAAGTAAAACTAACTAAATTAAAATAATAAGGAATTAACTTCCAGATTATTAACGATAAAATAAATCTACTTCATACTATTTTAGTATTCTAAATTAAAAATTTTAATAAAAGGGTATCTAATCCTAGTTTAATATTAAAATTTATTAAGTAATATTTTTTTTTTATTATGTTTTAAATAAAACAGTTTAAAATTAAATTTTCACTTAATAATTTTAATTAAAAATTATAAAGCACATTTTTTGACGTGACAACGTCTAATAAATCGATGAACATCGGCTGCACGCACGAAAACTGATGACTCATTGTCCTGTTACGCTCGGTTGATCGGAACGAGAGCGCTATACGAGTGAGCGAAAGGCATGATCGGCTTGAGCAGTCAGCTTGCGCCGCAACTCTCTTCCACTCGATTGGCTTATATGTCCAAGCAGAAGATTTCAAATTTTTTTGTTAAATCGTTGCAATATCCGTAACCCAATTTAACAGACAAACAATTTTTTATTTTATTTAGAGTAGATTTTAGAGCATTCACGGTTTCACCACCGCACTGCTTGGTTTTCAGCTCTACTTGGTTAAGCACACTTTCGCTATCTTTATATTGTTGCGCTAGTCGCAGTCGATGAAGAAACTATACGCTAATCTGTGGCGATGTTGTTTACAACTACCGATAGGTAACGCAGATTAGACAATAGTAGCCGCTCGAGCCGCGCGTTCCATTGTTAAATCCCGAACAAAAGAAATATTTCTGGAAAGCAATTATTGCGCACCGTTTTTATGATGTTTTTATCTATTGAATAATAGGGTGTTTACTTCAATCTTTTGTACTGTCCGAATGTTCTAGAATGAACGCGTGGCTCCGCGTGATAAACAACTTTTTGTGTGCTTGCGCTATTGTTAAATCGAATGCTCTGGATATCTTAAAATTGTATAAATACGCGGACGACCGACGACTCGGCAGTCAGTTTTGATTACGCGTTCAAAGTGTTAACATCGAAGTAATTGTACGAGTAGTGTTCAGAGTGTTATAGTGCAAGTGTCTAGTGTAGTGTAACAGTGTTTGTGTGAGTGTAACTGGTGAATAAAGTGAATCTTCGGATACATCGACGTTTCATTCCTTTTATCCTAACCCAGCTTGTAACAATATATACGCCATTTACATTTAACAACGCTTGCAAGCATTTAAATTTTGCATGGAAGCTATTTTTCACGGTGACCATCTTGTACATAAGTTTGTTCAAAAAATTTTAAGGCTCAAGTACAGTTTGTACAGGATGAAACAGATAGAAATCACAAGAGTTTAAACTTAGTCAAATGTCTCAAATTAAAATACGGCAAACAATATAACGCTCATCATATTTAATTTCTTAAATGTAGAATCATAAATATCACTAATTTGCTATAATGGAAAATTATTCATAATCAGGCATCATCAACCAAAGTCATTACTAAACTTTTGATTAGGACATTAGTGTTTTAATGACAGTTTCGACGGTAACATTCATGCCAATCATTTTTTTTTGCCTCATGGTGTTGGCTAGAGCTAACATGACCATACCATCTAGTCTACCGCATGTTCGTTAATACATTTCATTTATATCTATGAAGATGACAAAGGAGAGGGTGATGATAAATCTGATGATTAATAATCCCCCATCATTACACTCGAAAAATCAGAAGTTTATGAAAGTAACACAAAATCATGACACCATCTTACCGGTTCCCAACACCACTACTAAAATTATTAATAGGTCATACATTACAATCAGTCACTGTTTTCCTGCCCTTAGGTTTGGAATTTTTTTCCAAATTTACATGGGACCCCCTTGGAAGTATACCCTTTCCAAAAAAAAAAATACTTATCTAACTCGGACTACTCAGTAAAAAGATATGCGTAATTGGACATAAAAATATAAATTTATAGTTAAACTAGCTGTCACCCCGCTACGTCGTTCGCGTTTATATATATATATATATATATATATTTATTTAAACTATCCTATCTCTCAAGTTGGATCGAACTGCACATGGTGTGCGAATTTTATTATAATCGGTTAAGTGGTTTAGGAGTTCATTGAGGACAAACATTGTGACACGAGATTTATATATATTAAGATAAGATATGCATCCACTTGTAAGCCTCCGCCATTTCGTTAGTTGATAAAAATATTGATATTTTTTGCACATCCATAAAAAAAACCCATGTTATTGCCAAGGAAGGAGACAAGATAAAAGAAATGCTGAGTTATGCTTTATGGCATCTGCTTATTTCTACCAGTTTGCCTGTTTTTTTTTTTCTAATTTCCACTTTGATTAATGCCAGTGTGAGTGTTTTTATGTCTCTTTTTGGATCCTTCTTCTTATCAAACATATTGACATGCATCCATAACTATTGATGGGTGCGGACAGTCAACACGAAATTCCCCCATAGTCCTATATGTACGTAAATGGACATTCACTGCATGCACACATCAGGCATGCAGATCGCAGATGACACATTTGCCAGATCTGCAGGCTTATTATCTAAGTTAGCGATGAAACCAATGAAACCAAGATTGCTTATTTTTGACGGTTGAAGCGGATCGCGAGAGCGTTTCGTATTCCGTAGCGGCCATCATGGAGGATCGCGATCGCGAGCGCTGTGAAACAAATTGAATGAACAAATCCCCATACTTTGACTTAAAATTGGTATTACGTAACTCCGTTGACAGCTCCAAGCAAATTAGGAAATGTCAAATGAAGACGGAAGCTAATCCGCCTCCGTCAAACCAAGAGTCGTACTAACGGAGAATTTGGAGTCTAAAACGCTGTAGATTCTAATCCCTAACTATGAATGTTGCATAGCCTCGGAATAGCTGCAGTCTTTTGTCTTTTTCGATTAAGTAGTTAAAAATTTGAAAAAAAAAGACAACACTGTACTTAAATAGGTATTGCTTGTGTTCCTGTTTAAGTAAACTTGTGGAGATTGGAAGAGTAAGCTTTCGCCTATGTAATAGGAGTATTCTGTGTCTTTCCCGCCGAGCTGCAGAACGGAAGGAGAGTATTAGACGTCCAAGGTAATTACAGCGAGATTTTGTTCTAAATATTTTCGCAGAAACCTAACCCTAAATTTAATAAGTTGGTGGACATCATTTATTTCTTTGGCAGTGTTAAGTACTGTATGGATTGCTATTCTACGCAATTATGGGGGTTAGGTGATGTTCTATTGGTTCTCCTTCTCCAAAGAAGCTACAGCAGGCAACATGTCTAAATTAAAGAAAGTTTAATACTATGCTAAACCCTACGAAAACTTTGTTAAGGACCGCATAAATTACGTGCACGCATACAATTCACCAGTCACAAACGCAACAGTGATAATTATTGTTGTCTAGTCTGTTTGCTTGTTGTTGTATTTGGCCTATGTGCTGTGTACTAGAAATTAGAGTCATACTGCTTCTTCCTTATATAATTTCTAAACCAGAGAACAATTTTATGCTTGATTAATGAAGAAACTGTAATCTACATATTAACTGATACTTTTAATTAATATTTTAGCTTCTACAATTCACGTGAGGTCCCCCCGAGTGGTTGAATGTGTGTGATGGCTGCCACTACTGCATCTTCATTCCAAAACAGGCTAAGAAGAAGCACAACTCATTCTGTAGAAAGGATCTTTGAATGGTAAATATTACTTACCTAGTTTACAAAACATAATTATTACAAGCTTTTACTTACTTCACTTTTAATACTTTTGTGCATTATTTAATGTCATTTGCTACATAACTGGAGTCTTGTGTATGGCGACAGGCTTCTTCCTGTAACATTTGGTTCTAAATATTGTCAAGCGAATTGTGGTAATACATCTGAAAACTCTTTCACGGCCAGTGTGATGATGTTATGTTATTTAGTTTCACCTCTTAGTTTCACATCAATAACTAAATCTTGCAAGCTAAAGACCCACTTCCCAGTGTGGGACTGAGCTGAAATGAAGGCTTAATATCCAAAAGGCAGTTATTGATGAATCATCATGCTTAAATTATTTACTTAACTGAAAATTATTTTTATTACAGAATCAGGGTTTTGGCGGCATGTAATGCTTCACCACCTGGACTTCTGGCGAGTCTGGCAAGTAGGCAGTACAGAGCTGAGTCAAGTCCTTGGAGCTTGGAGGCTACTAAAACGCCGCCTGGATCATCGCGCTGACACCTTCTGGAGTAGTCACTGGTGGAGGCTGAGTTTGTGTATAGAGGCTGACGGTGTACCCACTACCCTTGCCATAGACCCGTCCACAAGTGATGTTTTAACAAGACAGTGTAAATGTGACAGTGTTTTTTATCCACCTGTACATAGTCGAGAGTAACAGGTAGTTCATAATATTACTTAGTATAGGGGTTAAGATATCTTTATAAATTGTACTGTATTGTGTAAATTGTTGTTCATAATCTTTAGTTGTATTATTGTTCTTGATAGCTATCAGTAGATATCATTTTACAACTTTGTATAAAAGATTTCAATTGTAAGAAAACTATTTCCTAAAATTGAATTAATGTAATTTTTACCAGGCAGTTTGGTATAAAAATCAAATAGGAATTTGTTAATTATTACTATTTACCTACTGTTGTATTTTAAGCTTGGATTAATCAAGAAATAAAGACTCCATTGAGTTTGTGGCCAGTTCTTCTCTGTCACAATGATTAAATCAGCAGAATAAAATATTGCATTCACATAAATTCTTGTTTGTATTTCAACAAACTCCTTATATTATTATGGGTATAGGGCAGAAAAACAATGACTATATAGAGTATAATAAAATCAACAAAGATAAGTACTTATTTATTTGTATGTACTCACACAAAACATTCATAATATTTGAAATAAAGTAATACAATTCTATACATTCAACTATGTATAATAGTAGCATAATAGAACAGCAGTTTATTCTCAAACTGATTTGATAGTGAAGGTTTCTCGCATTAGTGTTGGTTAAGACTCACAATAGAATGTAATTGTGACTATGCATGCTAGCTTTGGGTTAATTCTTCCAGTCGCACCATCTGCATTACTGCTCTGGCCTGCAGGGTAGCTGCTAGTGCCGCTGTGCTCCTATGCAACTAGTTGCCTCTTCTCAATATCCATAGCCCATTACGGCCCACCGGCTGTGGACAGACATCAAAATTAATTACAAAACATGAAGGAACCTCTTTTCAAATTTCTTAAATCCACCTGTTTGAGTGTGAAGAAGTAACAAACAAACACAAATATTCGCCTTTTTAATTTGGTAGTCATGTAATATTTAGCTGTAGTTTCATAAAGAAAGCAGAATTGGTGCCAAGAAATTACATACAATTATAGTTATTGATGCTTTTTAAAAAACTTACATCTCTCCATTTAATGCGTCTCCACGAGTCTTCGCTACACCCGCACTTTACGCATTTAGGCGGTAAGTCAGTTCATCCCAAAGCTGGTGGGCCTGTAATTTCGCCAACGGGCCATTGTTACACAGCTGGGCAGTCGCTCTGAATCTCCGTCTGTACTCCTCGAGGTAATCAAGGAAAACCTCTGTAACCTCTGAAAGTCCCACTGGCTGTCCACTACCTGCGTTGGTGCTGGTGATAATCATATCAAAATCTTGGTTTCAAGACACATTACACTTTGATGTTTTCTTCAACTTCAACTGTTGGTCTAGGGCTCTTAAGAAGACACTGTCTTCTTAACTCCGCCAATGTCACGTAGCCGTAGAATAGGCCATCAAACGCAGAGAACTTGTACGGTTTTTAAACTAATTATCTTGTATAATTAGTTTTAATTGTTGATCACTGATATTATTTTGTTTACAAATTTTCGAGTTCAGAAAACGCGCTAAAATCGAAATGATGTCCAAATGTCAGTTGTCAACGCTTTGAAGTTTACATTTTTTTCTAAATGTTTGCGTTTTGGTAATCCTTTGGCAATGCTTTTTGGAACTATTTAATTTTTTTATTATTAGCGTCTATAAGTTAATAAATATTCGACATACATAGAGATATCAGAAGCAAAACGTTTATATTTGTAAAGAGGCATAATTTTGTTCCATTTATTCAATTGTGGGCAAGCTTAAAAGCAAGCGCAGGAAATAAATTGTACGACCCCCCTTTTCAAACAACGAAACGTATGAAACCGTTCCATTTGCTTCATCTTTTGTCATTCATTCGTTAGCGATCGCGATAGAAAAAGTTGCCTAATACCGAATTGCCGATCGTGATTACGGAGGTCTTGCCTTCGCTATCATCACAATCCGCTTCATCGCTTTCACTACATAATAAGCCTGCTGGACAGGCCCTTGCCAATCCTGTAGTGCAAACCTAATCAGAATATTGTACAGTACTTATGTGTGTTATTTACTAATTCATACAATAAGAATAATCATGTGTAATGTTACATTTACTATATTTTAGTTGATTTGTTCTTTACACAGTTTAAAACTACATAATAATATCTACATTCAATTGAACAGTAAATTAATTAACCTAATAGCACTGATTCCTTCCATTTGATTAAACTCTGACTGTGGTTGCCTCTTGGACATCTTTTTGTTTGTGTGCCCCGTCACAGAATGGCCTGAGTTTTGTCTGTTTGCAATTGCACAGCCAGTAGTCTTTTGTCTTCTCCACAGTGAACCGGACAGGCCTGGAAATTATGTGCCAGTGATTTATGAATGTAGCTTAAACAGAACTTTATTATTTACATAGAACTATGATGTCAACTATCATGATGGAACAGAGGATGAGATAAATTGGCATTTTAACAATCAAGGCACAGGTAGTAAATATTATTTGCCCCAGCTTCACATGGTACCTATCATCTTCTGTGAAAACCGCATCAAAATCTGTTGCGTGGTTTAGGAGTCAGCAGATATACAGACAGACATATGTAGAAGATGACTTTATTTTCTATTTGGAAATAACCTGTACCTCTGTGTGACTTTGAGGTAAATGTCCTTGTGTGTACCATCGCACAGCGGCTGAGACTTCGAGCGTCCACAGAGGCACCAGTGATATGTCTTCCCTGCTTCAAGAGTGATTTTGAATGGTTTTCTATCATAAACAATGCCATTGTCTTTTTGGCTTGCAGCTGTGTACACATTTTCTAAAAGGTTTTTTGGAATCTCTGGTTTTGGTGCTTTTGTAACGTAGCTGACCTGAAACTAAAATAAAAAATCATTACTTTGACAAATGATAACTCCTCAAAGCATAATTCAACTTTAGCTCAATCTTATTAGCTTTCTTTCCTAACCTAAAATGTTAGTATTTTTCTTGAAACCTACCAAAGGTAAATGTTTTACAAGTGGTTTGTATTTAAATTTATTCACGAACATATTTCGAGTTTTGAAAAATTTACACAATTTTTTAATTAGATACTTTTTAATTTTTTATCTTATCTTTGCTGAAGTTTGCAATGTCAAAAATGACAAACGGTTGAATCGGTTGATTGACGTTGCCACAGAGAAAAATAGTACGTTGACTGTCTGTCAGGCAGCGTCCACCACAGAGTACTTTGTTAGATAGGGAAATAGAGACCTCTCTCGGCAGCTAAAACAAGCAACACCTGCCAGCGCCATCTGTATTCGTGTCATGGACTTACTACATACATAACTATAACTATATCAATGATTCGAATAGCTATAGCTGTAGGTAGATATGTTACAGATTAATGAAACTTTTATATTATTATTTTGGTATAGGGGAAACAATGAATTATTGATGGCTGGTAATCACAAGACGGGCCATATTTTTAATGCATTACTGGCCCGGCAATATTTTAAGGGTGGCCGGGCTATATCGTCATACATTTCTAGCATGGCTGATGATGGCCGGGCTACCGGCAATATTGCCGGGCCGATATTGCAATAAAAACATGGCTCAAATAAGGAGCACCTTTACATAATTATAAACAAAAAAAAATCAACAAGTATCAGCAATCAATAATAATTAATGATGATAAAAATATGATATACATGTAACTCTTTATTCAAAAACCTTATGTAAGTACATACAAAATTATAAAACTTTTAATACTTAATACTTATAAAACAAAACTAGTCATAATAGCCTACATTCAACATAATTTTGCTTAGGTTTTAGTTTGGTGAGATTTTTTAGGTTTGGTTGGTTAGGTTAGAGGTTATGTGCCGGGTTTACCATAGAAAATACGGGTTTTACTTTATTATATTGACCTAATACTAATATAGCTCACTTTCAGAATCTATGCAACACTTTCTTCAAGACAACGACATCATTTATTTTGTAGGAGTCCTAGGATCTTATTTCTAAGACACAAAACTTCGAGTCTCTATCTCAGTTCCAGGAGTTTCTATCTCACCACACAGAATACACATTCAACACCACACTAACCGGAGGAGACACACTCAACTCAACGGACTAGTAAGATAAACTAAAAAATTCGGCAAATTACTGTAGAAACAAACAGAAAACTTAAAAATCATCTTATCAAAAATATTGGTCGGTCGGAACGGTCAAGTCAACATCAGCGAGTGTTGCCAAGTCAATGAAATAAGAAATGGCTAGATTGACTAGACAATAAATGAAAGGGGCTCTATGACCATGCGAACTGTCGTATGCGATTGATAGTATGGCCATCTGGGCCTTATTCTTGCGCGTGAGACGCTTTCTGGTCCTAGTCTTTCTTGTTTGAAAAGTCGTAATGAGTGAGAGTGAAAATAACATCTCATCCGTTAGGACAGAGGCCGATAGTCACGTGACGTAACAAAACTCCTAGAAAAAAAAAATGTTAACTTTGTTGATTGTGAATGAATTCGTAATTTCTTTACATCACACTTTAACGTTCTTAATTTTTAAGAAAACAACACGGCATCACATACACTTTTAACACAAACTCGTTAATTTAATCAGAATGTTATAAATACCATAAATACGTTTGAGTCTTTGTTTTTAACTTAATGGCAAAATCCGCCATTTGGTGCCGTCATAGCTTGTTTTCTATTTGTTACTTTTTAATTTATTGATTATTTTATATGTACGACATATTAAGTTAAATGCTACAATAAGTGCCAAAACTTCTAAAAGTATCGCTAATTCTAGCGCAAAAAGTGCAAAAGTGGTAGCACTGAGGCCAGTAGAGCAAGCGCCCTCAAATTGTTTTGACATTTAGCGTCACACATCATTTTTATTAACCAACTATTTCAAGGAGACTACCACCATACTGTTATGGTGTGGACATCAAGTACCTATCAATTTTAGCACAATGTCTTCTCAAGTAGCGACATCTATATTTGTGTCATAGAAATACGAGATTATAATACTTCTAAATCAAAATTAGTACATTTATGTTAAGGTTCAACAGTACTTCTATACAACCAAAATTAGTATAGTTATAGTCACCCGGTCATTCCGGATTACCAATTTAAATGTATGAAGATTGAAGAGTCTGGCGTCCACGCAGGCAGCACTTCTTTGGAAAGGAGATTTTTTGGAAATTTTAGATAAAACTTTCGGGTTGTAGACGAACTGAGTCTACACAGACGACAACGGCGCGACTCATGCTACAGTCTCACGCTATTTAACTTCGGCTATAAATAAAAAATTATCTGGCCACAAAGTTCCTATCTTTCTCCTACACAAGTCACAAGTGTCAGAAGTCACAACTAGCGTTGTAGAACTATCGATAGATAAGCTATAGATAGTTGACCTTATAAACTGATTGGAAATATTCATAGTAACTGATATCGATACTATGGATTTTATTGGACTATCGATAGTAGTATTGCATACAAATAATGCCTTTAGGATTAGTATTTAGAATTATTATTATTTCAATTACAAATTACGTCAAACGAATTTTATCCCGAAAAAATAACGGTTCCTGTGGAAACGCAAGTGAAACCGCGGGGTGCAGTGAGTTTTATTGTAAAACAATACATTTATTCCTTCCAATATTTCAAGAAAGCTTGTAAATGTCTTAAACAATAAACAAAGAACCACTGGCCCTATTCGGAGATTTGAGATTTTCATCTCATTTTTTTTCGTCCTTGTTGCTCTCGTTTGAAACGTCATAAGTGTGGGAGTGATCAAGATAAAATCTCATCTCATCTCACGCGCAGGAATAGCCCCCCACATCTGACAGTGACATTAATGGCTGACTGCTGATGTAGCTTCAGAGTATAAACTACGGCGAAGTAGCACTCAGAGTGCTACTTCGCCGTACAACATTGATGATTTGAACGGTAAAGTTGCGCTCTGGGCGCGCTGTGGACCTATCCTCTTAACGCGACACTGACGTCACTCCATAAATGTCATGCTACTCACGTGACTCTGATTTTTGGCGCGGACTTTTGGAAATCAAATTTTGTTGGGAAAAAGGCCTCTGCCCCGTGACTCCTGTTGGGTCACCCTACCCTATGAATGTTGGTTCACACTATGTCTATGAACATATAAAGCAGAATATCCATGAGAAACACTTTAATGCAATATTATTAGATATTACATTACAAACAAACACAATAATCACTAAAACTCTTAGAAAAACATTCTAATAAAAATTTTCACTTCTTGACAAGTATGCTGCTAATTGTCAACACACAAATTTTTCACAATTCCAAAATCAGTTGTCTTTTTGAATCCTCATTCAAAAAACCAACCAGCCTGTGTTACTGACATGAGGTTACATATTGTGCAGTAGCAACTCTTTGCTTCAACACTCCTCCTTAACCTAATGCCCATTCAAACATCTTGCATGCTTCTCAAACACACATACCCATACTCCTCACACACCACACAAACTTCCCCTTTGGAAGTGGTTTTGTTAAAACATCTGCAACCATGCATGCTGTCTCCTTGTACTTCAGTATCACAAAATTATTCACAATTGCCTCACGCACAAAGTGGTATCTAACGTCTACATGTTTGGTACGTTGGTGGTGTACTGGGTTCTTTGCCATAGCGATGGCATGCCATAGCGCAGTGGAAGCGTGCTGGGCCCATAACCTTTGTTGGGAAAAAGGCCTCTGCCCCGTGACCCCTGTTGGGTCACCCTACCCTATGAATGTTGGTTCACACTATGTCTATGAACACATAAAGCAGAATATCCATGAGAAACACTTTAATGCAATATTATTAGATATTACATTACAAACAAACACAATAATCACTAAAACTCTTAGAAAAACATTCTAATAAAAATTTTCACTTCTTGACAAGTATGCTGCTAATTGTCAACACACAAATTTTTCACAATTCCAAAATCAGTTGTCTTTTTGAATCCTCATTCAAAAAACCAACCAGCCTGTGTTACTGACATGAGGTTACATATTGTGCAGTAGCAACTCTTTGCTTCAACAAATTCAACTTATTAAAATTTATTATTTGTCCATATTTTAACATAATTATTTGTTTCTGGGAAGTTTCTTTGTGGCATAGCACTTTACAATGAACTAAAAAAAGTAATTCATGCAAATTCCCTATTGTACACCACAAATTTAAAACTTATTTATAAACGATGCGATGAGATATACGACGATGATTATATATGAAGAACCAACTATCGATTGTCTAATACTATCCACAATTTCGATTGTTCCATCGATATTTTCACTTTTGTCTTGATTACGATGGTCGATAATGAGTGCCCAACCAATTGAGTGACAACACTAGCTAGTCGTCAAAACGTCACAAGAGTCACAACCACAAAAAAGTTCGAGTAGCAAGAACTTTTCTAGGTTTTCTTTCTTTCTTTTACTTTTATTTTTTTATTTTGTTTGGTATTTGGTTTGGCAAAAACGCTACGCGGAGTGTTTGGTGCACAAATTTTACTAGAACGAGGTACGCTGTTAAATAATTAAGTGGACTATAGAGATCCACTGAATTAAAAAGTGAGCACAAAAATAATTATGAATAAGGTTCTCAGTAATGTCCAGAATAAGAGGAATTGAAGTCAAAGTACAAAAGGAAGTTCTACAGACACGTGAATATGGTCATAATGAAATCCTCAAAAAGAAAAATGACTGTGTTTCTTCCGACTCCAAAGATGACGTGGAAAGTAAGTATTTCACGATATCGCCTTGCTTTTTGGTATCCTAAAAAGTTGTATGCAAAATAAGACGTTTTAAAAGAATCGTATTTAAGGTTATGAAAATACCGTAACCTTAAACACGTCGATATTTCGAATATAATATCTGCTTCACTTCAGTAAACATACTGCATTTTTTGCTGCAACATGTTTTTCCAGAAAATCAAATTGGTGACCTCTTGCAAAAACTCCCGAAGCTGGATAAAATATTTGAGGTACACCACAAAATTGGAGAAGGTACATTCAGTTCCGTGTACCTGGGGTCGCTGCGGAAGCACCGTGGCCTGCCCAGCTCGGAGAAGCGTTGGTTCGCAATCAAGCATCTCGTTCCCACGGCGCACCCGGCGCGCGTCGAGCACGAGCTGCGCTGCCTGCAGGACATGGGGTATGTCTCGCCACAAGCTGCTTAGGGAAAAAATACTTTAGCTTCAAAAGGGAGGGGGCCAAGGGGCTCAAGCATCCCCATAAATATCTAATTAGTTCTCTATTTACCTACCTTGATAAACCTTACCCTCAGCTATGTCAAACCATGCCAAATCGAAATCTTGTTGTTTGTTCTAAAAACAACAATCATCAAGCCATGTCAGAGGCCTTTGGGAAGCCTAGTAACTCTGACATGATGGCTAGCCACTTGACCTATACAAACTTGCTTGCTTGCTAACAAAATTTTACCTAATTTGCCTACTTTGACAAACCAAAATCTTGGATCTGCCACTATGCAGCTAGAGATGCCCTATGTCATTTCAATATCAATGTTTGTTCATGTTTCAGCGGCAAGCACCATGTGATAGGAGTCGACCTGTGCCTTCGCCATTTAGACACTATAGTTTTTATAATGCCATATATACCTCATAGAAAGTTTTCGGTGAGTTCTGTTTATGCTTTAATTAAATTCATATTGAACCCAGGTGGGAGGAGGTTATATAAAAACAGAGAAAAGAAAAATCAAATTACTCAATTGAAAATGTAAAGTATGTGTGGTTTTAATGTTGCAGGAGTATGTGGGCTCCATGGACGCGGACGAGGTGCGGCGCTACATGCGCGCGCTACTCACGGCGCTGCGACACGTGCACTCCTTTGGGGTCATCCACCGGGACGTCAAGCCCAGCAACTTTCTCTACGACAGGGAGAATAGAAGGTTCATTAGTCACATAAAATTACCTCTATCTAGACAGAATATTAATTGTCGCATCATAACAGCTCTCAAACGGGTACATACTTACTATGATTCTAAAAGGGGATGTGGTATCTGGAGACTGCATACTGAATCGTAAGTTTTTGTTTGTGTTCCAGGTACCTGCTGGTGGACTTCGGGCTGGCGCAGCGGCTGCGGCCCGCGAGCGAGGCGGCGCCGCCCGAGCCGCCGCCCGCGCACTGCGCGCACCTCGGGAAGAGACCTCGGGACGGGGTACCGTCTATCTATACCTTGCATATTCCACTATTCTGATTATATCAGTTTGTAACTCGGCCGTATCGTTCAGGAGGAGGGTGCGCCGGACGCCAAGCGCGCCGCCCTGGACCTGAGCGTGTCGACGCGCACGCGCGCCCACGACCCGCCCGCCCCCGCCCCCGCCGCCGCTCCCGCCCCCGCACCCGCCCTAGCCGCGCCCCGCCCCCGGGACGCGCAGCTCAAGGTGACCTCCATTCCAACTTCAATCAATCGTCTCCCGAACGACAGAGCTGCGTGCTCGACGATCGCAGATATAAAGCTACCATTCAATTTGTAGTACTCTAGGTGAGCTAGCGTGCTAAATTTGTATTATGATATAAAAAAATGTATAAAACCAGTTAAACAGCAATCCAATCTAGTACGATCATATGGGCTCTGTCACGCTTAGTTTTCTAGTGGCTTTAGCAAGCCTGAATTGCTTGGTGTAAACGCATCTAACGTGCTTAACTGCAAACTGGGTCCCTACTCTTTGGGCGTATTCAAGTAGAAAGCAGGTTTGTTTAGCAGGGCGTCATCCGCACTTAGCCACTTGATTGGGCCATTGTGCGTGGGTAGAAAGCAGGTTATAGTTGATTGAATCAGGCGTTACTTTGCGGAAGTTTATCTTCAAAACAGGGGGGCTATTCCTGCGCGTGAGATGAGATGAGATTTTATCTTGGTTACTCTCACACCTATGACGTTTCAAACGAGAGCAACAAGGACGAAAAAAGGTGAGACGAAAATCTCAAATCTCCGAATAGGGCCACTGATACTTTAACCAATCAACCTCATATTCATTATTTGTTAAAGCACAAACACACAAGAGATTGGTTAAAGTATCAGAAAGCAGGTTACCCGCGCCTATCTGCCCGCGCTTATCAGCGTAGGTAACCGTTACACAAAGTAAGCGGGAATAAGCAGGGGCTGCGCTTTGTGCCCTTGCAAATATAATGAGCAGGGACTGCGCTTTGTTCCCTTGCAAATATAATGAGCAGGGGCTGCGCTTTGTTCCCTTGCAAATATAATGAGCAGGGGCTGCGCTTTGTTCCCTTGCAAATAAAGTAACAATTGGCAGCCAACTAGGGCTGTATGGCTCAGGGGGGCTATTCCTAGGTGTGAGATGAGATGAGATTTTACTTATTACTATTTCACTCTACACCATCGTTTCAACGAGAGCAATAAGGACGAAAAAAGGAGTGATGAAAATTTAAAATCTCCGAATAGGGCCCCAGGTCGGAACTTCTCGGCGCTGGTTCAGTACACAGTATGGATATTGCCTGCGCCGACCCGCACCGGTAAGCGCGGGTAAACCAGCGCGGGCGACCCGCTTTCTATTTGAATACGCCGTTACGTCATTATTTCTCTTGTTAGATAACTCATAGGAGTGAATCGTTCCCTCGTACCAGATATATAGATATAGATATACCTACTACGCTCGCGTTCCGAATGAACGAAAAATGAAACCTCTGAACACAGAGATAACGTTCACTCGGGTTTGACGCACAACATCGTTTGTCGTCATGTTGAGAGAAAATAACAAGTGAATGTTCCCATCTATGTCATTTCAGTCAAGCTTTGTGAACATGGAATGAAAGAAAAATGAACCAGTTAGTATAGGATCCCGCTATATAACAACCTTCACCGAGATGCTTATTTGATGAAATGTATTTTATATTTAATTGAATATGTCAATGAATATATTGCATATGGGTTGTCTAACAAATTTCAGTCCAGGTATGATTAATTAATAATAATAAAAAAAAGAACATTTCACTGGTTTGATTATTAGACAAATTCTATACCAATCGAAAGTCTGTAGCCCATAGAATATGCAATCGTTGGGTTGCCTATTCTTTTCCGGTCACAGCTCTCGGGTACCCAGGTACAAACAGGTAAATCGATACTAGCATTTTGCACTGGTCTGATTATTGAATTAAAATTATCGTATCCTAATTTCTAGTTTTATTATTGTGATAGTCACAGTTCAATTTAAATTTATGTAGATTTTTGCGAACGTACATAGTATTTTCAAAGAAATACCAAGAAGGTAAAGTTAACAATTTATTCATTTAAATAAATCTCTCAATGATTCGCGAGGATCCATAATGTAGCTAGCGCGGATCGCTCGCTTTTGCAAAATAAAAATGGCCTGTACTTCAGCAGCTGATCCCCACAGCAAAATGCCGTATGACATTATGCTGTGGAAGTAAGCAAAGTAAACCATCCGAGCTGTAGCTATATCCGTCAGTTGCCTAATCTTACGAACCGCATAAGCAGCAGAACTAAGTCTCCCAGACAGAGCACTAAATGTGGACCCCATTGCAGTTTGGAATCAATGCTCATACCCAGGAACACCGTAGCCTTGTCTATGTTAAGTTTATCGCCCTCAAGCATTACGTAATGCATTTAGTAACAAATTGTTTGCAATTAATCTTCGTTTTCATTCAATTTTAACTACCCGAGAGTTGTGACCGGAAAAGAATAGGCAACCCAACGATTGCATATTCTATGGACTACAGACTTTCGATTGGTATAGAACTTGTCTAATAATTAAACTGGTGAAATGTTAATTTTTTTTTAAATTGTCAATTAATCGTAGGTATCCTGGACTGAAATTTGTTAGACAACCCAAATGCAATATATTTATTGAAATTTTAAATCACTACATAGTATAGAACAAAGTCGCTTTCTCTGTCCCTATGTCCCTTTGTATGCTTAAATCTTTAAAACTACTCAACAGATTTTGATGCGGTTTTTTTAATAGATAGAGTGATTCAAGAGGAAGGTTTATACTTATGTATAATAACATCCATTAAACAGTGAAGAAATACTGTTATTTTTGAGGTTTCTAATGTGATGTCGTTAATTATCTTTTTTTTCCGCTTTCATTGCAAACGCAGGTTGAACCCTACGATATTTATCAAAATGATGTACTAATTATTTGTACACATTGAAAAGGTCTACAGAAAACTCCGCGATGGTATATGTCAATCTCTTATGGATATCCCACAATAACATTTTTTTGTTTATACCCGTGCGAAGCCAGAGCGGGCCGCTATGTTTTTATATATGTACAACGTTCACAGTTTTTCTGTAGTGTATTTAGTATCAGCATTGCACCCGTGCGAAGCCGGGGCGGGTCGCTAGTCTTAATATATATAAATCTCGTGTCACAATGTGTGTCCTCAATGAACTCCTAAACCACTTAACCGATTATAATAAAATTCGCACACCATGTGCAGTTCGATCCAACTTGAGAGATAGGATAGTTTAAATATATGTATATATATAATAAATAAACGCGAACGAAGTCGCGGGGTGACAGCTAGTTATATATAAAATACATTTCATCAAATAAGTGTCTCGGTGAAGGTCGTTCTATAGCGGGATCTTAGACTAAGTCATTCGAGTGAATCTAAGGAGTGAATCGTCTGTTAAGTCATAATCAAAATTATACCAGCGTAATCAATCAATATTATGGCGTGCGCTCCAGCGTCACTTGCCAGATGTACGGTTTAAACCATATGTATATGGATGTTTGCCCGTTTTACTGAACGGTTTTTAATGTACTGGACAGCTTCAGAAAACGAGATATTTTTTATTGAAAAAGGCTAATTAGCTCCACTGGTTAGTGTAGTGCAAAGTTCGGTTACGAGCACGCTAATTTGGCAAATTCAAAATTGGATAATGGAACGGCCGCCGAGAGTCGGTCGGTCTCGATGTGACGGTGGGTCGTGTGCCGGCAGGCGGGCGCGTGCGCGTGCGCGGGCGTGGGCGGCGTGTGCTCTGGGTGCGCGCGGCGCGCGGCGGCGCGCGCGCCCCGCGCCGGCACGCAGGGCTACCGGCCGCCCGAGGTGCTGCTGAAGGTGGCGGCGCAGAGCACGGCCGTGGACACGTGGGCGTGCGGCGTGGTGCTGGCCAGCGCGCTGTCGGCGCGGTACCCCTTCCTGCGCGCGGCCGACGACGTGGCGGCGCTGGCCGAGCTGGCCGACGTGGTGGGGTCGCGCGCGCTGGCCCGCGCCGCCGCGGCGCTGGGCCGCCGCCTGCTGGCCTCGGCGCCGCGGCGCGCGCTGTGCCTGCGCAAGCTGGCGGCGCGGCTGCGCGGCGCGCCGCCGCCCGCCCCGCGCCGCGCGCGCCCGCCCGCCCCCGCGTCCGGGGCCTGCGCGCGCTGCCGCGAGCCCCGCGCCGGCTGCCTGTGCCGCGACGGGGACGACGACGAGGTACGTCGCCTGCTCTCCTGCCGACGTCGGCCGAGGTCGCTCGTCGAACGGGTTTCTTTGTGAAACCTGTTTGGAGCATCGCGCAAACTCAGCCTTTTCTACTTATATTTTTCTAATTATTTTTATGTGTTAAGTTTGATCTCCTCCTAGGAGTAGTAAATCGTTATCGCTCACTGAAGAACAACAATAAGTTAAATCATTATTTTTTCAATTTGAGATTGCCTTTGATAAATAATTTTTGTAAGTTCTTTTATTACTCAAATTCAATCACATTCATTCATCCACTGAGCACTACACGTACACAAGCTTACAGCCGCCGGTTATCTCTTACGCTCACAGATAATCGGCTCAACTTCCCAGCAAAGTATAACCATCACGTTGCTCGGATAAAAAATAAACAATTACCCCCTTAGCAATAAACGTTGTATTGACTGAAACGTTTTGCTCTACAGGGACTTAATTTTAAAATAATTAAAAAGTCCAACCGAGTTTTCATACATTTATTTGTGGTTCTAAAGGCCTGGGGGCTTACCACAACCTCTTAAAACATCATTAATTAAGCCTTACTTCGTAATTTCGTACCATGACCACCCTAAAGGTATTCCTGTTAAGTTTTGATATCGCTTAGCAGTTTTGATGACGTCACTCGATTTCGTTCATTCAATCCAAGGAACATTTGTTTAAAAACCGTACCACGACCTCTAAAGTATTCCTGCCGAGCTGTCAAAATAGCAGGAATGATACAAATTACAACGATTGTTAAAAAGTTCTCTCCGTGTAACTTTTTCTATTTATTAGTGAGTTTTTGCTGTGTTTCTGAGGTTCTATTTGTAATATTTAGCAAGATGGCTGATGATTTGGAAACTTTCGAGTTTCTCGAAGCAGATAATAGAAGCTCCATACTATGAACGACGCCTTCAGACGGGCTCCAGCATAAATTTCAACCCTTTTTCACATATATTTTCTTTTGGCTAAGTCCGCTCCTTTCGATGCACTTGTTTCTTAGAATGAGCCTTCGCCTGCAGACTCCTATTAGAGCCCGCAGCATTTCACTGTGGGTTTTTAAAAAGTCTCACAATGTGATATCGAACTGCTTCGCTGAGACTCTGCGGCCGTATTATTTATGTATTACTTACTTTGTTATTACTTGGAAGCGATGCGACTTATTCCTCTCACAGAGGCAGAACGAATGAAGGAGAAATGATGGCGTTTGAACGTACTAGTAATCTGTAACTACCCACATATATTTAAAGATTAATTTTTGCAACTACCTACAAATAAACCAACAGTGGCAAACTTAATAGTTTGTGATATTTTGAGATTGTTTCAGCATTTGTGATAATACAAAATCTAAAACTAGTGCTACTGAGTTGCTGGCTAGCCACGAAGATCCAGTTAAATCACTTAATGTTTCTAACATTTATTTCGCGAATGTTGGTGAAAATCTTGCTGAAGTAATTCTTCGTAAAATTTCGACCACTGAGAATACTCGAGCTAGCTCAGAAGTAACGACTCGACTTTAATCTTCCTTTTCTTATCCCCTACAGTTATGAAATTAGTAAACTTTCAATTGCAATTCACATTTCCACCAAGGAGTCTAGCCAGTTTGCTGAACTTCTAAAGAGACAATTTTTTAGGGTGCCAATAGCTACTGTAAGCTCTGCTTTTGCAAACCGACTTCCAGACTCCCTCCTTCCACGTCTATACAACGCTGTTTATAAAGCTCTACTTGAATTGAAAAACGAAAGGTCGTCGAAAGTGAAGCGGGCAGTCCGTGAATGGTTACTAACTTTGTCCTATAAAGACACCGAAAACTTAACTACCCGTGTTCTTACGGAGCAGTGAGCATTTTTGATTTCAACATTCCTTCATATAATTACAAACTCAGTCACGCGCACACAAACGCACACAACACACACAACACACTTACAATTTTCGTTTTCTTGGTTTCCACGTTACGGGCCTTGAGCCCAGTGTGGGACAGCAGGTAAATGTGGGATTTTTTTAAATTGTTAAAATGTAAACAATTCGTATTTTTAGAAATAAATTATCTCATCTTATCTATCTTATCATGGGCCGTTTCCACTGAAGCCGAGCTGAGCTCGGCGGTGCATGAATTGACTAATCGCAACGCTTCCACGAAAGCGGCTCGGAGCTTTCGGGCGTAGCGATTGGTAAATGATGCTCCGTCAGTTCCCGGCTCCGCGGAGGCTGACTCCCGACGCTCCGCAGGCGGAGCAGTTCGACCCGGCGGCGAGCGTGGCGGGGTTCCCGGACAGCGCGTTCTCGCTGGCGGCGCGGCTGCTGCAGCCCGACCCGCGGCGCCGCCTGTCGGCCGCCGAGGCGCTGCGACACCCCTTCCTGCAGGACTAGCGCCGCCCGACCTCGCCGCTCCATCGGATGTCACGTGTTATCGTCTCCAACTTGTGCATATTAAGTTTTGTTCCAAATTTTAGATGACAACTTTTTGTTTGTGATAGCTACTGAGCAGTGTTAGTTGTTGAATCTGCACTCGCACCCAGGGTCGCCAGCTGAAAACCTGACTTGGGATAAATTAGGTTAGAAGACTGAAGCGGATGCTCCGTTTTGCTCCGCTCCCGCCCTGGCCTCCGTAGTTATTTTTATAAAACAACCCGAAACCATCCCAACTTAAATAACTAGCCTAGACAGGAACCTAGTCAACGTTGTCGATCCCTGTGATATTGTCTAGCTATTTGATTGTACGGCTGAATATCATCAGGCCGCTAGTTGAACGGCGCTTTTTAGTAAAAGGGCTGGCCTATTAATCAAACGGCTAATTAGGCTAGTTAGCTGCGGCATAAAAACATTTCTTTGTATGTATAAAAGTGGCGTACCACAGATATATTGATTACCTACGTTGTAGGTGTACCACAGAGGTTAGTACCCTTTTTTTGGCAGCTAAAGTTATCACGCTAGTTATTAGAGTAAATTTTTGTTTGTAACTTATGTTAGGGAATACAGCGGGAGAGGTTGATAGATCATTAATACGGAGTATTCTGTGAGATAAACAAACTCTCTATTCAACACACGAGAAATAACAAAATATAAAACGGATAAACAACGCTTAAAACTATTGTTACAACTGGCGGCCTTATCTCTTCTAGGCAACCTAAGGTAGCTAGGAGGCAGCTGTTTTTACCCGACTGCCCAAAAGAAGGGTAAATCTTTTGGGTCTTTAAAAGATAAAATGTGACTTTCTACCGGCCAAAGCGGCTCGACGGATTTTAGATTGCGAGGTGAATTGCGTTTCTATATTCATTACAGGTTACATTTTGCGGTCGGGTTTTTGGTTCTTCTTAGTAATCATCTTAATTGTTCATATCGCCGATGTGCCTTATTGATACTTAGGTTAGTTAGGATACGAAAGACCGCGGCTCATCTTGTGTGTAAACGTACAAACCACGGAACAAAATAACCAGTTGCTTTTCGTTTTCCTTTCGTGGTTTAAATGTCGTGAAATGGCCTTTGAGGCAGAATGAATAATTAGACGACTATTATATTCTAGTTATTAGTCACACATAGCATGGCCAAATGTCGACTTTTGTCTAATTCTTCTACTATAGTATAAGCCATGAATCTAGAAATAATACTGTTTTACCATAAAACGTGTTGAAAATCGAGATTAAGTGTTGTTTTTGAATACGGGCCTCAGTATGCGTTTAAGGTCCCCCTGAGTGCTATTTACGCTCAGATTATTAGTATCTATCTATGTGTACTTCTAAAACAATTTTGAATATTATTGTGTAAAGCCCTTATTAATAAATGTTGTACAGCATAACCACGGAACGGACGAAACGGAAGAGGTTTACAAGTCGACGCGTATTTAAAAAAATATATTAACTCGGTCAAAAAAGACTAAACACTGAATAAATATTCCATGGCTACAGATACAATGTTTATTAGTGAGGGGGAAATTTGGAGCTTCCATTGTTAAATACAGACTGACAGTTTCTTCCAGGCTGCTGTTTCGCAGTTTACAGTTTATGGCGGTTCCAGAACTTTAGCTAGATAGCTTTTGATTTGATAATATTTTTTTACATTTTTATAGTGAGTTAGTGAGGTGGAGACCTAGAAATAAAAAAAGCTACTCTAGCTAGACGGAAGCGAGTATCCATGCCGCATAATTTTAGTTTTCAAACGTCTGTTTACGTAACTGAAATATGTGAAATGGCGGGGTGCCGAATGAGCGAGCAGGTCTCACGAGATACGCTGCTGTCTCGCTGTGGCTGCGCGGCTCGAGCTCCACGGAGCCTCGCGAGCCGAGTCAGGGGCTCGGGACCAGCTCGGGGCGGAGACAAACTGCCTCTCCAGTTTTATCTCGCGAGAAAGAGACGAACATATCCGTATTCACATCACTTACACACATATAAACGCGGATAAAAACGGTTGAAATACAATTTGTCTTAGGCCCGAGCTAGCCCTGCTGGCTATTGCGCAGCACATTGTATGTCACAAAAGGAAACGTATTAAGCCGTTTTTCATGTAGATTCAGTTTTAAAGAATCATAAACTTGATTTAAAATGTTGTTGATTAGTTTTAAAAGGGATATTGTGTGAAGTACAAAGTAGATAACTGTATCAAATACTTGTTTATCTGTGCAGAAGTAGGTTAGATAACTGCCTACCTTATCATAGGTAATCATTTTTGTAAATTGTAACAGATTGCAGTTTGTTTTGCGTTTAAATAGCATTACATACTTACATCACAAGTTATACCTACTTCTTTCAATCGAGGTTGGTTGGACGGCATGTTTCGGTGCCGCGCTCACTGGCTCTGTTGGTTTATGAGTCCACGAGTTATTCGCACAGAGCCTCGACGCGTATATGCGTCGAGGCTCTGCGTAAAAAGTAAATCAACTCATTCCTGCGCAGCGCTCCGTTCAGTGTAACTCTAGTGGGCGTTGCGCTGAAGCCGGCTCCAAACTATCAAAAGTTTTTAACAATCAGCAGGGCTAGCATGAGCCGTGGACAAACTGTCTGCAGTTTTTATCTCGCGAGAAAGAGACAAACCTATCCGTGCTCTAGCTCTGTCTCATCTAAGCGCAGATAAAAACGGTGGGAAGATAATTTGTGTCCGGCCCGTGCTAGCCCTGCTCTAGGAACATTTTCGCGGGCGTTCATTCGCGGGAAAAGTTTGGAGCCGGTTAAGATAAAGATAATTTAAAGTCTCTATCAAGTTCGACTTTATTGAAAGATACCGTGTAAAAAGAACAGGAAAAAATCGCAAGTGAGTATATTATACCTAGTAACAATAATGATTAATATAATCGGTACATAAGCAGTAAGCTGTTCACTAATAATTATAATTTTGGCAATTTTTGTTTTCTGACATATCATAAGTGTACTCTGATGTACCTATTTGAAATAAATATTTGAATTGAATTGAATTATTGTTAAAGTATAGGCGTAGAGAAATTAAATTGTCTCGATGCTATTGGTGATAATGTTGGACTAGTGCCTTGAAGCTTGTGTTCAGAAGAATTTTTATGTTACCTCATTGTGTAAAACCTGTCATTAAAGTTATATTAAACATATTTGGTGTTTTTGATTTAAATCTTCATCCGTCTCTTTCGACCTTGTTGTAAATTACTTATTTCGGTCTTAATTAAAATTCTTCGTGGCCCAACTGCTGCATCTCAGAAGAATAACACATAACTAGTTCACCATTTGTAAAAGTGTAGACGATTAGTAAAATATCAAATTCTATAGTCAAAGAAGATTGCGAGATACAACCTCATCAAACAGTTAATATTGCTTCCAATGGACGAAACTTGGCAAAATACACAATGGTTTTTATTTATTACAAATTGTAAGGTACCTACGTACATAAATCGTATAAATCCGGATAGTTTCGGATAAAATCCATCTCAACAATACTGCTATGGATAATACCGGAATAATGATGATAATAATAACTAAGGATTTATTCATGTGTCAGTAAGTAGTAAGGATTTAAGGAAATTTTACATCGTTTAGGTAGTATATTGGCAAGTTTCATTCATTGTATAATATTTTTTTAGTAAAACTAAAAATATCACTTTCACAATTAAGCGGTACTTTTGAGATGAATTATAATTTTAGTACTTATGTATTCGTTGTTCCATTACTATAACTTGTAGGTATTGTACTAAAGAGATGAAAAATTGCAGTAGGTAGTTTCATCGTGAAACAAAATATAATGTTACCTACTGATTAGGTTGAAAAGATCACGAGACATTTTTACCCGACTGCGCAAGGAGGGTTATGTTTTTCGAGTGTATGTATGTGGGTATGTATATTTGAGGTTTCTTTGGAACGCCATACAGCCATATGAATGAATCATTTTTTTCATGATATAAAAGTATCATTTTGTTTCAAAGAATATTTATTTTTCACGATTGAATTTAAAACCTAGGTACCTACTATAAACACTGTTTTTATTTGGTTCTGCTGCGCAATCTTTCTTTTGACGTGACAACGTCTTATAAATTGGTTTGCCGGGTGACACTTCAAGAAACTGCGTTACGCTCCGCTCACGTTATGCGCTCACAATGAGAGCGAGTGAGAGGCACGCCCGCGAGGTTAGCCCGCCTAAGAGCGAGAGAGACAGACATAAAAAGTCGTTGTCACGTAAAACTTTCGCCCGTATACCGACTTTACAGGCAACCAATTTTTTTTTTACTAGGAAAATAAGTAGGTATTTGTGACCTATGTAATTGGGCATATTCTGTGGTAAGTATTTGTAATGTTTTATATTCGTGCATACAACTGTACTTAGCCCGTATCAGTATGACATACGGAAATACAGGTTGACAATACATAATTGACAAACAGTTTAGGCTACGAGGAAATTTCTTTCCTTGTATCCTAATCAGTTTGGCAACCTACTTAACCTAAAATCCATCGCTGGATCTCTTTGCACCTTTATGTCCACTTTCTTCCTTAATCCATAATTTTTTTTGTAGTGGATTTTTTAGAACTAGGTTTGTGTCTGAAAACCCATTGATGGTTTTTTTTAACTATTATTGTTTTTTGGTCATTATTTTTGTAAAGTGGATTATTTAGAATTAATATGGCTGAAAATCCATTTTCTTCGTCAAAAAAGGTTCTAGCATATATTGTTATTTCGTATATTAGTATAGTACACTTGTGCATTTTGTAGGTATACAGGAAAGTAATTGCGAATGCAGTGAATATGAAACTTAATGACACTGTATGTGTGTGTGTGTGTGTGCATGTTATTATTGGCCTACAGAAGCATTGTGTATCACAATAAAACTACAAAATTAACTCTTTTTAAGAAAAACAAAACGAGTCACGTACTTAGTACTTAAAAAACTAAATTACTTTTATTCATTAACACAAACATTTTTTTAAAGCAGTCTTTTGAACAACTGTAAAGACCTACAGTGCAGTTGACAGAATACATCACATTTCAAAAGATACAATACATTCTTGACACAAAGCCAACTAAAGATTCACAGCAGGCTGCCTGTCTCCATAGGAAACATTTTAATCAACAACAAATTCTTATTTGATTGCATTTAGAAGCTTATGGTTGATTCAAGACATCCCATTATCATATTTGGTTAGGGGTCTTGGAAGCATGATTTTTTATAAACAGTTCTCTTCAGTTAAAAATTATAAACCTACATTAGTTGGCTATACATTTTTCCAGAAGTTAGGGTTTTGGTGCAGTCGCCGCTCGAAGTTCTGATACCAGGTGTGCAGCGTGCTGAGCGGAATGTAAGCCAAGCCGGGCGTCGGCGTCATCTGGTCCTGCGTTACCGAGAACGATGCCACGAAGTTTACTAAATTCTCTAGCATTTTCTGGGCAAATGTCACATACGAGTTGGCCTGCTCTGCCTGAAATACAAAATTTAATTTAAAATATTTGTTTTTAAAACTAGTTAATGAACAAAAGTAAAAAATACTTACAACTGAAGAAGCAAGCAGTTGTACATTGGCCTCTGGTTCAATGGAGATGCCGATTTGTGCATTGTGACAAATCTGCTGCTGGCCAAATGCACCTCCGAATTTATTATCACCTGCCAATCACAAATTACTTTGAAAAATCCAAACTATAACACTTTAGAAGAAAACGCACACAACACCTTTGTTTTCATCTGTTTACTTAGTTTCTTTTTATTTTTTTTTGTTTAATCTGTATTCTGTGTGTATTGTATTGTGTGTGTATATCTTTATTCTATGTGTTTTTTGCCACAAATAAATGCCTGTCTATGTCTACACATTTAAACTTGAATATATATTAGGTATGTTCATCTTTTTTTAGTTTTTAGAGGCCAGTAAATGCAAGTACTATGTGGAATATGAACAGTACAAAATATAATTATATCAACAGCATTTAAATACCCTTAAATGTTAATGATATGAAAATTCTGTAGTGGTAAGAACTGAAATTTATTTTATGGACATTGAGTTAGTAATAATAATTCCCAAAAAATCCTTAGCATAGCAAAGTAAATAATGATCAAATACTAACTAGTAAGTTCATGAAGCTTCTTCAAGTTTGATATTTTAAATATAGCGGAGGGCTTGGCGTTGGAGATGTGCCCGAGCAGCTGCCAATTGGGCGGCGCTGCGGGGTCGGGCCAACTCCAGTACACCATGCCGACGGTGGCGGGCGGCAGCAGCGCCAGCCCCGTTAGGAACACCACAGCATGGTTAATTGAGTCTGCGTCCGTGATCGTCACCAGGAACCTTGTCTCCGAAAGCTGCGTGAAGTCAGTCTGCACCTGTGGACGCATACTTGCGGCTCAGCCTCTCTATTCTTGCCATTGTTCTACCTACGCCTCCCTTCTCAAATTGGCGCGGCGCTGCCGTGGCACTCACCAGCCGACCGGATACTATCAATCCGAATACGTTGGACATTATTTTATGTTGGCTTTAATTGATGATTTTACAAAAGAAACTCTAAAAACTTGAAAATAATGAATGACTCAAAATTCCACTGCATTCTAGAAACATAATAAAATTGAGTGCTGCCTGTAACGCTATCGATAGTTTTCGTTTTCTGTAACTGTATCGGAACCGATTGTCAAGATTTTATCGATAAATTATTTTTACACTTCATTAATAATATGTACGGTCACTCTTATGACTTTTCAAACGAGAGAGACAAAGACCAAGATATATTTTAAGAATATCTCAGACGTAAGAAGTGCCAGTATGTGACATGTCACATACTGGCACTTCTTACGTCTGAGATATTCTTAAAATATATCTTGGTCTTTGTCTCTCTCGTTTGAAAAGTCATAAGAGTGACCAAGATTGATCTTAAAAAAAACCCAAAAAAAATACGATCCTAGATCGTGTCTTGAAACTCCATTTCTAACGTTGTTTAGATTCTAAAATCCACAATTTGATATCTAGTAACTTTTTGCCTATGACTTAAAACTAAACTTAAAAAAAACTTAAATAACTTAGAATTAAAAAAAATTTGTGTTACTTGCTCAAAAATCACATCATTAAGTGTGCAGAATTTTTCACTGTTAACAATATAACTAATTGATTGTAAAAACATACAGACCTACTGCCGAACCTAAAACTTCTTAGTTTTTAGAAGTCGGTTAAATATTATCGATACTCAACACAATTTCTATTATCGATTGTTTGGCAAGTTTGACGTTGACAACTAGTGACATTGTTTTTGTAAAAAAAATGGGCTTAGCACAGTTTGTCTATTGAGCTTTGCACTTGGATCAGATCATGGTTATTGATTGAAGGCTTTGCATAACTTTAGCAACATAAACTTTGCAGTTCCCCAAGGCACAACTGGATCGCTTAGTTGTGTCATTAGGAAAATACATTTCCATAAGGCCTCTTTGCCTATGGCATACCTGGTTGTGCCAAGTCACGAATCCAAGCTGTAGACCTACTTAAAAATCGGATCAGATGGTATTTGGATAGTATGGTAGCAGGTAGAGGAAGGCAAAAGTAACAAACACAAGATCTTTCACATAATTTATTGGAATCCAAAGATCAAACATGGTCAAATCAGGAAAAAACAGGAACTAGCACCTGAGATGAATAATATAAATAATCATAACAAATTGAAACTTTCATAGAATAACAAAGTTAAAGCATGTACAAGTGTATCTATAAAACAAAGTTAGAATATAAAGGATAAATGCAGTAAATAAATAATTTAAGAGAGCACAGACAGACAAATGACAGATAACAGAATTTAAAGATAAGACGAAGCAAATAGAGTCCGCTGATAAGAGCAGTCAGATAGCCAGCGCGCACAAGCAAGACACAACTTCATCATAAATATTACAATTAACTTTTAACAAATAATTACATCATTTCCCCCTTTCATACTTTAGTGCAGTATCCTGAAATCTCAATTGCCTGCATGCAACACAACTTGTTTAACAGGTATGTAAATGATTAACATTATTTTCATTTCACTACATAGGTACCGAACCTATTAATATTTAACAGCCCTTTTAATAATTCCTTCTATTCTATATCTTAGTTTAGATGTTCTTATAATGACATGTAATATAATTATGAATAAATATAACAGTGAACATAAACAATTCGAGCTTTACAATAGTGAGACAAGAAAAATGTTTAACTATCTATCAGATCTTAACCATCTAAATCTAAGTTTTACCTAATATTATCAAGTAGGTACATTTCGTAACAACAAATTATTGTACTGATATATTGTGTAATGCGGTCAGCATGAGCGCTGCGCTTACTCCTGCATGTAAGGGTAGTTGATGTCGCGCAGTGGCACGAAGGTCTCCTTGATGGACTGAGGCGAGGTCCAGCGCGTCACGTACGTGGGCCCGCCCGCCTTGTCGTTGGTACCCGACATACGGCCGCCGCCGAACGGCTGCTGGCCCACCACCGAGCCCGTGGATTTGTCATTGATATAGAAGTTGCCGGCCGTCATCTTGAGCTCGTCGAGTGCGTGCTGCAGAAAGGCACGGTCCTTCGCAAATATGGCGCCTGTAAGCGCGAACCTGGTAGTGGATCCCACCAGCGACAGTGCGCTCGCCAGCGCCGCGTCCTCGTACACGTACACTGCGAGCACCGGCCCGAAGATTTCTTCCGTCATTAGCTCGTGGCGCGGGTCGGTCACCTCCACGATGGTCGGCTGCACGAAATATCCACGACTCGCATCCGCCTGACCGCCGCCCAGGATCTTCGCCTTGGGGTCGTTCTTAGCGCGCTTGATGTAGCCGGTGATGCGCTCGAAGGCCTTATCGTCGATGACAGCGCTCGTGAACGAGCTGTAGTCGGTGGGATCGCCGATCTTCAGCTTGTCGCGCTCCTGGAGCAGATCTTTTATGATGCTATCGTACAGCGAACGAGGCACATACATGCGAGAGCACGCGGAGCACTTCTGTCCGCAGTACTCGAACGCGGATCGGATGGTGGCGGTGACCACAGTACGCACATCCGCCGACGGGTGCACAAAGTGGTAGTTTTTGCCACCGCACTCGCCGATCAGACGTGGGTAATTGCGATACTGGCTCAGGTTCTTGCCGACCTCATTCCAGATCCAGTTGAACGTGGGCACCGAACCTGTGAAATTGACACCGGCTAGACTCGGTGACGCGGTTATCGTGCGACCGAACGTCGGCCCGTCGGCGGGTACGAAGTTGACCACGCCATCGGGCAGGCCGGCCTCCCGCATTATGTTGAAGATGCGCCAGTTGGATAGGAGTGCGGTATGTGACGGCTTCCACAGGACGCCGTTTCCCATCAGCGCAGGAGTGTATGCCAGGTTGCCACCAATGGCCGTAAAGTTGAAGGGGCTGATCGCGGCAATGAAGCCATCGATGCCCCGGAACCGGAGCGAGTTTCTCGTCACCGCTGCGTCCGGCGAAATGGGCTGGAACTTGCAGTTCTCCTTGAGGAAGAACACGTTGAAGCGGAAGAAGTCGACGAGCTCACACGCCGAGTCGACCTCCGCCTGCACGGCCGTCTTGGACTGGCCTAGTACAGTGGCTGCGTTGAGGCGCTGTCGGTGTGCGCCCGCCATCATATCGGCCGCTTTCTCCCATATGTTGACACGCTCCTTGAGCGACGTGCGGTCCCAGCGCTCTTGCGCCTTCACGCTCGTCTCGATCGCCTTCTTGATGGTGTTCTCGCTGGCGTTGTAGAACTTGGCGATCTTCTTGGCGTGGTCGTGCGGCATAGGCTGGTACTGCGGCTCGCCCTCGCGGATCTCCTCCCCGCCGATCACTATCGGCACGTCCTCGGTGACGGCGGCGGTGCGCTGCAGCTCGGCCGTCAGTGCGGCGCGCTCGGCGCTGCCCGCGCGGTACTCTAGCACGGGCTCATTCTTCACACTGTAGTTCGTGAACTGCGTCACCTCCACGACGGTCGACAGCGAACGCTCCAGCGAACGCGCGCTCTTACGGCACACGCTCAGCATTTTGGCAGTCGCGATATCGGTCAGCTGATCGGGACACGGTTCGATATATGCGCGGAATGACTAGCCTCGTTACGTAAACCGCGACGGCGCGGCGCTGACTAGGTCGAGATGCGACGGAAACTCTCCTGCAAGTGTGGGGTGGCTGACGTTGTCAGAAGGCCGTACACACGACGAGACGACCTTCACCGCTTCACATTTTACTCAGATTTGAAATGCACCAAAATATGTACTTTGCACGTATTGATCTTTTGATGCTTTGAGAAACAAGACTTGAAGATAACTTGACGTTTTAGTAAGTTCTTGGGATTCTTAGATTACTGGTAACAATTTCCATCGGCGTTATCGGAATCTAAACTCTAGGATGTTCAGGGAGTGCCACAATAAAATATTACATCAACAAAATTGAGCCTTATAATAATACACTACCAGTGTTTCCACATAAGATTTTGATTTTACCCATGGACGTAGAAAAAGTTTTTTTTTTCTTTTACGTGTCCATGGATTTTACTCTAGATCATAACAAATTATCCCATTAACGTTTTAATTTCGTTTTAGAGCGCTAATTTGTATTCTACTATCATTCAAACGAAAAAAAAAACATTATTTCGTTACCTATCCAAACCAAAATTCGGGACATCTAAAATAAATCGGTAGATATAACTGGATTATCTTATCACCTTGCCTTGAGTTACATCTTACTATAATAAACTATTTTACTAAATACTTACTATAAATAACTAGACTGTACTTATCTTAACTGAAAAGGGAAAAAAAAGGAAGGTTTCACGAACGTTTAGGAAAACAGTTCACAATTTATTATTTAGTCGAGTTTGAGACGTTCGTATATCGATCGGAACAGGGGGGCTATTCCTGCGCGTGAGATGAGATGAGTTTTTATCTTGGTCACTCTCACACCTATGACGTTTTAAACGCAAGCAACAAAGACGAAAAAAGATGAGATGAAAATTTCGAATCTCCGAATAAGGCCCCAGTTATGTATTTGCACTGGACTGGAAGTACGCCGTAAGCCTTTGCAATATTTTTGTTTTACGATAGAACATGAAACAAATAAATCTTATATCTTGATTTGAGAAATAGTTTAAATTAAACAGTGATCGATTACAAATTGTACATTATGAATTAATTACGTTTAATTCGCTTTATAAAATTGATTTTATTCTGTACATCTGGAAGTAATTGTACATCGTATTTAAGTCTAAAAAGTCGTATAAATAAGATCATCAGCCGTACGGTTTGCATTCTTATCGCAGCACGACGGGCGTAGAGCACTGACAGTTGACAGTACACATCCATGGCAATTTAGATTGCCATCGATGCTGCCTGTGGACTCTGTTTAATGTCAATGACACTTTTTGACATTAAATGTCAAAAAGTGTCATTGTCATGTTAAATAATTTCAACTTTTTTTAAATAATTATTTCTTGACCATGGATACTATGAGAGTCGGAAACAATGATTACTAGATACCCGTATCCCACGAGCGTGTTTGAAGACTCATGACTGTGGATGAAGCGAAAGATGTATGCCAGGATCGTAGCAAGTGGAGATAAATGGTCTCTGTCTACCCCTTTGGGTAAGGGACGTGATTTTATGTATGTATATACATTTATGATAGATTATCTAATATAAGATGACTAGCTGTTACCCGCGACTTCGTCTGCGTAGAACTACTACTTCGTGTAAATTTGTTTGGACTGAATAGGCTCTGAAACTATAATGAAACGATTCTAATGAAGCCGGCACATTGAATTATTGAGATTAACATAGGTAGACTTTTCCTGACCCTGATCCCTGACTTAACTTAGTTTAATACGTTTTTGTATACGACATTTTTTGTTTTTCCTTCTTTGGTCAAAACATGTAGGTTTTGTGGACTCGATACTCGTGAGCACGCCACATACAGTTGCCCATGGGAGAAACAGTTTTTTTCTAAATGAACACCAGCTACTTTGAGTGTCTGTCCTTGAGCTTTGTTTATCGTCATAGCGAATGCTGCTTTCAGGGGAAATTGTACTCTTTTGAATTGGAATGGCAAATCGGTAGGGATTATTGGAATACGGGGAATTAACACTTCTTCTCCCTTTGCTGTTCCTGTCATAATTATTGCTCTCACAATATTGCGTCCCAGGTGTGTAATTTGTAGACGTGTGCCATTACACATTCTTGGTGCGTCAAGATTTCGCATCAACAGGACCGGGACACCTACTTTTAGCCTCAACTTATGGGAAGGCACCCCCGATAATTCTAAGGAGTTAAGAAATTCTACAGGGAACGATGTCACTTGCTCAGTGTCCATGACATTGTCTACGGACAGATACTCAACAAAATCACCTTCCACATCTGACATGATTTGTTCGTTGATCTGCCCCACTACTTCGTTTGTCGGTGCTAAAATTGCCCTTTCGCACAGCCATTGTCTGTTCTTCATATTGGTTGCAAGATCGGGATAGACGTTGTTCTTTAAGTCATCCATGTTACAGACAACATTCCAAAATTCACGATTCAATGTAATCATTCCGTCACTATTTGTTTCCATACGGTCTTCTCCGATTTTCAGAAGAGCATCCGCATATTGCACCAATTGTGTATCACTGTGCAGTTGTACTCGCATATTTGTAGTCAGACAAAAATTTTTTACATGCACCCATAATGGAGACGCTTTTAAACATGCATTTATTTCATCTGCCGGCGTGCCTCTAGTAATTACCGGCAGAGTCTGTCTAAAATCGCCAGCTAAAAGTACCACCATACCACCCATGATACTTTGGTTACTCTTAATATCTTTTATGGTCCGATCTAGTGCTTCTATCGCTCTTTTGTGGGACATGGTACATTCATCCCAAACCAACAGCTTACATTGCTGTAACATTCGTCCACGGTCACTATTTTTAGTAATGTTACAAACTGGCATTTCCTCATGAGCTAAGTTCAATGGCAGTTTAAGTACTGAATGTGCCGTTCGACCACCATTAAGTAACGTAGCTGCTATTCCAGAAGAAGCTACAGCAACAGCAACTCCTTTACTTTCCCAAGGTTCCATCTATCTCTATACCAAAATTCATCAAAATCGGTTCAGCGGTTTAGGCGTGAAAACGAAACAGACAGACTGTCTATGTCTTTCCCCAAGGTTCCATCTATCTCTATACCAAAATTCATTTAGTAGGCATATACGATACATAACTGCACCCTGCGTTATCTATCACTCGCATAATTACGGGATCGGGATAAAAGGTTGCCTTTGTCCTTTTCCAAGGTTCCATCTATCTCTATACCAAAATTCATTTAGTAGGGATATACGATACACAACTGCACTCTGCGTTTCCACCCGTATAATTCCGGGATCGGGATCGGGATCTGGATAAAAAGTACCCTATGTCCTTTCCCAAGGTTCCATCTATCTCTATACCAAAATTCATCAAAATCGGTTCAGCGGTTTAGGCGTGAAAAGGTAACAGACAGACAGAGTTACTTTCGCATTTATAATATTAGTAGGGATGGTGGATGAGGGAGAGGGTGATGATAAATTAAATGAATCCATCCCATTTCCCCATTTCAGTAAAGCCGTGGATGCTTTACCCCTCCCCGGAACCGCTGCATAGTATAATAATGGTAAGATGTGGAAAAAAAGTCACCAGTTAGATTTGTATTATTTTTATTGCCATTGTAGCATCGATACAACTAAACATAAGTATAAAGATATTACAAGGTAGCACGCATCGTACGAATATAGTAAACGCTAAGCTTCGGGCTTCAGTGCCCGAGACGAGCCGCGGACACCGACCAGCCCCGGCGGCGGCGGCCCGCTGAAGGCACAGACTATTTACATACACATGGAAATTAATGTTTCTTCGTTTGGCTTCTATGCCTCTAATACTACTCATCCGATCGAGTTGAAACAGTGCAAAGTCGAAGGCCGAGCAGCGTCATCCGGGGACGAAGTCCCGGGCAATAGCCAGTCATGTATAAATTCAATTCAATCAAGAGAGGAGCGTCCGCCCTCCGGCTCGCGCCTCGGATTACTCTACGATAAAATATAACTACGTCGCATTATAATAAATCATTACGATACACATGAAATGTCATAATATGCATAAAATATAACTAGGCATTGGCAAGGGTCGGCCGGGGGCGGCCCCGCGGCTCTCGTACAGTAATATGACACACTCGCCGCGCGCGGGGCGGGGCTGCCGCGGCCGGGGGCGCCCGCGGCGCTCCGCCCCGCGCCCCACACGCACACACGTGCGCCTCACGCACGCACACACGCGCCACTCGCACGCACATTCAACTAAACTAAGCAACAATTCTTCACTCCACATTCAGCACTCTTTCGAAAAAATATTATTATCAGCATTGCGTTCTATTCCAACGTATAGACAAGAGCCGCACATCACTACTGTGTTCCTTTCAAATGCAGCCATCCGGCTACACTTCATATAGTTCCTTGTTAGCTCCCGAGTGCCCAAGTCGTTTTCGACTTCTTGGTCGCGATATGAAGCCCTGAAAGCTTCTAGCGCTGCGTGTTTGTACCGTGTGGTTAGACGACTACTTCTTGTTTCAGCGTTGCAGTAACCTTAGTTTTAATAAATAATTGAATTGACTGTTTTGCAGACCGTAACTTTCAAAAGTGATGAGCGTTGTAAACTACGAACTGCGTCGTCGAAGATATTGAATGTAAAGTGAAGCGCGGCTGACTAGTGTTGTAAAATAGTGCCGCGACGACATTTCAAGTGAGGGCACAGCTTCGTTCACTACAGTCTAACTATCAATACGTAAATGCGGAACACCGTCCGTCCTTACATCGTATCAATTAATTCATCTTTTAATTTAGTACAAACGTGTAAATTGCGTATAAAATCGACCATAAAAATCAGTACATTTAGGAATGCATTTTTTGGAATGAGTATAATCGTATAGTTAGTCTTTTACGCTATCGATTCCCGTCGCGGTTCTACCGAGCACCGCGTCCGACGTGTCGCGGCGTCGCGCGGCGCTGCGTCGGTCGCGCCCGTCACATGGCGTCATTCGAACCTAAGTGCCTAAGATATGACTCGGTTTCTTAACCTATAGTAGATGGGCGACGCGCTTGAGCAGTGGTCGCACGTCCCCAGCTCACTGCGAGTGACGAGGAGCCTCGCGCCGCCGCCCGGCGGACGGAGCGGCATCTGCAGGAATGAGCATCGTGGTGAATTGACGTACGTGCAGGCGCAGCACAGGGATGAAACTGGTTCGTGTCATGTGGATTGAGGAGAGAGTTCATTGACCTTTGTCTTATTCCGGCTTATTGAGACCATATTATTTGAATTGAGACAAAAGTTCATAGAGTTCGACGGTCTGATCACGGGTTGTAAGCGTTTATCAGACAATAATAAAAATCAAATGAAGGCGCTCCAGGCGGCGCGTGTACTGACCGTGACTAGAACAGCAGGTCGGTGGCGGCGCGTGTACTGACCGTGACTAGAACAGCAGGTCGGTGGCGGCGCGTGTACTGACCGTGACTAGAGCAGCAGGTCGGTGGCGGCGCGTGTACTGACCGTGACTAGAACAGCAGGTCGGTGGCGGCGCGTGTACTGACCGTGACTAGAACAGCAGGTCGGTGGCGGCGCGTGTACTGACCGTGACTAGAACAGCAGGTCGGTGGCGGCGCGTGTACTGACCGTGACTAGAGCAGCAGGTCGGTGGCGGCGCGTGTACTGACCGTGACTAGAACAGCAGGTCGGTGGCGGCGCGTGTACTGACCGTGACTAGAACAGCAGGTCGGTGGCGGCGCGTGTACTGACCGTGACTAGAACAGCAGGTCGGTGGCGGCGCGTGTACTGACCGTGACTAGAGCAGCAGGTCGGTGGCGGCGCGTGTACTGACCGTGACTAGAACAGCAGGTCGGTGGCGGCGCGTGTACTGACCGTGACTAGAACAGCAGGTCGGTGGCGGCGCGTGTACTGACCGTGACTAGAGCAGCAGGTCGGTGGCGGCGCGTGTACTGACCGTGACTAGAGCAGCAGGTCGGTGGCGGCGCGTGTACTGACCGTGACTAGAGCAGCAGGTCGGTGGCGGCGCGTGTACTGACCGTGACTAGAACAGCAGGTCGGTGGCGGCGCGTGTACTGACCGTGACTAGAACAGCAGGTCGGTGGCGGCGCGTGTACTGACCGTGACTAGAGCAGCAGGTCGGTGGCGGCGCGTGTACTGACCGTGACTAGAGCAGCAGGTCGGTGGCGGCGCGTGTACTGACCGTGACTAGAGCAGCAGGTCGGTGGCGGCGCGTGTACTGACCGTGACTAGAACAGCAGGTCGGTGGCGGCGCGTGTACTGACCGTGACTAGAACAGCAGGTCGGTGGCGGCGCGTGTACTGACCGTGACTAGAACAGCAGGTCGGTGGCGGCGCGTGTACTGACCGTGACTAGAGCAGCAGGTCGGTGGCGGCGCGTGTACTGACCGTGACTAGAACAGCAGGTCGGTGGCGGCGCGTGTACTGACCGTGACTAGAACAGCAGGTCGGTGGCGGCGGTGCGCGCCTCGCTCCACGCACGCGCGCCCGCTCCGCACGGCACCGCGTGTCCCCGCTCCGCTCCACTCCCGCTCTCCGCCTCGCGGACGCAATACTCCTCCTCTGGAATTAAACATCAACCTTCGATTGGTAACTCTCGTCCGATCGACCCCGGGGTCACATGTCGCCGCGTGCGTGACCGAGCACGGCACCGACTCCACGACATCCACTCCGATGACGAGACGATATGTCCGTGTGGCGTGCGTCGCGTTCCATCCTGATCCAAAAAACACAAGGTCTAGCGATCCGCGAGCCAACTCTCGATGACGTCACTCGTCATCGTCTCTTTCGAACTCGTTGTAAATGACTTATTTTGGTTCTGCTCATGCATCGATTGACGACCCACGTGACCGATTTTTGACTCGAAACGCTACACTTGGCGGAGTATATTATTATCTCTCTAGTCCTCCTTGACGTATTCGTCAATGGCGAAACTGGCTAGATACGGTTGTGAGCACGAATGTGGCTCGCAAATCCAAATTTGGTTTTAAAGGTCCGGTTGCAGCGCACAGTACAACTGACCGTCGATATTGTATGTGTAGGTATAGGAAGGCTTGGGACGGGTCTTGACGATAAGGCGCTTTGCATCTAGATCTTGTAGGCGCTTTTCTTCAAACTTAGTGACAGCCCTAGTAACAGAGTTGCGCCACTCCCTTCTCTGACGTGCAAGCTCTTCCCAACCTTCGCTCGGGATGTTAAGTGCAGTGAGATGGCGCTTCAGAACATCCCTGTAACGCAAAAATCGACCGCCAGGTATGCGCTTTCCCTCCTTCAGCTGCGAGTAAAATACAGCTTTAGGCAACCTGGAGTCGTTCACACGCACAAGATGTCCACACCACCTCAGTTGTCCTTTTATAAGCATGGACTCTACGCTCGGGACGCATGAAGTTTCGGACAGAAATCGGAAAATGACGGCAGCGTGGGACTCACGCTGCTTCATAGAGCGGAGCTAGGCGGCTAGGGGTCGCGGGGACGACACAGGAAGCAGGGGCTAGCGTGAGCCGCGCACAACTTGTCTCTCCACAGTTTTTACCGCGCGAGAAAGAGATAAACATGTCCATATTTTAGTTTTATCATCTAAGCGTGCATTGAAGCGGTGTGTTGAAGCAGGGTCCGGGCGGCTCACCTGCGGCGGCGCGCGGCGCGGGCGGCGCGGGCGGCGGCGGCGGCGCGCGGCGCGTGACGCCGAGCTGGAAGGCGGCCGCCGGCGTCTTGCTCGGCGTGTAGCGGCTCAGCGCCGCCGACGCTGCACACAGAAACGAATGATGGACACGTCATTGAAATAACAACAGTAATATCAGAAGGATACAATTATCCAGTCATTCGTAAGCGTGAGCGAGACGGACAACATTTTTCTATCCTGACTGTGTCTGCGTTTTTATAGTTTGGACCCGATTCATCGGCTCCAAACAAATGGGCAGGAATATTGAATGTGTTATCCTGAAGTTCTCTTTGAAATCTGAATTAGAACGCTTTATTTTTGGTAAAGATGAATTTGTTTATAAATACTACGTGTTAATAACGTTCCTGTGTAAAGGCCGTAAGGACCGTCTTGTGAAAATGAACGAATAACCTTTCATCGGCAAATAAGCATGTTGATGCGATTAAATCTTTATTAGTTAAATCTCTATAGTGACGCCACTTCTATGCGATCTACATACAGGGTTATCAGGAAAGGATGTTTTAAGCCAAAAGGGGGTCACTGTACTCATCATTAAGAACAACTTTTATTAGGGGGTCAATCATGAAATCGAGAAATAAATAACAACTGTTCCACACATTTTGTCGACGATCAATGAGCTATTTGTATCCAAACAGCTGATTTTATTTACGCGATTTTGGTTTGGATCCATAGTAAAAGTTATTCATAATGACAAGTACAATGACCCCCGGCTTTTTTGGCTCAGTACAACTTATACCGAAAACCCTGTACACGATTGTGTTCGTGATATCTATCTAATGTAATCGTATTAATTAAATTTTAATATAATTTTAATATCGTAGGTATACGGTATGCATGCGCATATTTCTACGATATGTTGTTTTTATGTTATGAAAGAGGAAACAATAAATGTTATAATGCCGACCAAAGGAGGAAAATACCGTATGGCCTTTTTATTGTACCTATAGTGATGGATAATACACATACTTTAATTGAACAATTAATTGTTTTGTTTTCAATCCTTCATATTCACTTATTATTTTTAGAACAATGTTAATTCTTACCAACTAATCCTACTAATATTATAAATTCTAAAGTAAGTTTGTTACGCTTCCAATGTTCAACGGATCATTATGATTTTTTGCATATACGTTGCCAGGGGTACAGAAGTCAGATGGACCTTTCATTTCGAGGAACAGAACGGCGGGTGAAACCGCGGGGCGTCATAAAATTAGTATCTGGAAGCAGGAGCCGCGGAAGAGGGGGCCAAATGCCCTCCTCTAAAATCAAACGGTCCCATCCAACTCTACTATCTAGTTCCAACTAAGCCGGGGCCGGACATTAAAGGAAAGGGGTGACCAAAGACGTTTGTCTCCCTGGGCATGGAGTATTTCCGCGGTTCCTGTCTGGATGGATGGCTTTGGGGCGGTGCGGGCGCCGTATGACTGAGTTTATTGATGTAATTTAGTAAAATACCGATATGTGTGTTGTCGGCGAGATGAGCATTGGGCGCGTCCGGTGCGTCTGCGCCGGGCGCGGGGGCGGGGGCGGGCGCGGGGGCGGCGGCGGGGGGCGGGGAGGAGGGCTCCTCGCACAGGGACGTCTCGGAGGGGTACTCGAAGGTGCGCGTCAGCGAGTCGTCGAACTGCAGCTTCAGCTGAAACATGGGGACGAGCCTTTTACAATACATTTTTATATAATACAAAATAAAACAACCAAAGAAAAAATAAAACATCATTCGGCAGTACAAGCCTTATCGGCCTTACCGCTTAAAGGCATTTCTTTAACAAATGCTCTATGATACATGCTAGATCAGGTGTACCTTTAAACGAGGACTTAATTTAAAGCCTTATTGGCTTTAAATTGACCCACAATAGGCGGATTAGGAAAAAGGTTATTGAACTTTTATCTCATCCATTTGGCGCTAAATATATGTAAGTAAAGTAGAATAGTAGTGCTGCGCGCGAGGCTCCGGTCGCTGGTGTCGCGGCCACTGTCGCGTGTCGTCACGACGCGCTGCACTCGAGACATTGACATCAGCGCAGGCGCATCGTCCACAACGTCACGGTGTGCCGCTCGATCAACACTACGGCAGCCGTCGGAGCGGTCGGCAGCGACGAGGGATACATACTGTGTTTGACCGAGCGACGCGAGTTCTCAGAGTGGACGGGGACATCTCGACACTTGTTTGTTGGTCGATAACTTGAGTATCGTTGACCCGATTTTTGTGAAATTTTGCAGACATGTAGTTTTTTTTTTTTTTTTTTTTTTTTTATTATAATAGGCTTGCGTTTGGCCGCCAACATGCCTGATGATAAGCAGTGATGCGGCCTACGATGGAGCACGCTTGCCTAGAAGAAACCGATTCACTCGAGACTTGAAGACACCCAGATTATAAGTGTCAGGGAACACACACTCTGGCAGAGTATTTCACACTCTAGCGGTCCGTATGAGAAACGAGTATGAGTTTATGAGTTTATCTCAATAGAATGTTTAAGTTTGTATGTCAGCTACATCGTCGAGGAGCTGTGGAGACACGCGAGCTCTCCGCAGTGGCGAGCTTCTAGGAATAACAGAACGTGACTAGTCCCGAGTTGTTAAAACAAACTGCGGCATAACCACGCCAGTTTGCATGGTAAAACTGATAAGGCAGTGTGAGAGTGTACCTTGGCGATGCGGTGCGGGTCGCGCAGCGTCCGGTCCGGCATGGACGAGCGTCCGTTGATGAGCACGTTGTCGTTGAGGAAGCGCACGGCGCAGGGCGAGGCCGGCCCGTCCGCCGCGTCCGAGTCGCTGTCCGAGTCGCGCGCCGCCTCCGGACGCAGCGCCGCCGCGCCCGCCTGCAACCAGCAACACACTCACTGCACGCTGCCACCCGGCGACCACAACCACGATGCACATCCGGCCAACTTGTCAACAGCCTCGTAACAACATGTCATTACAAGGAGTATTGAAAGATAAACAACAACTTCGCATGTAAAATAGAAGCTGAGGCGGTCATTACAATATTGGTCGAATTTGCAGTACGCTATAGGTGACCTGGCGTGCTATAATTGGATAATATAGTGAGCTAGCAGCTAGCACACTGCAAATTGGATGGTGTAATGGCCGCTTGTCACTGCTGTACAAAACGAATCGAGTGACTCGCATTCTAAAATTGGTCTATCCGTTTTCATTCATGTACCTATTGAGGCTGCTCGTAGAGTTAAACACCACGAATCACTCTCTCGACGGGTCAGGCGGCCGAACGGGAAATACTTGCTAAAGCCCTTAGTTTACGTATATTTAGTTCATCCATAACCACTCGATAGTCACTAACAGCGATCGGGAAATAAAATCCTAACGAGTGACTCAATTTGTGACTCGCTCGAAATATATATACATGTCCACAGGAAGCGGAAAAGAGACCAGCGATAGTGATAAAGAAAATACATCATTACGAGTTAATGAAGCAGAGGTCACGTCACTAGTCCGATAGTTTCGTTCCGTAATTCTCGTAGATATTCGGGTAGTTTTTTCGAACTTGTTCTATTTTCAGCAGTAGTGGAGTAATGTGCTTACTGCAAGTTATGATGGGTAGATAGAGTGAGAGCTAGTTACGGTAAACAGAAGCTGTATTTGTGCAGGTCATTGACAGAGCCAGCCTGTCAACTCGGCGGCGCGGCGTCTCACAACAGTTAGTGGCCTGTGTTCCATCTATGAAGCCAAAGGTTTTACCCTTGTATTGAAACAACGGCATTTTTTTGTTAATCTTCAGAGGTGATAGAATGTTTTTTTGACAAGCTGCTGCACCCTGCAGGAAGACTGCGATCTCTCATTATGTTTGGTGTTGAAAATTGGGCATGACGAAAATTGGTGTCGGGGTTTTTACAATTTTTAATTTACACTTGTACGATGAGGTTTAGAGCTTATATGAGGTCCACGCACGCGCCGTACGTTAATAATTATAACAAGTCGTGTACATTAGTTAGTACATGCAAGTAGTCCGTGTGCTCCGGGTGACCGCTCGAACGAGCTCCTTTCGGCGTCGGGCATCGGGCGGTCGATAGGCGGAGAACAAACAATAGTTACATACTAAGGCGAGGTGTACGCTCGATAATTAGGTAAATCAAGAAATAAAAAGTTTCCATCGGAGCCACGGCCCGGTCCGTGAGAATTTCCCGCATCGGAATGTCGTGTAGAAGCCATTTCTTTTCGTCGGGGAGCGCATGTCCTAAACAAGCGGCAGGAATCCGGTCCGCGTCCGGTGGCCGCGGCGCGCCGAGCCGCCGCCGCTCGCGGCCAATGTCAAGGGAATCGAACCTGAACGCACGCGCGCTGCACGGCGTCACACTCGATTGCGTCTACGTCTTACCTCACACTGTGTGGCTGTGTATCAGTGTGTGGTATATATTACTGATATTATTGTAATAAAATGTACAAGTGGTACTCTAGCCATCAGTTTACCTGATTATGTACTAGTTCAACAACAACGATTGAATGTTATTTATGATTTCATTATGATCAGTTGAGATGTCTTCTGCGGTGCTTATATCCTCATGTAGGTGCCTACTTCAGCTAAATGTGTAGAAATATTATATTTTTCCTTCATAACATTTATAATCAGGTCAAACATGTTTACAACCGCAATCCAATAGGGAAAATTAATAAATCATTTAATTGACGACCGGAGACGACAAATCGACTGTTTACGAATTTTAATTTTAACCTAAATACCTAAAGGTGGTTTTTACATTCGTGTACAGTAGAGCTCGTGCTTGACCTTATCTGTCAGAAGTTGGGCGCGTCGTTCTCATAATCATCGGTATAATAATAGACAATATATTATGTTCTCGATCGAGCGGAACTCGACACACAGTTGCATTGTGGATAGCAACAACTGACTTACTGCGCGGCGTGTCGTATCGCCAGCTAGAGAAGCGATGCGACGTTCACAGACGTTGATGCCTGGTGCATCTATCATTAGGTACTGACTCAGATGACTAACTTAAACCTATATTTGACGTAGGTACACACGATCTGAACCTGTACATTGAAAATCATTCTACGGCTTTGAAAGAAAAACTACGGAATTTCTCCACATTTCTCCACGTTTCTCACGGTAATTCGATCCGAGTCAACGATCATTAACTAAAGGAAGTGAAGTGTAATTTAACAATCACACTCCTGTTCATTATACCTTCATCGCACACCCAGCGACCTTCTTTAGTCTCACAATAACCTAGTGCGATTCTTACAAGGAAAAAATAAAAAAATGATAAGTAAATATTAATCAATCTTAATTATGTAATCAAAATTAAATATTCCATAGGCTCTTTTTACGAAAAAGCGGTAAAGTATTTATTATTACTTTGACGTTCATAAGTGTATCTTCGATACCCAATTGAATAACTACATTTGATTCCAGTATTTTATGTTATGAATGGAATCGCGAACCATACATTATTATCGACGGCAGTGGCTTTAGATATCGCGCTGGGCGATTTCCTTGTTTAAAATAGCGCCTCTTTATCGACGAAGTTTATGAACGCTGTAAACGGGCGATAGGTGACGCGGGAGCTAATCGGCAGATAATCCCGGATTACAGCAATCGTCTAGATAGGAGCCGGTCGCCACCGACGGACCTGGCGGGCAGGGCGGTGCGATGGGCCGAGACGTACTGAGTTAGGAACGTTCAATGGAGATCTACTATAACCTAAAAGGACTTACACAGATACTTACTAGATAAAATCGATAGGTGTGGACGAGATCGTTATGTGCCATTTGATCGTATCGGTCGACGCAGCTCGTCAATCCGAGTAGAGCACGCTCCGCGCCGCCCACGTGCTCCGACACGTGCCTGATAATGCTACTCGCGGCTAATATCTAATATTATTTATAAAACCGAGTGCTCAGAGCGCTGCGACCGGAGGTTCGTCCTCTCATGTATTCAGCGGCTGCATCGCTAGAGCTGGTCTCAAAGTCAAAGTCAAAATATTCTGATTCAATTTAGGTATCAAAGATACACTTATGAACGTCAAAGTTATTTAAACAGACTCGACCGCCTTTTCGGATAAAGAGCCTCTACTCAGAAGAACAGGCAAAAAACTGAGGGGCATAATTTTTTTAAAGAATAAATAAATTACAGTCTCAGTCTGGTCTACTACTCTGTAGTACTACTACTCTGGTAGTACTAGTAGTTATACGGCGTAATCAGCCCAAAACAGCATCAAGAGTTCCTTAGCTGTACTTTGCAATACTTTTGTTAAAACCATTTTAACAATTAAGTATAGAGCGGTTATTAAAGAAAACTGAATGCGTACATAGGTATGCATAGGTGCCCGTATAGACGGGCATAATTATTTTACTAACATGAAAACCTACTCAACTATAATATTATTTATATTTTACTTGTATTACAAGTATTTTCCATTTTTCTAACTGTACATTCCGTCGCTATCGGAATTCGACAACATTTCTCAGTAATAATTCACTGACAATGAGTCACGCAAACAATTTATTACAGTTAGTATTTATTTATCAAAAACTGCGAGTGATTCACAGCGAGTCTCGGCCGAGTCCTGCTCCCCGCGCCGCCGCGGAGGGGCGCTCGTTCCCGATTCGCACGCCTTGCTACTGGTGGCGGTGACTCCCTGCATCGACCCTCATTGTCTGCTTTACTACACATGCCATTATCACCCTTTTAAAGCTAGACCTAAAGTCTGAATTTGAATAAACTTCCCCAGGTCCCATACTTTAATGAACGATGCACTCGTGGAAGAATCAATAAGGGCCGTCTGGCGAGCGCATGTTCTAACCATGACCGTGAAAAGTTGTAGCGATTGCAATAACTTGCCATTCCGAACTGAACCGCAGTAGGTATGTATGGGGTGTGTGTGTATCATGTTGCGCCGGCGAGACGGAGCCTCCGCGCTCGGGTTACAGAGCGGCGCGGGCGCACCGAGCCTTCGAACCGCTGGTACGAGATCCCTCGCCCACCACATTACCTTGCAACCAGTGAACTATCTACTCTATATTGATTATATTTTGAAGACACAAATCATAGTCCAATTATACTAGTCAATTTACAGGAAAAAATAAAAACGTGATAGAGTTGTGCTCTATAGGAACCGACAGACATTATTTCAAAATAGGATAGTTACTTCGGATATAACATAATATTATAAGTAGTACCTACTCTGTACTTACAGTTAACTAGCGTGGTATGTTAAATAGGTTTTGATCAAATAATTAGTTATTGGTTGACAATATAGAAGCAAGCGAAAAGAACAATTTGAAACTTCAATTCAAATAATAGTTGATGGACGATAAATTGTTCTTATTTGAGCACGTCAGCGCCAGCGCCGCGGCCGCCGAACGGAACCACTCATCGCACTGAGTCTAATTACCATAAAATCTTGTTAAAATAAGAGTGCGCTTGGAGCGAGAAGAGAAAGTAAACGATTAATGTAGTAGCGAACTAAGAGAGTTCTAAATCATCGGCGGCCCGTCGATGTACTCGTATTTACACGGATCGCTTCACTCCTCTATCTCCTACCAAACAGTTTGTCCGATCCATCAACATTCATCACTCCTGGCGCCGCATTCATTGTTTAGCACGGCAAACTGCAAGCAGCTAGTTAATATTTCGCGTCCGTAATTAACTGTAATTAAGCCACTCGTCTGATATTTTTTGTTATTAAAGTATTAATGTTTACAGTGAGCAGGAAACGGGGCAAGAACTGGAACGAGAGCGACGCCGCCGCGCCGGTACTGTTATAAATCAGGCTCCGACAAAAACTAGGCTCGGAGCGATGGTGCGGGATCGACGCCGGCCTGCGGGAGAAAGCATGACTCGCACCTGTTCAAGAGCTTGACGAATTGAAGACATTACGAAAGGGTCCATTATCGGATCCGGTCACTCGGGAAATGAAGCCGCATCACTGAGAGCTTTCTATTTTTTGCCGTTATCTAGCAACGATTGCCGCGTGAACATTGAACTCTGAAGCTACAACCTAATTGCTGGCGTTTCACAATATTTAAGCTATCTCTTCAACTTGCATTCTTTTTGCTGTGCCGTATCGAGTGTGATAATAGTTGGTAAATAGATATGTGACGTAGACAATGGGCTCAAGTTGTGTGTGGTAAATACATATGTGACGTAGACAATGGGCTCAAGTTGTGTGTAGTCGCAGTGTCTCTAAGTGGAGGATCGCCGGCGCTGTGAGCGGTAGGCGGTGTGAAGGAACACCGCCCGGCGCCTTGTTTACTTTACGGACTCAGCCCTGACAATAACGCACTCTACATATGTAAATACATTGTACGCGGGGATTATCTTTCAATAAAATTGAACTAACATTTACATAGCACGCTATAAACACGAACGTCTTCCGTCACTCATTCTTATTCGAGATGGGGGCGATAAGTCCTGCACTGAGGTCCCGCTCTGGGTGTCCTGTCCTGTCACTCATGTTACTAAGAAGTGAGACGGTAACTAGGGCATACTAGGATTTTAAAAGACTAGGGAAAGTGGCATCTTTATTTGTAAGCATTGCGCAATGATCTTATTTTCCATCGAGGAAGAACGTGAAATGATAATCATTCTGCCCTGATAAGTTGGCGGTTATGAAGATCGCAGCTACTTATATTTTGGTACGTTTCGTAACCCTTTGCCTGATATTCGCACTACGAGAGCTAGGAAATTAACGAAACGAGTGGTCAGAGCTCGGTGGCTCGGGGCCACATGTTAGTCATTTCAAGGGCCGCGATATAGCAGGAAGTAATTTTATTGGTCGCAGGGTCGAGTACTCACTATTATTCGATAGCGGCCTTGTAAATACATCAATTGTCGCGAATGTCTGACAGGAAGTGGAATATGACTGTACAGCATTATAAATCATAGTGGATATCTGATAGCATGAGTAATGGCAACTATCCTTCGACGAAGCATCGGTACGGCCGAGCGGTCGAGTCACAAGCTCGCGCAATACGTTGTCAAAACATCGTCTGGATATTATGACCGAGCACGACAACTAATGCAGTGTTGTCCATAAATGTAATGGGACATTATAATATCACAAGCACGATGTTTGTGTCAAACCAATAGTATTAGCAAGTTTGTTGTTTTAGCAGGTGGAGAGTCACTTGACTGGCTGACCGCAACAATGGCCCCCGAGCCGCGGCCGCGTTCGTTTGAGTCCCGCGGCCTCGTGTCCACCAGCTGTTTACTGTCACTAGTAGACCGCCGCGTGTCTGTGCGGTTCGCGGCTCAATAGCTCATTACAGTACTCGGCAATATGTGCACAAATCTTAAAATATATTCCAGTTATAATACATAACATATCTTCACGCCTTTCCCCCGATGGGGCTGGCAGAGGTGTATTTAACACCCACACTTTGACGAGCCTGTCGCCATACACCGGCTCTTGTAATGTAGCAGATGACATTAAATACGCACAAATGTTCAAACAATGAACAAATTGGTGCGTGCCTTCGACTGGGATTGAACCCGTTCCACCTGGCTTGAGATGCGAGCCTTATCTGTCTAGGCTATCCTCGCTTCCAGTTACATTTATCCATCGCAAATCTATCCATCAATATGACCCCCATCGCTACAGGGGGGCTATTCCTGCGCGTGAGATGAGATGAGATTTTATCTTGGTCACTCTCACACTTATGACGTTTCAAACGAGAGCAACACGGACGAGAAAAAGTGAGATGAAAATCTCAAATCTCCGAATAGGGTCCCAGCAGCGGCCACCAGGTAGTAGCGAGGACATGTTCGGGAAGATTCAGTAATGCGGACGAGCCTTGCGTAAATAGCATGCACGCAAGCATTTCACACAATTTTAATGGTTTAAAAAATGTAATGTTTAATTGATATATTGAAGTTAATCCTCGGTAGTGCCGTGGCACGGCAGCCGGAGCGCCCGCTCGCCGCTGACACGCACAATCAGAGCGGAACGCGTGATAACCGCTCCTCTGTTTTGTGCACATTATGTGTTTTCAGAGCAACACGAACCTCGATACGTGAGCCGCTACTCACATTCTATCACATCGCTGTGACAACAAGGCGAACCTTTTCGCAAAAGCAATTGACATTTAACAGCTCCGTGTTAGAGTGAGCGAACACTGCAAAATTGAAAATTTGATCGTCAGCAGAAAGTTGGTTTATTAGAAAGCAAACTGACATAGTTTTAATGTGTACGTATCTCGACCTCAATTTATTGCGTTACGCATTTGGTATCGACGGCAAGTGGGGCTCGCCCTTGGAGGCCGAGACCCACACGAGGACGCGGCGAGTCGGTGCGCGCGCGCAGCAACACCGCGCTCCTTACGCGACATTCGAAAATAGCGATATCAAACCCTACATTGCATAATAATCAACTTCATTGTTTGGTACGCTCTCAAAAATAGTCCCAACAGAATTCTTTTATTTTAAAAACCTAAAATTTTTACCTACATATACTACAACTATCCGGGATAGAGTAGTTGTATAAAACTACTATGATCATTTTAAATGATAACAAACACAAATAAAATGATACCTCGGTGCGGTTGAGATATTGAAAGCGAGACCTTACGAGCACGCGTGTTGTTCGTCGCCGAAACATTTTATTTATCGGCGATATCGGCCGCGCTATCTGATAGTGTACATCGCGACTTGCGGCCGCCGCGGGGCGCGGGACTGCCTCGTCGATGCTCTACTGTTCGCTGAACAAACAGAACATGTTAATGACGTGTTCAGCTCGTTCTTTCCCAGCCCATTGACCGAATGTCTCACGTAGTAAAAGCTCCGCGCGCTGTCTCAATGATTTTCAAGTGGCCTGTATACTATCGTGTCCTAGATCTTGGCGACTTATCGGCGTAGTGATATAAGAGTGGTCTCGAGTGACGTCAGTGCGTCATTCAAGTGCACCGGGTATTCAGGCCATCGGTTCAATTCTTGATCTTTATTGACGGATCGCTTTGATGTATTTTGTTTTGGAAACATCCGTCAAATATTGAGTCACACGCATGGCTTGCGTCGCGTCGAGCTACGGGCTTGTTTGGGGCGGCGCGGCGGCGGCGTGAAGAACGTAAAGCGTATGTGTGTGATGTATTTACGGAATCTCGATTCGATATTCCGGAAAGGAATTCCCAATGTCTGTAGACATTAGCCCGCCCTTAGCAACTAGACTGGTTTGGAGCTAAAATGTGCCAAATACCAATGCACGAAACGACAATAGTGGTTGACGAAATTAAATCAATCGCCTAGAGGTATTTCAATAAATCAGCGGTGTTACACTTCACCTACATTGACCTACAGTGTTGGTTATATTGTTGAACTTGACAGCTTTGTAGTTACGGTTTAGTCTATTTCCACGGAGCTTCAGTCTAATGTTAGATTGATTGAACGGATAATACCGATCATTGAAGCTACTATATGAACGGCCAGCGAGCACGCAGACATTACTACCGATCATGCTGAGACGAAGACAATGCTCTACGGGACTTACGAGGTAGACAGAAAATAAACAACCAAATGTAAATGAGAGTTACATCAGCACGATCAGATAAACGGAGTGGGCACAGAATGCGAACGTGGTCACCGCGGCGGCGCGGCGGCCCGGCGGAGAGCCACGGAAACAAACATTTGGAGTAAGACTTACTCAGTGCACGTTCTATACCAGCTGCTCCCTCCCTACTAGGCTAGTTTTAGTGGTCGCGAATGATCTTTGCATTCTATTAGATTTTTTTTTGTTTATTATTTTATTCTTGTCACGCAAGATTTAATCCTATCTATTTAAATACATATGTTTGATATGATTAAGTTTTGTTATCGTATTTCCGCGCGCAGCTGCCTACGAAGGCATTCCAGTACAGCTGCGTTCAGTTCAGGGCTAACGCGTGAAACTAGCCATGGGTAACTCAACAGATTTGCTTGAGCCATGACTCCGGTTCAGATCAGCCACTTGAACCGGAACCGTGAACCGGCTCACAGGTCAGCTCAAAAATCACTCCTTTCTACGTAATATGCGTCCTGACTCGAGTGAGTCATCTAGTGAGTAACGAAGTAAACTTCGAACTCAGCTCAGTTTGGCTCACACACATGCTTTATGGTTACCGTTCAAATAATGTTTTCCCGCGATGCGAGTCGGTGAGAGAGACGTATAATATCTCTTTCTCTCTTTTCCCCGATATAGGTTTGTCTCGTTCTCGTATACGTTGGTCAAAAATCGACTGTTCCTACGTACCTACAGTATCGAAACAAAAAACTGCATATTTACAGGAGAGCAATTTAATATCAAAAGACTTAATTAAAAGTTAAAATATGTGGTAAGTATCAATTTTAGTACATTCAAACCATGATAAAAATTTATGGTTTTTTTAGAACTAATATAGTATTCGTTTTCCTAAAATTATTTTTAATATTCTTAAAGGGAGGTAATTGGTACAATGAAAAAAGTCATCAGTCAGATTTTGAAAAGAGGAATTGTTTTTTTTTAGCATTTAATTTAAATAACTGTGATTAAATATCTACCTAATACCTAGTTGTTGGTTTAATTTAATTTCTAAATTTTGACTTGTAACTAAACTTACGTACACACTCTAGTAGTTGTTGTATTTCCAACTTTAATTATATGAGAACATTAATATATTAAAATATAGCATTACATTATAATACTACGTACGTCAATAGTTTATTTTAGCATTCCGCTATCACTGCGCGTGCAGGCATAGCTTTTCTTAAGAATTTGTCTCCTTCTCTTTCTGTGGTATAGCTTTGTTTCGTCCATGCTCACACTACAATACATTTCGTGTTCGGACTTGGAACACATCGCGTCAAATCGGCTCTCTTCGTTCTCGCGTTCATTTTGATGAATGACAAAATCGTTTGAGTCGTTCGACTTGAGCCGCCTGTTTCAGAGTTGAGCCGCGGCTCAAGCGAGCCAAACCAAGTGATCTGAATTTTTGAACCGGTTCCGGTTCGAGTTACCCACGACTACGTGAAACTAGCGCGTTTTGTAACGAGGCGCCCCGGGGAAGTATTTTGTTTTGACGTCCGCATTTTTGAGTCTTCCGCATTAAAATATTAGTCAGCACAGATTCATGGATTAGCGCCGAGTCAGGCAATACCTCGTCTGTGGACGTGACCTAAACAGCTCAAACTGACGACGCTAAGTGTAGGTTGTAGTTTTCATGGCAACAGCGATACTGCAGAATGCGCTCGTGACGTTGTCTCGGAACCGGATTTGAGAGGAATTCATAAGGAGACATTCACAGGCGAAGGACGGATATAATCGGTGACAAACAAACACGACAAGGTCTATGTAATGGCTCGAGGCAGTACCCGGCGCTGGAAGGCGCAGGCTGCGCGGAGATGGCGCGGTGATTATGCACGGAGCGCGAAATTTCTCTCGGAGGTTGGGAACGCGTGTTTTTGCAAGTGCCGCCCATTGTTGCCGCCGCCGCCGCGGCTGCGCTTCCGAGCGCACGTGCGTTTTTACCATTAGAAAGCGCTAATATTAGTATAATTGCTAATTAAGTATTAGACACATTTCCGCGACGTATCGCGTCGTGATGGCGAAAATTGACGTTTTTGCTGTGTTATACAACAATTGTAGGAAGTTACTCGTACCACTCTATGACTAAGAGCAGAACGATTTCTAATGAATCCGCTATCGTCTATAGCGAGTAAACAGGATAGTTCGGCGCGAGAGCCGCGCCCGCTCGACAGCGATCGGCCGGTGCTTGGCCGAACACACAGCGATTGGGCTGAGCGCGTGAAACAGAGCCGCGAGATAAGAGAGCTTCCTGGTGCGACCAGCTCGGCTGGCGGCTAGTGCGGTCGGCGCGGCTACTTCACAGCGCCGCGCCGTCGACAAACAACGAGCCGGTTGTTCGCCGAAGAATCGTTACGAGGAAAATACTTTGCGGTCAATGACGCAGGAGTCAGACACAAATAGATAATTGTTGTGAATGCAGCCGCGACTGGCGAGCGAATTATTCCTTTCTGATGCTTTGGGTAATAAAATCTAAGCCTGTAGTCGCTCAAAAAGTGAATGCGGAAGATGCAAGAGGTCATGGCCAATGTTGCGAGTTTCACAGGTCGTCGTAGAAGTCGACTCACGGTGACTTTGCCGATATCATCGGACGCGAAGAAAATGAGTCATTATCAAAAACGTAATTTATTGTTCCGATCCGCCAGAACCGTTTTCGACCTAAATCGCATTTTTGACACAAACTGTTCATCAATTGTGCGTACCTACAACATGAGAGCGCGCATACGAATGTGAGTACTTCAACCTCCAAGGCGAGACCTTCTCGAGAAAGAAATACGACAAAAACAAGAACGAATTATTGGACTCGTTGGACGGCTATAGCGGCGACAGTTTAGGCAAGAGTCCGCGGGCGCAGGCCGACACCTGCCGCCTGCGCGCGCGCACGGCTTTGTTCCCCAACAATAACACGCACTGGTTTGGTTCGAGTGCGGGCGCACGACCAACATAACAATGCATTGTTAGCGAGAACTCCTTATGTCAACTACAATACGACGGCTACTTTGATACTACGTAAATACTGCACGTCGTAAGACACGAAATAATTACTACATATTCGCTAAATATCTCTAGCTTACCTAATATTGATGTGTTAATAATCGTGAAAGTTTAAAACGGCGAACAATCTCGACAAGGAGCGGTCATCTCATCTTTGCCATGTCGGATCTGCGACCTATCGGGAACGGAGAGAGCCAATCACCTCAAATAATTCAGATGTTGCGCAATGATCGTAACCGGCGGAGAGCGGAGACGGACGCGCGCGCATTAGCATTCCGCGCGAGGACGGCGCGGGCGCGGCGCGCGGCGCTCGAAACCGAGAGTGGCCCCGCGCACTTTCACCGATACCACCAATCGATCACGCATTTACACGTCAAAAGTGTGACGTGACGCCGCGCGACACGAGGCGTCGCTAGCGAAATGCGTCCAGGGGGAGCACATTCAGACTTTGGAATCCTCGGAGCCCGACCTTCGAGGGGTGATATCACCCGCCGAAAGTCGGGCTTCAAATCGGGAGGTAGCCCGTTCGGTCTTCCTCCGCCGGTGGGTGGGGCGAGAGACTCACCTTGATCCGGTTCCGGCGGGAGGCGCGCAGGATGATGCCGTCGTTCTCGATGTAGTCGGGCACCTCCTTGCGGTCGGAGAAGTTGAAGACGACCGAGGTCGCCTGGGGCGGCGGCGCGCGCGCGCGGGCGGCGGCGCGCGGCCAGGGCGGGCCCGGCGCGGGCGCGGCCGCGGCCGCGGCCCCGAGCCGGGCCGGGGAGCCGCTCCACGCGCGCTCGATGCCGGCCGCGCCGATGCGGGACAGCACGCGCGGCTCCGGCGTCGAGTGCCCGTTCACCAGCGCCGCCTCGGGCCGGTCCCGCGGGGACGCCGGCATGGGCCGGATGACGCCCACGCGCCGCGCCACCAGCACGGGGTTGGTGGCGGCCAGCGGCGGCAGGTGCGAGCCGCCGCGCGCCGCCTCGAACGCGTACCGCACCGAGCTGCCGGCGCGCGCGATGCCCTCCAGCGCCGCGCGCGGCACCACGCGCGCCGCGCCCGCCTCGCGCTCCTCCGCGCCCGGCATCGGACCACCGTCCGGGCCGGGGGGCGGCACCGCGGCCAGACTCGGAACCGGCGGACTCGACGGGGGAGGTGTCGAAGGCGGAGAATCGGGCGGCGGCGGGGGCGCCGGCGTAGATTGGAGCGCGGAAGTGGGGGTCGGGGGCGCGGGGGAGGAAGCCGGAGGGACGGGGGAGGAAGTCGGAGGGACGGGAGAGGCGGGAGGCGCGGGGGAGAATGCCGGGGGCGCTGGCGAAGATGCCGGGGGCACGGGCGAAGATGCCGGGGGCACGGGCGAAGAGACCGGGAGCGCGGGAGATGAAACCCGGGGCGCGAGAGATGAGGCCGGGGGCGCGGGAGAGGCCGCCGGGGGCAGGTCCGGCGCGTCGGTCGGACTCGGGCAACACGGCTCGGGCTCCTGTCGCTCGGGCGTGAGGCTGCGGCGCGGGCCCTCGAGGCCGCGCAGCACGGCCGGCACGCGCGCGGCGGGCGCCGGCCGGCGCGTCGGGGCGCTCTCGAACTTGCGCAGCGTCGAGCGCACCAGGTCGGGCGGCGGCCGCTCCGCCTCGCGCAGCAGCGGCGCGGGCCGGCGCGGCGGCCGGGCGGCCCGCGGCGCGGGCGGCCGCGACGCCGGCAGCGGCGACGGCTGCGGCGGGGCCGGGGGCGGGGGCAGCACCGGGACCTCGCACGAGTCGAGCCGGCTGAGAGCGTCCACGGAGCGCGCTCGCTTCACGGACTCGCGGCGTGCGGAGGGCGCGAGAGGCGCCGGCGCCGCCACGGAAGAAGGGCGGGCGGGGCGCGGCGCGCGTGGCGGCCGCTCGTCCAGCAGGTGCTCGAGCGAGGCGGCGCGCCGCAGCACGGAGGGGCGGCGGCGCGGCGCGTCGCGCAGGGCGAGGCTCAGGTAGCGCGATTTCAGCCGCTTTACGATGCCGGGCCCGTAGCGCAGCTCCTCATCATTGTTGTCGTCGTCGGCGGGCGGCAGCGGAGGCGGCGGCGGCGGCGGAGGCGGCAGGGGCGCGGCGGCCGCCGGTCGGGACCTCGCCGCGCGCCGCTGGAGCAGCTCGCGCTTCCATTGCGGTAGGGCTCCGTTGGACATGCCTGCACACACCACTTTCCTGTTACGCTCTGAAGGGATGGACGACTTAAGCATGCAGGAACAGAAAGATCTGACTCGAAGCTAATAATGAAATCCATTTGGTCAGTTGGTAAGATACAGGTGTCTCCCAGCACTGATGACAGAAAAAGAGAGCTAACAGCATCTAGTAAAGAAACTTACTTCACTAGAAAACAAATCTAAAAATAAACATGCTATTAACAAGCACACAGCTTAAGCTTACAAATAGCATTAAATACTATCAACACATGTTACTATACTGTTGTATGTGCCTACACTACACTGCTATGTGATAATTAGTAGAAGAACAGGTGGGCTTTGACATATTATGATACTAGCTGTCACCCCGCGACTTCGTTCGCGTTTATTATTTATATATATACATATATTTAAACTATCCTATCTCTCAAGTTGGATCGAACTGCACATGGTGTGCGAATTTTATTATAATCGGTTAAGTGGTTTAGAAGTTCATTGAGGACAAACATTGTGACACGAGATTTATATATATTAAGATTTATAGATAGAGCACTCTCCTCCAATACTTGCTATAAATGTGAGTCTGAAGTGTAGTTCTTAAAGGTAAATTACATAAAATTGTATCACATAATGACCCTGATAGGGTATGGCAACATTGTAAATGCCAGTAACTCTTGATGCTATTTGGGCTTCAGTCTTACCTTTCATCATCTTCATCCTTCCATCTGTGTAGGATGTGCTCTCTTTATCAGTCTGACGTTAGAATTTTATTAAGTAGATATTTTATTGCAAGACAATATTGTGTTAGTAAAAATGATTATCATTTGCTATCTCAAATAGTACGAGTCAAGTAAGTAAATATTAATTATGTAAGGTGATCTTACCAAAGTCCTGTGAGGACTCGAAGATAGTCTCCACCATCATCCTTGGGCGCCGCTCCAAGCTTAAGCTCTGGTGTGACAAATGCAAAACAACATGTTAAGCTTCACACTGACTTTATACATGCCATGCCAATATTTAATTATGCTATTTATAGATACTCGTAATAACAAACTGTAAGATCCATCTAAATTTTCATATCCGTGAGACAGAATCGGTTAGCATTTGACCACAAGGCACCTAATGATAAATGATCAAGTGGTCTAAGATGGAGCATGCCTGCCCCTGCAGTGCTTGTGGCTGTGTCATCGAGGCCCAGTTGGTGCTCGATAGGGAACACCGAGGCAGGCTGAGAGCAGTTTGTATTCAAAAGCAGTTATTTATGACCTGGTAGTGGTTGGTCAGCAGTAAAGGACAAAAACAAACCATTTGTGGTTTTTGTCCTTTATTACTGATTTTGATTCTGTTGGCCTTTTTTTTAACTAATAAAGATATTGTTTTATGAAAAAAGCCTTCAAAATTAATAAAGCACTCCCACAAATAATTTTAAGTATGCTCTATGGATATGATGATATCTCATTATGAGTCAAATATCTTGTTGGCCATGGAAGTGAACAATACTATGAATGGAATGTTGAATATAGACATTTTATACAAATGTTGAAGGTAGGTATCACCTTGGTTTCAGTTATAAGACTTTTTAACCAAAGTATACACATGAATGTAAATTGGGTGGGTTTTGATGATCACACCATTGCAAGAGACTAGACCATTTCATTGCAAAAGAATAGATCAGGCCTTGCTGGAGTTAGCACCTACATCTTAATCATGGTAGCCTGCTGGTAAATGTACCTTTCTTTTATATATTTTTTGCATGCCAGCTCAGTCAGCGTACTTACTGCAAATTGGATAATTATTGTAATGACTGCTTTAATTGTAGTAATGAGCAGAATAACATTCTTAACCAAACTTTTAAATAATAAAAAATAAATACATGAATAGGTAATTTTATTATAACTGGGCGTAGGTATTATTTTGTTTATACATACCTACATAAAGCTAGCAAATATTATGCAAAATAATGGCAGCAACAGATGATTGGGTGCAATCAATTAAATGAGGCCAGTGTGCAGTATCGATCCCGATACCTAATCAGTTGATAGCGGCAGAGCGCGCGGCGGCGAGCGTCGATGACCTCCGGCGGGCTCGCCTCGCCGCGCGCCGGTCGCTCGCCCAGGGACCCTATTCGGAGATTTGAGATTTTCATCTCACTTTTTTTCGTCTTTGTTGCTCTCATTTGAAACGTCATAGGTGTGAGAGTGACCAAGATAAAATCTCATCTCATCTCACGCGCAGGAATAGCCCCCCAGGAATGCGCGCTCCAAACAATAGTGCCGCCGCCACCGGTCCTAGCGAACCCACATTCCATCTCATTTCATCTAATACTAAACTTCATGTTATGTGTCTTTTCTTACTTGTTAAAAATCCATTGACGTTGCACGTATTCCGCGATGTGTGCGCTGACGACGCGCAATCTTCACCGCGTCGCCATCGACACGGCACTCGGCCGTATTCAACACTTGAAATAACAGATTCTCGGCGAAGCACAAAACAACACACGCACTCTACTGGGTGTTCAAAATCACCCCGGATCACACACGGCGGCCCCAGTCGCTCGGACAATCCAAACGATTCTTTACAAACACATTTGTCCACCACAGTACACTAATGTCACCTCACGTCGCTATTTAATAAACTACTTTTTTCAAAAACAAATAGGTACTGACTAATAGTCTTCTAATATTTTATATTTACAAAGAGACGACCGACGACAACGACACTAACAAATAACTAAAATAGAAAAAGAATCGACGACCGCGACGCGCAAGGTGAATGACATTAATTTTAATTTTTTTTGACACTGACAACCAACTTACAGCTGACGTTGACAGCTACAAAGTACAGTAAAAAAAACAATATGACGGATCGCTCAGTTCATAGACTAACACCACTTTTCCAACCACAGACTGACTGTTCTCAGTTTAGAATTCGAATGTTGGCAAAAGTGAAAATCAGTAAGCGCGCCAATAATTCGAATTAGTTTGGAAATAAAAGATTCTGAGAAACCGTTGAAAGAAACCTTTAGTGTTGTTTAAGGATTGGAGCGAGCAGGGAAAGTTTAGATATTATAAGACGACATTGGCCACTAAGATGACATCAATATGAACAAACTATGTAACAAACATTATGTCCGTCAAGTGCGTGTCTCATGGCAGGGTTCCGGAGCCTTGTGCGGATTCCCGGAATAGTTTGTTTGACATCTTATATAATACCCACAGAATATGCCCTATTACATAATACCTAAGACCCACATGCAGAATATACGAAGTTAAATAATAATTCTTAAATCAGGGTTAGGTAATCAAATGTTAAAACTTAAAATTGCTCTAATATTGTGTTAATTCTTGGTGGCGCACTACGATTTTTCAGTTTAACCTCTGATAAGTAGTTTATTCCTTTCTGAGACGTTAAACTAAAAAGATAACCCAAATTTCTCTGAGATCTAACGATTAAGAAGTGTGATGTGGTATGTAGAATATCTGGCAGTGTGAGTTGCAGTGTGCACATCAGGTTTATATTAAGTGTTTATTAATTAAACAATTATATTATGAAATTACATTTCCTTTTTATTATTTTGACGCTACATGTCAACCTATATACAACCCGGTAGTCAGGGTAACTAAATATACAAACTCAAAATATCTATGACACTCCCCCTCACGATGACTGTGTGGTCTAAGCACATGAGTGACTCCAATCATTTTCATGAGTTTCAACAACCTTGGTTGCGGTAAAGCTTTGGTTAAAAGATCTGCTTCCATATTATCTGTATCCTTATATCGTATGGCTATCAATTTCTTCTGGACATAATCTCTTATGAAATGCTCTTTTATGTCTATGTGCTTGGATCTCTTTCCAGTCATTTGATTGCTTGCCAACTTATGTGCAGCCAGGTTGTCATTATATAACAATACTGTTGTTTGTACCACTCCCATATCTGCAAGAAGCTGCTTCAGATTTAGTGCTTCTTTTGCTGCTTCTGTTAGCGACATATACTCGGCTTCTGCAGTCGATAAAGCTACAACCCGTTGTTTTTTTGGTTTCATAACTGATTATCCCGCCGCCGTATTTAAATATATATCCCGTATATGACCGACGGTCAATGGTGCATGACGCCCAGTCTGCATCAGCCATGCCCACAAGTCCTTTCGCCTCAGTTCTCCTGTATCTCATACAGACACTTTTCGTCCCTTTAAGGTATCGAATAACTCTTTTTGCCGCTAGCCAGTGGCTTTTATCATAGCAATTGTTGTATTGACTTAAGCCTTGAATATTCGCCAAACACGTCTATTCAACTCGTAATTGTGAAGAAGCTACGGACCCTACCGATATGAAAAAAATATCACCAATAAGATCATTCTGTTACCTATTAATTAGTCTAATTAAAATATTATATTACTTACTAGATTGCGAGTAAAAAAATATTAAATGAACGTTGTTTTCGTTCTCATGGCGTGCAATACCGTGCTTACGGAGATTACGTTACTATATATTTTTACACCTTCGGATAGGAAATTAAAAATATGATTGATCGTCCTTTTACCATATTTTTAGAGCTAAAATTGAGTTAGTTTAGTAATATTTTGTGTTATTTTGAAGTATTTCGTCAGATCACGTGACCACTGACACCCGCGAGCTCCTTTGCGGGGGACGGGCCAGTCGGCGCTAGCGCCTCACGAAGGAGGGACGTACTCGCCTTGCCGAAAAATATTTTCGCATTTTTTTTCTATTTGTACGTAAATCATCAATTAAACAGTGCTTAATTATCCAGAGACAATAAAAAAAAGTACTTTTTCAAGACATTTGATAAGTTTTTAGTGACTTTACTACTAGTGAAATTATTTGGACAATAATTGATCGCGTTGTGAGTAGAGGGTACAGAAGGTTGATCCGATGAAAATGGGAGATGTCACCAAGGCAGCTAGACGTAAGAAAAAAATTGGACTCCAACTAGCTAAGTGGTAAGTACCTACCTACCTATTAATATTTAATTACCACATAAATATTTTTACCCGTTTGTTCTTATTGTGTAGACTGAAGTGACTAACCCTAGTGTCTGAGTTTTTAGTGGCATATGATTCGGTCTGACGTTTGTTTTCCTAATAAAAATAATAGAAAACGACAGACGTGTCCTCCGACCTATGTTAACTCTCAGGGCTTCACCGTCCATTACACCTTATTGCGATGATTGTTGGATTTACCCGCCGACGCTGTGCGACCATGAACCTTATTTTGCTGTGATACGAGCCGCGGTCGCGCAGCGTCGTGCTGTACTACAATCATCACGCCACGGCACGGGCCCCATTGTACATGTTGCTCATGATAATTATCCAAGTGCAAGACTTGTCAGAACTGTGTTTTTGTTTTGTTATGTACAAATGTACCTTTATGTGTCATATTTGTACATTGCACAGGGTTATCGGTATAGGGTGTACTAAGCCAAACGGGGGTCATTGTACTCTTCATTATAAACAACGATTACTTTTTAAACTTTTTTATTTGTAAATTAAATCGGGGAAAAAAGCATCTGCTTACATTTTGTCGACGATCGATGAGCTTTTTGTATGAAACAGCTGTTTTTTTTCTCGTGATTTCATTTGATTCAATTATTCACAAAAATTATACTAAGGTCAATATACCTAAGCCATTTCAAATTGAAGCTGTGGCATACTTGCTGATGCCCCAACACCTAGTTAATAACATAGAAATGGGGAGTATTCTATAGTTAATAATAATAAATAATCCTTCTTGAACAATCGGGTAAAAATAAAATAATGATAATTATTATGTGGACTTACGATGTCAATATCGGAAAGCGGTCGTTGCGTGCGAACGGTGTAAATGACTAATACTATTTTTTGTTTTTGGTATAGCACATTTCCCAAACTAACCTACCTAAACTAGAAACAATCACATTTTTATGTTATAGCTGACCAACCACGGTCCGCAATACATTATTATTTTTAGCAGTGTATTGAGCATATTTTTCTAACTTATCCTGGTTTGTTAACCGACTTCAAAAATTAGGACGCACTCAATTACATTGTATAAATTTTACTAAATGTTTGTTGCAGCATAACTTCGTTATTTACTCATTTATTTTTTATTTGAAAGAATATGCTTACTAACACTCTGATCAGTCACTTTGATCAAAATAAAGTTTTTTTTAGTAAAAAATAGTATTTAATACAAAAAGTCAAGCATTTGCATTCAGAAAGTAGTGTTCCGAGTCATGGCCATTGAATTCGATAGAAAAGTTATTACATTTTCTTACAACAATAACCGAGCGAGAGATCGTTAGCGAGCGAAGCGTTTATGCTTCAGATTCGACGAAAATGCTTTCGTATGTCCGAATTCCGTCTGGATTTCTGTCCGGATCTCTGTCCAGACCTGTCTTAATCTACAGGTCGCATTTCTTAACCTATTCTCTTGAAACTTTGTGAGTAAGTCTGATATTTAAAAAGAATTTTCTTGTCTAGGCGGTTATTGGAAATTTTTCAAAATGGCAGAGATGTGATTTAAAAAAAGATATATCTCCGCATAATTGGAAAATTTCCAAAAAACCTTTTTGACGAGATCACCAGCTCACAGAGTCACTATCGTATGTATTGTTATTTATTTTTATTTATTATATACAACGATTTCTTTGGTAACTGATACCAACCTGCATCTAGTCTTAATAGTTATTTTAATTTAGTCTATTGCATGAAGACTAGAATAATAATATATTTTAAACTGGGATTATAGATTGGTAATTGTTTTATATTTTATGGTATCATGGAAAGAGACAAACGAGACGCTTTGAGTAATATGAATATTGTGTAATTAATATCTTTAAATTGCTCTATTTCATTTTTTCAGAAACAGAGATCAACGAAATTATCAAAATTTAAACACAAGCGTTCAGCCAACAACAAATGCGAGTACTGAACTAAGGTGAGTTAAAAGACATTTAACATCTTATATTATTAGGGTGACAAGCATAGTGCATAGTCAGAGCTATGCCAAATGAAAATGCTATTGCTGAAGTTGTCGTATGTCCGGCGTCCAGCGTCTGATTGCACGGATGTCCGATTGTTTTCCTCTACAGATCGCATTTCTCAACCGATATTTGTGAAATTTTGTAAATTTAGGTTTTATTTAAAATAGCGGATATATGTAATTTGTGAGACGTTGCTCATAGAGCCACTACTTGTAATCAGAGTGGCGCTGAACTGCTATGGGCATGCGTGACGCCAGTACAACCATTCACTCAGCGAGCGCGAAGCGCGAGTGAAGAACTTCCGTTTCAGTTAATAAAAATAGTAAAAACTTATCCTATATTTTTATCTACAGATGCCTAGTTCAAAATCAGCCGAAGGGTATCAGAGCATCCGAGGAACAGGGACTTTTTCACCTTCGAGTAAACTGGTAATCATTTTTTATTTTTTTGTGTACACAATGTACATAAATAAATTATTGATATTGATGATAGCGTTCGGACTTGGTATGATTGCAAATTAATTATCATTTAATATTGTTTTTAGGAACAACAATATCAGTCTTCATTGCCGAATCTCATCGTCGAAGAAGAAGCAGAACAAGAACAGAAAGACAAAAGTTATTGGCGTATTATAACATTAGCTTCTTCTTCGTAAAATTGAAGGAAATATCAAGACACAATAGATTTGGTTGCGACAAACAATCGATAGGAGACTTGATTGGAGAAAAGCAAACAGGTCTTGCTTCTAAATTCACCTTTTTGTGAATAAAGAGTAACAATAGTAGATTATGTACCGAGGGCACAAAGCAGTGCCTTACGTCGCGGGCGGCTTATTGTATCCTGAGCGTAACGAGGGAATCTAGAGTTAACTCCCGAATGCAGCAAGGGAAGATGAGTCCTGAGGGCAGCGAGGGGTCCAAGCCGCCCAAGACAAAAACACTGCTTTATCCTAGAGGCGAATTCTCTACTAAAAATTCTGTCTAATATTATACTCTCTCATAACTAATAAAAAGGTACTAGTAAGGTACAGTCTTTTATTTTAAATTTCGTGCAGCTCGTGGAGCACGTGCTCGTATTTTTTTCTTGGTAGCTAGTTCAATTTTCAAATTAACTCTTCTTACAGTGCTTATTCTGAGTTTTCATTCAATGTTAACCTCTTTGCTTGGAAACTCCCAACTACAAGCTTCGCTCGAATTTATGTTTCATCTATAAAACCAACATTTGAGTTTCATGTGTTAGATTAAGGATGTGTTAATCTGAGCGAGTACTGCCTTCAAAGCATTTGATTTATTGATATTTTTTGAATCTCGGTTTATTTTAATTATTTTTTTGGTGTTTGCTAAAATCTAAGCACTATACATGTATTTCAGCTACAAAAGGTTTTTCAATATCCAATCTAAGACCCCTTTAGTCCAGCTATAGAGGATTTTTTTTTCTATATTAACTACCAGCTGTTGCTCACGATTTCGTACGCGTAGATAAAATAAAGCTCGTTCCGTTAGTTTCTTGTATTTGTCATTCACTCGAGGAGGTATTATAGCGCGAGCCGTATGCGAGCCCACTAATGGAGCCAATAGTGTAATTATTAACGCACACGCGTTTCATGTGACGTTTTTCATCACACATGCGAGGGGAAAAAACACAGACTTGCATTAGTCAATACATTTTTCTGAAAATGTATGCGCATTTTGCTGCTTTTTCACCTATAAAAATTTTCCTAGGCAAAATAATAAAGCGAATACTTTGTTTAAATTATCATACCTAATTAATTGTCAATATTTTGATAAAAAAATAATGTTTATTTACTGTTATTACGTAGTTATGATACTTTAAATCAAGAATTTAAGAAAAGTAAAAAAAAACTCTTGTTGATTTATTTTAAAAAAAGTCTAGTTTAGTTACTAGTGCGATAATGGTAAAGTAACAGCACACGTGCTTAATAGCTCGGATTATGAGCTAAAACTGATGTAATAAAGTCCTTTTTACGAGCGAGAGTGATGAAAAAGATATTAAACACAAACGCGTTTTTAACTTCAAGTAGGAACATTTCAGCAAAATCAGGCAAGAAACTATCGAGAAAATAATGAGGTTGTAAGTTCTGGGTCCACTATATTTTCAACAATTTTAGTCATTTTTATACTACCTACTAATTATATAAAACAGATTAGTACTATCAACTCGTAGAATACATTTTTAAAGCGGGCCGTCGATTGAACAGCTCTGCTAGTCCTAGTCAATATTTTTTTTGTTGAAATGTTGTAAGCATTGGTTTAAGATAGGTTGAGTGATTTATCCCTGGTACCGGAGTTCTTAGAATGCCCATCAGGAGCCCTATTCTTGCTAAAAATATTTTCTGATCAATGTCTCTCTCGTTTTAAAAGTCATAGTGAGAGTGACCAAGAAACATCTCACGCGTCAAGAATAGCCCTCCAGAGCTATTCTTACGATATTATATTATTCCCCCTATTCCTACGCACGAGATATGTTTTGGTCAATGTCTCTCTCGTTTGAAAAATCATAAAAGTGAGAGGGACCAAGATCCGATGAACCAAGATATCTCACACTTCAGAGAGTCCGTGGTCTACGATTGTTTTTTTAGATTTTACACGCACGACCAAAGGGAATCAAAACCTTTAGATGCGGGATATTTGTGAGTACATACTTAATCTACCTATACTTATAATAAAACTACCGCGCTCATGCTGCTTAAAAGGCTCAAGTCTTTAAAACGCCGTTGGCTTCAAATAATTTAGTCACAAAACATTACAATAAAGCATAACATCACAGAGGGCATTCATTTTTAGGCAAACATATTTTTTTCACGGTGTTTCGTCTGAATTTGTTTAGTCTTTGAGAAATGCTAGCTCAATGTTCAAAAGCTTCGAGCGTTGATCGCTAGAGGCGCTAAAACCAGCTGAGCGCCGAATGGCAAATGTCATTGGCGTATCTTAACCTCTTAAGAAGCTAACAGCAAACATTATATCTGGTCTTGTGGCCACTGCTAGGTACATTAATGAACCTATCAGTTTTTGGTACGGGTATACGTCTCTTTCACTGTTATCTTCGTTTTTCTCTAACTTTAGTCCTAGTTCCATGGGTGTAGACACAGGCTTACATTCTTCCATGTTAAACTTTTGTACCAAATTATCGATGTAAGTCTCTTGAGATAATCTCATCTCTCTTTCCAGACATCTGTACTAGTTACACAGCTCTTCACTTGTTTCAGTTCACTTGGTGAAATTATCAGAAGTAATTCTGCTAGCGCCAAACCATCTTTTTCTAAATATTTATTTAGTTCATCACCTTCACGAGTAGGCTTCTTTATTGCCTCTGATACGTAATTCCATAGTCCTAGTTTCAACAAGAGAGCTTTTGCATGGATTCGCCATGTGTCATAATTTTCTCTCTTCAACGGCTTGATATGTACGTGATGGCTCATCTTACTAACGTTTCAGGCCCATAACCTGTGATGTGGTATGTAGAATATCTGGCAGTGTGAGTTGCAGTGTGCACATCAGGTTTATATTAAGTGTTTATTAATTAAACAATTTTATTATGAAATTACATTTCCTTTTTATTATTTTGACGCTACATGTCAACCTATATACAACCCGGTAGTCAGGGTAACTAAATATACAAACTCAAAATATCTATGACAAGAAGTCTTGGGCCACCAAGAGTTAGAAGCTAACCTCGAGTTAACAATCAGAGTAATCTTTAGAATTTGTTAACTCAGAGTTACTTAACCCTGCGATTAAGGATTTAACTCCGTCTCTTCTGCATGTGAGAATACCGCGACTGGCGGTCTACCCACTAAAAGTCCTAGTGTAGGACTAGTATCTCTTCTGTACTAGCGTGTCCAAATCTCGGCGCTAAATGGCGGGGCTACGAGGAGAATTTTTGGGATTTTTGGAATTTTTGGGGGCTGAGCTACCCACGTCCGTAGGAGTGTACTCTATTCTGATTCCCAACACGTGGTCCCCGGGTAGCGCTAACCGGGTAGCAAACTCTGGTGGGAGGCTTCGGCCGTGGCTAGTTACCACCCACCGTACCAAGCCATGCCGTGAAATGACCTAGTCGTGTTTCGGGATGTAGTCCGGTGTAACCGTTCCGAAGACGGTTCTGAGCAGTAGCGCACTTGTAGCGCCTCACTCAACTGCCGTCATTGTACCTCTCACTCTACAAAACTTCAAGGCTAGAGTGAATAAGTACGTTATAGGTCGTCGTGCTCCATCTTAGACCACAACGTCGCTTAACATCAGGAGAGTTGGTGGTCAAACGCCGACCTATTGTCCATAAAGAAAAACGAATTTGGCACACTTTAGCGGCCCCGACAGCGCGCGGGCTCCGGCCCGAGCTTGCGCTCCACCTCCCGGTCGATGTGTCGGGATACCAGACGCATCGTCATCAACTATTTCGGGGACCAACTGAGCCAATGCGCGCCAGACAGCACCCGTGTCTGGACGGCATAGCCCAAGGTGTCTATACGACAGACGGGTCAAATAGAAGGATAGGGGAAGCGTACCTCGCACTACCGATACTCCTTTCCCACCGCGCCTTACATCACTCAGCTGCTGTGCTGCCCATGCAGTCTCGCAACCTACGTTCTAATGTGGGCCGGTGTGTTGCCGGTGGAGTGACCCCGTCCCGGAATTCCTCTTAGCTTCACCGTGGCTGCCCAGACCACGGCTGCTAAGCCTCCCCGCCATGACAAGGCGGGAACTCCATCCACCTTAACCTGAGACGCTTCATACGAGTACATTCAACGATCTAGATATAAATTAAGAGTGCAAAATTGAGCGAGTCCTTTCTGTTGTTTATTACGTAGAATCGGTCTGTCATTTCGTTACCAACACGAGTTTCTACTGATACAATTTATTATGAGTATATTTTGTAATCCTTTCCAGCGAAGTAGGTATGTACGTAAATTTACGACGAACATGGACTACTTTTTGCCTCGAGATACGAGTAAGTATGGTAATGCGATGTGACATGTTCGCGCCAGATTGGTACATTTTTTCTGAGAAAAAATATCTGCGGTAAACCGGCCGGTCGCCGGGCGCGCCGGGTCGCTGCCGGCGGCCGGCTACGGCGGGCGGCCGGCGGACCCGAGCGAGCCACTTACTTATTTGGATAATCCGAGTGAAAAACTCTGAACCTATTCACTTGGCCTTTTTGCAAAAACGGCAATTTTGTGAACTTGGCTGTGAATTTAATAATACATAATACAAAATTTAAGAGACAAGGAATATTATATCGTCAAGTAAAATTCATATTTACTATTTTTAAATAATTTACTGTATCTCACTAATATTATAAATGCGTAAGTTTGGATGGATGTATGAATGGATGTCTGGAGTATCACGTAGGATACATTTTTTCACAGTGGGTGATACCGCGGGGCGCAGCTAGTTTGTTTTATTTTATGTATTGCTACACTTCCGTCAGAAGAGTTCTGTCTCCAGCATGTACCTACAGTAAAAGGCTGAAGCGCTGACGACGGTATGATGATGTAGGTTATATATCGCACAGTCATGAATCACATTTTAAAAAATTGTACTGAAGCATAAAACGGGAAAGTTGGTGGGTCTATTTAAGTATGTGTTTGTTCATCACTTGCGCAAGCGGATTTCAATGAAATTCGGACACAAACAACTAATTTTTGTTCCGAACAAACAACGATTCTTGTAGACAACCGGGTGAAATAGCGAGGCTCAGCTAGTTATTTATAAATGGGGAAGTTTGTAATCGAAAGACATGTTATTGATACTGAAACAGCTCAACAGTGTTGAATGAGATGCAGCGTGGAGGTAGTGTAACTATTCTGGGATTTCTTGGCTTAGCACATATGTTACTTTTATTGCGATTAATAAGTTTTTCCCGATACATTTAAGCTTCCTTTAGTAAAGCTGAAGTACGTTTACCAGCTGCGCTTCGCGGTTACCACTGTCCTTGTCTGTATCCTGACACCGTGTATGCAAAAATTTCATGAAGATCCGTTCATCAGTTAAGGCGCGAAAGCGATAAACAAAGAAACAAACGATCGAACTCACTTTTGAATTTAATTAGTAAGGGTATTAAATATTGTATAAAGTTGTTGTTGTAAATTAAGCAACATTCGGAGATTTGAGATTTTCATCTCACATTTATTCGTCCTTGTTGCTCTCGTTTGAAACGTCATAGGTGTGAAAGTGACCAAGATAAAATCTCATCTCATCTCACGCGTAGGAATAGCCCCACAGTTTTGAAGATGAACCGCAAAGTAACGCCTGATTCAATCAACTATTAGTAAGGATTGTGTAGCTAAGGCGCAGCGGATAGTATTTACTTGACACAAGGCCTAGATCTTTGCCTCGACTAATCCAGTAAAGTAATGAAATGTTGCCGCACCGAAATAACTAGTGAATAGTTATCGCGCTAACCGCCGAGCGAGCCGCATTCCATACAGCGGGCTGCGGCGCCCGGGCCCTCTCCGCGCCGCAGATTAAATAATACCTCCTCGCTTCGTAATCTAAGTAAACTATTCGCGGAGCCGCGGGCCGCCGCCGCGACCGAGTTTCGCCAGATAATTACGGCGACCTTCCAAGTTCCGGAGACACGGTTCCCAAGTTGGGCGCGGCGTGGACCTCGTCCTCCCCGGGGAAATAAATGTTATTTATGTGGTCTCACGCGGTCTACTGTTTACTTTGTTCTCGGTCAACTTTGTAGAGTGATAGCTCTTCGATATCTAAACATTATTTACTACTTAGCATAATATATGCGCTTGAACAATACTCGAAGTTTCTCTGTGTGCCTATACACATGGAGGAGGGCATCACTTTTATCTAGTGGATTGTTTGGAGGCTCCAGTGAAGCCATCCTTCATCAGTGTAGTGATTGATGGCCGTCGCCGCCGACCGCCGACACCCGCCGCCCCGCCGACCCGCGCTGTACCGGCCCTGGCCGCCCGTGGACACTGATGCTCAGCTACTTTATATATAACCTCTTCGTTTGTGAACCTCGCAGCCAGCGAAAGAGGAAACGTTTAAAAAAGTGGGCTTCCTATTTACTCGTAGATGGTCGCAGCCGACTACGGTATATAAAATCTAATAAAGCTGAATAAAGCAGAAAGGACAGAGGGATACCGTACATAACAAAAAAATCCGTAGGCTTTAGAGAAGTGAATAAATTCATTACTCAATGAAAGGCTTTTAGTAAAATTGGACGTCTTTCTTATATATCTATATCATCTTCAGGTGTTTACTAATTAGATCCAGTGATGAAAAAAGTAAATATTTGAGGTGCTAGAGACTAAGTAAGATGTTTAATCATGAATCTCGATTTAAAACTAGTTTTACTATAGACATGTCGTGGACAATTTGTTTCAAGTTTTTTTTTCTATAAACTTGACTAAAAAGTTTACTTTTGCAAATCTTACAAGTAATCCTTATCCTCACTAATAGCTATAAATGCGATAGTAAGTTCGTTTGTTATCTTTTCATGTCTTAACTACTCAACCGAACATCATTATATTCTGTGTACACGTAGTCACGGGTACAGAAACATCTGTAGGAAAGTGCCTACATGTATCAATACTTTTCATCCCAAAAAAAATAACGGTTCCTGTGGGTGAAACCTTTCTATAACCCGTTGGTCAGAATGTGTCGCCAGTACAATGATATCTTAGTGGACCATCATAGCTCAATTGACATGTTTTATAAATTTAAGTTAGCGGAATTGTAGCTATTTTAGAAAAAAAAAAGGAAAAAAGTGATTTTTTTTTGTCCTTTTATGCGCAACGCTATTGCAAATAATTATACTATGTTTATTACTTATTTTTATCTTTTCCTGAAAATACAAATATGTTACTACTACTTACTACGAGTTTTACTTTAACACCACTTTGATATTTTTTATACAGGTTGTGGTATATAAAAGCTCTATAAAAATTGATAAAATACTTTATTTTCACTAAAACTTTTTGCGGTAAGGAAACATACGAGTAATATCAATGTTGTGATTCTTAAGATTGTTGGATTGCAGCACTGAGCAGTTTTGTCCCAAAAACGTCACTAAGCAAAGCTCGTAATGAAGACTTCTATGTATCTTTAGAGACCTACACGTCATCTTGAAGTAATAGCCAGAGTTTATTAGAACGATCAAACCTCCTGACTTCCGACGGCAGAGCACAACTAGGCAAGACGAAGTTATGTAGAGAAGACAAAGACGTCAGTCCAGTGGAGGAGGAACCGTTATAATTCACGTGATATCACTATTTTACATATGTTGAGTAAACTTGCGCGGAGGCCGAGCCGGCAGGCGTCGTCGGCCGCCGGGGCGCCCGAACTCGATCTCATATATTAATTTGACAAAAGGCCTACAATGTTCCTAGCAGCGGTCCCTTCATATATTATGTTGGTGATGAGACGAGAGATTGCGTACCAACTTGAATCTAGTTCATTTTGTTGGGTCGAGAGGTAGAGCAGTCGCCACACTCGACCCCTAATAAGCCGCCTTCATTTCTGTAGATAATTGTTTTGGTTTGTGCCCTCATTGATAATTGTATTTTATTTTCATGCGAGCGATGGCAGCCTAGTTGGGAGAAGGTGCGCCTCTCAAGCCAGAGGGAGCGGGTTCGAACCCAGCCGATGGCCCGCACCAATTTGTTCATTGTGTGAACATATGTGCGTTTTGTATGTCATCTGCTAAATGACTGGAGCCCGGTGTATGGCGACAGGCTCGCCCCCTGTCACATTTGGGACTGAATATCGACCGGCAAAATGTGGGTGTTGTATTACACCTCTGCCAGCCCCCTCGGGGGAAAGGCGTGACGATATGTATGTTTTGTTCACTTTGCGTGCTCTCATGAAGACTATTTTATTGATATCGTGTTCGTGTGACAGCAGGAGGCGCCCGTCTCTTGAGGAGTGACGTTCCGTTGAACACGGATGGGACGTGACCTGCCGGCGACGTGCGAACAGTTTTCCGTTCAACGGCGAACTGGTGAAAAATAAAAATGGAAGAAGGCAACCAGTGGCTGTATGCTTTTGTTAGGAACTTGTCAGTACATATTACATAATACTCCCTATTACATCTTTGAACACAACAAAGATAAAGTACGAAAACGAGCACAAAATGTTTACAATGTGAAAAGTTTGCTTATTTAAAAATACATGTATTAAATTAGCCCTTGACTTTTTAGTTTGTTGGTACATTTTAATTTGATATTTTAGAGTAGACTTCTAATGTAATGGATTTACCTAAAATAACATTTATGATGAGTTAGTGAGCGAGTGAGCATGTTTGTATTTAGTAATGGCTAAACAGGTCTGATAAATGTGTTGTTAGGATAGATACTCTGGATTATCATGTAAGGTTAGACACACTCTTTAAGCCGGAAAATATACGGTTTCAGAATAATAGCAAGTAAAATCTCGAGGTATAAATCAAGACTAAGTACGTATTTGATCGATCCCCGGGCTGTCACGGCGTGCTGCGCGGGCGGCCTGGCGGCCGCTCAGACTATTCCATGAATTCGATTTGTCAGGCGCTAAGGTCACAGAACAATCGCCAAGCCATTACGGCCCACGCTCGGCGCTCGAGCTAGTCTGAAATAAAATTATGAATAAAAGCCACTCACTTAGCGGCGGAAGGTGGAAGATGTAAAATATGGACACGGCGGTACACAATAACTCACGGCTAATTTCCAAGATTACGCCGTCGAATAATTCATTCTATTTTTTTGATGTTCCGAGGACGCCCCCTCCCCGCCGCGGCGCCACCGCCACTCACCTGGAATACTAATTCTTCGTCTTTAGGTTTAATACTTCATCGGCTATTTCGCGGTTACGACGAAGATGAATAACAAACAAAGCACTTCAACAATTTTATTAGCTTTTTGTCCCGTAGATGGGAAATGAAAATTACTTACATAAGAGCTAAATTATTTCCAAAAAAAAGAATCTTCAAAAAGTCGGAGAAAGTTGGCCAGTTTGAGTATAATTGTTTTGTTCCGCATTTTTTCCTGTTTTAAATGAACATAACCGGTCGCTGGCTCGGGGCCGGGGCGGATTTACGTCACGTGCCTAATTGCACAGGATTACATAACAATTGATGTTTTGGAAGGAATGGTTCATAGATAGGCAGATATACCCGTCTACGCTTCGAGCCACATAACTGACACAATGGTACGTGCGAGAGTGACGCTCGGAATAAAATACTCAAAGTTTTGTTTATAAATGTACATGCTTTATGGAGCAGTATACAGCTTAGGAAGACGGAGAGGTATCGATAATCACGGCACACATCCTGTGCGGGCGAGCGGTCTCGTCGCCGGGCGGCCGGACATGTAGAGTTAAGCGTCAAACAGACAGAGGCGGCCTGACAAGGCGGCCTACTGTCACTGACTGTCAGCCGCAGCTCCAGCCGCGGCGACAACACACTGCCGCGGCCATTGACAGAGGCGACCGGAAGCGTCAGCAGTGTTGCCACATTGGGTTTTGAAAAGGCCTAGTTGGACAAGGTAGAGCGGGCTAGATATACCAAATTTTAGCATCAAAAGTGATGCTTGAAAAAAGAGACTAAAAAATAAACACTTTTAACGGGGGAAAATCTGCATTTTGTGTTCGCATTTACATAGGTATATTTCGGGCCATTACAAATACATTACAAGTTGATTTTCGAAGAATGATCACGATCCATTCAAAATTAACCCAGCCCCGGCGCAAATTAATCATATCGAATAAATATAGTTGTTTTGTTATTTTATGTAGGTAAGCAGGTACTTACATAAAAATCAGTAAAAAAAATTATACAATATTTCTGTGGCTAAGTTACTAAAGTTGCCAAAGTTAAGATGTATTGTCATTGACAACAAATGACGAAATCAAAAAGACAAACCACAAACCGATACGTAACTACCATCCCCCAATTGAACACGTTATATTTCGGTCGGACGAGGTTGGGCATGGTGTTCGTCTTGCCGGATTACAGAAATCTCACCAACTTCCAGTATGTCTGGTGAATCGGTCTGATCTCTGAAAGTAGGTAATTATTTATTATTTAGCCTGGATTAAAAGGCTTTTTATTATTTACCTAGGAAATAATAAAAAGCCTTTTAATCCAGGCTTTTTATTATTTACCTAGGAAATAATAAAAAGCCTTTTAATCCAGGCTAACTGGATGGCAAAACTGATGCACACAAAGTTTAAAGAGAGAGAAAAAAAAAGATAAGAAAAAAAAATGTTATTTACCCAGCCCGCTTCCATTTTAGTTCGTCACTTTGGTGGTTTCACTAATTTTTGTGTGACGAATTTTTTGCATCTTTTTAATATTGAGCGTACTTCGTTCCATTCCGCGTTGGCAGGTTAATTTGGACGTAAATTTCCAAGTTTGACATGCATAGGTTAAACAAGGTAGGAGGCATGATATCATGACTTCACTTTTGATGTTTGTTGGCATGTTTTGAATATTTATTTTAAGGACCATTACGTTTTCCAAGTATTTATTTATTTACTATAATAAGTAGTTTCAGAAAATGTAAGAAACTAATGCTAGTGGCTCTGTAAGCTGTAGAGCTCGAGGCTAACGTCTGTCTCGGCTGCAAGTTGCATTTTTCAACCGATTCTCATAAAATTTTGTTAATTGAGCAGGTTTGATAATTATGCCGATTTTATTTGCGTCGAGACAGTTCTTGGAATTTTCAAAATAGCGAAGATATGATTCGAAAAAATCATCGAACCTACTCATGAATCGGTTAAGAAATGCGACCTGTAGACAAAACCTAAGGTGCGGAATTTGGACATACGAAAGTACTTTTGTCGAAGCATAGACGCTTCGCTTACTAACGCTCGCTCGGTCGAAAAACTAAGTTATTATTAAATTGTTAAAAGTCGGAATCTTCATCAAAATCTTCTTAAAATAATATCTGCTGGTTGAAGTAGAGCAAGTTGATGGCTGATTGACATCTGCTTTTTTTGACAACTTATAAATTATTACAAAAACACCACATTAAAAATGCTAGATCTAGCCCGAAAAGTTCTAAAGTGGCAACATTAAACGTCATTCACCATTTGTCAACGCGGTACTAGAGATGAGCAATGAATAATTTTATCCAGTTAAATTAACGCGTTGAAAAAAAATAACATTAACATCGTTAAAAAATATTCTTCAAAACGTTAATCGATAAATCCAATTTCCGGTTTGCATTTCTTAGAATTTAACGTCATCTATGAGAACATTGGTACATCATTCATTGATTGGGCCACAAAAGTCTTCGAATTGTTGTTTTTAATATTATTATTATTTATTTTATTTTATTATTAACATAAATATAACTACAGTTTAAGCTAAATATGCCCTTAAAACCAATGCGGTTTGTCTAGGACAAACAGTTCTCACCCTTAATTAACTTAAGTATGCCATATTATGCCTAAATATAAATACTTAAAGAAACGTTGATTTATCGACCAAGCAATTTTAAACAACATGATAATTATTTTAAACATTTTATTTAAAATGTTTTTTAACAGTTATCAGTTTATTTTTCTTAACGTTTAATCCCATTTCTACGCGGTATCCGCGGCTGACGTAGTTTGTTGTAATAAGTGGTCAAGTGCAAGCCGGGCTCGCGCACTAAGGGTTCCGTACCAGCATACCAAATAAAATACAAAAGTACAAGTTTGGTATCGAAAATTAGACAATATTAGAGTCTTGCGCAATTAGTAATTACCTAAACTTTTACAGTTATCTTTCCACAAACGTAACTTAATATATATTATAGTACTTATTAAAAAATTAATAATATGTACGTATTTCAGTCTCTGGCAGCCAAATTACGAGCTTTGCTTAGTTTGGGGTCAGATGACTGTGTGTGCAAGAATGTCTCGTTTTTTTATTTCAAATAAAGATAACTGACCATCACCTCAGGCCACGTCTGTCTTTGAAGGACAGGCAATCAGACGAAGGGACGGACAGAGGGCATAGGCTTAATAATAGGGTTCCGTTTACAACGTTAGGGTACGGAACCCCAAAAATGTTTCCGACGCGCGGCCAGCCGCCTGCAAGCCGCGTGGTGGCCGCGCGTGTGTGAAGACTCCCATACATTGCAATGAAATACAACTGGCCGCTCTGTCAGCCGCCGCGTCAGGCCGCCTCTGTGTGTTTGACGCTTTATGGTCGGAAGGCGGACGACGCTGAAGGATTACGTTTTACGGTCTCCTTCGAGCGTCGCGCCCGTAAACTAGACACGGGCCTTCGTCGTGTACAGTAAACAACGCGAGTCGGGGGCTGGCGCGGACGGCGTGTCGGCGGACGGCGTGGGACAGCGCGGCGCGCTGGCCCGCCGCGCCGCCCTCATTACACGAGAGGACGCCACGTCAACAGATTCTCCTCTTTAGGGTTTCGTAGCAAAACATTGGATCCTTAAAAATACTCTGTCTTCCCATTGATCTGTTTGTCATGGTGATTATATTTAGAGGACTTTATGACTTGAAAATAATCGTACGGTGAAATTTCTTTGAAATATTAAGTATGAGACTTAATAAAATTAGTCGTTTGAGTTTGGTTCGTTTATTTTTAACCAAGTATCCGTTAAGATTTCCGCCTGCTATATTTTTTGTCAAAATTTTATCAACAAGAATACGGAACGCTAGTGCATGTTACGACATACGCTTGACAATTAATTTTTTCCTCGTAAATAGTGCGTGGCGTGCGGGCGACACTCATCGCTCGCAGAACAAAGAGCGGGCGGCCGCCGCGCCCGGCCCGGAATATCATTATAAAATAATTTTATTGTAGGAAAACGTTCGCTTATTTTAAAGATTGCGAAAATTTGAAGACAGAGCGGAAAGCTTATTATGAGATAAATTCCTCGTTTCTCGGAGTCCTTCAGCTGTTATTATCGTCTCAAATGGAACAGATTTCTATTAAGAAACAGCTTTTCATTTTGGAAATGATCTTCCGATAATTTTCTAAATCCTCAGCTTACCGAAAGTTTGAGTATATAAATTATTATACGATTATTATTAGATTCAGTACGACAGGAGACAGGAAGGATACATGAACACTTGAATATTGAATACGCAAGTGCAATTTGAATTTGTTGGAAACAATGTTGTGTAATTTTGTTCGATAAAGCTCTCCGTTCTCGGCAGCTTTCCTATTTTGGAATACGAAGGAGCATGTTATGGGGTTTTCAAATAATCTTTAGGAGAATTCGAACAAATTTTAGTTGGTTGGTTTGCTCGAAACATGAGTAAACTAACTTGTTAAGTTTCAAAATAGATGGGTTTGTGTTGATACAAGAGGATTAGAGAGGGAGCCGCAGTGATCGCGTTGGAGGAGGCCGGGCACCTCACCGGCGGCTCGGCGGAGCGGCCCCGCGGTGCGGCCCCGGAGCGGTGCGGAGCGGCGGCGGCCGCGCGCGTGTGCTCTTTCAAGGAGAAATCCAATTTGCGCAGCGGTCGGCCTCCCTCCGAGACGTTTGACGATACAAATTGTTCGGCAATTTTATTACGTCTGCTTCAATCGAATAAACAGCAGGGCTTAAGTAAACAGAAGCTACATTAGCCTCAGTACAACCGGCGACCGACGCTGACGACCGACCGAGCGACCGAGAGACTGAGTGAGTGCGGCCGGCTGTTCGGCTTGATGCGCAAGTTTAGGTGACCAGAACAGTTACTCATAAGTAAGTAATGTGCCTTTTTTAAGGATTTACTCGACACGCAGCAGATACGATTCACTGAATTTATTTTTTGATGGATTTTGTACCAGGGTGTAGGTTAACATGTATAGAATGTTAGAATGTATCTCTCCTGGTAGGCTTCGCGTTTCAGCTTATGTTACTCAAGGATGATGTACCTGTCTAATGGTGAAAGAGTTTCTAAAATCGGACTAGTAGTTTTTGAGTTTATTCGTTACAATACAAAGATACAAATCTTTTTTCTTTATAATATTATTAAAGATAGTATAGATATAACTATTTTTGGCAGATTTCGATGGCTAAAACATATGTATCGAACCGTTTAAACAAATGATATTATAGACAGGTTGTCCACTCACCCGACAACATGTTTTGATAAATCTCGCATGAAAAAGAAACATTCCTACTCTACCGCGTAAGATGTAATTAAAAAGTCAGTGAATCTTTCCTGATATTTGTTTATGACATATCGCTATATATATATTAGGGTATCGCTATATATAAAACAATGAGCTCTTTATAGTATACTTACTATAAAGAGCTCATTGTTTTTCAGCTTGTAGGTCGCAGGCGGCGATATTACACGACGACTGGTACGTTAAAACATATTACAACATATATTTATTATTAGAGCGAGTAATTATTTATCGGTAAACAGAATGAGACGCGAGACACACATCAATATCGTTATCTAACAGTCGGTTTATTGATACTGTTGTCCTGAGTTTAATGGTTTGTCGTAATCTCGTTATGGAAGTCACTGGCGTAGGCGTTAGCTACGTCGTAGGCTTTATAGCTACGGTTCGTAGGCACAGGCTACGGCGTAGATATAAGCTACGATTTAAATGTGATCCATTTCAAAAACACTGAAATTATCTATCGCTATAAGTACTTCTAATCATTCAATCTAGAAAAAAAAAACGCTTAGAGTGACAACGTCTAGTGTCCTAGAATGTCTAGTTTGAATACTCAACACTCACATAATTATAAGTACGAGTACCTAGTACATCATGCAGGTCTTAAAAAATATGTTTTAAATATTCACACAATTTGCTCTTAGGGTTTTATCTTTTTTTACCTTTTAATGTTTAACTCGATCAAAAAAGACAAAACACTGTTTAACTATTCCGAAGCTATGCAACGTTTATTAGTAAAAGAGGTTAAATGGTACGAGTATGCCAAAAATAGATGCCTAAAAAAAGTGTAAAGTATGCCAAAGCAAATAATATTAATCACCCTAGTTCACTTAGTATCACCTAAAATAGTTGTATAGACATACATATATATGATTAACTAGCTGTCGCCCCGCGACTTCGTTCGCGTTTATTATTTATATACATGACGGCGCGAGATATCATTGGATAAAGAAAATCAGTTTGAGAGTTGTTAATCGATAGTTTTAATCTGTGGTTTATGACGATTAATCGATTTGTTTATGGTAATTTAGAGCGGTTAACACCGAATGGAGTTGCGTTTGGGATTTCGGGCGAACGTCATGTCTGTCAGTCAGTGGTTGACAGGACTGGGCTGAAAGCGGTCGCACGCAATGGTCATTCGTAAACCCATTACTCTAAATCTCCAATTATCTTTGTGATCATTCAATAACTAAGTAGTCTAAGTGACTGTATAATTAAAATAGTGAAAAGCCTACACTGCTGTCCCCTTATTTCAACGTTCCTGAAGTTTGACGCCGACCATAAATGATAGCGAGTTCACGGATGAGAAATCAGACACAACACCTCGGCCTACTAGATTTTCTCCGTCACCAAAAGTGGAAGGTTACAGCGCGGCGGCCTTTCCTACATTACCCCGATATCAGGAGTGAGATGTGAAGGCTCGGCTTCCTCCTTCCCTACGTTTCCCCGACATCAGAAGTGGGATAAGAATAACGTCCACAGCAACAAGATATGGCTCCGTCTTTGGCTACAATTGTGCAATGATCTGGAAGCGAAGTGGCATAGCAACAGATGGCTGATAGAGTCGCCCCTACGTGCTATTATTGTGGAGTGTGCGGACTGTTTCTTCGTGGTGCATGAAGGGCAGTAGGACGGCAATGAGAGAGTGAGCATCGAGTAGACGTCTGCATTATCTCGACGGCGTTTGATTACACCTAGTGCTATGTGACGCAACTAACAAACAACGAGAGACGAAGGATAGCAGTGTACCGAACAAAACGTCGACGCCTACGTGTTACTACTGCAACGAGGTTACATCGCCACTCGTTGATCGAAAAAGGGCACCAAAATTAGCTGCAGCAACGTGCGAGATCCGGTCAATGCCTGGAGGGCTATTCTTACAACTCGAGATTCCATCATACCTCGAAAAAAATGGCTGAATTCGAGATGCCTTATTCTATACGCTCGAGATCGAGATAATCTCGATGGCTGGGGCGCGAGATGTCTCGAGTAGTCGGAGGCAGTGGAGACTTCCAGAGGGGCTATTCCTGCGCGTGAGATGAGATGAGATTTTATCTTGGTCACTCTCACACCTATGACGTTTCAAACGAGAGCAACAAGGACGAAAAAAAGTGAGATGAGAATCTCAAATCTCCGAATAGGGTAGTAGTGAATCGAGATCGAGATGAGATGAAAATCTCCTATCTCCGAATTGGGCCCCTGCACTATGAAGCAGCCATTGATCACCTACGAGTAGCAATTGAATCCGGTGAGAAGTTTTCATTTTATTTGATATTCGTAAACGATGTATGTCAGAGTGCTATTTTCTATTGGAGTTGTTTAAAGTTTGAAAATACCCACAAACAGTTTGGTCAGAAAGTGCCGATTACGGCACACACAGACGAGTCATGCAGTCAATAGATAACTTATTTAGTGTCAATGCTTTTGATAAAACTAAGCCTGAGGGGCAGTAGCCGGTAGGACAGTAGCCTGTGTAGTAATAGCCTGTGTGGCAATAGCCTGTGTGGCAATAGCCTGTGTGGCACTCGCCTGTGTGGCAACAGCCTGTGTGGCAACAACAGCCTGTGTGGCACTCGCCTGTGTGGCACTCGCCTGTGTGGCAATAGCCTGTGTGGCAATAGCCTGTGTGGCAGTAGCCTGTGTGACACTCGCCTGTGTGGCAATAGCCTGTGTGGCACTAATCTACATGGTACTGTCTTATGTGGCTCCAGCCTGTGTGGCAAGCTTGTGCAAGCCTGTGTGGCAAGCCTGTGTGGCAAGCCTGTGTGGCAAGCCTGTGTGGCAAGTCTGTGTGGCAAGTCTTTGTTACAACCCTACTTTTGTTGAATTATAGTCTGAGTGACGACCTAGCCTGTGTGGTCAGCCTATGTAGTATTCCTCCCGGTGTAACATTAAAGTACGAGTAAAAATAAAAATAAAATAAATCTCGTAAAATGTTGACTCTCGTACTATTTAAAGTTATAGTTGCACTACACAAATCCCTATTAGCACATCTCCATACAGTTGTGTTGTTATTGTTAAATTTCATGAAATTGTATTTGTACCCATTACATAACAAACTGTCTTTCCCTTTTTGTGATTTTATGAAATTCATTATTATTTAATGAAAGAAATCAACATTATTTGCATTTTAGGATTGTCAAGCTGACATACTTTAAATATGCCAGTAAGACCAAGGAGTTTAAGAACGCAATAGCACCTTTATCATAGAGTTTCAATGAGGCAATTGAGAAAGTAGCATTTCGAGAAAAGTAAAGTGCACTACATGTGTGATGTGATATGAATTGTTTGTTAGTTTGTTGATATACTACACACTAATGAAGTGGTACAAAGGACAAAAACGAATGAAAGTACATTCTGCAGCAGTTATTTAAAAAAGGGTCGAGAATACGCGTTGTCGTTTCAGGAAGATCTCAATTTTGGCGGTTGTCAATTTAGGTAGATGACGATTTAGGATGTTGTCACTTTCGAAAGTTGTCGTTTTCGGAAGTTGTCAATCTGGGAAGTTTCACCCTGGGAAGTTGTCGTTGTCACCCTGAGGGACCTAGCCTGTGTGGCAAGTCTAAGTGACAACTTTAATGCCATGTTATTCGTTTGAAATTGGACACAGCAGTTTACATAAGTCCAAACCGCATATGTGTACCGTCATTGGATTTTCAATGTGGCTTGATTAAATTCTTGGAACATTGGATGTATGATTAATAATTTAGTTTCAGCCTCGATTATTCGATTGGTCCCAATACAATTTATTTCACTAAAAGTCAAGTTGCTTATTTCAATTATCATGACAATTTATGGGGATAGGTAACGAATATGAAGTTACTGTTAGAAGAGTCGATTATACTCTGGTACGATGTTTATGGTTGGTAGAATTGGGTTTAACTGTGTTTTGTGTTATCCCATAACTGTGTTCGCTTTCTGTGAAATTGTGGAGGTAGATTTGAGACGGTCAGAATGACCGAGCGTTAAGTGGTTACTTGAGCACTTTTATGATTGTCCACAGATGATGAGATGAACATTCACCCGAGGACGTGTGAAAATGCAGGATGGCCGTGACGGCGCGAGATATCATTGGATAAAGAAAATCAGTTTGAGAGTTGTTAATCGATAGTTTTAATCTGTGGTTTATGACGATTAATCGATTTGTTTATGGTAATTTAGAGCGGTTAACACCGAATGGAGTTGCGTTTGGGATTTCGGGCGAACGTCATGTCTGTCAGTCAGTGGTTGACAGGACTGGGCTGAAAGCGGTCGCACGCAATGGTCATTCGTAAACCCATTACTCTAAATCTCCAATTATCTTTGTGATCATTCAATAACTAAGTAGTCTAAGTGACTGTATAATTAAAATAGTGAAAAGCCTACACTGCTGTCCCCTTATTTCAACGTTCCTGAAGTTTGACGCCGACCATAAATGATAGCGAGTTCACGGATGAGAAATCAGACACAACACCTCGGCCTACTAGATTTTCTCCGTCACCAAAAGTGGAAGGTTACAGCGCGGCGGCCTTTCCTACATTACCCCGATATCAGGAGTGAGATGTGAAGGCTCGGCTTCCTCCTTCCCTACGTTTCCCCGACACATATATATATGTGAGCTATCCTATCTGTTAAGTTAGATCGAACTGCACACGGTGTGCAAATTTGATTGAAATCGGTTAAGTAGTTTAGGAGTCTATAGCGGACAAATAACGTGACACGTAATTTATATATATTAAGAAGAAGAGATTATTTGCTTTGGCAAATAATATTAATCAATATATAGTTGTATATATACATGACGGCGCGAGATATCATTGGATAGTGAAAATTAGTTTGAGAGTTGTTAATCGATAGTTTTAATCTGTGGTTTTTGACGATTAATCGATTTGTTTATGGTCATTTAGAGCGGTTAACACCGAATGGAGTTGCGTTTGGGATTTCGGGCGAACGTCATGTCTGTCAGTCAGTGTTTGACAGGACTGGGCTGAAAGCGGTCGCACGCAATGGTCATTCGTAAACCCATTACTCTAAATCGCCAACTATCTTTGTGATCATTCACTAAATAAGTAGTCTAAGTGACTGTATAATTAAAATAGTGAAAAGCCTTCAATGCTGTCCCCTTATTTCAACGTTCCTGAAGTTTGACGCCGACCATAAATGATAGCGAGTTCGCGGATCAGAAATCAGACACAACATCTCGGCCTACTAGATTTTCCCCGTCATCAAAAGTGGAAGGTCACAGCGCAGCGGCCTTTCCTATGTTTCTCCGACATCAATGGGATCAGATGCGACGGCGTGGCTCCTCTTTCCTACATTTCCCCGACATCAGGAGTGAGATGTGAAGGCTCGGCTTCCTATTTCTCTATGTTTCCCCGACATCAGAATTGGGATAAGACTAATGCCCACAGTTAACAAGATGAGTGCTGAAGATGATGACGAGGACCACCGCTCTCTTTCCCCGATATCAAAATTGGGATAAGAATAACGTCCACAGCAACAAGATATGGCTCCGTCTTTGGCTACAATTCTACAATGATCTGGAAGCGAAGTGGCATAGCAACAGATGGCTGATAGGGTCGCCCCTACACTGAGAAAACTGTGTACGTGCTATTATTGTGGAGTGTGCGGACTGTTTTTTCGTGGTGCATAAAGTGCAGCAGAGCGGCAATGAGAGAGTGAGCATCGAGTAGACGTCTGCATTATCTCGACGGCGTTTGATTACACCTAGTCTATGCTATGTGACGCAACTAACAAACAACGAGAGACGAAGGATAGCAGTGTACCGAACAAAACGTCGACGCCTACGTGTTACTACTGCAACGAGGTTACATCGCCACTCGTTGATTGAAGAAGGACACCAAAATTAGCAGCAGCAACGTGCGAGATCCGGTCAATACCTGGAGGGCTATTCTTACAACTCGAGATTCCATCATACCTCGAAAAAAAATGGCTGAATTCGAGATGCCTTATTCTAGTCGCTCGAGATCGAGATAATCTCGATGGCTGGGGCGCGAGATGTCTCGAGTAGTCGGAGGCAGTGGAGACTTCCAGGGGGGCTATTCCTGCGCGTGAGATGAGATGAGATTTTATCTTGGTCACTCTCGCACCTATGACGTTTCAAACGAGAGCAACAAGGACGAAAAAAAAGTGAGATGAGAATCTCAAATCTCCGAATAGGGTAGTAGTGAATCGAGATCGAGATGAGATGAAAATCTCCTATCTTGAATTGGGCCCCTGCACTATGAAGCAGCCGTTGATCACCTACGAGTAGCAATTGAATCCGGTGAGAAGTTTTCATTTTGTTTGATATTCGTAAACGATGTATGTCAGAGTGCTATTTTCTATTGGAGTTGTTTAAAGTTTAGAAATACCCACAAACAGTTTAGTCAAACTGTCGCTTGCGGCACATGTGAGTCATGCAGTTAATAAATAACTTACTAAGTGTCAATGCTTTTGGTAAAACTAAGCCTGGAGGGCAGTAGCCGGTAGGACAGTAGCCTGTGTAGTAATAGCCTGTGTGGCAATAGCCTGTGTGGCACTCGCCTGTGTGGCACTAATCTGCAAGGTACTATCCTATGTGGCACTAGCCTGTGTGGCAAGCCGGTGTAGCAAGCCTGTGTGGCAAGCCTGTGTGGCAAGCGTATGTGGTTCTAGCCTGTGTGGCAAGCCTGTGTGGCAAGCCTGTGTGACAAACCTGTGTGGCAAGCTTGTGTGGCAAGTCTTTGTTGCAACCCTACTTTTGTTGAATTATAGTCTGAGTGACGACCTAGCCTGTGTGGTCAGCCTATGTAGTAAACTCCTCCCGGTGTAACATTAAAGTGCGAGTAAAATTAAAAAATCTCGTAAAATGTTGACTTTCGTACTATTTAAAGTTATAGTTGCACTACACAAATCCCTATTAGCACATCTCCCTATAGTTGTGTTGTTATTGTTAAATTTCATGAAATTGTATTTGTACTCATTACATAACAAACAGTCTTTTCCTTTTTGTGATTTTATGAAATTCATTATTATTTAATGAAAGAAATCAACACTATTTGCATTTTAGGATTGTCAAGCTGACATACTTTAAATATGCCAGTAAGACTAAGGAGTTTAAGAACGCAATAGCACCTTTATCATAGAGTTTCAATGAGGCAATTGAGAAAGTAGCATTTCGAGAAAAGTAAAGTGCACTACATGTGTGATGTGATATGAATTGTTTGTTTGTTTGTTGATATACTACACACTAATGAAGTGGTACAAAGGACAAAAACGAATGAAAGTACAGTCTGCAGCAGTTATTTAAAAAAAGGGTCGAGAATACGCGTTGTCGTTTCAGGAAGATCTCAATTTTGGCGGTTGTCAATTTAGGTAGATGACGATTTAGGATGTTGTCACTTTCGAAAGTTGTCGTTTTCGGAAGTTGTCAATCTGGGAAGTTTCACCCTGGGAAGTTGTCGTTGTCACCCTGAGGGACCTAGCCTGTGTGGCAAGTCTAAGTGACAACTTTAATGGCATGTTATTCGTTTGAAATTGGACACAGCAGTTTACATAAGTCCAAACCGCGTATGTGTACCGCCATTGGATTTTCAATGTGGCTTGATTAAATTCTTGGACCATTGGATGTATGATTAATAATGTAGTTTTAGCCTCGATTATTCGATTGGTCCCAATACAATTTATTTCACTAAAAGTCAAGTTGCTTATTTCAATTATCATGACAATTTATGGGGATAGGTAACGAATATGAAGTTACTGTTGGAAGAGTCGATTATACTCTGGTACGATGTTTATGGTTGGTAGAATTGGGTTTAACTGTGTTTTGTGTTATCCCAAAACTGTGTTCGCTTTCTGTGAAATTGTGGAGGTAGATTTGAGACGGTCAGAATGACCGAGCGTTAAGTGGTTACTTGAGCTCTTTTATGATTGTCCACAGATGATGAGATGAACTTTACTATTCACCCGAGGACGTGTGAAAATGCAGGATGGCCGTGACGGCGCGAGATATCATTGGATAGTGAAAATTAGTTTGAGAGTTGTTAATCGATAGTTTTAATCTGTGGTTTTTGACGATTAATCGATTTGTTTATGGTCATTTAGAGCGGTTAACACCGAATGGAGTTGCGTTTGGGATTTCGGGCGAACGTCATGTCTGTCAGTCAGTGTTTGACAGGACTGGGCTGAAAGCGGTCGCACGCAATGGTCATTCGTAAACCCATTACTCTAAATCGCCAACTATCTTTGTGATCATTCACTAAATAAGTAGTCTAAGTGACTGTATAATTAAAATAGTGAAAAGCCTTCAATGCTGTCCCCTTATTTCAACGTTCCTGAAGTTTGACGCCGACCATAAATGATAGCGAGTTCGCGGATCAGAAATCAGACACAACACCTCGGCCTACTAGATTTTCCCCGTCATCAAAAGTGGAAGGTCACAGCGCAGCGGCCTTTCCTATGTTTCTCCGACATCAATGGGATCAGATGCGACGGCGTGGCTCCTCTTTCCTACATTTCCCCGACATCAGGAGTGAGATGTGAAGGCTCGGCTTCCTATTTCTCTATGTTTCCCCGACATACATATATATAAACAACTCCACGGCCGAAGCCTCCCACCAGAGTTTGCTACCCGGTTAGCACTACCCGGAGGCCACGTGTAGAGAATCAGGATAGAGTACACTCCTACGGACGTGGGTAGCTCAGCCCCCAAAAACATGAAGACATAAAACAAATATATTTATACGATTAAAGTGTCAGTTGTCGCTGCAATGTCCAATGCGACAAAAAAGGTTAGTGCTCAGCATGGTGCTGCTAACTTCTTAGCAGCGTTGGTTTTCAGCACTAGCCTTCGGAGACGCACGGGACTGTAAAAAAAGATAGAGAAAGAAAGTAGGAAAGTAAATAAACATACGCGCATAAAATACATAAACAATTATATAGTTAATTATATAGACATACTTAAAACGAAAAAAAAAAAGGAAAACATCGGGAACAGACAAGGAATTATTATTTTTGTGAAAAACATCCTGTTATAATATATAATTTTTCTTTGACCTATAATTTATAAAATGTGTTGTGTTTTTGCAATGATTTAAATACTTATATTTATTTGAATTTGACATTTTGAATTGACATTTATTTATATTGTATTTTTGAAATAATATGTATTGCTCTGTAAATTTTAATAATAAGTGTAATTGGTGCATGCCGTTCTTATTGTAATAATAAATAAATAAATAAATAAATAAATAATAAATATCCTTATGATTAATATGAAAAGGATAAAAATATTAAGAATAGGACTGAATTTCCATGATAATAATAATGATAAAATGATACTATTGCTGGAGAAATAAAATTAAAAGAACTTGTTTTTTGAAACCCAAGAAGCACTTAGTATGGCCGGATGTTACCTACCTACTAGTTTTTCGCATCTCCAGCAAATGCTTCCTAATTTTCAGCCTAAAACTAAATAACTACACTAAACTAAATAACTCAACTAAGTATACGTTAAGAGTATTTTTATGTGAGGACACATTTTGATAAAGCCATTGCAAAATACCTGTGAAATAGTAATTGAAGTCGTTATGTCATAAAAATGTCACATAAAGACGAAACTTGTCAAGTTTGCGTGACAAACACCTCGTAAGCGGCATGGTAAGCGGTAAGTGACACGAGTCGATATAGATAGGATGTTGTTACGCGGCGCGGCTGGAGGCGGCGCGGCGTGGTGTGGCGCGCGGCGCGGCGTTGTGGCGATGTAGCGATGTGGCGCGTGGCGTGTGGCGGAGAGGCTGTCGCGGGCCGGTGGCTCCGCTCTCCGCCGAGAGGTTCTAAACGAGGGCACTTCACGTAAAACGATACTTGGGTATCGAGCACCATTATAGAGAGCCGTTCGACCAAATAACACAATATCGGAATATTTATTTTTTCCTAGGCTGTTTCCCATAACTTTTTAGAAGTCGATTAAAAACAGATTTGGCGGTGTGAAATGAGATCCAGCACGATTCGAACGATTAACTACCTTTCTTTCAGCCGCTGAGCGCATTATTTGCAGGAACATGCCAGAGCCAAAAGGCTGATGCCGTTTGATTCAGGCGCAGATTAAACAACAGTTGCAATTTCCTACTCATGTCAGAGCGTTTTTTATAATACGAGTACTTAGGTAGGTTGGTACATTTAATCTCAATATTTTGGTGTTTTTTTGTTCCATATTTTTGGGGTTTATAAATATTACTTTTCGTGAAAGTTAAATTCTGTAGGTTTCTTGACTCTTCACTCAGGCGACGACTACACACACACACCCCGAACAATTTTTTATAAGAGGGCGGCAACTTGATATGGTACCTTAAAAATATTACAAAACAGCTCTACTACCGCGCCGTGGTCCATCCTCGGCCACACAATGCCCATCGTACTACTTCTAACAAGAAATGGTTATTTTCGCATCATTAGTGGAGAAAATCTAAAGGTTTATTTTAAGTTAGTTAAGAAAACCTCCGTCTGTTAGTCAAGTACTCAGTAGCAAAAGTTGTTCGAGCGCCAAGTTGGAGCAGCTCTCGAGTTAGCTAGCGCCGCCGCCCGCCGCCGCCCGCCGCCGGCTCCTGGACCAACTCTCGGCACAACTACTTAACGAACCGAGCTGACCGTTCGACCGCGCTTGCTGCTCGTTATATTCTCAAGCATTATTTATTCTATTCATCTAAAACTGAAATATCTTCTGTTTATAAAGATATTTTTGAATGTTAACTTCATATAAACGCGTCTTTTTTCCTTTCTCCAAAAAGCAATCTGTAAGCGATTAAAGACAGTGAATGAATCAGTATTGAGCAGCTCGCTCGGAGATTTCGTGCGGTAAAATACTATTAAGGTACGTTTGAGTGGTTCAGGCCTTAAGGCGAGGTGCGCCAAATTGGCAATCCGGCGCGAGCGACGTGTGCTCTAACCTCCCCCGACCACCCCTCCCCGCCCCCGCTCACGCTCCCAATTCGCTTGTTTCATTACAACACGTGTCCTTGTGTTTCTTTTGATCCGGCTCCGATCGCGAATATATTGTAGGCGTGTTAGGGACCGCTTAATTGTCACGCGCCGCGTCGCGCCGCGCCGCACCGCCGCGCCGGGCGGCAGACCTCTGTGCTGCCGCAGCCGCGTCGCACCGACGACAAAACGTCTACAGACGGTTCATTCGTAACGTGAAAAAAGCACAAAGCACCAGAAAAGACCCTAAGTCGTTATAATTTCTTTACAAATTAGGGTCTACAGTAAAGTAGTCCTCGGCTGTAAATCCTCTGATGGAAGGTCGTTGTAAAAGGTATAAATAATAAGACGGGGTCTTAAAATATCACACGCTTGCAAATGAACACCTTGTATTCAGAACCATGAACACGTCCGCGATTCTCTTGTGTATAAAAAAGGGAATTTATTTTTATTGACATTTGGGGAAAATAATCTTTCACAAGTTTCATGGTTCAATGATTATTTTCATAAAAGCGAACCATTTATTTTCACCGCAATAAACGATAATTTATGCATACTGTGAAATGTAATACATCAGCGTTGGTGCTGTGGGACAATTGATGTTCAATGGAACGAATTCGATTTCTATCGCCCCAGTGAGAAACTAGCGGCGTGTTGGTTTCTGCGTACTTCATAAGTTTAATTCTTTGTTCTATACTACAGCAGATTGAAGTGAGCAAGCAGACGTGTGGGCGACGTGTATCGTAGTCGAGGGTGTAGTGCGATGAAACGAGAATACCCCAGACGCTAGGAGAGCCCGGCAGCGGTGACGGACGGTTGGGACTGACTTTAACGAGTATCAAGCCGTAACGAGACGTGATGCGACCGACACCATCTATTCGATCTAGCACACAACACGTAATTTGATTTAGAAAACAGATGTTTTCTGCTTTTCCTTTGGTCATGTCACGTGTAAATATGAATACCGAAAACCTTGATATAAAAATTATAATATTAAAGAGTAATTTCTAAATTCGCTGAGCATACTGAGACGAGTTTGTCTTCAGATTGTGTTTCAAGCGAGCTAAACAGCCGTGAGTGAGCAGTCGCCGAGAGCTCGGCCGTCGCGGAGCCGGGACCACGTGCGTGTCGGGACGCGACGCGACGGGCGGGTTGCGGGCAATGTACCTGCGTTGCAGTAGACGTTAGTGACGTGTTACTATACGAGTTATCAATAAATTCTGATTTCTGATTAGTACTTAGGTGTATACTGACCGCCTAATTAAGATTTGAGCTGATATGATCTCATCTAGGTGTATCTGTGATGGGTGGAAATAAACAAACAACAAATCCAGCTAAAACACGCAACCTATATAAACAAATAAATAATAAGACAAGAAACATGCAAAGACGACGTAAACAAAAAAAAACATTATCTGCCTATTTAGACAATTGCGTAAGAAGAAAATTGCAAAGCTTGTTGTGTTCTCTAGGTAGCTTGTTTAGGAATGTACGTTTTATAGGTTGCAGGTAATAAAGCAGTGAGCGTGTAAATTTCGGGCATATTACGTATGTGGACGGTGGTCGGCGCCTGTACAAAGGGACGGCAATAACGCGCCCCTTTGTCAGCAGATCGCCGGCTCTCGTTCGGTGATCTGTGACCAGCGCCGGCCGGCCTGCGGGCACTACACGGCTACCTGCCAGCCTTTGTAACCTACAACTCCATACCTCGACTCTTGTTTTCTCAAACATCTATTGGAACACTAATAGGCAGATAACAATATTTACAACAAAATTTTCTAAATCAATTATTACTTGCTGTGAAAAAAGTACTTATTTGTAGGTACTGAAAAATCTTTTAAAAATAAAATTATTTGAGCAACACATTTTTAAACCGCTCCACCGAGAAAAAATGTGCAAAAAAGTGAAAATATCCGTCTTAAAGGAATTTCTCCATTGCGTCGGCAGGTTTCACAGTTCGCTAGGATTTATTAATATTGGCGCCCAACGCGGGACAATTTGTCAGCCGTCGCTCGAGTCGAAAGGCAGGTTGAGAAGTCGCCCCTCGCCGCCCTCGCCGCCCTCGTCGCCGCAACTCTACCGAATCGCTAATCAAATACGTTTATTAAATTATTTTCAACATGTTACAGTGGATTTTTTATATAAATATTTATCACCTTGAGGCGTTGCTTTTCGTATTTGGCATCAATGAAAACACCGTGACTTGTTATAATAAAATGAAATTACTTTTGTTTGCTTGAATGTGGTTGTGACAAATCTGTCTGTTAAGAGTGTTTGGTTATTTTGGATTAGAGTTTTTTCTATTTGCTAAAAATAAATTCAACGTAGGTAATTACCAGGCACCATGCAGCTAAAGTGAGCTAAGCGAGTCGTGCTACGTGAGCTGGTTTCGAGGCAGACGCTCGGCTGGCCGGAGAGCGCCATTAGGTCACATTCCACAGCGGTAATGGCCCAGCCCGCCGCCCACCGTCTATGCCTGTCCTCTGGCGGAGATATTAATTGGCTCTCTCTGTGTTACTAATGGCTCTTCTCCCTACTGGCTACTTCGAGACACACGCTGACACAAGATTAAAGGCTTATAGCTAACTGCTAAAGGTATTTTGGTTAAGGTAGGTTGGAAATGTATGTCAATGGATAAAGTTATAAGATTCTGTGAAGTTAACTCTCAAACTTTAATAGAAACAGAAAGTAGGTATACAATGGAGAGTTTCTTTAAAAGTTATAGTTGGTATCCGACATCGTGGCTAGTCCCTGGAGTTCCTTGCCGTGTGCCCGTAATGTTCTATTGTGTCGCGCGGCGACAGCTTGCGGCGGCTTAGTGAGCTTGATTAGTCGCCTTCATTGCGCACACATATCTCTTGAATAATTAGTGAGTACAATTTACGAGTATATCAGCACAAAAGCGGCGGGGTTGGACCTGGTCGGTGGCGGGTGTACGTAGGTATACCTCCATTTTATTTGCTGATGGAGACTGGAGAACCCTACTAACCATAGCTTATAGTTCGTTGTCTGTTGTTATTTTACTTACCTAATCATGACTCGATGTCCTAATTGCGGGCACATAGGTACGTGCGATAAAACCGAATATGATTTTAATAAACGTACGACGACTGTCGAGCCCTGGTGCTGAAACCAGCTCCCTGGGAACTGCCCCGTGCGGCGCTACACTTAATTGGCAATAAGTTTATTACGAGTACATCCGGCGGCGTCGGTTTATGGCGCGTTGTTCCACTAGCACAGGAGCTGTTCGCGCCTAACTCTTTATAGCCGGACTGCGGCCGGCGAGGGTCTCGCTCTTCCATTTAAGAAAAGGTTTTGTTTCTTTTTGATTTGGTTGAGTCGTGCTATCGCAGACTGATCGATGAGTCTCGGAGCTTATTGGCCTTCCGAGCTGTAACGAAAATGATTTATCTAAGGACTCTTTTCGATATCGTGAAAACTGTCGGTAATTTTTGCGAAGTCGGCAAATGAGTTGCGAAATTCGGTGACAGTTATGAATGAAACGGAAATGTGGGAAGAAAGCGTGCTCGGGCCCGGGGGCAGCGCTAAGTGTTTCTGACTTCATAATTATGATTGATGCGACGTCTGCGAGCTGGCGCCCGCGTCGCGCCGCGGCCGGCGGCGGCGGGGCGCGGCCGCGGCGCGGGGAACACTTATTGTTTTGTTTTTCGCTCAAAAAAGGGTGAAGTGTAAAAGTTATGTTTCTTTCATTGCGTCGTTGTGTACAGCTATAAATTATACAAGTGGCACAGAAGTTGGCCAAGTTCGAAAACAACAATGTCTACCAACCTATACGAACCCACGGAGATGTAACCACGAAATAACGTGTTCCAATTTCGAAAGTAATAAGTAACGGGACGCCCGTGAAGCTACAAACGTGTGTTTACTTTCGAAGAAATACGTTCACTTCTGTATTACTGTTCACCGTGGTGACTTTGAACCCAATCTCACCACATATTAAAATACTATGGTAGTTGAAAATAGAGAGGCCCGATACTATAGCATAAAAATTTACATATCTAAGTACCTTTTTTTATTACGAAAAAATTCGCGTTTGTCCACGAACTCGCATATTATTATGTACGCTGAATGGGTAGTTGCCATGAAAGAGAGATGCCCTTGTGCTGAAGATAATCCAGGACAAGAAAAGAAGCATAGTCGGTGGTGGCGCGAGCTCGAGAATACATACGCACCGAGCAGTACTATTATGTACAAATTATAAATTTCGTGAATTGTTTTTCGCCACCTCCTTGTCTATACTTGTTTGGTCTATCTACGTCTATCTACCATTAGAAGTTTGTAACTATCTCTTCATCGACCGAGCGAGCGTCAGCGTGCGAAGAGACCTGAGTGTCAGCTTCAGCTTCGACAAAGAATGCTTTCGTATGTCCGAATGCTGTCTGGATCTCTGTCCGGATCTTTGTCTTCTTTTACAGGTCGCTTTTCTTGACCGATTCTCTTGATATTTTGTGAGTGGATTCGATAATTTTCGTTTTTTTTTAATGGCGAAGATTAAAAAATTTGTTAGTGACTCGGCTAAATATCAAATTATCTCATATATAATTTACTCACAAAATTTCACGACAATCGGTTGAGGATTGCGCCCTGTAGAGAAGAACAATCGTCGGCCGCGAGCTCTCCGGCTCACAGATAATTTAAAACAGATAAAGTCAAAATGTTTTTAATCAATTTAGGTATCAACTAAGATACACTTGTTTATGAACGTCAAAGTTATTTAAATAGACTCGACCGCCTTGTTCGGATAAAGAGCCTCTACTCAGAAGAACAGGCAAAAAACTGAGGGGCATTATTTTTTCAAATAATAAATAAATTACAGTCTCACAAATTTTGGCTTACAACTAGGTAATATCTATAAATTCTAGTGGCTACTTGGCGGAAGTGAAAGGCTCCAGACATCTTTATCTTCTAAATAATTCTTAACCTTATAATACCCTCTTTTCATTAATGTAGTTTTTACATGTGATTTGAATTTTCCCTCAGTGAGCCCTGTTATATTTTTCGGGATTTTATTGTAAAAACGAACGCAGTTGCCTAAAAATGACTTTTTTGACTTAGTCAGTCTAATCTCGGTACAGCTATCCTATCCTTATTTCTAGTGTTATTATTGTGATAGCCACAGTTCAATTTAAATTTATGTAGATTTTTGCGAACGTACATAATATTTTCAAAGAAATACAAAGAAGGTAAAGTTAACATGTTTATTTCTTTAAATAAATCTCTCAATGATTCGCGGGACCCATCCCGTAGATAGCGCGGACCGCTCGCTTTTGCAAAATAAAAATGGCCTCTACTTCAGCGGCTGATCCCTACAGCTAAATGCCATATGACATTATGCTGTGAAAATAAGCAAAGTAAACCATCCGAGCTGTGGTTATATCCGTCAGTTGCCTAATCTTATGAACTGCATAAGCAGCCGAACTAAGTCTCCCAGACAAAGCATTAATATGTGGACCCCATTGCAGTTTGGAATCAATGCTCATACCCAGGAACACCGTCGCCTTGTCTATGTTAAGTTTATCGCCCTCAAGCATTACGTTTGGTTCTATATATCTAACATTAGGCATGGAAAACTTTAAATACTTGTTTTTTTTTGCATTTAGTAACAAATTGTTTGCAGCGAACCATCTCGGAATAATAGCCAGTACGTTGTTCACATGCACAAGCTCACTATCTTCCCTACCTGTTTTAAAAATAAGAGAAGTATCATCAGCGAATAGAACAATGTCTGCAAGTTCCTTAACCATATACGGCAAATCATTTATATACGCTAAAAATAAGAACGGGCCTAAGATATAACCTTGTGGTACTCCCATTGTAACTAAAGATTCGGAAGATGTGACGCCATCAATTCCCACTTTTTGTTGTATATCAGTTAAATATGACTCGACAAGATCTAGAGCGATTCCACGAATTCTGTAGTGGTGTAATTTACGGATCAAGGTACGGTATTCTACACAATCAAACGCTTTGGAAAGATCACAAAAGACACCGATGGCATCCTGTGAACTCTCTCAAGCTTCCATCACATTCGTAGCTAATCGATCTCCAGCATCTGTTGTTGATCTACTTCTCGTGAAACCGAATTGATTTTCGTTCAATATACTGTGTATGTTAAAGTGAGACAACAGTTGATTAAGTATAATCTTTTCAAATATTTTGCTCAAAGCCGGAAGCACAGAGACGGGTCTGTAATTCGAGGGATCTGACTTACTAGCCGATTTGAAGATAGGGGTAATTTTGCTGTTTTTCATTAAATCGGGAAATGTGCCTGACTTAAACTAACACCTTTTTTTCAGTTGTTTTTGACATTTTATTATGATTTTCTTGACCTTAATGTATTTTTTAATTTTTTTGTGACTTTTTAAATGGGTGGTAGTATTATTCAAACATTTTTCCTTAGTATGGTGGTCAATGTTTATTGTAGGTTTCAAACACATGCCACCACCTACCAGCTCATCGAATAGGTTCAGAATGTCGGCTACCTGTTTATCACTTTTTCTAGATTTTAGCATTAATAATTCATTATTACGAGTACATTTGCTCAACTCTAACTCAAGGTCTTTAATGCGGCTTAAGGCCTGTTCATAGGTCTCACCACACTCTCTGAATGATATTATAACATGCTGGAGGTGGTCGCATTGTTCACATCACTCTAGATATTTTAGGTGTTGTTCGGATAATTCACTTTTAAGTTCAGGGTTTTTTAAAATTAGTTTGCTCATTTCCACTTCACTATCTTCCCTTTCCTGCAGTAGCTGGGTGTTCAGGTCTCTACAGGCCTTCAGATCAAGGATTGCTGTTTTGAGTTTGTGCTCCATGTCCTGTGCTTGGGCCTGACGGGTCATCATTTTTGCCTTGTTCGTTGGTCCGGAAAAAGATAAGAAAAAAATAATTAATATTAATATTAACTCGGGCTCAGGCAGCTCTCGTAGTTGTAGTTATAATGTGGTGATTAGTGTTTAGTGTATAGTTGTGTGGTTGGTTGTGTCTGCGACAAAGAGTTATGACATCAACTTTGCTTCCACAATATACGTCAAGCAAAGGGAGAAATAACGGACGTCGTCGTTGTGTAATGGACGTTTGTCACAAAAGTGAGCAATGAGTAGGGTTGTGTTGTGTATTGTGTTGTCTTAAAAATGTTAATTAACACAAATAATCCCAGGGATTTGCACAGAAACTCCAATTTGTTCACTTTTTCCGGTCAGTTTGAATCCGCCCGTTGTGAGAAGAGACGTCAGATAATCACGAGTCTTTTTTTCAGTAAAAACTCTAGTGCATCACATTACCAACAACTTCACTTGGTATTTACACATTTATTACTTTATTTTTAGACTTACAGTAGTAGATCGTTATATTATAGTTACCACCCGCCGGACCAAGCCATGCCGTGAAATGACCTAGTCGTGTTTCGGGATGTAGTCCGGTGTAACCGTTCCGAAGACGGGTCTGAGCAGTAGCGCACTTGTAGCGCCTCACTCAACTGCCGTCTTTGTACTTCTTCACTCTACAAAACTTCAAGGCTAGAGTGAATAAGTACCTAATAGGTCGTCGTGCTCCATCTTAGACCACAATGTCGCTTAACATCAGGCGAGTTGGTGGTCAAACGTCGGCCTATTTTACATTAAAAAAAAAAAATCGCTACTATGGCCACCGAGCGACGCGGTGGGTCTCTGCAGACCTAGCGTCTGTACGCCTACGTAGAGTCACGCCACAGTTGCGGGAATGCTGCGTCGACGTCCGGCAAAGCCCTCCTCTATTTTGTAAATTAGATTTAAGGGCAGTCTGAATATAATCTTCATCGACTCTACTAGTTTTAAAATATATTTTATAATTAAAAAAGTAGTTTTTAAAAAACCAAACTTACGCTCCCGAAAGTTAGCTAGATTATTCACTTAAACAATTATTTTATTAAAATAAAATACGGAGCACAAAATATTATAACTGTATAGTGACACTGATTAGTAACACTACCGCTGTCGTTGCCTTATATAGACCGCCAATGTTTAAAAAAGTAGATAACTTCTTGTCATCTCTGGATAGAGTCTTGGTGTCTATAGCTATCATTCCTAATATTATAATCGTCGGTGATATAAATATTGACATTAATCCTGATAGTCTGAATGTTGACGCAAATAGCTACCTTGATTTAATGGCATCCCACGGGATACTTCCAGCTCATACGATTCCAACTCGACTTAGCAGTTGCTTAGATCATGCCTTTATAAAGTCCAAATTTGAAGCAACAACACTAGTCGTCCGAAATAGCCTAACTGACCATTACACCATATTGTCGTCATTGAAGATAAAAAATAAGTCCCTTGCTATAAACACTGCCGTTACCAAAATCAATTATGATAAAATTAAAGATGACATTAAAACTTTTGATTTTCAAGCAATCCTTAACATAAGCGACTGTAATCTAGCTACAAATAATTTAATCTCCTCCATCTCAAGTATAATAAGTAAAAATTCTAAATTAGTAACTCCTTCCCGTCGTATAACACCAATTAAGCCCTGGATAACACCTGGTCTTATCAGGTGCATGAGAAACAGGGACAATCTACATAGAAAATTAAAACGATCACCTGATAATTTAATTTTAAAATGTACGTACATCAGATACAGAAATTTTCTGAACGGTCTTCTAAAAAAACTTAAGAAACAACATGAACGTGCACAATTTCAAAATGCCAAGACTCCAAAGGAGTTATGGAAGGTAATTAACTCTGTGAATAACGCAAAACCCAAACCAACGCATGCCCAGGAGCTATTATCCCTTGGTCTAACTCCCCAGGACTCGGTAAATGAAGTCAACGACTATTTTGCCAGCGTTGGGGAATTACTAGCACATAACATTCCGTCGCCTCCATCATCTGGAACGAAGTCACCATTAGCACCATTTAATCAATCAAACTCTTTTGGCTTACCCCAGACAGATTTAACTGAAATAGTCAGCATAATAAACTCTTTTAAACAAAAACTAACAGTTGGACACGACAATATTTCAATGAAAGTAATTAAAGAAAACAAATTAATCTTGGCAGGTCTCATCACACATATTTGTAATTTATCAATTAATACCGGTTGTTTCCCTTCTGCTTTTAAGAAATCAATAGTTATTCCAATTTATAAAAGTGGCCTTAAAAACATCTTAAGCAACTATAGACCTATCTCTATATTACCAACCTTGTCAAAAATTCTGGAGCGCGTAATTAATAAACGACTCGTATCCTACCTTGAAAAATTTAATCTCTTATCCAGAAACCAATATGGATTCCGTAGGAATCGTTCAACTGCTGATGCGGTTTCTGACTTAACCAATGAGATCGTAATGGGACTGGATGGTGGTGCTAAATGTCTCGTAATTTTTTTGGACCTAGCGAAAGCATTTGACACCGTGTCAGTGCCATTATTGCTGCATAAGCTTAAATCCCTAGGTATAAGAGGCCTACAACTTCGCCTGTTTGAAGAATACCTGATCAACAGATATCAATGTGTAAGGATAGGATCCGAAATCAGTAACGCCAAGAAGGTTGCTTATGGTGTACCCCAGGGCAGCATAATGGGCCCAACTCTCTTCCTGGTTTACATGAATGAATTATGCGACATTCAATTACATAATGGAAAGATTTTCTCTTTTGCCGACGATACTGCTCTTGTTTTTCAGGGGAAAAGTTGGGAAAATGTCTTCCAAGACGCGCAGATTGGACTAAATAAAGTCTCTAATTGGCTTCAACATAATCTGCTGAGTCTAAATGTTGCAAAAACCAAGTATGTAGCTTTCTCTATGGTGAAAAGATCACAACCAAACAAACGGTATAATATTAGGCATCACCAATATAATTCCAACTCCGTTATAAACCTCTGCGCAACGAATACTTGTAGTTGTCCTAACCTTGAAAGAACAGACACTCTTAAATATCTCGGAGTGACGCTTGATAACACGTTAACTTTTCAGCCGCATATTCAAGCCTTATCAGTTAGAATTCGTAAACTAAAGGCAATTTTCAGGAACATTCGCCATGCAGCAAATGATGATACTTTAAAAACTGTATATTATGCTCTCTGTCAATCGCTTTTGGGATACTGTATCGAGAGTTGGGGAGGTTGCTCACGCACACACTTAAAACCCTTGGAAATTGCCCAAAGAGGAGTTTTAAAGGTGATGAAATCTTTACCTTTTAGGTTTCCAACTGATACACTGTACAATCTGAGTAATGTCTTGACAGTGCGACAGCTCTTTGTTTTGAGACTACTGCTGAGGCAACATAAGATCCGCCCACTAGCGAACAATGTCAATATACAACAGAAACGACGGGGGGACAAGGTTTTTCAATGCCATTTAATAAAAACCCAGTTTAGCCATAAGTTTCCTTGCTTTCTTGGCGGCTACCTTTATAACAAAATATCGTCTATTACTAACCTTAAAGATTTGAACTCTTATGAGTTAAAAAAGACTCTAACGGTCCTTCTAAAATCATTTGATTACAAAAAAACAGAAGATTTGCTGACAGTTCTGAAATAATTAAAATCTGGTTGCTCAAACACTGGTTAACTACCTGGTTCAATGGTTCAACCCCTTCTCTCTCTCCTGCTTCCCCTCCTCTCCCTTCCCGTCCCATCTACAATTCCTATAATCTATAATACAATTTGTAATGAAATAGTAATTAAATATAATGTAAATAAATTAAATCTTATGTATTTGAAACTGAATGAAATTCCGGCAAAACAAATTTTATTTAAATTAAGTATAGTAAATATAATAGCAATTGAACTTAGGACGAAAATTTTAGACTTTAAGAAAGGAAGCGCAGGTGCCTGTAACACAGGTTTTCTTAACCTAGCACAGGCACCTGAGCGAAAATAAGTAGTGTAACATAAGGTTTCTTTATATTGTTCACCAATTTGTATAACTTAATTTGTAAACTTTTGGAATAAATGATATTTGATTTGATTTGATTGACACTTGTCCCTAGTGTTGCCCGAATCGCTCCTTGCGACTGTCCCGCCGCCGCGTCACGCGCACGAAGCACAATATTTATTTATTCAGAGTTGCATGAACCCTTTATTTGCGATCGGTACACGAACAGCACAATGGACAATTTGGACGAGTTATTGATTGATTCAATTCGTATTCGATACGAACCTCGACAGCCTCGTAATTTAATATTTCAAGCGAACAAGAATGGATTTTCACAATAAAATGTACTTTGTTTAATTTGTTTTAAAGTCACGATTTAACCTTGTCGACCGCTCAAACAGATAAAGAAACCGGTACACTGCCTCTCTTATAATTCCTTAACAACTTAGTTATATCCCTCAGAACTTGGAACAAACTTGTGTACTTAACTCCAACTAAGAACTAATTCAAAGTTACTTGCTTCTCTTGCGGTTTCTCAGTTATTACTACAAATAAGCATATTACTAGTATTTTTCTCCGTGGCGAATCCGAAGTTGTTCTGTGTCTAACACACATTAGCTAATCCCAGAATCCATTAAACTATCGTCGAAAGATCCAAAATCCTTGTACGAAGTCAATAAACTAAAGTTGTATCAAGTATACCTGGACTCTACCGTAGACAAAATATGTAATTATCAAATTCGGCAAAACGGCGTATGTCGTCGCCGTCGAGCTACCACCATGACAATAACGTGTCATGGCTACCATGACACTTTATTGCCATGGTGGTGGCCCTAAGCTACGATAAATGTAAGGCTTCATCCTGACTAAGCAAACTGTGAGCAGCTGACTGTCCGCCGGTTGACTCAGAGTCGCGTTCTGGGCCAACTCAATGTTGAGGAAGTGGTGCACTGTAGCTAACAAAATAACGATCACTGTATGAGTCAACAAGCGATAAGTACGCCGCAAACGGAGAACGTGCTGTTCGGACAACCAATTAAAATAAATAGAGTGGCTAACTGGAGGCAAACAGTTAGCCGCTCACAGTTTTCTTAGCTAGGATGAAGCCTAAGAAACCGTCGACAGATAACGCTTCCGTGTAAACTTCCGGAAACGTTTCCACTCACCACTGTGCGAGCGGAGCGGACGCGCGCTCTACTCACCACTGTGCGAGCGGAGCGGACGCGTGCTCTACTCACCACTGTGCGAGCGGAGCGGACGCGTGCTCTACTCACCACTGTGCGAGCGTAGCGGACGCGTGCTCTACTCACCACTGTGCGAGCGGAGCGGACGCATGCTCTACTCACCACTGTGCGAGCGGAGCGGACGCGTGCTCTACTCCCCAAACTCTCACCGAAAATAATTATCTAATAAGTTTGAGCGATGTTCCAATTAATGAGCCGCCCCCGTGCCGCCCCCGCCCCGCCCCGCCCCCGCCGGCCGACGAGCCGAGTAGCACGAGCGCTTCATGATGTATTATCATCCATCAGTTTAAAAACCTACACAGTAATTAATTACGGGATGGTTTCATCACGTCAACTTGTTAATTTGGGCAAAACGTTGCGCTTTATCTCGCCGCCCGTCTGTTATGAGGATGGCGCGAGCCCTGCTCGTCTCCATCGGCCCTCTACGTCTACATCCCTAGCTAGCTACCTAGGCAACCGGTGAGAAGAAGAGACAGGTGACAGCTTATTGAACTACAAAAGTATTTTATAGTTTCAGCTTCATAAACACGATTGAAAGGACATTTTAATTGAATACCTTTGTGCCGTTCATCCAATTATTTGATTCTGTTAGATATTAATGAATCGAACAAAGACTTTTTATATTCGTTCGAACATTAATAACCCGCGAATGACGCGTTGAGTGATGATGTTGTAATCTAATATTTTGTTCTAATATTGTAGAAGGTGAGCTCTACATGGAAATAACTTCCGCGTAGTGTTTGGCGCCACCTGCCACTTGTTTGAACAATCCTACACCAATTTAATTCGCTACACATAAACATACACACATAAATTGACTGATGTTGAACATAACTCAGCTGCCATTTTTGTATAAATCTATCACATAATTCGAGAGTTTTCAGCTGTAATGCTAAACATTTAAAATGCTTACATAATATTATATTTTTGTATTTTTCTGCTAAACATCTCTAAATCTGCGGTGAAAAATTACACTAGGTAGAATTTTGTGTTTGCGTTTGTAAAGTGTAAACGAACGAATCTGACGACGTTATACATTACTTTTAATGCTGAAAGCTTTCGTGCGGGGTGGCTCGGGCGGTGTAACATTAAAACGTTAACACAATCTCCCCGTGCGAGCTCGCGCCGCGCCGCGCTCGCTCTCGGTTCGTATTTTCCGCGTAATTCGTCGCCGCCCGCACACGTCGCGCCGGCGACAGATGACGCGTCTCGTGCAGATGGCGACTCATCATGCAAACGGGCGAATCCGTCGCTGCCGCGGCACGCCTGCAAACAACTACGGCTATTAGTAAAAATCGTTCACAGCGAACGGCTCAACTGCACCCTCTCCGTTCATTGTCTGAGTTTTAAAAGTCTTTTTTGGGCATTTTGTTCTTAATTATGTTCTGAAATAGTTTTCGCCGAAAGTGTATTATGTGAAACTCGTGAAGTATGCGAGCGCGCCGTGAAGTTAGTTAGTCGAATGTAGTCAGCGGGTGAGCGAAACTTTGGAGGAGTGCGGTTCAAGGGCGGTTGTGGCGTAAAGTGCACGCCGACTCGCGGCGCCAGCGTGGGGCCCGCTCGCACATGTTATCAAAAACTTACTCGATACCTCATTGAATATTATAAATTACACATGTATTTATATGATTTACAATGAGACTGGTATAATTTTAAATGCTTATGACGCATCGTAAACCCGGGGGCCTACTATGACAGCTTATTGCCATGATGGTTAAGTGTTTTTATGACGCCGCGCTACCATGTACATCATTGCGCGGCGCCACGCCTCGCGCTGGCGCAGTCTCGACGACAGAACGCAATCACCATGGCCACCTGCACATTCAGTACATAGGCCACCTGTACATTCAGTACATAGGCCACCTGTACATTCAGTACATAGGCCACCTGTACATTCGGCTGGCTAACATCGCACTTTCGCATACTTCGAAGTTCAGTAATTCATCATCAGTCAAGTATAAGCTTAGATGAAGGAGATAAATTACGAGTACGGTAACTTATAGTGTTATGTACTGTACAGTTTTTTTTTCTCTCTTTCAAAATTTGAAGTCAAAAGGAAACTAATGTCATGGTTGCAAACTCTTAATTATAACGAAACAGAAAATTTACTAGTCTGATTCTCACCCTAAATTGTGTTTTTGATGCATATTCTTAAAAACCTCCACCCCTACCACGGTATTCCCTTTTTTAACCTATTTGTTACCTTACACTGTCCTTGCCAAACACTGGCAATTAGTTGTCCCTAATGTACCCATCCTACTGAAAAACAAACTGTCTCCCATAGCCAAGGATCACCCTAGTTTGGGAGACAGGAAATCTCATGAAATTGTATAACTAATTTTATAAGCAAATAAATTATTATTATTATTATTATTATAGTGACAAAATTAAAACAATTGTAAGCAACACATAAAAAAAATGCAGTCGAACATTTTTTTTATTTTTTATTTTTATGTAGAATAGGTCGGCGTTTGACCACCAACTCGCCTGATGTTAAGCGACATAGACTGCATTTTTCGTTGCTGTGTGATGTTTTCCGAGCAACTGGTCAAAGGAAAGTCAGTGGAGTAGCGCCTGAGTCGCCCGCCCCGCCAACCGGCACTTTTCGCTGGAGCACGGAAGAAGACGGATCTCGTATTGATTTTCTTTGGCGTCTTTCTGTCGTATTGATCTTGGTGTCCATTCGATTCATACTGAAATTATCCACAGTACCTGGATGGCCGAGCTTTGCTCGGTATTTTTTTTATTTTTTAATTGTGTTTTTTGGATAATAAACAATTGATTTTAGTCTAACCTCAAAGCAAACACTCATTGACTTCGTGTTACTTAACAACGCCATCTGCTGTTGTGTCGTTAAAGCAATTACTCGTAGTTGCTCACAAAAAATTGTATTATTGTTCGCCAATAGATGTCAGGAAGAGTCATATTTTTCAGTTGAGATTGATTATCGATAAAACACGAATAAAATGACATTTTCTAAAAATGATTCCTAGCTAGATCGATTTATCGCCCCCGAAACCCCCTATATACTAAATTGTATGAAAATCGTTGGAGCCGATTCCGAGATTCCAATTATATATATATATATATATATTTACAAGAATTGCTCATTTAAAGATATAAGATATTGTACATGGTTTGGATTATTAGAAGTATTAGTTGTTTACATTTATATAATGGTGGTGGTGGTTTTGAATACCCTCCCTTCAGAGTGCTTAGTGTGAGTTTTTCTTACTTTTCGATCGCGTAAAAGTAACTCCAATTTGTATGAAAATTAAAAAGCGCCACCTAGTGGGAGTAATGAGAAACCGCAATCGTGAGTGCGAGTTTTTTGTTTACTGCCAACATTGACATGAAAAATTTACTTTTTCACGGTGAATTTACGCGAATCGAGTGACAAGCTCGATTGGCACTCACACTCGCTCGTTTTTGATTGTCGATCCGTATGACGTAAACTCGTTTACGCTGTAGTAAAGTTATTCGATTTACTTTGAGCAACTCACACTAAGCACTCTGAACGAGTTTACAATTGTTTATGTTGCCTTTAAAAGCGACATCATAGCGCGTTATACTCAACAAGCTGGCGTGTGGCGGATCCTGTGGACCAATATTGTGTAACGTATAGCAAGTTGGCACTCCACTCGTGCAGAGTGAAGTGAGGGCGCGCTCGGAGAGTGGGTATTGTCGGTGTCACTGTCACGAGCCACTCTTCCGCGGCGTGCGTACGTGAGTGCGCGTCCATTACACGAGATGTGTTCTGGGTGGGTAACTCATCTCACCGCACATGCAAATTTAGACGATAATGCCGCCAGTAAAGACAGAAAGTGCCGGCAGACACGACGCTCTAACAATATTAAAATAAACTAAACCGGCCAAGTTTACTTAATATTACAGCAGTTGTTTCTTCAAGCGAGATGAGAGAGGGATCTGAGCGGTATAATTCCGCCGCCGCGGCCGCCCATTTGCAAAATAAATAAACATGCGTGTAAACAGCGCCCGGCGGAGGCTTTACGGAGCTCGGGCGGGCTCGATCGGCCGAGATAGGAGCTCCGCGGCCGCCGGTCAGCCGGGCCGGGCCGGGCCGGCCGAGCCGGACCGGGCCGGGCCGGTCTCACGGCTACTCTTCCTTCGCAAGTTGCAACGCAACGTTCAAAGCTTGAGTCACGATGTGGTCGGCAAACTATACGACCCCTCGAGAGGTTACGAGGCGAGCGTTTATCTAGGACAGCTCGGGGCGACGACGCGTCGTTGTCGCAGACGGCGCGCCGAGCCGAGTGGAGACATAGCTTTATATGTGACGTGTAACTATACGAGTTTTAGATACATTCTGATTTCTTATATTATCACGCTGAGAACCAAATAAAACTAAGATTGAACTTCAAGTTACTCTCTTACTTTGCCTCAGTAAGGCCAGTACCCTCTCGATGTAAAACTGCTGCATCTATTACCTCGGAGATGGAACTTGCAGTGAAACATTTTACTGCTGACTCTATTAGCGGATATTTTATTTCGTTTTCTGCAGATCTCGTGAAGTGCTAGAGCTCTCGAGACACGGCGTAATTACCATATTGGATCAAAATCCTCGTAACCAAATCGTAAAACAAGAAAGTCGAGGTGATTCCCTGACAACTGACTATATACTTCCAATAAATACTCTTAATAACTACAAAATGTTTTACGAAACGCCAACATTTGTACACGTACGAGTCGAGTGGTAACCAGATACGTGTATGTATTGAAAGAGCGATATGAAACTCTTTGACGTTAGTGAAAAGAAACTGGCTATTTGTATAGGACAGAGGCGCTGTTGTTTGATTATTGTATTAGCTGTCGCCGCCGTCGCCGCCCGCCCTCGTGCGTGACATGTGGGTTGTTCGATTTGCAGAACAGCTTGTCAGTAAACTCCTCATTAACATCTGGTAAAAATAGCTGTTTACGTTACCCGTACCCTTTACGTCCCACTTCATGATTCCGTTGTTGTATAATATACTGTTACGAGCGGGGTTGGATAAAAGGAATGAAACGTCGATGTATCCGAAGATTCACTTTATTCACCAAGTACACAAACACAAACACTGTTACACTACACTAAACACTTGCACTATAACACTCTGAACACTACTTGTACAATCACTTCGATGTTAGCACTTTGAACGCGTAATCAAAACTGACTGCCGAGTCGTCGGTCGTCCGCGTATTTATACAATTTTAGGATATCCAGAGTATTCGATTTAACAATAGCGCAAGCACACAAAAAGTTGTTTATCCCGCGGAGCCACGCGTTCATTCTAGAACATTCGGACAGTACAAAAGATTGAAGTAAACACCCTATTATTCAATAGATAAAAACATCATAAAAACGGTGCACAATAATTGCTTTCCAGAAATATTTCTTTTGTTCCGGATTTAACAATGGAACGCGCGGCTCGAGCGGCTACTATTGTCTAATCTGCGTTACCTATCGGTAGTTGTAAACAACATCGCCACAGATTAGCGTATAGTTTCTTCGTCGGCTGCGACTAGCGCAACACTACCCCCTCCCAAGACATGCTCGTCCCGAGCATCGTTAGTCCCGTGATATCGAGCCAGTCGATCAACATGGACAATCTTAGGTGCGCCTCGCTGACCCTTCTGTATGCGGTACGTGACGTCGTTGATCTTGGTTACCACACGGTATGGTCCATCCCATTTAGGCTGCAGCTTTGGAGATTTTCCTTTCTTGCGTACAGGATTATGAAGCCATACTAGCGATCCTTCATCAAACCCAGGGTCGTTGAATTTCCTGTCATATCGCGTCTTCATCTTTTCAGATGCTTGTTGGCCAGAATTTCTAACAAGTTCGTAGATGTCATTCATCTTATTCCGTAGATCTCTGGCGTACTCGTTTATGGGTTGTGGCGAGTCTGGTGGAATGCCAGTTATTAAATCCGCAGGCAGCCGTAACTCTCTTCCAAAGTTTGCAAAGGCTGGAGTGACGTTGGTGCTTTCGTGAACAGCACTACGGTACGACAGTAGAAATGGCTGGATGTGCTTGTCCCAATCTCGCTGATTGTTTTCGACCACTTTGGCTAGATGGGTCACAAGAGTGCGGTTGTATCGTTCCACCATTCCGTCGGACTGTGGATGGTATGACGTAGTCCTTGTTTTGTGAGCACCCATCACTTGACACACCTCCTTAAACAGTTGAGATTCGAAATTTCTTCCCTGATCGCTGTGAATTTCCAGTGGTACTCCAAAACGGCAGAACACTTCATGCACTAATTTGTCGGCTATTGTAGGAGCCTCTTGATTCGGAATTGCAAAGACTTCTGGCCACTTGGTAAAATAGTCCATAACCACCACGAAGTACTTGTTTCCATTATCAGTAACAGGAAATGGACCCGCCACGTCTAATGCTATCCGTTCCCACGGTGCTCCGACATTATACAACTTCAATGCTCCTCTGCTACGGGTGTGTGGGCCTTTCACTGCAGCACAACTTGTACATTTCCGTACCCAGTCTTCTACGTCGTCTCTGCAATTGATCCAGTAAAACCGTTCTCGTATCTTTAGCAGGGTCCGTTTTACTCCCAGATGTCCTCCTGAGTATCCATGGTAAAGATGTAAAACGTCAGGTACCTTAGCTTTAGGTACAATCATTTGTAGATGACAGCGATTGCCTCGTGTATTTTCCCATTTGCGGCACAATACTCCTTCATGGATAAGAAGACTGTCCCATTGCGCCCAATAACTCTTCGTCGTTATACTCATGCCAGCCACATCACTCCAATTTGGTTTACAGGCACCAGACTCCATCCACTCGAAAATTGGCTTTATGTCCGTGTCATCTTGTTGTGCTATCTGGAGGGTTTGCTTCCATTCATCACTAAGATCAGTTTTGAGCATCCTGACGGGTACAATTTCCTTAGACTCTTGCTTTAGACAATGCTTACAGTCTTCCGGGCAAGGCCTTCTAGACAATGCGTCTGCGTTACCATGTGCCTTGCCACTGCGATGCTCCGCTGTAAAATCAAACTCCTGCAGCTGTTCAATCCATCTTGCCACTTGTCCTTCAGGGTCCTTGAATTGAAGCAACCATGTTAATGCAGCGTGATCGGTCCTCAGGCGGAATTTCCTTCCCAGCAGGTATTTGCTAAAATGTCGCAAAGTCTTCACTACTGCCAGCAGTTCTCTCCTTGTCACGCAGTAATTCCTTTCTGGTTTGGATAAGGATTTGCTGTAGTAAGCTATCACAACCTCTTGATCTCCTTTTCGTTGTGATAGTACGCCGCCTATACCAATATTACTGGCATCGGTGTCAACGATGAATTCATTCTCGGTGTCTGGGAATCCAAGGATTGGTGTTTCACACAGATGCTTCTTCAGTTCTCGGAAAGCGGTGTCGCAGTCTTCATCCCAGTGGAAGAGTCGTTTTTCTTCAGTTAGTCTATGCAACGGTTTTGCTATATCGGAGAAGCCCTTCACAAATCGTCGGTAGTAAGAGCATAGACCCAAAAATGATCTGATTTCCTTCTTGTCTTTTGGAACCGGCCAATCTTTGACCGCGCTGATTTTCTCCGGATCTGTCCGCACACCATCTTCAGAAACTACATGGCCCAAAAAGTTAACTTGTCGTTTGAAGAATGAGCATTTCTTAGGGCTCAACTTAAGGTTGGCTGCACGTATTTTCGTCAACACTAGTTCCAGGTTTCTGAGGTGGTCTTCAAAGGTTTTTCCCACAATTATGATGTCATCCAAATAGACCAGGCAAGCGTCTCCAATCAACCCTGCAAGCACTAGCTCCATTAATCTTTCAAAAGTTGCAGGGGCATTGCACAATCCGAATGGCATGACATTGAATTGCCAAAGCCCTTTTCCCGTAGAAAATGCGGTTTTCTCTTTATCTTTGGGGTCAATTTCCACTTGCCAGTAACCACTTTTCAAGTCCAAAGTTGTGAACCACTTCATTCCTGTCAGTGTATCCAATGTGTCATCAATTCTGGGCAGAGGGTAACTGTCTTTCTTAGTTACATCGTTAAGTCTTCGGTAGTCCACACAAAACCGCATACTGCCATCTTTCTTCTTTACTAGCACCACAGGAGAACACCATGGACTGGATGAGGGCTCGATGATCTCGTTCTTCGCCATATCCTCAATCATGGTCTCCACTTCCTTTTCCTTAGCAACTGGTATTCTTCGTGGCCGCTGGCGTATCGGTTGCTGGTCGCCTGTACTTATCGTGTGCTTAACTAGGCCGGTTTTCCCATTGTCCGCATCAGTTGAAGCAAAAATATCGGCGTAATGCAGTAACATCTTCCTTGCCATTGAACGCTCTTTTCCAGTAAGATCCTCACAATCGTCTAAAAGTGTGGACACGTCGAAATTCTCACGAGGTATACATTTGCTCGGAAGTTCTTGACATCTGCGCATCCAATCTACTTCCTCGCAAGTGCCCATTAGAGTTCCACCTTTTATGAGATGCTCCTCATTACTGGGATTCAATACACGCACTACGCCAGTATTAGTTGTCTTCACTAGAGTCCGTGCCACTATCCATGGATGGTTGTTTTCCAATTGTTCAATTAGCACACATCGTCGTTGGTGTCTTAGCTTTGGTGGTAGTCTTACTACCACAACGGTTTCCGACTTGGGTGGAAGGATAGTCCTCTTCAGACAGTACACTTTTCCTGCTGTAGCACCTTCCATAAAGATCTCTTCTGATCTACACTTTAAGATTCCTTGATTGACATCGATCTCACAATGATGTTCTCGCATGAAGTCGAGTCCCAAAATGCAATCATCGACTATATCAGCCACAATCACTTTGTGTTGGAAAGTCTCCTCACCCAGCGTCAATGCCACTGATTCTTCGCCTCGGACGGGTATGTGCTGACCGGTCGCTGTCAGGAGTTGAACTTTGTTGCAGTCCCGAAAATCCTGAAGGTAACGTTTAGCAAATCGGGAACTAATCACTGTTCGAGATGCTCCAGTATCCAAAGTCAGCTTGCAGGGTGTTCCGTTAATTTCACCTTTGATGATCAGGCTATTTCCATCTTGAACTTGTGAGATCGAAATCTTCGGGGCTTTTAAATCTCCGGCCAGCACCCGCCCCTTGGTCCTGGCGTTTATTCGTTTCCCTGCTGCTGGGCGGCGTTGTTATCCACCTTTTCCTCAATTACACGATGGTCCCTCCTCTGCCGTGGCTTCGAACAGTTGCGTGATAGATGGCCTCTTTCGTCGCAGTTGTAGCATCTAGGGCTAAACCGGAAACGATTTTGGGATGTTTCGCTCACTTCCCTGATGCGTTGGGTTTCTCCCGTTGGATTTCGTACAGCTTCTACTTCCAAAGCGTGAGCTAAAGCGTCCTTCAGAGATTTGTGATGTCGAAGCTGTACTGCTACCCTCACTTCACTGTCACGTATTCCATCGGCGAATGCTTCAACCAGCTGCTCGTCGTTGGGTGTAGGTGAAGACTGGTGAGCCTTCCTAAATAGTTTTTCTATCTCGAGAGCCCACTCTTGCAGATTTTCTCGGCGGCCTTGAACTCTGTTTTTCATTTGTGCTCGAAAGACATGCTCTAGGTGTTCGTCTCCGTAACGACTTTCCAAAGTTTCTAGAAGCTTCTCATAAGTGACGTCCTTGCCCAGTGCTTCAAGCACAGTCAAAGCCTGGTCGCGGAGGCTTACCGTGAGAGCAGTCATGGCTTGCTTCTTATTCCATCCATTGGCCTCGACTATGGCATCAAATTGGATTTTATAAGCTGACCACGAGGAACTTCCGTCAAAAGGTGTCACCTTGAATCCATGTGTTACAGGTGCAGAACAAACAGGGGCTGCTATTCCATCTCCAGACTTGAGAACATTTAAACATTTTCTTACATCGTCAATCCGTGTCTCAGCCTCGAAGATGCGGGTTGCGTAGTCCTTTATAGCGATGTCATGTTGCTTCACAGTAGTCTCATGCTGGTCAACTTTACTTTTTAACTCTTGAAATTCCATTCCAAAAGCCGTTCGCAGGCTAGTCATCTCTTCTTTCAACTGAAGGGCATTTTCTTCCATTCCTTCCTTTAGCTGGCGAGTAATTTCTTGATCCCGACGACGAGCATATTCCTCTTGACGACGAGCATTTTCCTCCATGTCCTTCCTAAGCATTGCCATCAAGGCCGTCATGTCCAATGGTGTTGGTGCCGCAGCTGCTACTGAAGCCGCTCCCAAATTCTCTGATGGATCGCCGGTCGCTGGTTCATTCACATCAACCAATAACGAGTCGTTTCCAAACCGTCTCTGGTCAACGTCTTCTTGTCGCCGTGTCTGTTCCTCTAACCGGCGTGCCTCCTCTTGTCGGCGTTGGCTCCTGGTGCGAAGCGAATCGTCGTCGTGCGGAGTTATCGGCATTTTCCTTTTATCCCACTTCTGACACCAAATGTTACGAGCGGGGTTGGATAAAAGGAATGAAACGTCGATGTATCCGAAGATTCACTTTATTCACCAAGTACACAAACACAAACACTGTTACACTACACTAAACACTTGCACTATAACACTCTGAACACTACTTGTACAATCACTTCGATGTTAGCACTTTGAACGCGTAATCAAAACTGACTGCCGAGTCGTCGGTCGTCCGCGTATTTATACAATTTTAGGATATCCAGAGTATTCGATTTAACAATAGCGCAAGCACACAAAAAGTTGTTTATCCCGCGGAGCCACGCGTTCATTCTAGAACATTCGGACAGTACAAAAGATTGAAGTAAACACCCTATTATTCAATAGATAAAAACATCATAAAAACGGTGCACAATAATTGCTTTCCAGAAATATTTCTTTTGTTCCGGATTTAACAATGGAACGCGCGGCTCGAGCGGCTACTATTGTCTAATCTGCGTTACCTATCGGTAGTTGTAAACAACATCGCCACAGATTAGCGTATAGTTTCTTCGTCGGCTGCGACTAGCGCAACAATACATTTTATGCGTAGGTATAGGGAAGCAAAAAGCCACAGACAAAAGCTATTTCAAGCAAAACCTTTAGCAACCATTGTAATTAAGTCTTTGTTAGAGTGAGGCGACGTTTCGACCTATTTTCAACTCAATTTGAGGCAGGTATAAATTCAAACATGCGTACTGAAAACAATAATGTATTAGTCAGTACCTACATATATCGAAATGTTGGTTTATATAATAATAATAGCTTTACATAATGTACTCGTATATATGTAAGGTTATAAAACTTGTTGTTTTGCAATCACTATAGGGAAACCTTGAAATCGAGGAAAAAAAACAGCTGTTCCTTACAAAAAGTTTGTTGATCGTCAAAAAAATGGATGGAAAATTTCTCGATTTAAAAGTTGCCCTATACCTAGTTGATTCGTACTCTGCTAGTGGAGAATACCCACCTCTGTAAATTCTGCGGGAACGCAATACAACACGTTGTATACACCTGCGAGGGCAGGCCACGGCGGCGTAACGAGTCTCTCGCGGCGCGGCGGTGATCCGATAACCGAAACACGATAACATCCGCGGAGACAGGATCACGGGATGGGGGATTTGCGAACGTAACGCGCGAAAACGTATTATCCTACCAAATATCTCAAACGACGGAAATAAACAGGTTCATATGCTGCTTGAAATCGTTGTGGTGACGAAGCTTCAAACTTCACAAGTTCCGCGGGCCGGAGGTTGATCTCGCGGGCCGCGGAGAGAGCTCGCGGCCCGCGGATTTCAACTTACTTAATATGAAAGTAATCTGTTTGTAGAGCGAGCTTGTCTCTGAAGAAAACATCCCAATAACGGCTCGGTTTATAGAAACAAACTTTAAATCGATGCGAGCCGAGAGTTGCAAACTTTTTTCATTTCAGCGGAACGGGCTTTCGAATAACAAGAGAGAGTGACACCCGCACCCGCGTTGTAATCATGTGTAATCGTGGCTCGGCGTGCTGCGAGGGCCTTCGTGATTATACTAGTTAGTGGCTGCTCTGTTATCAAGGCAGTCGAGGGTCATGTCAGACGAGCCCGGCCTCCAGCCACTAGTCGGCGCGGCGGCGGTACAACACAAACGAAACACGAATTATACGATTTATTTAATTACTTCAGTCCCCAACTCTTCAAATCACCATCTTTTTATGTTTTAACAAAAGCTTTATTAAATTGCATTTTTAAGAAACTTAATTACAGAATGAATAAAAAACCCGAGGCTCAGCTCTTTTGAATTTAAAAGTTTAGAATTCCCTCAGTAGAGTTTCTCGGCTTGTCTTTGAAAGAAAGCGGCCGTGTTGGAGAGCTTTTTGTCCGACCGCGAGTCGTAGCGCTGCCTGTATTGTGATCGTTTGTTACTGGTTGTTCAATAACTTGTTGGGTTTAACTGAATCGCGTTATGATGACGAATCGGGGAAATAAACCACTCCAAGTTTTGCATCAGACAAGTCGCTGGCCCTTTACTGGCCCTGGCCTAGACCTTTCTACCGAAAGAAAGCTCTCAGCGTCTTAATACTCGCCGGACACTAAGCTTCAACTACCTTTTTAACTGTCATAATCCCAAATCCCGCGGGATTGTCCACAAAAAATATGTTTGAACACATTCCCGTCAGTATGGAAGTAATCCCCGAAGGGTCGACTGATAGAAATTATTGCAAAACTTTCGTTTGCTGGTCACGATTGAAAATTTTTCTGAAGTAGAAACTTACGGGTATAGATGGAATGTTATCACTACAACTTTATATTAAACTATACTATACCGATATCCAATCGTTGTAAATTCTTATTAACATCAGGATAAATGTAAGTAATAGTAGTGAATCGAGAAGTAACCTTCAGCACGTAACTGTAGGTACTTGGGTTTATAAAATGAGAATTACTTCCACGTCGATGTGAAAATGAGAAAGGTGTCGCGGTTCAATTGTTTTCAGAGGGCGGCGGCGATCGACGGCGACGGCGCTAATTTTCCCAAAGTGTTTTCATTTGTCACCATCGAGAGCCCGCGGGGAGAGCTGACCCGGAGCGGAGGCGCGGGACAGGGTGAGTCGGCTTCTTGCCCAGGAAGCTTCTTATACTGACTGGAGGAAGTTCCCCAGCTACTACAAGACGCCCACACTAAACACGTCATTTGTATCGAACTAACACACTCTCATCGCTGTTATTTGCGAGAAATTTCTAGATTCCGAGGTTGTTCTACGCTCCGCTTGGCCAATATTAAACAGCTGCTGCTTTGATGGAGGTGTCCGAGGTATCCGTAGTGGCGACGTCGCGTCATCCGTTTAAACTATTAAACGAGTTAACTCGGGCGCAGACCCCTCCTTAGACTTTCTTGACATTTATTAAAATCTCGAGGACTAATTCCGTGGCACGTAGGAATAACTGAACAACTCGACTTGCATGATTTTTTTTTTATTGGCTTAAACGCTTCCTTCGTATGCGCTTTACTATGTATAAAAAAATCAGCCCGAAATATACAATAGTTTTAGAGCAATCGCGTTTTGTACATCTCGACACCCTTGCATTTTATGGTGTTTTACTTGATAAAACGACTTATCAAGTGTGTGTTTGCTTACTAATATTGACATCTTGAATTATCAACATCAACACATGTTCAAAATATTGAAGATCTCGACTTATACACCTAAGCCTTTTCTGCAAAAATTAATTTTAACTTGACAAATTGAGATGTCAAGCATAAGTTTGTGTATGAATAATTGTCATCTTGATTTATCAACTTACACTCACATCCAAAATACTGGATATCTCGACTTATACACATAGCCTGTTTCTGCCTCCATTGACAAATCGAGATGTCAAGTTATGGCAAGCCAAATATGTTTGATTAAAAAGTGACATTATCACATGTTCACTTTTACCTTTGCCGTGGTGATTTAGTTTTCATCTGCAATAGCAAGATATCAAGTTGTTATCTACCCGAGCTGGATATTTTTTATGTACCTACTGGAGCCTAAACGCCAACAAACATGCCATGCAACAACGTGAAGTAAATATAAAAAAGTATATTATAATGCTGTATATTATTGGTGACTATTACTATCATTGGTGTACTATGTACCTACCTACATGCATACTTACACAAAAGATTCAAATCAATACAGGGTTGATTGATAGCGGGGTGCAAAGCCGTAAAGAGACGCTAGCATAGATCATTTAGACCCTTTAGAGCCATGGTTGTCTAAGACGAAGTCTGACAATTTTTTAAATCTGTGTTTTAAGGTTTTTGGGGAAAAACACCAATGATGGCCAATCAGAATAAGAAGTTCCTTTTTTTTTCACTTTATTTAATTAAAATAATAGTCATAGCACCGCGAGAATCCAACTAGAAAAGAAAGGTAAACCATTTAGAGTAGGAAAGGGTGTCAGACATGGAGACCCTCTACCTCCAAAACTATTCTCAGCGGTTGTCGAAACAATCTTTAGGAGACTTAACTGGGAAAACCTCGGAATCACTGTCGACCGAGTCTCCCTACCACAATCGAGGTTCGCAGATGATATTTATATAATGTTATTTGCTGAAACACCTAAAAACATATAGCAAATGATACTTGAACTAGCGGATGAAAGTGAGAAGAAAGGTTTAAAGTTGAACCCAAAGAAAACAAAGGTAAGGACAAATGGGAAGAAAACCACCATACATCTAGGAAATAACCAAATTGATTACACTGATGAATATATCTACCTGAGACAGCTAATAACACAAGAGGTCCCTATACACAAAGAAATTGACAGAAGAATAACAAATGGCTGAAAGAGATACTGGAGTCTGAGAGAAGCCATGGAAGATAAAACTCTTCACATTATAGTAAAGAAAAAACTTTTCAACACCTGCGTAATACCTGTTTTAATGTAAAATCAGAAGACTCAAATGGCAATGGGCAGGGCATATGATAAGAGGCCAAGAGAAATGAAGCAAAATTGTGACACGATGGTGCCCTAGGAAAAGGAAAAGGGGCAGACCACAGAAAAGGTGGGATGATGACATTAGACAGGTAGCAGGAGTAACTTGGAATAGAGTGGCCCAAGATAGACAGGAATGAAAAAGGTTGGAGGAGATCTTTGCCGATTGGCAAACAGACCTACAAAAAATTATTAAGTATTAGAATAGATTAAGATTAGTTTAACTACCAAAATATACTTGTAAATCCACACTCATAGTTTTTAGTTCTTCATACTTTGTAAATAGATACTAAGTTGGTCTGAATAAAGGGTTTTATTATTATTTATTAGTATTATTATTGATCGAAGTAATGTGTAAGCAATCTAACAAAACATGTATTAAGCATGTGTGTCATCAGACATTTTTACAGATTTTTTACAGCCACTTAAGATTACGAAAATTTTCAAAGATTTTTTAAAAAGTTTTTTTGAAGTCGTTTAAAATAATAATTAGAAAAGCTTTTTAAATAAGACCTTTATAAGTAGGTATTTATGTCTTGTAGTGTGTTTGATTAATATTTTCTTATTTGTAGAACTCAACGATTGCCAACTGTTGATTTCTCGGGATAATAAGTCTAGCCTATGTGTTAATTTAGTGTATACTCTAAATAATTCATTTTAATTAGATACAAATGCGTTTTCATTGTGTTTTTCCCATATGTTTAAAAAATAATTTTAATAAGTTAGTGAAAATAGTTTTTAGATTATGTAAATGAGCGTATAATTCTAAAAAAAATATATTTTAAATACTAAGACTTTTTTTACATTTTGCATTATATGCTGAAAAGTAAGATATATCTTGTAAAGTAGTAATAATTACTTGACAAACTATATCTGTTTGAAGTTGTCATTGGTTTACTAATGAGAAATAATGCTTTTTCCATTGAAATAACTAAGGTAACCGATAAAAATGATCCGTACTCAGATGGTGAATAACTGGATAAATGTCCTTAGAAGCCAAAACTTGGTCTACAAGTCGAGTTATCAACTTATTCAAGGCATTTCAGCTGTTTGACAAGTCTATTATTATGTAAACTATAAGTTGTTTCGTTAAATTCTTGAAACCATACGAAAGAGGGCCTCAAGTAACCCTCAAAATAACTTTGACATCATCGTTTAACTAACTTACCGACTAAACATAAAATGTCAAACTTTAAAATGGCTGCCCTGAAAAATTGATGTTTTTGCGATGTTCAGTTATTCCTGCGTGCCACGGAATTAATCTCCTTAATAATTATTTACTGAAATAGACTTTGATTCACAAAACGTTAAATTGTTTTAACGGATTTAACTGACTATCTCGTGGAATGTTATCTATTTTATAAACAAATACCTAAACTGCCTAGAATAAGGATAATATTGTTCAGGTGTATGCCGACTGCCGACCCTCTCCTGGCTTGCGAGGTGTTGTTGAATTCGTTATTAAACCGGAACGGGAAGTGTCGTATTTTGCAGTCGAGTTTTTGTTTTTGTTTGTCAAGAGATACAGTTAAGCCAGATATTTACTACTACTACAACCACTCTGTTTATGTCTCAGACTGTTATACATGCAACGAAAATTTCGTGTAAAAATGGCGAAGGTTGCTTTAATTAAGAAGGAATCTAATGAAATCAGCTACTTGTGTATGTAAATGACACCAAGTCCGAAGGTTCAGTAAACCGTCCAAAGGCAAAGAGTCCTGAAAAGTGCGTGGAATTAATATTAATATATGTAAATGCGGATAGGTCGCCACAGCTACAGGCATAAATAATCAACTTTCAAATATGTACGTGAGTTCATAGAATTGCAAAACACTAGCGGACGGATCAAACGCGCCATTTGCATACCTGACAACGAGGAGTTAGCTGAAAACAAGCGGCGCCGACCACATCACCGACCGGCGCATCGGCTAACTAAAGTGTTTTCATTTATAGCACAGGTTACAGAGGAACAGACGAGGTACTGCAGCACGCTTCAGCCGAGTCCTCTGCGGGCGTCGAGCCGGCGCGCCGCCATCGCCGCGCCTCCGCCGGCCCGCGCTCGGGGGCGCACGACCCATACCTACACTTGCCTTATACTACATCAACATAGTCGCAGGAACTGAGCAATACCGCAAAGACATTATAATTGAGATATGAAAACTCACTTCCGAAGTAATACGAGTCTAATTAAGATAAAGCCGAGTTCGGAACGCTTTCGCACATTCCCCAACTTGGAAAATTATCGAGTTTCCAACTCGGCATCGTAAACCGAAAGTAAACAGATGGAATAATGTTCAATATTTTGTCGTTTAGCCTTGGAATCGAATGGCCGAATCAAATTTCAAGGAGTTGCCAGTTGAAGTAATGAATATCGAAAGGCCCTAGTCGTCAACAATAAGAATTGTTGTTTACAATGGAGAGGCCCGTTCATTCGGAGGGTAAGCCGAGAGCCGGCTGCGGACGGTCTCTGAAGCTCGGGGCGAGACAAAGAGCTAGGCCGTGCTACGTGCCGACACCGAACGAACAGCCAACGGAATAACTGGCATTTCAAGCAATAGTTCTACTTATATCATTTTAAATTGTACAACAATTTAGGACATTTCTTGATTGACGCGGGTCGGGCGAACCTTCGCCCTTTGCGACACAGTAGCTATTTTTATTTGTTCATCCGTTGCTCAAACAGCTTTTATGCTGTGCGTTAAAAGACATAATGAGAAAAAAGATACAAAAGTAACGTTTGTTTGTAACAGTTTTAAAAAAGAAGTAAGCTCTTTCTGTAATGAGAGGCTCGCCTCCACCGAGCGCCGCAGGTTCGAGGTCGCGGTCGCCGCGGAGCTGCTGTATCAGACGCTTTTCATAAAAAAGCCTGAAACTACGACACAAAAAAGTTTTTCGGCTTTGTAGAAAGCATCATTGCCATAGTAGAAATATATGCATAAGTGTAACTATAAACACAGCGACGCTCCGGCGAGCGGCTGTGGGTGGCCTCCATGTGTGTGTTTTTGGAATCAGCTTAGTTGGTTTATTGTAATTGTTGAATGAAATAAGCCGGTCCCGGCGCGGCGGCGCGGCGGCCTCGGCAGCCGGCGGCTGGCGGTAATGTGCGCTGCGTCGGCAGCACCCCTCTGCTCCGGCTGCGCGTGATTTAACATCTTCGCCTCGTTATGACTAATCTGTGTATTCAAATCCAGGCTCGTTTCGCGGTCTGCCGCCTCCAGCGCTTGTTCGACAATGAGGTGAACGTTTGCGACTGGCTCCGCGTCGGAGCTTAACTGCTATATTTTATTTTTTCACTTCATTTCTCCCGCTTTTCACGTCAATTGTTTAAGTTAAAACAATTAGCTCTTTGAAACAGCTGCAATTTTTATTTACATACACAATATACACACTACTGGCTTTAGTCTATTTCTTGGATGTTGAAATTTTTAATTTTGACAACAATATAAATAAAACAAAACTGATTTATCGGTAACCTTCAAAGTTTGGAATCAGAATGTTGTCATAAGGTTTTATTCTATCGATTTTTTCGTATTTCATTCTAGAGGGTTATTGTAGGTAAAAGTCTCAGTCCACTGATGATATAATGATAGCAAAAACATTTTTTAATTGAACACGATAGAGACCAACGACCGGCGGCATTGACTCTGAAAAAAATCTCTTAAGTTTTGTAGCCGCGTAGTATCATAGCTACGGCGTAGCATTTTAGTAGCTACGACAGACAGGCTACGAATCGCTACAAATTGAAGCGAATACAAAAAATTTGGAATTATTAGTCAACTAGCTGCGCCCCGCGGTTTGACCCGCGGTCCGAGTACCGTTTTTTTTTTCGGGATGAAAGTACCCTATAACTCTTTCTGTACGCCTGACAACGTGTATGAAACAACAAACGTACGTGCATGTACAAAATTTCATGATAATCAGTTGAGTAGTTAGTGAAAGCGTAATAAAAACACAAACGAACAAACAAACTCACTTTTACATCACATTTATACTATTAGTGAGGATTAGGATTAAAACAGCGCTTCATCAGAGAGTTGTTATTAAGTTACCGCGTTTCCAAGCCCTTAACTAAAGCTGTAACTAGCGAAGGTCTATTAAAAAATGTATTATAGGGAGACGTCACAACAGAACTGTCAAGTAATGTACAACATTTTTCGTGCCAATAAATATTATATTGTAATATTATTATTACGGAGAACACTCCGGGCAATGAACCTGATGAAAAACCTTAGAAATAACAAGATCTTAAACGAAAAAAAAGCTACTCTTAAATAAGGACATACATAAAAATACGTCGAGGTCGGGCATAACTCATCGATTGTACACAGAAACGTTTTTAGAGAATGCTCGTAAGCCGGGATCAGTCGCAAGCAGACGTTTCGTATGGCTCGTCCGTTTGTCACGGGGCGGGCGGCCCGGGGGGCGGCGGAAGATAAAACGAACGCAGTTTTTCTCGAGCAAATAAATGGCATTGGTAAATAGCAGACTTACACCCCGAGAGTGCGGCTTACCCTCTCCTTGACGTTCCTTATTAATTACTTAATAATACATTCTGACAGTACCTAATATTCAATCTCATTATTCTGAAAAACTCTTGTTAATCTAGTTTTCATTTTGATTTACTGTAAAATTACTTTTCCATTGTTACAAATGATTACATTGCCAATGAATGGCCTCTCTCCTCCCTCTGCAAATAACCCTGTTACCGTATGTAATGCGCACATTATTGTCGTATCGGCAGTTGAGGTGCTAATTAAAGCGACACAATAACATTGATTGAAGCCGTTCGAGCGCCGCCGGGGCCCGACTGTGTGTATTGTTCATTACTGCGCGGCGTTGTGTACAGCGAGCCGGGTTACTAACCGCGCACACGGCTTGCGGCACCTAATTGAATCAGGGTCTCGTAATTGCATGCCGTTTGCCATTATTCACAGATCGAGACATTACATCCGACGCTCAGTCGGCTGGCGCGCGGCGGGGCGGAGGCGGGACGGAGGCGGGGCGCGGGCGGGCGACACTGGTCATGTTGCGATTTATCTAGGATCGTGATTTGAATTTTGAAATAGCTAAACAATATTTTGGGAATATTAATTGACTGAGCGGTAGCGAGTTCTCAATCTGCAACGTCTAGTGGGTATCTCTGCAGTTGCTTGTCCGACGATATCTCGAGTATCGATGATCCGATCTTTATGAAGGCATGTAGTTTATCTCAATGTCGTTTTAAATTTTGTATTTGAACTAAATCTGACGAGGGGCAGGGAGATAAGCGAGCTCCCCGACTGAGCGAGCGACTAGTCTTCTTTGTCTACACTAGTCTATAGACTAGTAGTGTTCTGTAGAGGATAGACACCGGTGGCGTACAATCGGCAGGAGAAAGTACTCGGAGGCGGAGCTGACGACCTCAGATATGAGGAACACGACTCAAGGAGAAGGATAGTAGTCTATACCATTTTGAATAACACTAGCAGCGCCCCGCGGCTTCCCCCGTTGTGACACAGGAACTTTTAATTTTTCGGAATAAAGACTAACTCCTTATCAAATTTCATAACTCCTCATCAAATTTCAACTAAATCAGTTCAGCTATTACAGAGTTACGGAGAAACGAATACAAATTTCCATATTTTTAACCCCCGACGCAAAAACGACGGGGTGTTATAAGTTAGAGGCCCGCCTCTCAAGCCAGAGGGAAGCGGCTTCGAACCCAGCCGACGCCGGCACGCACCTATTTGTTCATTGTATGAGCAAATGTGCGTATTGTTCGTCATCTGCTACATAATTGGAGCCCGGTGTATGGCGACAGGCTCGCCCCGTGTCACATTTGAGACTGAATATCGTCCGGCGAAGTGTGGGTGTTGTATTACACCTCTGACAGCCCCCTCGGGGGAAGGGGTATGTATGTTATAAGTTAGACGTCGGTGTGTATGTGTCTGTGACATCGTAGATCCCGAATGGATGATCCGATTTTGTTTTTTTTTTCTGTTTGAAAGGTTAATTAGAAGGGCTACCATAGGACTAGCTACTTGGGGAATTAGCTACGTTTGATGAAAATTGGTGTTGATCAAAATCGGTGTCGGGGGTTTGTTACATTTTTAGTTTATTTACAAAATAGTGTGGCCCGACAGCCGGCACATTTGACGAATCACTTCACTACGTTAACTTTCACAGAGAGAGATGGAGCGACCAACCGGAGAGGCGAATAATAATTTAAATAGGTACCTCTCCAACGTTTACAGCTCCTCGCCGTCACGAATATCGCACAATCTTATGTTGTTTTATTTAGAGCTAAACGAAGCCTTCCATTTCCACGGCTCGACGCTAATTACTCACCTACAATCATACCGAGGCGCCTGGCGGAATACGCGCGCTCCCAACCCGACAGGTAGAGGTATACAAATGTGTACGTTACAAAGACGCCTAGAGTTTCGTGGCTGAGAACATAATCACTGGAGCTCATTAAAAAAAAGACAAGAAGCAAATTTCCTCTAAAAACACGAGTATGGGCAAAAGGTCAACAAAGCTTGCGACTATGAAAAAGTAACGCTTCGTTACTTCTTAATGGCTGCTGTCGCGCCGGACTCTTACCGGCTCTCTCGCCGGCACGATGCTCGCTTGCGGGGACGCCTGCAGGCAGGGAGATAGATAACACTCAGGATAGCTATTCCAGCAACTCGACATATTTTCTGGTCTTTGTCTCTCTCGTCTGAAAAGTCACAGGCGTGAAAGTGACAGATCTCATCTCACGCGTCAAGAATAGGGGGCCTGGAGCTTGCACCTGGGTGCCCGGACCGTATTATCAATAGGTACCGAGCTATCGATCCGCAATCACGTTTTGAGAGGTGATACACAACGCTATAATATTTGTAGTGTTTTGTGCGATAAAATAAATTGTTTCTTTCCATATGACTGTATAAATGTATTTGACATAAGAGTAACATTTGCACTGCTTTACTGCAGTGTAAAAACTACTTTTGAATACATACAATATCACGAAATAATATTTTTTATGATTTCATAATAAACCCAGACCAGGAACTCCACAAGAAGTTAATAAACGAAGTGCCAAAAGTAAACGAAAGGACAAACCACGGTCCCCGGGCCGGGACGGCTCCCCACAAACATTCACGTGGCGCTGTGTGTGTGCACAACAAACCCTATACTTGATTGAATCAGGATTTACTTTGCGGAAGCTCATCTTCAAAATTGTTACTTGAACTTATAATTTTTAATTGTATTAATTTTTTGATAAACTTTTGTTGTAAGTTTTTATGACATTATTTCTGTTAAATTCCTTATTGAATTAGCTTCATATATCAAATTGTATAAAGTTTTATAGTAGATTCCATAAAATTAGGTCTGTTAAATTCGTTAGCTGAAATATCAAATTGTATAACGTTTAAACTAGATTCAAATATCAATTTCTATAATTTTTTTTCAAAATATAAACTAGAATAAGAAAAACCTTATTCCTTGATGTACTTAATGCGACGTTAAAGCGGAAATACACTAGATATTAGTTCAAGTAACAGTTTTGAAAAACCCTATAATTGTAAACATGATAAGGATAGAATAATAAAAACATTACGAATGTAAAGAGGATATTATGCTCCTTCCTTACATACCATGATCATGAAGGCCGCCGGGTGCTTTAGGGTGCGCTCCGACGTGCGCCCGCGCAACTCGCTCACTCGGTCCTCGAACATCGTTCGTCGCGCGGCACACTCGTACTTGCTCTCCAGCTCTCGACGTACATACCTTTCGATCGCTCCGTATTTCGACGGGTAACTGCTATCGGTGTTATTGACTATCAAATTGGAGCAACAATCATCCAGGGCTATACTCTGCCGACACGACACGGTGTAACCCCCGCCCGGCCGCTGTGCCGTGTGGCCGGCAGCGGCGGCAGAGACTCGAGCCGACCTTACAATGAGGTATTAATTGGGCGCTCGCGAACGAGAAGACCAGTTAATACGCATTTTATTACGACTTGAATTGTTTTAATTATTAGACATAATAACTTTATGAGTTGTAAAATTTTAACGAGGCGGCATTGTGCCGTAAAGAGGCCCGGTTATTACATTAATATGCTAATTATACTTATTGTTGTTATGTTGGTGCGAGTGTCTCGCAGACAAAGGGCTCTAAAGACGCGCTCGTGTCTCCGTGCGAGAATGCTCAGCGCGGTGACGTCATTCATAGGCATTATCACAGCGATTGGCTCAGCTGATGTGAATCTCAGCCATTTCATTATTTGATAACGATTAATTAAAAGAAAGATAGTTAAATTTAGGGAGCACTAAAATATATTTTTAAAAACTAAAATAAAACTAATAAAGACTTGTTGCCGATTTCGAGGCAAGGAATATAATGATCTAAAACTTAAACTGAAGCCCAAAGGCAGACTTAATACAGGGCCGGTGGTCCGGCTGCGAGCACGCCGACTCGGCGCTGATAACGGCTCGCAGCGCCGCGGCCGCGTCCGGCTAGACGCCGAGTAATGCATTCCCGACTTCTAGTCTAAACAAGTAGGGGCAGGGGGATGCATAACTAGATACTAAATTTGATATTTTTAACTTATTTTGGTAACATAGTCTTCACTTACTACGTATTTAAGTATTTTTATATTAGTTTTTAACATACGAGTATATCTACTTGGTAGATTCCAAGTAAATGTTAGTGGTCCCTTCTGTTTTTACCTCACTAAGTAATTTAAATTCGAATTCACTCATAATAAATGAATATAATCCTAGTCAAAAAACACAGTTAAATTAAAAAAATAAAAAAGATCAGTGAGATACATTCATTGCACTTCGACCAAGTGGCCGAAGGCGCGCTCGACGTGGCCGGCGCGCTCTAGGGACGAGCACCTTGTTCCTGGGCCCGCCGTCGTCAGCGGCGCGCGGCGCGGGCGAGCTCCGCCGACGGCTCACTCCTTAATTGAATGAAGCTCCTCCTAATTATTAAAGTTAATTATGTTCGGATCGCTACAGTTAAGCTGGTAAGCTCATATAACTTTCAGCGAGGGTCGGGGGTACTTTTGTTGTTTTTTTGTCCTTCGAAGGCGAGCGCGCGGCGGCGGTGCGGTCAGTTGATAGACACGTCTAATTTAAGATTCGTAGCGCTTTTGCTGGTTTGTCACTTAGTGATGTGAATACACTCAAACAATTAAAAATATATTTTACCTAATTGATATTGTACGGGTCACGAGATTAATGGCTATTAGGAGATTAGCTCATAGTTATCCAAAACTAAGGATTTACCTATTTTCAAGATAATATAATAAACAAGCACGATCTTGACCTATACTAAAAAAATATTCGTGATTTCCCCTCAGCACAACTGCTTGGACAGCCAGTACTGCCTCAGGGAATTGTATTTTTCAAATAAAGCTGAAATAAGACACATGAAACCACATCAAGGCCTACATACTCGTACGATACCATCACTGTGTGTGTAAAGAGATCAATTTCTTCTTATATACTCATTTAAAATGTATCTTTCTGTACCATATATATATTTGCATGACTAAATTAATAGTACGACTCGGTTTAATTAAATCTGCTATAATTGCAACATCGTATAAAAGCTAACCGATGCAGCGTCCTACTAGTACATCCCCTCGAAGGTCCCTCGGGGGAGGGCGGAGAGGGCCGGGGGGTTCTACACGTGAGGAAACTTAACCGACCTGATTTCGAGAGCTCCCCGACCTACCGCTATTTACCTCGAAAACACTCGGAATAGAAACAATTTAAGAGAAAATATATCTCAGTTCGGACGCAGTCCTCGTGGGAAGGCTGAGGGCGCGCGCTCCGCAAGCCTTGCACGCCGCCCGACACAGACGGAAGCCGCGACGTCTCCGGGACGGATCCCGGCCCGACACGACCCGGCGACGCCCCTCCGAGCGCTTCAGTACGCTAATGCGTTATTGAATTACTAAAACCAATAAATTCCCACATTCCCTACCCTCCTCCTTTACATGTTACTGTTTAATAAATGGAAAACCTCGGGGAATTTCATCTGTACGTCTTGAACGAATTCAGGGAACAGATGCGGTCCGATTCTATTTATACCTATATTTGATTCGACAAGATATCGAAAGTGAATCGATTACTTATTTACAGCGCAGTGCCGCGGTGAAGCGAAACTTTACTGCAGCTGAGTTTGCGACGGCGAAAGGCGAGAGCTGCATTTACCTCAATGTGCACTTACTCATTTGAAAAATATTTTCCATTATAAATAGAAGAATATAAACATCACTACACAAGAGAAGTTATCGACTGAGTGTGCGTTTGTGAGCGTTTAAACTTCAGCTTCGGCAAATATGCTTTCGAATGGCCGAGTTCTGTCTAGATTTCTGTCCGGATTTTTATCCGGATTTCTGTCTTTCTCCCCAGGTAGCATTTGCTTAACCGATTTGTGAAATTTTGTACGAATGCGACCTGTAAAGGAAAACAGACTTTAGCCGCGAACATAAATATTATAATAATACACACTTTACATATCACATTACACTAATATTAAAATGAGAAAGTTTTGATGGACGTATCGATGTTTGTCACTCAATCATGCCAGAATGGCTGACCGAATATGAATGAACATTAGCACAAAGATTATAGTCTGGAATAGCAAATGGCTAGTTCTTAACCGCGGGTAACACCGCGAGGCGCATCTAGTATAATCATTTAGTAACCAATAAACAAAGATTTCAGCACTCGGCGATCGTGTTTTTATGATATTTGTGCGGAGTCGTAACAATATATATTCTGACGTCACATTTACACATTCTCACACGCGCTATTAACTCTCATCGAATATTTTCGGCAAAGTTTTTATTTATAGTGTGCTTGGAGGGCGCGACGGCGGGACGGACTGTGAATGGGGCAGAGCCGCGGGCCCTTCCTCTCCGCGGGGCTTTCCTTACTTCGGAAACTCGACCGTTTAGTCGCCGTTTGGCTTCCAACATATTAGAGAGTAGGATCTCCTCGCATTCTAAGTTTGTTGTTCACTCATGGGCTCTGCGTTCGGCTAAATAGAGGCTTACAAGGGCTGATATTTTATCGAAAATTGATTTGTTTCAAAGTAAGAAGAAGGTGACGTGTAATTACGGCGCGGGATTCGTAACCTATAGTAATGTATCGTGGTGGAAACAAGTCGCGGGGCGCTCGCTCGCCGCCTGATGGAGAGGGATCATTCGCTAATTTATCGCGCCAATATTCGCTCTTTTGTAATTTATCGTTTAATAGCCATCAAGTAATTGCCTGACGAGCTGTTCCACTGCGCGCCTACTCCGGCCACTCGCTCGCTCACGGACCGGAGGCCGCTCTACCGAATAAACAAAAAATATCAATAAAATGTAGTTTTTGATGGAATGTTACGAGGATTGCCTATTTTTAACACGCTTTTATTAGCAGCACTGGGAACCAACTAATAAACAAGCAATAAAATCTTAGAATACAATTTATCCTTCTTCTAATTGTGTTATCGAAATGAAACTTTTGTAATTTATGTGTAGTTGGTGTTCAGATGACAAAAATATAGTATGGTATTTGGAGCTAACCTGACGATGGAGGCAGGCGGGGGAAATAGTGTTTTAAAGTTTTTTTTTTAAACTACATTATTATAATATCATGTCTTTATTGTCTGTATCAGAATATAGGTATTTCAAAATCAAATTCAACTCGAGACTATGTTTAAAATGAACAGGAAGCTTAGAAAACATAATTATTAACAACAATATATAATAGTGTTACAATAATATCGGCAGCTGCGTGGGCTCGGGAGCGTCGGTCGGAGCTATCGGCCGCGAATATTGATAAACAATAAATAGGGCTGTAGCGGCGCGACAGCGGCTCCGCCCGCTGCTCGCGCTGCTCCTTCCACTGCGGGACGACCGGCCGGCCGCCCGACGGAATGATCGCTCCACCAAATTGCCAATTAGGTTTCTGGCCGCGGGCAATAGTTCCGATGTGGCGTCGTAAACGTCAACCTTTCAGTAAGAAAGGAAAATATTTACTACGAAATTATTGGTCCGTAGTTTTGAAACACGTGTGGGTCGCGACATGCTCTGCGGACGTCGGCCGCGTCGGGCCCTATCAGCGGCGGCGGCCTCGCCCGCGGCCGTTATCGCTCGGCGCCGCCGGGGCTTCCGTCCCGTCTCGGATTCTGTACTTAGATACGAAAACACATCGAAACGAACATTAATAAATGTGTAGTTGTGTCGCAGCCTCGACCGGCCGCCGACGGCCCGGCCCGGCCCGGTGCGCCGCGCCGCGCGATGACGACCGGCGCGGCGCGGCGCGGGGCGCTAAATATCGCCCTTCGAAAAAGTTTCCATCCGAACGCACCCTTTCTCGAAGCGAGTTGAGTCGAAAGGAGGTTATTGTTTATCGTTTCGTACTCTCACGCCGCACAATACAAACGAGGGAGGCGGAAACTTTTGTGCTCCCTGGTCTTGTCACGCGATACTCGTTTCTGGAATGTAAGAATGTAACGATGCACTCCGCGGGCGGAGAGAGCGCCCGACCCGTCCGACACACTCGTGCGGCTGTGCGAGGCGTCTTACTGCTAACACAGTTTATGGAGTTTCGTATTTCCTGAGAATTGCCGCTATTACTGCGTGATATTAAATTTGCCTGTATTTGGCGTTTAGTGGGAGTTGCGGGTGAGCTCGGAATACATTTTAGTTAATATTCATAAAGGATTAATGAGGGCAATTTAACGCGTTTACGGCTCGGCGTTATGGAGGGGATCAGCGGAGACAATACGCGCCGCGCCCGATACGCGCACAGATTACACGATCACCGCGAGTCAGCGGGGAGGCGAGCCTGCTATGTACAGAGTATAGTGCCAGCCTTCAGCTTTATCAAAGCATATTCAATAAATATTTGTTCTACTTGAGTGACGTGACCGAGAACTGTCTCTTCCGCGCCACCGCACTGGCTGGATATAGCAGGCTCTGTAAACAGAGCTTTCCAAACATCTTTTGTTGACGGAGGGCACAACTCGATATCAATCGAATCATAGTTAATGAGCGGAAAGTTCGAGGAGAATGTAACCAATGTCCGTAATGTAATAAATGTGGTGATCAAAGTCGGAAACTACCGAAGTAGATACGACATTGATATACATTTACGGGTTTTGCATACTCCGCACGTTGCGCGTCGTTTCAATGGAAAATAACAAAAAGACAGTTTAGGTATGTTTTCATAAGTCTACTAAAATATGAACTAGTAAGTACGACTGAAATCTCCCGACATCTATACTTTTACAGCTCCTGGATCAGTTGTGTTCATGTTACAACTCAAAATAAAACATATTTTAAGATCTAACAATCTAATTTGATTCTGATCCTGATACTTTTATTGAAATAAACTACGAACATGCACAACATTACCTGAAGATCGGTTCGGCGGCGCACCGTCATCCTCGACCGGATTTACAAAATAAATACGTGTAAGCATGTAAAACAAATATTTCATTCATTATGTTTGCCCTTTTATATTTAGATACGAAGATTTTCGCTACGCTCGGTCAAATCCAAGCAAGTACGAAGACAACAAACCAAAGTACATCTCAAAACTGCACACACTCATGCTCAAATGAATTTTATTACAATAGAGTAATCATTATACGTGGGATAAACAAAGAGTACGTTCCTAATTTCATATCTAAAAATATTTTTTACACCACCTGCTCGACAATGACCATTTACATATCACGTAGTCTCAACGTAACGCAAGGCATTCTCTCCCTTGGGAGATAAAGTTGTATGATAATCCCAAAGAAGTTTCCGAGCAAAGAGGTTAAAACTGAATAAAAACTCAGCAAACGAACATTGTAAAAATAGTTATTCGGAAATCGAACTGCCCACCAGAAAAAAAAAAACACAGCTGTATGAAATTTAAAACAACAAACGCAGTTTCTTTACCCCAATTTTGACACCGCACGCCGTTTGCATTTGCCAGTGCCATATTACGTATTTCGTAGTTGTAATGATAACCCAGTGATAGCGACGATAAGTTACTCCCATATCAAGTTGAGTTTTGTGGAACACGTAAAGTGGCGTTTCGCAATGTTTGAACTATTTGTCCGCACTCGTGTACCTTCAAACCAATTAAAGTCAATAATCCAACAGCACTTTGACACTCGAAGAATCATAAGTCTTAGAAAATAATTAAATGCCTACAAAGTCGCGAGGCCACCTTTTCGGTTTCCAGTCAAAACTCTAAAAAACGGTGTTTGATGCAACATCTTTTCTCAGTTCCTTTTTATTACCTCGCAGAAGGTGTGAAAAGTAGAGTATTCACCTCTGGGATAAAGCTGTGTCTTTGTTTTCGGCGGCTTGAACCCCTCGCTTCACTCAGGACTCTGCATAACTCCCTCGCTGTGCTCGGGAGATATTTTTTTTTTTTTTTTTTTTTTTTTTATAACATACTAGGCATGCGTTTGACCACTGACTCGCCTGATGGGAAGCGTTGCCGTGATCGAAGGTGTAACACGCTTGCCTAGAAGATACCTATTCACTTTACTCTTAAACACCCCCGGATTGTATTTAGGTGGAAAGACAGACGCAGGCAACGAGTTCCACACCTCTGCAGTTCTTACAAGAAAAGTTGACTTGAAACGCTTAGTGCGTTTAGGCGGAATTTCCACCATGAGAGGGTGTCTCTTACTGGTGCGCCTGGTACAATTGTAAAAGAACGGTGATGGCAGGATCAGGTCGTGCAGTTCTTGTGCACACTCGCCGTAGTGTATTCTGTAGAATACCGACAGACTAGCCACTTCACGCCGGTGTGACAAGCTCTGAAGCTTAGATTCAACCAACGAGTCATTGTTTATGAGCCGTTTGGCGCGCTTTTCGATGGAGTCCAGAGCGTCTAGCTGATACTTGGCGGAACCATGCCATAGGTGGCAGCAAGTCTAGAGTCTAGAGTCTAGAGTCCCTCGTTGCGCTCCGGGTTCAATAAGCCCCCCGTAAAGTAAGACCCTGCCTAACCACCTCGGTGCATAATCTACTATTAAGGGCGAAACCGCGAGGCACAGCTAGCTTTAAATAAATGTAGTATAATATATTATAGCGTGAATTAGTGAATGAGATGTTCCCATTATGTGATTTAGGAGAGATCGGCCGTGTCTCGCGCCGCGCCGGGGGACTCGTCCGGGAATTGATTACAATTGCTAAACTTAGGTCGCCAATTTGGCCGGAGCCTCCTAAATGCGAATATTTTATACGCTACGGAGGTTTATTATCCGCGCCGCAGTAAGGGTTGATCATTATTGTCGAGGGATGATTGCTTTTTTTAATTTACGACGTCTCAAAGCCGAGAGGTCCGATCATTGTGAGCCGGCTCGTAACTCGACGCGGATCCGTTCCCGGATGCAGAGACGCGCCGGATTTACTTCACCTAATTGATCACCGGAAATAATCGAATAAAACTCTGCGGCGCTACTCGGCACTCGCGGAACAGTTCCGGTTCCGGTGGACTCTTAAAGTTATTAAAATAGTCGTCCCACTAAAAGTGCCTGTTAGTTCTCGTAGCTGAATGTACATTCAATTTCATTGAGCTTTTTAGTTTCATTAAACCATTTGTAGTTTTAGTCTAAAAATGTTCCAATAAAGTAAATTTATTGGGGAAATATTTTAAAAAGATTTTTATACTGAACAGCAAAACTTGTATCCACAATACCTAAAGGTATTTGTCAGTATTTTAACTGTTTTGATGTCATCTTATACCATGTACGACTGTAGGTAACGTATACCCAAATAAAAGAAAATACCTATGTAAGAATTTTCATGAATTTTCCTGTTTCCGCGTATGATATTTGTGTCCGTTATAAAACGGAGGCTGTGTCGAACCCGGGAGCATGTAATACGGGAAAATATTGTCGGGTTCATGAGTGCGATAGCGGAAAGGGGTCGCGGGCCGGGCGGCGGCGGTCACAGCTCGCCCGATCACGACATAAACACCGCGTTTACTCCGTCATAACAACAACACCGACCAACAAACGGTTGCTTCTGTTTTTAATTTGCGTCATTTGACATGAAATGCGCCGCTCCGATCGGAAAAGTCGTGTTTCCGGTTCCCCCTGGTGCAGGTACCCGGGAACACGCGCCGCCGTCCGCCGCCAGCGCTGCCGCTCAATTGACCCCTTTAATTGAGGTTTTGTTTAATGCGGCTCCGGGAGCTGACACCTCGCGGCCGGCGAGTGTCCGACTGGCCTCCTCCACAATATGTATGATACGAACATACTCTGCGAAAGCATTTTTTAATAAAAATTGACAAATAGGTATTTATAATCATTGATTTATCGATAGTTCATCAACTATGTATGGCGCGTTTTCGACCGGAGGCACCGGTTGACCTGAAGTGATGCTGTGACCGCGCGCTCTCCGCCCTCTATCTCGAAAACGGTTCACCGTATAAAAAAAGTTTTTGAACAAAATTTGTAGAGAATGTTGTATTTAAAATTTATACAAATAGCAAAAAACCATGGGAAATGAGATATTTCCAAAAAAAGCGCAAAAAACCGATTTTTGTGACCTTTGACCTTGAAATTTAATAGTTGCTTACACCCTACCATATGTAGGTTTTGAGACAACTTTTAGGTTGTCAATATACAACTATTTACAAACTTACAGCTGGGTATCTCGAACTCCGAGGTGAACTTACTATAATGACTGGACTACCACCACGCGTGGTGTGGCTCGCAGCGTGACCACGTGCCCAGAGAGCGCCATATCGATTGTCGATGTTTCCTTCAGCTTACTTCCTTTCGAGGGAGTTCTGAACCAGCGGCCACTCCGGTTTTAACTGCAAGCTACCTAAACTTCGTTCGGGTTGACTATTTGAGACGATAAATTAAATTGTTAGGTTTTTAATGGGCCATTTCGACCAGTTAATAGTTACCTTCTGAGGTTTCTTAGACTTAGGAGGCTAGGCACTAAAACACAGTTTTACTTATTGGGTACCGAGTAGATATTTAATGGGCTGTGAACTGATTTGATGCATAATTACAACTTTAAACAAGGTTATTGAAGATATACATCTTATTAAAATTGATAGAGTCGCAAAAAGTAAAAAAAAAGATAAAGTTAAAAAGTCTTACTTCGAAAATGTTTCTGAAGAAAATAACTAGTTTCATAAAACTTTCCCTCTTTAAACATCAAAGCGAACGAACACAATAAATATAATGCGGAGAGAGACGCGCAATATCTGGTTACGAAACGAAGGAGCCGAGTCCTCGTGCCGTAGTCGGCTCCGTCGACGCAATGCATCTTAAAATAAACACTAAGGGAACCGGGAGCGACGTTATGTTCCACAATCAGCACAACCGTTTAATTTTCATCAAAGTCGTAAGCACACAAAAGCTCGGATATACCAGCGGTCATAACGTACCGCAGAGCTATGTGTCGCCGCAAATTCTTAATTTAGTCGAGCACAAAGCCACCGGCGGCACTAGCCCTTTGACACGGCCTTCTCACGTAATTATAATAAACGGACCGACGACGCGACGGCGTAATGACGGCTGCGGAGCGAGCGCCCGCGCGCCTCGCTCGCTCGCCGGGCGCGCCTCGCTCGGCTCGGGACCAGACACTGCGGATCAACAGTATTGCACGCGGATTACTTCGAAACCTATTGTTCGCTATTGTGCCACGTATCACGAACCTGAACCATCACTCGTGCTACGTATCTCCCAAAATTAATATCGCTGGCTGGAGCTGAAGCGAATATCAATGCTGTTGCAACATCCCCAGCGATAGGGAAGACATTGTAATGGAATTTACTCATATTCCCTCTTCTTTGAAATCTTTTCGATGTAGGTAATAAAAGAAGTGTTATACAATACGAACCTTCGTAAGCGCTCGCAGCAGCAGCAGCGCCGGTAATCACAGCGCGTCGCCGCAACGAGCGACCATCATCACCGCACGCCTATGTTGAACGTGTAGCGACTCTAATTCGAACCAATAATGTATCAGACATTTGCCATGTGTTGCTGTATGCAGTGGTTGCCTAAAAGCTGCTCTAATAATTTCGCTCCCTCAGACTCCGGGGAATGGACGTGAAAGGGAATCTTCCCTCGGAAAGTGAGCCACTTCGCTAAGCTGATAAAGATTTCCGTGCGCGAGTTTCTCCGAATTCAGGCCTGACCCGATGGGAGCCGACGTAAAACGGACGTAAATAAAAAGATTTCAGCTTTTACTTACGCGCACCCTAAATGTCGCTGTCCTCAGCAAACGGCAGGCGGACGTCGTCACGCTGCGTAAAAAGTTTGCGGACATTTTCCTTTGCTCCCTGAAGTCAAAGGGTCCTTTGTAAACGTTTTGTGTTTGTAGCAATTTTTCAACGGGTCCTTATCGCAGGTCGGCGCCGCTGTCGGCGCTGAGCGGCGCTGGCCGGCTGCGGCCCTGCCTCTCTGTGCCGGTACTTCACGAACATTCGCCTCTGGTAATTATCACTTCACATAACTTTCGCTGTTTTGGGATGAACTTGCCGAACTCGTCATTTGTGGGCCAATGAAGTTTTAATTGAGTTACTAAATACTAACGGTCGACACTGTAGCATGAATACATATTTAGCAATTAGAAACGGAGACGCCGACTGCCCCGACCGTCTAAACACGCCGCCCGCCCGGCCCGGCCCGGCCTGCAGGAAGGCTGCCCACGTCGCCCGCCCGCCCTACGTTGCTCGTCTGCACTGCTGGGTATACTTCGTTTCAACACTAATGCTAACTTGCACTACATAATATAAGAATTGCCTAAGTCCTTGCTTAATTATTTTAAACTACTCCTAGCGAAATATTCGCATTGGATTGGAGGCATTTACTCGTAAAGTTAAAAGACTCTTAAGGAATGGCTAAAGGTTCCTTCAATAAAGTTTAGGTAGGATCTGACAACGAGTAGTTAAATTTTATGAACAGTAAAGCCAGGATAAGTCCTTTCAATGCAATTCTTATATTTAATGCAAGTGGGCATAAGCATTTCTTTTCATTTTATAACTATGTGTAGTATTATGCTACTAACTATTTTATTACTGAGTTATTTATTATCTTTGAGCAGAATGTCCCTTCTAGCAAATATAAATTTACCGTGCACCAAATAACTAAAGACAATTTATTTGTTTAATGTTTAGCTAACTAAACAGTGTTTATTCAGTACCTACAACAAAACCTTCGTTCACTTTACAGATTCTCAGATTTGTTTAGATGATGAGAGCAGTGATCATGTTTATACTACAGTAGAACAGATAGTTACCTATAAGTACGAGTGCGTAGTATCGGTATCAAGGAAATTAGAGCGAACTTGGCTCATCAGTTGGGAAGCGGTATCGGCTATCTGAGAGGACGATCGGGGGGTCAAGCAAGTGGCGTGGAACACATTACACGTTGCGCTGGGTCGGGCGGCGGCGGGCCCGGCGGCGCGCGTGGCCGGACGTCACGCCGGGCGGCGCGCCTGGCGCGGTGCCAGCGCCGTCGCAGCCTCCGCCCCCGCCACCCTCCGCACGCATCGCATTTGCATCATATTAGCTGTTGTTATTAAACCACGTCTTCTCATCAAGAGGTCATCTCCTCTGGGGACAGTTCGCGGGAGGTCGGGAGGTGCCGGGGTCGATCGTCCTATCAAAATACACGCTTCAATCGACTTCGGCAGCGGTTTGACCCATCGTCGGGTATTACTGATTCTTGTTGTTTTCTGTTAGTTCGAGATAGATCTAATAGCCACGGAAAGCTCTATTATGCATCGCCGAGGGGCGCAGAGAGGGGGTGGGGAAAACAGGTTCTATTGTTAAGTGCTATTCAATACTGGGCCTATTGTTGGAAACTTTCGGTCCGAAAATAGAGCGATTAGGTAATACAACATCCGGCACCTGCCAATATTGGTATAATGAGTGACTCGCCACTCGATGACGCAGATGAAACTCTCCGTCTTTATTGTACTTTATCTGTAAAAACTACGTAATCCAACTTCTGCCCCTATAATTTTATAGGTACATAAATACGCAGTTTGTAATCCGCGGAATCAATTACCTAGCTCCGCGGTGAACTCCGCTCGTCATGGCACTTACGTACAATCACGTCCTCAGTCGCCACTCACTTCTCATAACACATAGCTATACCTAACGTCCTCGCAACTCGTAACTCATAAAAACCGCAAAAAATCCTTTGCGAAAGTTTTTTTGAACATATAACTAGTTTACCGCGTCTTTATGTCTATTATTTGTTTTACAACTTTGCGAAACTTGTAGATTAGTTCGGTGAGTAAAAAACATGCCAGAATAAGAGTAAAAAAGAGCAAGCGTGTATATGTACGAGTATGTATCCATTCCATATTATACGTAACGAGACGACTCGGTAGTAGCATGTGGATGTCATGGCTTACTACGACGATGAGTGTGCGGCGAGCGGCGGCGGCGGAACGAGGCGCGAACAGCGGATTGCTTTTAAAGAAATCGAGTTAATCTCGATTGACGATAACTGACGCGTATCGAAATACATAATCGAGATGGAGTGTGGAAGCACGTTTGCTTGTAGCCGAGCCCGGCGCGACAGCCGGCGCGGGGCGCCCGGCCCGGGGCAGTCGGCGCCCGGTGGGACTCGCACACCATCACCGTCCGGTTTACGTCACTCAGTTCTGCATCGCAGATCTAAGAAGTATCTAAGAAGATGAATATTGATTCTTTGAGTGTTTTCGCATAAAATGATCACGAATCACGACATAAAGACAGGTGGACGGGACGCCACTTCTATAACACTCGTTATTCGTATTGAATAATTCACTTAAATGACTTCCAGGTGGTAGCATACGTACACGATATTTAAAATGGATTAATCCTACTAATATTATAAATGCGAAAGTTCGTTTGTGTGTGTTTGAATGTTACTTTTTTTGTGCCGCGGGGCGCAGCTAGTGAAATATACTTCTCAATACATTCAATTAGCTAAGTTGAGGATATAAAACAGTGAATTTCCGCAGAGAGAATGACTATTGTCAATTTTATTATACAGGGTACACTTCAGTTCGGTTCATAACGGTAATTACCGTTATTATTTGTAATGAAACATAATAACGAGGTTCGGGTCGAGCCAGTGAATAGGCTTCGACGGCGAGTGGTGAGGAGGCAGCCTCCGGCGCCGCGAGTTTGGCAGCGGCCGAGGGGTTAGCAGGCACCCGGTGAGTTTACAGGCGCCCAAGGAGTTTACAGGCACCCGGGGAGTGGACAATCACTCGACGAGTTGAAAAGCGCGCAAGGAATGTGTAGGCACTCGGGCGAGATGGCATGGTAAGCACCCGGGGAGCTAGCAGGCGCGTCTGCTCTGCCAGCTGGGGAGTTGGCAGGCGCGCGGCGAGCTGACAGGCACACAGGCGGAGGTACTTCAGCACTTGGAGAACACTTAGGTAATTAGTGAAAGTCTTCAGAAGAGTGGAGGCATTTTCTTGTCACTGATTATTATACAAGTAAAGTATTCTGTTTACGATATATCTTTGGTTCGTTCCCTTTACTTTTTAATCCACGACGCATCCAAATCCTGTATGTCTGACTGTGACATCATAACTCCCAAACGAATGAACCGATTTTAATGTGTTTTTTTTCTGTTTGGAAGCTAATGTGATTGAGATGGTTCTTAGTTATAATTTAAGAAGAAATGTTTAGGCGTTTAAAGATGATTAGCTCTTTTCCTACTTGACAAAGGACCAAAAGGCTCTTTACCAACTTTCACAGGTTCAATTGGTTTGAGATTTGGTGCAAGCAAGGTTTTGGCAAAACATGGCAACTTTGAGCTGATGCTGCAGGATCAAACAGTCTGCATAAAACTCAACTTCTCAGTAGATTATGCATATACTTCTGTATTACTCTCCTCCTCTACATGGATTTTATTAAAAATTTTATTTAACACTTGTGTAAATATTGTAGAGCGAGTGCAATAGTATTTTATAATCAACGAACTATGAACTGATACTTTATTTGAAACAAAAAAAAATATGTCCAGTACACATTTTATTTTTGTTGTACTGGTAGTTTCTCGGATGCTGGGTGAGGTATCTCCGCATGCCGGAGTGGTCGGCGCGTCCCTCCGGGCCCGCCGGCGGCGCGGCGCGGGTCGCGGCGCGCTGCCTCGCTCACTGCCGCTCGCTCCGCCACCCGGCGCCGACGCGCTCGCCTCGCTCCGCAGAGCGCGCCGCGACTCCACCGCCACCTCCGCGAGACGACTGCTTCCAGCTGCCACGGCCAGGAACCGACCTGCAACAAGTGTCACGTACCTGCGACAGTGTTGTGTGCTCAGAGATTCAGTGCCTGCAGATATTTGGGAAAGTTGGAAACTTGAAAAAAGTTGTGCGCGGAACTGAAACTTCGGTGGCGCAGCCAGAATCACCGCTACGGCCTCAGACCAGTCTATATTGTTTAATACAAAGTTCAGGTGAGTACTGTTATCCTTGATTTATTTTTAAGAAAAACAAAATTGCTCCTAATATTTTCAATTGAGTACAATTAAAAAAATCAAAGTAATACGACAAGTACGTTTCATAAATATCGTTAGTCAAAGTCAAAAAGTTTATTTAACAAATTGGGTATTTTATTAACTCCCAATAAAATTCTAGTAGAGATTTCGTTTTGTCGATATTTTGTAAAATTACTTACCTGGGTTGTGAATATTTGTAAGTCTAGCAATTAAATCATAATTTAGTCCAATAAAATTATTTTACAAATCACCCTACATTTTGTCGCACTTTCTACAAATTTAATAGACTTAGCAAACAAAAAGGGTTCGCTAAAATTATTTATTTATTTTATTAAACCCTGTTGGTAAAACAAATTTAATAAATTGTTTAATATAAATTTGGGGCATTTTGCACACACGGTCATCTGACCCCAAACTAAGCAACAAGCTTTGCTTAGTTTGGGCATAAATCGTCATCTGTTAAAATTATTTTTTCTTTTATGTAAATATGAAAAAAAAAACAATTGTACGGTGAGGTCTGGGTATTGTAATACACCTCTGCCAGCCATTTCGGAGGCAAATCGGGGATCATATTTTATGTTAACACACAATTAAAAAATCCAACACAATTTTTAATTAATTGAGTTTTTTTAAGGTGTAACCTTAAAAAAACTCAATTAATTGAGTTGTTCAAAGACAAATAGTTATAGGTAGGGCTGTAGTAGAACAGCTCTAGTAGTGCAGTTCGTCTCTGGCCTAAGCGAAAAATTTGGAATTCTTCAACACTCAAATATTTGACAAAATAATAGACAATAGACAACAATTTATTTAAGAAGTATAATAGGTAGGTACTTACGTCTAATTCACAGTAGATTTTGTGGTCACTAAAACTGTGTCAGACAATCCAATTTTTCAGAATACTAAAAAAACCGTGTTTAAAAAAAAGTAGCTTTTCAACCGCTAATACCTCTGTAACTACTAAAACTTCCTTCACTATCGACGAGAGCCTCGTGCAATTGCCGACGGCGCCCTCTCGCCTCTTTACTAATAAACTTTGTATAGCCTAGGAATAAGTATACTTACAGTGTTATGTCTTTTATCTTTCTTAAATTTTTTCACTCGACTGAAAAAGATAAAACAATGCATAGTGGGGTCCGTTTACCACTTTGGATTTGAATATTTCAAAATCGAATCCTGGTTCTAAAAATTGTCTCTATCGGACCGAATATTTCAATAACAAGTCTTAATTATTTTGAACTTCTTGTTCTAAGATATTCCACTCGATGGGTTTATATTAGGATAGGCATACATATATTGAGTTAGCCATTTTTAACTTTATATTTCCGGTAGCTAAGTAGCGTAGTTTTAAACTAATATTGTGAATGAATGCACAAGTTCTGTAAGTAAATGAAAGAGACAGTGTGTATATGTTTCACTAGCTGAGCCCCGCGGTGTTACTCGCGGTTAAAAAGCTATTTGTTAATCCACGGTAAGTGTCGGTAAATTAACTCCATACCACAGTTCATAAAATTACGTTGATCCGTTTGAGCGTGAAGAAGTAACAAACAAACACAAATACACACACACACACGCACACCTGAAAAAAAACTTGCGTCTTTATAATATAAAGTAGCAATACTTCTTTATCCTGAATATAACAAAGAAGCTGACGGCTCAACGGATATGGAATTTGGATGAAATTTGGTTTGGAGGTAAATATTGACAAATAGATAGGTACTTTTCCCGGGAAAAGAAGCTGAAGATGTGTGCCAGGATCGTAGCAAGTGGAGAGAAGTGGTATCTGCCTGCCCCTACGGGAAAAAAGCGTGACTACACGTGTGTACATTTGTATGGTATGTGTACCAAACAGCGTCTATAATAATAGACTCCAAATAAAAGAACCGTGATTTACAGACGAGAGACAGACATGGCGGAACTATAGCGGTTGTTTTAGTTTAATATTACTGCGTTATGCGGGATCTTAGAAACAGTCCAGTGTCACCAGCGTGTAACGTGCGCTAGGTAGTCGAGCGCCGCGCTGGGGGCCCGCGCCGCCGCCGCATCACGCTGTCACATGTTCTAGCTGGCATTTTAAACTCTTTTATTTGTAACTGGCTGTTGACCGCGACTTAATTCGCGTTTATTCAGAAATTAGTATCAAAATACCTTCCTCCTGATATATTGTAACTAATTATACAATTACATCGAGACCCGTTCAGCCGTGAGAAGCCTACAAACAGACAGACAGACGGAGTCACTTTCGAATTTATTCGTAACTAGCTTCTGCCCGCGGCTTCGCCTGCGTGACTTACAGGAAATGAATGACGTTTTTATCTTCAGAAATAAATATTATAAGCGGTCAAACTCGCTCTCAACTGAATTCACAAACTGACAATATCCCAAGCAGAGCAATAAGGACGAAGTTCTTGAGTTAACTAAACTATCTCTGGAATGAGAGTAGTAGTAGTAGTGGTAGTAGTATGGTATCAACAGAACTTAAAGCGTGTGTGATAAGATAAAATTAGAAGACAACCGAAAGTAGATCATTGATAATTAATATTGTTTACAACTAAAACCTACTTCAGTATTTCTTTGTAAACCATATTTTTTTATTTTTTAGAAACACCAGGCTTCTCCGTGAGCTTACTTTGGAGCAGGCCACGTATAATTAACCGTGTGAAAAGCATTTCAGTAAATTATGAGTTTGGCTTGAGATTTATTTATGGTCATGGCAAAGCAGACTTTGAGGGGAAGAGCTGCACTCTTTTTAAATCGAAGAAGTAGTTCGGTGGTGTTAGAGATGTTAGAGCACTCTTTTTAAATCGAAGAGGTAGTTCGGTGGTGTTAGAGATATTATAAGAATCCTCAGCATAAACAAACGCTAATTCGGAAACCACACCAGTCAGTATGGTGGCAGACCTTTAGGTAGGACCTTTGAAGCAAAGGCAACCCGTATTGTAGGTTTTTCTATTGACTTCTACTTTTACTAAATATTAGGTCCTTACGTATGAAATTGGCGTTTTGTCGTACTGATCAATTTGATCTGAAATATCTCCTCTTTGGTTAAGAATTAGAAATTCAAATTAATAAATTCATATAGCTGGTTTTTTTTTCTTTGGAATACAGTCATTCATTTGTTATTTTCCTCATTATTTTTTCTTTGGCGTCGCTTATTACCGCGCAATGGAAAACATGAAATATCGGTATATTTACGAGTACGAGTTCTACCGTGGCACCAGTGCTGCAGAAACAGCTCGAAGAATTATTGATGTGTACGGCGCTGGTGTCGCTAAAGATAGCATGGTACGTTTTTGGTTTCAACGTTTTCGTTCTGGAAATTTCGACCTTAAGAACCAACCCCGTGGACGGTCGGAGATCAAAGTGAAAAACGAAGAATTAAAGGCTATTGTGGAAGCGGATCCATCACAAAGCACTTCTGACAAAACTGTATTAATCCACTTGAAGCAAATCGGGAAAGTAAAAAAACTCGAACGATGGGTACCTCATGAATTGAGTGAATCTAACTTGCAAACACGGGTCGCCTGTTGTGTTACTTTGCTCAACCGACACAATAATGAAGGGATTTTAAATCGAATCATTACTTGTGATGATAAGTGGATATTGTACGATAATCGGAAGCGCTCATCGCAATGGCTGAACCCTGGAGACCCAGCCAAATCCTGCCCTAAACGAAAATTGACTCAGAAAAAGTTACTTGTAAGTGTTTGGTGGACTAGCGCCGGTGTCGTTCACTACAGCTTTCTTAAATCTGGCCAAACGATTACGGCAGATATCTATTGTCAGCAACTGCAAACCATGAAGGAAGAACTAGCTGTTAAACAACCGAGATTGGTCAATCGCTCTAGGCCACTGCTGCTTCACGACAACGCAAGATCACACACTGCATAACAAACAACCACTAAGTTAGCTGAGCTACAATTGGAATGTCTGCGACATCCACCGTACTCCCCGGACCTTGCTCCAACAGATTACCATTTCTTCCGGAATTTGGACAACTTCTTACAAGGAAAAAAATTCCACTCCGATGCAGCAGTCCAAACCGCCTTCAAAGAGTTTATTGATTCTCGCCCCCATGGTTTTTATAGTAAAGGGATCAATGAACTACCCATAAGATGGCAAAAGTGCATAGATAACAACGGTGCATACTTTGATTAATTAAATATATTTTACAAAAAAAAAACGACTTTTTATTCCTCCCGTACAAAACGCCAATTTCATACGTAAGGACCTAAACTTACTTCTTCTAAAATCAGACAGACACTAAATATAAATTTCATCTTCTAGCTTATCTACTTGATCTCTATTGACAGAAAATCTCTCCACCTGCCGTTTCTAATCTTCTGACAGGCTTGGACTTAATTCTTGTATTTTTCCCTTACTGATTAAGGAGGTTTGAAATCTGATAGAATGTCAGAAATATAGTTCACACATTTTACACGAAGATTCTTGGTAAAAACAATAATAGTCTAGTTGAAGAATACTCGCTTCTCAGGGCAGAAGAGGCGGGTTCAATCCCAGCCGAAGGTACCAGCAATTTAGTAATTGAGTGAACATAATATGTTCGTATTTAATGTCATTTGCTACATGACTGGAGCCCGGTGTATGGCGACAGGCGCGCCCTTTATTTTGGACATTTTAGACTGAATATCGTCCGGCGAAATGAGGATGTTGTAATACACCTTTCAGGGGGAAAGCGTGACGATATGTTTTGTTATTGACATAAGGCTACTTCCTATAAGATAGAATCCCAATATTTGTCGTCCACCAGCAAGCCATGTGTCATGAAAGCTAATTGAAAGTTTGTATGAAATACGCCGTTGACAGGGAAATCGTAGTAGGATGATAGGCCACTAATCTTGTGCCGAAGTGAGCGAAGATGGTACCTAACACTCGGTGTTATTCGGGTGAACTGTATCTAGATACTATACTCTATCTAGAGCTGAATTCTTTCTCAATTTCAACCGGTTTCTCCTTTTCTTGCTTTTTTTGCCATACAAAGCACAAAAGGTCTTCGGAATATAAAATAATTTTGGTAAAATCCTCTGTTTTACATAATTAAAATAATCGCGCCAAAGTTGCAAGAACTCGGTCGTAACACTCTCAACACGGAGCGGTAAAATGATCAAAAACATAACATAACAAATATAACTATGGGGTGCCGACTACAGATACCTAGAGAATCCTCAAAAACCTCGAAGTGAAAGATGTACACCAAAAAATAACGCTAAATAAAAAAATATATATTACATACAGAAAATTGCATACAAGCGATTTTAAATGCTTAACTTAAGACCTTTCAAATGATATTGCAAGGGTTTCTTTTTATAATCTCTCTTTCGGACCCCTAATATACTCTAATACGTAGCTCCTACCCTTATCTAGATCTGTGCCAAATTTTAAGTCTAGCTATTATAGTTTCTAAAATAATCAGCTCACAGATATACAGACAGACAGACATCGGAATTTCATGATAAGGTTCCTTTCAACATTTTAGTACGGAACCCGAAGAATGATAACAGCGTCGTTTGTACTTTCTCAGCAAATTTTTTAGAGTTAAAAGAAGCCCAATTCGACTCTGTTGGTGGATGATGATGACGATGGTTTTGGAAAAACTGTGATACACATGTCTCATTATTTTTAATTGAAGAGTATTTCTACCAATTTTTGAGTCAATCGACCCAGAGAATAAAAAGTTTCATAGAAATTTGAACCCCCCATTTCCCCCCTTTAGAGGGGGAATTCCAAAAAATCCTTTCTTAATGGATGCCTACACTGTACAAAGAACACACCCTCCAAATTTAATTTTATGTTTCTAGGACCAGCGGTTTAGGCTGTGCGTTGATATATCAGTCAGTCAGTCAGTCAGTCAGTTAGGACTTTGAATTTTATATGTATAGATGGTAGAAGAATAAGTCAGGATTACTGGAACAATATATATGAATATGCAAACAAATATATTAATAGATAAATGTAACTAAACGAAACAGCCAAATCGACACCAAGCCAACGTAAACTCATGAGTCAACCAACAGAGATGATAAATGTCAGTCTTCCCCTCTAAAAATAAGTTTGAATCACATTTCCGACTACATTTTTGCTCTAAAAATGATAAAGTCAATTAAGTGAATTTCTACGAACACCAAAGCATCCGATAAAAAAGAAATATGGATAAATCCGCAAACGGCACCAAACGGGCCATTCATCAAAATGAAAAAAGTTTCAAGGAACAAACAATTGGAAGTAGGCACCTGGATAGCGCGAGAACTGTGAAGGATCAGTTTTGGTACAGCGTAGCGCCGCGCCGGCACCGGGCCGGCAGCACCCGGCGGCACCCGGCCCGGCTTTATTGCTGTTTCTCAGTTTTGTTATTTACGATACGCTTCGGCTGATATTTAGGAAGTTGTAAGTCAGGAAGTTGAAAAGTACCCTCGGATTATTTACCGCAAGTCCCTTAAACCGCCATTAGCCGCAGAACAGATCACGGCTCGCCTTCCGCGGAGCCAATTTGTCAACGCGCGGCCCCGCCGTTGTTATACACCGAGCCACAGATCTGTCAAACTGTCGCGACCGCGGCACTCTACAGCGGTGATGAACAGCTCCTCGAAGAGCGCGGATCGGCTCGTGCCCATCAACCGACGCATCTCTCCGAATTTCCGTTCTTGTGCGCTGTTAATTTTACTTGCATTTTTAACTCATCTACATGGGTCAATACAGATTCTAAGCTCTCAGTGTCTTGACACCAATGGCAATCGATGCATGCCTTCAGCAAATGCCAATATACAGGTATTTGGTGTTAAGTGCCGTGAGCTGCGGCTGCGACGGTGTCGTACGAGCGACACCCACGGCCGCGATGCTCGAAGAGTAGGACGGTGGACCAATCGCTCTCGTAAGTAGGTATATCTGTGCCAAATCGCGTACAACTGAAAAATCATGACTCGATAAAAGAAGCAGATAGCGGACCCTCTTACACTAATTTAATCCTACCCTTAGAATCTCGGGCTCGGGCGCGTTGGTATTAAACCTATTCGCATTAAGTATCGGGCACGGGGGGAGGACTAGCTGACACTATAAATCGAATCGTTAGCATTATCGTTTAGTAGGTAGTGGAAATATTCGCATAATCTACATAATTTCGTAATTCGGAAGCTCTACCAAAACGCGAAGCGATAATAATGCGACTTTTTACGTACAGTATTTAGTAAGAGTAAGTGCCCGGAAGTAGAGATCGGTAGAGTTATCTAAGTGATGCGGGTCGACAACGGCCGCCGGCCGCCGCTCGCTCGCTCTCCATCGCAAACAGGAAAATTACCAAAACTGAACGCGGACAATATATGTCTCGCGATGTAGTGCGATGCGACACGGAGAGGGCCGACGCCTCGTAATGGATGCGCAGTGATTGATGAGTCGCGCGACACGTGTCGCCCGCCCGCGCCGCGCCAACACCCGCGCGACGATCTGTCGACCACGAGTCGTCCAAAACAGTCATGACTATGTAGCGCTGAAACTGCAACAATGTACCTATGATGGCAACAAAATAACATAGCAACGAAAAACAACAACCAACTGCAATTTTCGGAACCCCTCGACACCGTTACACCACAGAACAAATAATAGTACTACGTGTTTCACTAGGTTCCAAACTAAGATATCTAACGAGTACGTGCTCTTTGATCTTCATCCTTCTCCTGTTTACTTACACAATGTTTGGATATTAAGTTAACTAATTGCAAATTAAGGTGTAATTGTACATGCCTGGTGCCAAATGTGATCCAAATGAATTCTAATCAATCTAGGTACCGCGCGGTAAAAAGTTATAGTTGATCCTATTCGTATGTAGACTATCGTAGACATAAGGCATATCTTAAAGTAAATCTGCGTTCCGACGGTCCGCGGCGAGCCGAAGTGAATCTCAGCTAATCTGCTTGACCGCGCCATAAACTACCCCTAAAATGCGTACGTGAGCTCGCGGCTCCGCGCGTGCCTGCGAGCGAGCGGCGCGGCTCCGCGCGGCTGCCTGCGACCGAGCGGCGCGGCTCCGCGCGTGCCTGCGAGCGAGCGGCGCGGCTCCGCGCGGCTGCCAGCGACCGAGCGGCGCGGCTCCGCGCGTGCCTGCGAGCGAGCGGCGCGCCTCCGCGCGGCGGCCTGCGGGCGCGGCGCGGTGCTGTGCGCGCTGCCACTGGCCGCAATCTCCGCAATTTATTGGCATTATGGAGGCATTGTGCGTAATCGGAGCGACCCGCCACCGAGCCACTGAGCACGCCCGATCTGCACAACTAAACGGTTCTATTATCTAACCACTGTAAAAGGCAGAGATATCTCGGCCGCCGCGGTCCCGGCGGCAGCGGCGGACTGCCGAGAGTGATGTAATGTGGCCCGGTATAGGGGCGCTGATAACGACAATATTTGTACAGCGACCGAGCCCCGAGCCCCTCGCCCGCCGCCCGCGCCTTCCGGATTAAAGGATTCTGATCCTATTACTTGGATCAATATATTTTACAACACACAAAAACTTCTACATCATATTTAGTTCTGCTGGTGCTACACGAATTGTACTTATCTACACAACATTACGCACTAAAGTCTTAATTCAAATTTTTATGTTGACAGAAATATAAAAAACTAGTACATTTTCGCATGATTTTCTTAAAAGTATTGCAAGCAGCTCTGGCGATCGCTCCGAGCCCGCACCGCTCGTCACGCGCGCCACTCGCCGCGTCACTCTCGCCACGCTACGCTCTGCTCGATGTACTCACACAATACTTACTATAAATCCTCATTAGTAGAATACAGTAAGTAGGTGTAGTAGAAAGTTGGTCGGGAAACACTCTACATTAATGCAACAGTTATTATGACTAGTTTGCGTTGCTTCGACAGAGCACGCGCTTATTTGCTTTTCCCCTAATACAAACAACATACCTAATTTAAACCTCACAGAGCAGTTCCATTTACTTTAAATTGGGAACTATAATAATAGCTTCCGTCAAAATGAAGATACAGTAAGACCTTGCTTGGCATTGTGTTGATGAATTCTTGACCGCGCAGAGGTAAACTAGTTTCCAGAGCGCATCGGCGCCCGCTCTGGCACTCCAGCGCCCGACGGACCGCTCTGTTCGACGTCCCACCGGCGCTGGAGTGCTACCACCGTTCTTGGTCAGTTCGCTCACTAACTGCATCAAACGAGATTAGAATGGCATGTAAATATGAACGTAGCACACCACTCTTGTAAATGATATTATCATAGGCTAGTGAACTCAAGAACGGATTGCTTCGTATGCGTACGTAGTTACAAACGGTTTATTGAACAGTATTAATTAATAGGATCAGCTTATTTTTAACTGTTTACCTCATTTTAATTTTTGTAAAAATGACTTGCCAGTGACATAGAATTTTAATTATGATTAATAAATATTTCTGATTCTGGGGCAAATGCGTCTGTGGGGCAATTGCGTTTTTCGAGAATTACTGACAAGCCCTTCGCAAATTAGGCGCCACCTACATCTTTTTTTCCATCTTTAGTTGCAATAATCCGTACAAGATTGCGTTAGTTGCCTAATTTGTGAAGGGTTTGTCAATAATTCTCAAAAGACGCAATTGCCCCATAGACACATTTGCCCCAGTTGACCCTATATCTAAGTAGCTACCTAGGTTCAATAATAATTATAATGGAACTCAGCATGATTGTGTATTATGTGTAACAGTTTGCAAATAAAATATGAAAAAGTAAATTTTGTTTAGATATTTCGGAGCGAACGTGGGAACACCGGCGACACTTCACGTGTCGCTGCAAATTAATCACGTACAGACTTCCCCTGCTCCCCCCCCTCTCCCTCACCGCTCACCCCTCAGCTGCATGATCTCATATTTTATCACAAACAACGAAAACAAACTAACCTGTTAAAATTCTCCCGCACCAATACGGTAGCGTGGTATTTAAAAAATCTGCAGTCATCGTAGAAATATGGCAGTGGTCAGGCATTTTCGTATCAGATGACATCGATGACAAAATAAACTAAATGTGTTTGTGGCAGTGGCGCAGCTGTATATTTTATAAATAAATACAAGTACTTTATTAAAATGAAATACTTGAGTACCTACCCAAGAGCGGCGCGGGTGACGTCACGGCAACTGGTTCTTCTCAGACTAAACCCTGTCTGTACAGTTTTTTAACACGCATATTTAAATGGCATCATTTACGACTAGACTACACAATATTAAATTAATTAGTTAATATGATTTATTCATAAACGAGATTCCGCGAGTAAATTGTCAGCTTTTTGCAAAATATCCGCAGCCAGCGGCGGTGGCGGTGGCGGTGCGGCACGCGGCTTGATGGCGGCGATGCGCGCCTTTTATGTGAGAAATATTTATGAGCAGAGATGTACGGCAGAGACCACTCCTCGCGGCCACTCCGCCACCTCTACATCACATGCTGGGGACGGGTCTATGACCGAAGGTAATGCACTAATAGATCCACTAAATATATGTATAAATCATCGAATATACCGCCGATATTCATACGCACCCTAGGTATGTTCGAACAAAGAAGTGTCCAGACGACCCGTGTGTCGGCGTCGCCTGAGCTGTGCGGCCTACGAGCCGGGCGGCGGGCGGCCGAGCCCTTCCAGACCAATTTGCAGATGTAATCAATCATTCTGATGTGATAGAAATCTGTGATCTGGCGAAGAGTTCATTTGTCAGAGTCGTCTCGAGCCGGACGTCCGCCGCCGTGCGCCAATCACCGCGCCATTCAGACTCACGTGATCTGCATTTAAGGCCTTCAATTCATTCACATAAATAATGTAATTACTTGAAATTGTAAATTATTTTTTTGTAAAAAAGGTCAAAAATCAAACTTGTTTGAATTCTTTGAATCCGTGAGCGGCCCGTGAGCGGCCCTGAATTATAAATTTGTTTAGGAACAATGGTAACAGCTAATTGAATTATGCTCGTAGGTCACTTAAATATTCGAGTAATCAAACATTGTGTTAAATTTGCGTACCGGTACGTTGACGAGGTCTCAGGCGAGAGAATTATTATTATTTACTAGCTGCGCCCCGCGGTTTCACCCGCGGTGTCCCGGGAACCCTGGATTCTTTCGGCATATACTCGTAGTACGCTACGTCCTTTTCTGTACCCCTGACAAAGTGAATACAAAATGTCATGATGATCGGGTGAGTAATTAAAGCGTGAAAGCGTAACTAACAGACTCACATTCGCATGTATAATATTATTAATAGTTTGGAGCATAAAGTTCATGGTCGAGTATTCCGTGACATCATGGCTAGTTAGTTATATATATATTTATACATAACTATATATACGGTACGTCTTCACAGAAGCCTATATATATAACTATATAAATATAGGCTTATTGAAGGTATGCTACCCACAAATTATCAAACCATACAAATTATCAGTACATTCGAATTCCAAAAAAACGAAAATACATTGAAAAGAGGGATGTAAACAAATTGTGTTCAAAAAAATAAATACAATAAGTACAAGATAAAAATCAGTCAATACGTTTTTTTAAATGTATTTTTCAAAACAAACTTTTCTCATCTGACTAATGCTGATGATGATGATGATGATAATAATGATGAAGTAGCGGAACCATGAGCTGATCTCGAACCCAAACACGGCCAGTCTACTCTTAGCTATCGAGGAGATAATTAGTTAGTTATTTAATTCATTAGTTAACTAACACCATCATCAAACCAACTCCATTAAATCAAATTATTGTATTGTCACCAAAGATACGCAAGTACACCAAATCCAGATTAAGTTCGATCGAACGCCAGGTCTTTCTAATTGACCTTCCAAAATTTTGACCCACACCAACATGTAAACTAACACGGCAAATTAAACAAAAGCCTGTAAAATAAAAAATACAAAATAAAATAAATACAGTCAAATTCGAAATATTATTTCATACAATAAAGTAAAAATGTATGTTGTTAGTTACTCAAAATAATGAATAGTCACATAACTAAAAGTATGTCAGTTTTAAAATTTCCTCTTTGGCATTGGTACTGCGACATGCCGACATCACAGAAATGCCGAAGGTATGAACAATGGAGCCTGTCGGCAATCATTGCCGACGGGTCTCGCCATATAAGCAGTAATGAGACATTGTCATTCCACCCCGGAGACCAGTCCGTCTCGCGTTGGTTCTCCTGAATGAATGAGCACCGTCGATGTAATGAGGCCAATTAGTCGTCGAACTGCTCTGAGAGCATATAATCACTCTTCGGGCGACAATCAGTCGCCAGGTTGTTCGAGTGATGCAAGCAGTTTCAGCACTCAGGTACGTGTCGCTCGACGCATGCATGCGTGCGAGCAGGGTGCTCGCCGCGCGTAGCCTGCGTAGCGCGCGCTACGACGCTACTTGCGCCGAGCATCCTACATCACACACTCAATGTACTAAAGTGAATAACAAATCAAATGGATCGTTGTAGGTTACAGGCTATGATAGCAAGTAGCTCTGCCCAGTGCTGGAGCTACGATTATGAGTAGAACACTATCCTGTCGATGATTTATTTCTTCTTAGCAATAAAACGTTTAATGGTTCTTCTTGTCATGACTCGGAGAACTTGCGACGTGATTTTTATGCGACATTACAATCCCGAGCAGAAACATAATAAAGTTGTCTTGTCGACTAATTTTCCACGATGACGCACGCTACCAGCTCTCGTTTATTCTGTGACCGGGTGCTAATAATATTCGCCAGTCATTGTTGTCATTCCGTTTGGGAGTTGGGGCGATCAAGTTCAATCATTGCTTATACATATGTATTTATATAAATCACAGTACAGATAGATACTGTTCACATATTCTCGCAGTAGATGATAACGCGCCTCGTCAAAGTCAAAGGAGAGATGATGTCTAATATTGGGTGTCGAGAAACTTCCATTCTTATTTTTTACAGTATTGAATAAAAATAACTTGTGGAGTGTTAGAGTAGGTACTTACCATCATTAAGTAGTATGTGACATGGACATTTTTTCACAGAGTATTTCTTCGCACCATCTATTCACTATGCACATTTGCAGTTAATACCACAATTACGCACTCAACGATCTGTGTACTAAACGGAGTAATAAAACTTATTTTTCCCTACCTCAGTGTGCCGCAGAGCACCCCTGGTAACACTCTTCTGCGCTGATTTGAGTGCGGTGGAGGAGGCACCCAGCTAACCTCATGTCGCGGTTCATGTCGTACGCCGCGGGACAAACACAAAAGAGACACGAAGAGCACTTTGTGTCTCTTACTACGCTTCGGTGGCTTTGATTTGTGAATTACTTAGTTTTTTTTTTGGGAATTCAGTCGTTGATGGTACTTACCTATCTAATGTTCGTCAATTTTGCCATTTTTGTACAAATGACAGCTAATCACAGACGTTTTTGTTATACAGAAGGTTGTTTGTGTTATACTATAATGTGTTATAATTTACACAAATGTCTGATGTATAGTAATATCAGCAAAATGTAGAGTGGTTAGAGAGTTAGTAGAGTCATTTTTATAACTGTGAAGTTATAGAACTGTCCTAAGTAATAATGACGTTTGATTTCATTTGAGTACTGTTTCATCGAAATTGTCCAACGGCGGCGGTGCCGGGCGTCTATCGCCTGGGGCGGAACTGTTCGCTAACTTTGCCGAATATCTTGCAATGCTCGTCATACAGAACACGCTCGCAACTCTCTAGCCGAGACTCCAGCTGACACCGGCCGCCGCTCGCGTGCGACCGACTGTGGTACACTACATCTAAATACATGCAGTCGTCGAGACGGAGCGACTGACCGGCCGACGTCTTGAACTCGCGCCAAATGTACCGATCGTGCGATCGCTCACACTAAAAGCAAACTGCAGTGTCTCGACTCTAGACTGCAATTGAAACATTTCAAAATAGATTATAAACCATCACTATAATTTAGTTTCTAAACCTATTAAACTGTTATGAAAAACTCAAAACCTTACGTTGGAACTATTACCTAATAAAATTATAAATTATGCACCAAATTGTAGTTATTTGGCAAATAGCTGACTGTATTTCTTGACAGTTGAGAACTTTAAGGCGAGCCTGGCCAGAAAACGTCTAGCAAGAATCAACTTTCCTCTAAGATATACCATGGTTTTTACTGTGTAAAAAAAAATATGTTATTCTTAAGCATGTTTTTAAGTGGAATCATAAATCTGATACATGTAATGAATAACTTCACTCGATAGAAAAAAAATCCAAAGTCACCTCTATTTGGTATTTTAAACACGATTTGCGACTTAATTTTTACAAATCATATTGCTTTTTTATTTTTTTTACGAATTACAATGCAATAAAAAAATGGAATCATAAATAAAAATGTTAAAAAGTTAACATGGTAATTTTATATGATTTTTTTATCACGAATTCATGGTAAAAAGGCACGTTTGCGTGACCGCCAGTCCGCCCGCAGACCCCGTCGACGTCGGACGTGTGCCAAATTTTTGTGATCTCCGCAGTGCCGCACACACCAATCCCAACAAGCATTTAGTTTTGCCATAATGGGTAACAAACATAATAAACGAAAAAAATGCTCAAGTCTGGCTTTTAGAAAATCGTACGAGTCAAGGAGCAAACGTCGGAAAGTAGATAAACTTCTACTAGATTAAATTGGTAAGTAATCATTGTTTTTATTTACTAGAATCGACATTTCTTGCATTGCTTTTTGTAGTCAGATGATGTATCAACAAATCTATTAGTACCTACTTATATTCGTTTTAGTGTTTTCAAATATCATACTCATCATCATATATACTTTTTTGTCTCGTTACGTGTATTCACGATGTAAATACCCGGCCTAGTGGTATACCTACTAGTGATATTTATGTAGTTATACCTACCTACAGTTACAGTTTTTTTTTGCAGAAGACTACTACGTAACAAACTCCAATGACTTTGGAATTGACGAAACGTAAGTACCTACCTACCTTTTGTACCACGCAGGGAGGCGGGTGTTTTGCGAAGTTTTGACTATGTCGGTCACCATTTATTATTTCACCCAGACAACTTGTGAGATACGGATACGGAGCGACGTTCATACTTTCATTTTTCCTGAGCAGTCTAAACTGCACAACGAGTAAATACCCGCCCTAGTGGCATACCAGTGATATTTATATTTATATAGTTATACCTACTTACACGAATACCTATCTTACAGTTTTGTTTTTTTTTTTCAGAAGAGTACTCCAACCAAATTTAATAAACTCCGATGACATTGGAATTGACGAAACGTAAGTACCTACCTACCTTTTGTAACATGCAGGGCGGCGGATCTTCGCTAAGTTTTAACTATACAGGATGTTAGGTAAGATACGGGACGACGTTCATACTTTCATTTTTACTGAGCAATCTGAACTGCACAACGAGTAAATACCCGACCTAGTGGCATACCAGTGATATTTATAAATTTATACCTACTTACACGAATACCTATCTTACAGTTTTGTTTTTTTTTGTTCAGAAGAGTACTACAACTAAATGTAATAAACTCCGATGACATTGGAATTGACGAAACGTAAGTACCTACCTACCTTTTGTAACATGCAGGGCGGCGGATCTTCGCTAAGTTTTAACTATACAGGATGTTAGGTAAGATACGGGACGACGTTCATACTTTCATTTTTACTGAGCAATCTGAACTGCACAACGAGTAAATACCCGCCCTAGTGGCATACCAGTGATATTTATATTTATATAGTTATACCTACTTACACGAATACCTATCTTACAGTTTTGTTTTTTTTTTTCAGAAGAGTACTCCAACCAAATTTAATAAACTCCGATGACATTGGAATTGACGAAACGTAAGTACCTACCTACCTTTTGTAACATGCAGGGCGGCGGATCTTCGCTAAGTTTTAACTATACAGGATGTTAGGTAAGATACGGGACGACGTTCATACTTTCATTTTTACTGAGCAATCTGAACTGCACAACGAGTAAATACCCGACCTAGTGGCATACCAGTGATATTTATAAATTTATACCTACTTACACGAATACCTATCTTACAGTTTTGTTTTTTTTTGTTCAGAAGAGTACTACAACTAAATGTAATAAACTCCGATGACATTGGAATTGACGAAACGTAAGTACCTACCTACCTTTTGTAACATGCAGGGCGGCGGATCTTCGCTAAGTTTTAACTATACAGGATGTTAGGTAAGATACGGGACGACGTTCATACTTTCATTTTTACTGAGCAATCTGAACTGCACAACGAGTAAATACCCGACCTAGTGGCATACCAGTGATATTTATATTTATATATTTATACCTACTTACACGAATACCTATCTTACAGTTTTGTTTTTTTTTTTCAGAAGAGTACTACAACTAAATGTAATAAACTCCGATGACATTGGAATTGACGAAACGTAAGTACCTACCTACCTTTTGTAACATGCAGGGCGGCGGATCTTCGCTAAGTTTTAACTATACAGGATGTTAGGTAAGATACGGGACGACGTTCATACTTTCATTTTTACTGAGCAATCTGAACTGCACAACGAGTAAATACCCGGCCTAGTGGTATATCTAGTAGTGATATTTACGTAGTTATACTTTCCTACATGAATACTTATCTTCGTTTTTTTTTGCAGAAGAGTACTTCAAGAGAATGTAATAAACTCTGATGACATTGCAATTGACGAAACGTAAGTACCTACCTTCTTTTTGTAACATGCAAGGTGGCGGATCTTCGCTAAGTTTTGACTGTACTGTATGTATGTAAATTATATAGGGTGTTAGGTGAGATAGGGGACGTCGTTCATACTTTCATTTTTGACTGAACAATCTGTACTACACGAGTGTTTGGTAGCGTTTGAGTTATAGCCGTATGATTTGAACACATCTAGGCCTGATTAGTACTGCAACGTGATTTTGGCTGTTTAGAAGAAAACTCGTAAAGTTATATATTCGTTTTTAACGATTAGCGAAAATCGAGCATTTTGGTAAATCTTGTAAGTACGGCTTTTATAAATCTACGACTGGTATGGATGTGTTCGTCGTTGCCTTTGAAATTCGAAACTGCCGGTTGTAAGAAGCGATAGCGGGGACAGGCGAAGCTATGTATTTACGTCACAAAGATGGCCGCCGACCGTTGTAGATTATTGCTTATATCTCGAGTTCTATCTCATCAAATCAGTTGTTTGAGGTGTCATTTGAAAGCTCATTTATTAATAATGTAGTTGTTATATAATTATGTACATACATATCAACAAGCTTGAACGACAGCTTCCGTGCGCGAGTCCGACTCGAACTTGGTCGGTTTTTTAGAATTTTTATATTTTGAACTTTTGGACATCATACTTATAAATATTTATTTTTATTTTGTTTTAGGCACGTGGATGACATTGACCTTGTTTCACAAAGCGTGGTCATCATCCTGCGTGAGTCATGGTTTGGTGGGGGGTATCCTATCACGGCGTCACAAAGCTTAGTTTTTGTGAAAAGGGGGTTAAAACTTCTGCCAAAGTGTATCAAGAGACTGTCTTATATGGTGTTGTATAACCCCTTAGCAATACACTTTTTAAAAATCTACCGTGGAGTTTCCAACTAGACTCTGCACATGGTCACAAGGCGCGAACTACCCAAGCCTGGCTGGAAGCCAATGTTCCGGACTTTATAAGGGCTGAAGACTGGCCCTCCTCTAGCCCACATCAAAACCCCCTGGACTACAAATTATGGTCAGGTTTAGAGGGCATGGCCTGCTCTAAACAACACGCCGACATAGAGTCACTTAAGAAATCTTTGAAGCAAGCAGTGGCTAAATTTCCCATGAAAACAGTCCGTAAATCCATAGATTCTTGGCCAGACCGACTAAAGGCCTCTATCAAGGCCAAATGTGGTAATTTTGAATAAAATAATAGTTATATTTTTGTTAAGACTTCAATACATATGTAAATATAACTTTTATTAACATTACATTACTGTATAAAAAAATAAATGCATTTTCATTTGTAACAGAACTTATGGCTAGACATGCATACATATCGTCACGCTTTTCCCCGAGGCGGCTGGCAGAGGTGTAATACAACACCCACATTTCGCCGGACGATATTCAGTCCCAAATGTGACAGGGGGCGAGCCTGTCGCCATACACCGGGCTCCAGTTATGTAGCAGATGACACACAATACGCACATATGTTCACACAATGAACAAATTGGTGCGTGCCGTCGGCTGGGTTCGAACCCAGCAGAGCAAAATTGCCACTCCAAACTAGGCTGCCATCGATTCTACAACTATATCACAGAACAAATAATAATACTACGCACCTATAGCTCAATTGTATATATAAATGTAAATATTGTGAATGTATATTTTTGTATTTGATGTTTTGTTAGTACTAGCAGAATGTCCGCCACTTCGTACCCAGGGTATGTATACCTATATATCCGGTATAAGTTTACTCGATTCTTTCATAATTATTGTTCAAAATTATATCTGAATCGTGTAGTTTTTTAACTTTGTAACATTTAACAAACCATACAATATTATTAGTACGCACCTAATGGTAAAGTAAGGTAATTAAAATTGTTATTACCATTGTTATACAATATACCCAAAAATAATGAAATTTACTATGTTGTATTATTTAATGAATACAGGTAGTTACACAATCATTCCAACACCCTGTATAAATATTTGTCTTAATAAGGATAACAAGTTGCCTATGTGTCAATCCAGGGCATAAGCTAACTCCGTTCCAAATATGATCCTCATCCGTCTAGCCTTTTAGGTGTGAATAAGTGAAATACGAGTAAGTACCTAACTTCCACACACAATCGCAATCTTTTGTATTTATGAGTGTGAAGTGTGATAAAATGGAAATATGACACTACCGGTAAAATGAAACTAATGCCACGACTACTCACACATCAAAAATACAACAACTCGTGGACATGAGATTGGTTGTACCTGTATTGGCTTGAACGGCATGTTTTAGATTTTTTTTTTGTTTGGCATCAAATAAAAAATGTTCATAAAATGGATGAGTACAATGACGGACGGATTATTTTATCGATTTCCTAAAAATGGGTGTTTAGGTACTCGATACCATAACGTGACTGACGGGTGAAAGACGTGCGCGCGGCGCATCGCACACAACTTTTGTGTCGCGTGAATGAATACGTCGCGCTCCCAAAAAGTGAGGCCTGAGGTAGAGTAAAATACCTAAAGTTCTGGGAAAGCCTCGCCTTAATATTACTATTATCATTACCAGTATTTGCAGAATCCTTGTAACCTTTCTCTACCTCAGACAAGATCCCGCTTTATTACACACAACACCACACATCATTCAAGAATGTTGTAGTGCCTATAAAGATTATACGATCAAACAGAAGTGTCTGTGCCGGCCGCCTCCGCCTCCGCCGCCCGCCCAATCATATCCGACAGATTTATGGCTCGATACTTTTTATACTTTTAGATTTGTCGAACACTACGTCTTAAATGAACGTTACGCACTCGCCCATCACAAGCTCGAGCTTCGCCTTTATCGCCGCTTCCGAGCTGAAAGACACAGAGAGGGAATAACGGGTGAGATAGGAGCTGAGCTAGCGGCGGGAGCGGGGGTGCACTCGCCCTCCTAGGCACGAGATGTTCATCGGCGGCCCTCGGAGTAATGGTTCACCGCCTGACCTCTCCAGGTGCCTAAAATTATTTCTACTCCGAGTGATTCGTGTTTATGTTACAGAACCTAATAATTTTTGCGTAGCTTTCATCCCTTGGAAATAAAAACAATCTGTTACTTTAGCTGGCTAAAGTATTTCTTCTAATTTTCATTTACATAATTACATTGTCGTAGTACCTACCTAAGGTAATTTTGTACTTATTAAATGAAAGTAGAGTATTTCAAACTCGTGGAATAGATAGAAGGCCGGCGACGCGCTGATGCCTTTTAAACGGTTCATTCCATTTTTGCTTAATTTTTTGACACAAAGCGACGAAATTGCTTTTCTTAGTCCTGAATAAGTGTTTAAATTTCATCTCCGTGACGGGAAATTATTAAAAGTCGGTGGTCGCCGCGCGCCGCCGCCGCCGCCGCCGCGGCAATCTTCGTCACCGACGCGCGGAGCTGCCCGCCCGCCTTTTAGATGATTCATTTCATGTTACAGCTCACGCTTGCATAAATAATCGCTTTCAACTGCAAGTTCAAACAAATAATACATAATAATAATATTCGGGACACTTGCACACACGGTTGTCTGACCCCAAACTAAGCAAAGCTTGTACTATGGCGGCCAGAGACTGATATGCATACAAACATAATTTTAAATGACATGCTTAAATCCATAGATAATTAACACCCAGACATAGAACAAACACGTTCATCATGTTCATCGCATGAATGTTTGCCCTAGGTGGGAATCGAACCCACGCCCCCTAGCTCAGAAGGCAGGTTCACTACCGACTGAGCCACCGAGGCAGTCTTATATCAATAAAATATTTATTATAACAATGGTTTGCTAGCTGCATTAACCTCGATGTTACGACAAGGCACCTTACAATTAATATGTACACACATTAGAGTATTTTGCTGAACAGCAGCGCGAGTATGGTACTATATGATAGACTGTCGTTTCAAATGGACTAAATCGACTAATTTATTGGAACATATACAAAATTCACGATTTTGTCGAGATTGCACGTCAATTTATCGATAGACAACAATCCGAACTAGCACTGTAGTACCTATAGATACTGAACAGAGCACACTATTTTTTACAACCAAACGATTAAAACGAACTGCTACCATACCATTGATCGTACATAAATTGCGACCTGGTGCGCTATTAACCGCATGGTTATAATGTTTTTAAAATTTAAAGCGGCTATCGCAATCGGGCAGCTACGAGTATGTCATAAACCATTGTGATGGATGGTAGTAGTCCCGTGCCTGAGCCGCGATTGCGACCCTTCTCATTCGACCTTATTACTCATACGAGTACATATGAAACTGGGCGATATCTGGCCGCTTCATTAGGGCGCCGCACGTCATCGATCAACACAACCAAGTCTAGCCTTAGGTCTTGTCACCGTCGAGGCAGTAATCGAACCCGGATACATTTTTAGTAATTAGAGACGAATTAAAAGATCATGACAAAGGTGGCGAATAAATCAAGGGCTATGGCAGAGCCGGCGAGCAAGCCGCGCAACATCTCTCCAATATTTTACGGAAACAATCGACAAAGAGCTTTCGATTCGTACTATTGTCTCAGGGAATTGTTTGTGAGATAACAAACGACGGCGGGGGGCGGGGAGGCGTGTTTGTAAACAAATATTAGTCACCGTGCAGCGGCGAGTCGGGCCCGCACCGCCCGAGCGCGCTGCGGGCCGCCTCCGCGCGGGTCACTCCACTGCATCCACTGCTGTCTGAGGCTGCCTCCACGATGTAGGCCAATTATACTGTTGTTGAGGTGATAAACAAGTGATTAATTATTTTCTCAGCTCTGCTCATCATCACAACACATCATCATCATCACAACAACTAATTTCCAGGTTATATACCTAGTACCTAACGGTTGCTGTATTGAGTTGACATAATTGTGTTAATTGTAAGTTCATTTCTCTGAAAATAATACTTAAATCGTTAATACTTATTGGCTCCGTCCCCCCTCCAGAGCTCGCGGTGGTGTAAATCACGCAAAAAGCGGAATGACTCATAATTTTAGAACGAATTTCCAAAATGGAATTTTCCCTAGTTTTGTCTTCAAAGTCGAATTCACTTTGTTATGAGAGGAGAGGGAGAGAGTTAATTTATTTCTCCGTCCGCAGCCATCCAAGATTATTAGAATTTAAAAAAATAATTGAAAAATACTTAAATAAATGATACGCTGATGGCCACTTGCACTAAATATAAGAATTGCTTAAGTCCTTTGATTAATAAGTTTAATCTACTAGCTAGCTAGCTACCTAGCTAGCTCCTACTCAATTTTTATAAACGAACCTTAAGCCATTTCTAGAATCCTAACTTTATGTGCCCGATGAGCAAATATTTCGCTAGGCGTAGTTTAAAACTAGTTAAGCAAGGACTTCGGCCATTCTTATGTTTAGTGCAAGTGGCCATGAGTTTCAGATAGTGTGCCTACCTATCTATTCACATGCATAACGTAACATCCAGTTACATTTGAGCATCGTTTGACGTCAAGAAGGCGCGTTTCGGTGTCACAGTTTAATCAAAATATGGGTGAGAAGTGGTCAGCAATTGTCGTTCGTTAGTGATGTACCCCGCCTCCCTCCCCCCGTCCCGCGGAGCACCGCGGCCGTCCGCGGCGGCCCCCGCTCCATCCATCAATTGACGCTAGGCTTGCTCTACGTATATCTAGGCGACTATTTTCTGTAGGCTACAAGATATTTACTTACTATACTTACTGTCCCCTGAGGCTTGGGGGAGGTGGTGAAGCCACAAGGTCTCCGATTGAAACCTTCTAGGTCGTACATCATGATGCGGTGTACTTGTTGGACGCAAGAGTGTCTGGGCCTAAACCCAAACTGCTCGTCTGGAAGAATGTGATTCTCCCTGACATGGGACCAGATGTGCTTCAGAAGGATGCACTCGTAAATCTTCCCAATAGAACTGAGAAGACTGATAGGACGGTAACTAGGAGGTTCGGTAGCCTTCTTGCCTGGTTTTCGAATGCCGATAACATCGGCAGTCTTCCAGGGGCGGAGAAGATGCAGTTGTTAGTGGCGGCATTGAAGATGCTTACGAGGAGATGGATAAGGGCAATGGGGAAGAGTTTGAGCATTCTGTTGGTGATACTATCTGCACCTGGGGCCTTCTCGGCGTAGATGTCCTTGATGATCGACTCAACTTTCGAAGATGTGACTGGCTCAAAAGAAGCGAGGGGAGGGAGAGAGGAGACTTCGTCAACTACCGCGTCCACCGACTCGCGGTAAGCGGGGTCGACTTGGTCTAGACTGGGGCTGCACTGCGCCTCGAGGCTGTCGGCCAGGCACTCGGCCTTTTCCACATCCTCGAAGGCGGGTGGGAGATTGGGTCGTGTCAGGGGGGGCATGGATGACGTCTTGTCGGATTTCATAGATCGCACCAACTTCCAGTAAGCCAGATGAGTTGGTTCGATTCGAGGCATGCACTCGACGTGTCTCTACGTACTGACGCACGGAGGAGGTAGGTATAAGTATAACCCTTAACGCGTACCAGTTCAAGCACAAGTTAAAGCAGTTCAGCATGAAGCACCTCAGATGTCATGAAGCCGATGTTGTCGGCGGCGGCTTCTTTGATCTTGGGTGACTCTGTTAGTGACAGGCACGTTCGAGGCGCGCTCCGACACACATGTCAGTTTGTGATTTCATTTATTTATACTGCCTATACTTACTACTTGCTTTTCAATTTCCTTTTGATATAAAAACTTTTTAGCAAAAATTAAACCGCCAAAAAAAACTGAAAAGCAAATAATATTAAGTAACTAAGTTCTTAAACTAATGTAGGTTTACCGAAGTAAAAAAAAAAATATACATATTTCATAATATTTAGTAGGTAGATATTTAAAATAGACTGACCGGTCTCACCAGTCTCAGTCTAAACTCAGCATTGAAATCTGTGAATGTAAATCACCCCTATTTTCCCACCCTTAGGGGGTAGGTTTTTTTCCCAAATTTAAATGAGACCAACTTTGACGTATACCCTATCCAACATTTTTTATTTATCAGTATCAGACTACTCTGTAGAAAGTTTTGGGTGCTCTACATTACAATCAGTGAGTGAATAATAAATCATCACAAGTTTTCTTAGCCTTAGGGTTGGAAATTTTTCTAAATTTATATGGGACCCCCTTGGAAGTATACCCTTTATATGGGACCCCCTTGGAAGTATACCCTTTCCAATAAAAACATAATTATCAAAATCGGACTATGTAAAAATTTATGCGTGAGCATACAAAAAAAAAATATAAACATATGCCTAGTCTAGCTATAAAGAAATCAGAAATCAGAATTTATTGATAACTCCTATAGTTACACGTCACAGTCACATAAGTTCTGTTACAAATGAAAAGGCATTTTTTTTTCAGTAATGTAATGTAAAAGTTATATGTACACATGTATTGAAGTCTCAACAAAATTAAAACTTTATTTTATTCAAAATGACCACCTTTGGCCTTGATACAGGCCTTTAGTCGGTCTGGCCAAGAATCTATGGATTTACGGACTGTTTCCATGGGAAATTTAGCCACTGCTTGCTTCAAAGATTTCTCAAGTGATTATATGTCGGCGTGTCGTTTAGAGGAGGGGCCCTATTCGGAGATTTGAGATTTTCATCTCACTTTTTTTCGTCCTTGTTGCTCTCGTTTGAAATGTCATAGGTGTAAGAGTGACCAAGATAAAATCTCATCTCATCTGAAGCGCAGGAATAGCCCCCCAGGCCATGACCTCTAAAACTGAATATAATTTGTAGTCCAGGGGGACTCAATCTACCTAGAGGAGGGCCAGTCTTCAGCCCTTATAAAGTCCGGAACATTGGCGTCCAGCCAGGCTTGGGTAGTTCGCGCCTTGTGACCAGGTGCAGAGTCTTGTTGGAAACTCCACGGTAGATTTTTAAAAAGTGTACTGCTAAGGGGTTTTATAACACCATCTAAGACGGTCTCTTGATACACTTTGGCTGAAGTTTTCACCCCTTTTTCACAAAAATGAAGCTTTATGACGCCGGGATAGGATACCCCCCACCAAACCATGACTGACGCAGGATGATGACCACGCTGTACCTATCCGACCACTTCCGTAGCTTCTTTAGAGCTGTGAGCGTACACTTTGTCGTTTTGCTTGTTGTAGTGCCTTTCTATCGTGATAATTTTTTCGTCGGTAAAAAGGATATTTTTGTAACTTTCACCTTCGTAACGGGATAGAAGACGTTTTGATCTATCCACTATCTTTAACTGCAGCGATTGATAAGGGCATGTCCTATATATCGGCGATATGCACCAAGTTTCAGGTCTTGTTTTATTATACGCGACAGAGTCCTAGCGGGTATCTTAATTTCTCGCGATAAGATTTTTTGTTTCCCCATTGGGTTTCGGCGAATTCTGGCTTTAACAGCATTAACAACCTCATAGTAGTTCTCATCGCACGCGGCCGCCCCGATCTTTTATGGTTTTCAACAGAGGAAGTGTCGGTATATCTGTCGATACTATATACGATGTACGAACATACGGCTGATAGCAAGATTTTGAAGAGTCTTGAAAATGACCGACGATTCCATACCCACTTCATGCAACGCAATCACTGCAATACTGTTTTCTTTAACACCCCATTCCATGTTGTAAATTTAATAATAATCACGAAAAATATTTATGTGAAATGGCGGGAAATTGATTGTAGTTTTCGACATAATAAACGCATTCCAAATTTAAATGCAGAAAAAAAACGAAGGAGTTTGTATTGTTACAACATTTATGGCCAGACTAGTTATATATACATAGTATTTGTATACGTGTCAACTTTCAAACCTCCTCCGTTTCTTCCTTTAAAAAGTGGAGTTACAAGCCTACTATAATATTATATAGCCTATAATAATATTTCCGTTATAATCCATACAAAGATCACAGATGTGGGCTGCATGCCCCGCGGTCGACCCCAGATTTGGTAAAGCCATATTTAGTAAGTATGTAGTTACGTCTAGCTAAAATTAAAGAGATACTCGTACTCGAAGCTTGTAAATACTTTTAATTGATTTTATGTTTAATAATGTTGTTTCTGCTCGATAAATTAAATCCGTTCCAATATTTTTTTTAATAATATTTAATATTTTTATGAAAATTATTTTCCCGGATTTTTATGAGTGGGGATAATGAGGCAACACCGTTACGACATAAATACTAGATTATTATAAATTTATGTATTGTACCGGTTTGAAAAACATTGTGGAATACCGTATTTACCTAATGAACTATTACTCAATACAGGCATGATACCCAGAGAGAACCAAAAGTAACTCGCGAGGCATTGCTCCGCGACCGGCCGACCGGCCGAAGTAAACTTGCTGGCCAGCAGCGCATCACGCATGCATTATAATAACACGTAACGGACGCATAGCACGCTAAATTCATTTTAAATCTTTCGGCACTGTAAAAAGAGCCATTTGTCATTTTCGACTATAAAACGATTACACTAAATTATAGTAAAAAGGATGTATATAAAGTTTGTCGTCCTTGATATTTGGCCGTCACTCATAAAAACATTCGAACAGGTTTAATGCACGACGCTATTAGCAACACTCCGTAATATATCTCGCTTCTACGAAATATATCATTAAATATTATTATCCTTGGACGTTTTATCTATTAAGTTTTTGCTGTGAACGTTACTTATACCGTTTTTTGGAAGTTTTTTTCCACGAAACATTTAAATAAAATAGCTAAGCGAGCATTGGTTATATAAAACCGCGGAGTTAGCGAGTATGAAACGTGACCCCAATTACTTCATCAAGAACACGACGGCGCGGAATATCACCGGAGAGGAGACATCCCTGCCTGGGCGCGAGGCGGCGGCGGCCCGCCTGGCGACCACTCTCCGTGGAGCTTCCGATTGAATATCACCGGAGAAGAGACATCCCTGCCTGGGCGCGAGGCGGCGGCGGCCTGCCTGGCGACCGCTCTCCGTGGAGCTTCCGATTGAATATCACCGGAGAAGAGACATCCCTGCCTGGGCGCGAGGCGGCGGCGGCCCGCCTGGTGACCACTCTCCGTGGAGCTTCCGATTGAATATCACCGGAGAGGAGACATCCCTGCCTGGGCGCGAGGCAGCGGCGGCCCGTCTGGCGACCACTCTCCGTGGAGCTTCCGATTGCCGAAGAACACAACACATTTACCTAGTTATGAATTAAAATTAATTTTTAGGTATTCAAAGTGACAGCTAAGTTAAAAAAGTCCTTCTGTATTACACGTACAGCGAAATTACACACCTATTTAATTTGGCCGCGTTCACTTACATTCTTGAGTTCACTGAATCTCAAGAAATGAACATGTTACAGATTTCAAAAAACACTAAGCGAAGAATAGTTATACTAGGACTAACTTTTTACCCTCACAAAGTGGTGAAATGTAATAAGAGTTTATCGGAGATTAAATGCAGGGAGTAATTTTATACCCGTGGTGAAGTTATTCTCAGATAATGATACCATTACTGAAATCGGGCCTAAATCTGTTTATTTATTAATATTATTGCCTAAGCATGATATATTAAAGATCGCACTAGTATGTGTGATGTGAATACGATCCACCAAAAGGTGATCGGTGGCCACGGTGCATTGTGTGTTTTGCAATAACAGTATTATTAATAAAGCTTGGTAAATTTCCACAAACCTAGCACCTCCGAAGTCCCGTGGCCCTACGTCATCCGATCGAGCAATCAGTCAGTCGGTAAAATAACACTTTAAAATTGACTCAATTACCATAATTATCAGTATTTCCTTGAATGATTCTTCAAGCCGATGCTCTCTCGCGTCGTTCGTATTTACCTGCTCGCCTGACGACAGCGCTGTGTTTTTACACGTCTGCTTACGCTTGCCGTACACTAATTATTCAAATTATATATTTTATAACCAATTAAGAGGTAAGTACATGTGTGTGAATAAAATGAACACAAGTGTCTATTTCGATAACGATACGTAATAATCAGAGTACACGATAAGCAGACAGTGGCCGTTTATAATTAAACCCGTGGGGTTATTCGATTGTGTGTATTTAGAGCGCAGCGCGAGCCCACGCAGGGTCGCACTCAGGGCGGGCGACGTGGAGCATCGCCGGACATGTCTAGTGGCGAGCACCGGGCCAGCACCCTCACCATGAGTTTTGATTGTTACGAATTTTTTTTCGTTTTCGTTTGGCTTCATACATTTCAATAAACCGCCCCTGCCGGAAACGTTGAGGAACTAGGTTAAATATATGGAGCCAAACGAAAACCAAAAAAGTTTTCGTTAACTATTAAAAGTCGCGGTAAGCCCTGGGTGATATAAGGTCGCGAGTAATGAGCTGCGCGCGACCAGCGCAGGCAGCTCCCAGCGGCGCGCGACCGACCGTGACGAGGTCGACACTCCGCGCTGGCTTTCGAACCTGCGATCTAAAACCTACAGATGCTATTTATGGGCCATCGGCGACGTCCTCGTCTATTTCGGGCGCATTGTCTCCGCTAGGAAGCCGCGGCTCCTGCGGCGGTGGTCGCGCGAGTTCATTGTCGTATAGTCAAGGCCGCCGACGCCGGCGATGGCCGAGAGGCCGACAGCGACCTTCGGTTATTCGATAGTTTGACAAATCGCATCGCCTGTACCTACCCCCAGAGATTTATTAACCGAACCTTTTATACGGTGAAATATTTTTCTTATTATTTTCTTTAGCAAAAAGTTGAACATGCGAGGTGACGGTCTGGCTTATTCAGTAGTCGAACAACTGTAGGAAGATTCAATCAGACGGCTGACATTGAATGATAAAATTACGTTAAATTTTATTATTTTAAGAGACGTGACCGAATTTCTTTCTGGCAGGCGTGTTTGAAAAAGCCCGTCGTTATTTATCTACGAGCCCGCATCGGACGGCGGCGCGAGATGGACACCAGTAGAGCGGACATGTCAACTCGTGCCGGATCCGTCCTCCATTAAAAATAAATACATCACAGCGAACGCGAATGCTATTTATTGTCACGTGTGTAGCGTCGCTAAATCGCGACACGCCGCCTTCTACTAACAGCTGCACGGGCATTATTTTTGTAAGCTTTTAATACTGTTACGTCGCCCCGCTTCTGGCAATCAAAACAAACGATGCCCCGAACGACGCGACGACTGACGAGCTGCAACATACTACGATAGTTGTTGAAAGTTTATTACAGAGTATAACTGTAAAATAATCTGTGTCTATTTGCTCAGTTATACCACAGATGTTTAATGAGCCACTTGCGAGCTCAGGACCTCAGTTTTGTTGTCAAAGACAGCATGTTTTGATGTTGAGTGAGTAGTGGTTTATTTTATGGACAGCGCTCTTGTATCCTTTGAGGTGAGCTAGCGAGGTGCGCTCGCTTGTGTGTACTGTGTACGTACATCAATGTCTATTGCCGAGAGGTGCGGCAGCGGGGCGGCTGTTCATTTGTCAATTTACCAACTTCGCACGGATTCGGATTTAATCACTTGCCCAATTTACATTCATAAACGTGTTAACTTGACAGTGAAAACGGTATTATTAGTTTGAAATGTATCTAGAGATAAAATAATTACTTACCATAAAATTAAGAAAAACATCTGCCCAATTGACCTAATGTGCTCGTATTATTGTTATAAAGCAATAAAAATGCGGACCAGTTTCTCTGAGTCTCAGCTCACATCTGTGTTTCTCTATTCTTTCTTTGGTTTATATTTCTATTCTATATTTCTTTCTGTGGTTCACATAACACCTTTTGAGGTGCTATGTGAACCAACCAGCGGCAGCGGTCGGTAGGTACTGTACAGTATATAAATAGAGCGATCTCATGCGATGACCTATCTAATGGAGCTGCATTACTGTCCGGTGAGTGTGGCGAGAGTAGGACGCGTCCCGCGGGCTCGCGCGGGCCGGCATTGTTGTGTAACGGGACACGGGCGCACTGCAGTTGCTGCTCGTTTGTCATTTGGAGTCATATTCAACAACCGCGCCGTGAGGTGGCTCTCAGTCGCACTTGGCACGCGCCCGCGCCCGCGCCGCTCGTGTTCTCTTCGTAGTAGCTGCGCCTACTAACTCTGTTATTATCATAAAACGGCCTTCATACGACATTATCGCCCAGCTCATCAAATCACCCCACAGTGCTGTCTCGCACACAGCATCATCATCGGGAGCATGCCACTACCAGCAAGCGGTGCTCTTGCCCCCACGAACGTCTCCGCGGTGGCAGACGGTAAAGCCGCAGCGAGCGCGCCGCTCTGGCGAGGTACGGTCGCTTAGGAATTATCGCAACACGGGCTCATTGTTGCATATAAGCATACAATACAAGGTCTAAAGGTAGTAGAGGTACGTCACTTTTATGGTAAATCTTGGGCCTGAGTTTATTTTATTGCGCATTGTTTGTTGAAGCGGCGGCGGCGCGGGCTCCACCATCATTTTAATTTGGTATTTGACTGCCTGATTACTATCATGGTGTGCTATTAAGTACACTTAGAAGGAAGTAGATATCCACGTGTGCTGCTGTGCACCGCAACTACAATTTCTGTCATACAAAAGATCTCAAATTCTATGAGTCTAAAAGTACTCGAGTATACTTTTTTTAATTTTTATACTATGTTAAATTTACAATTATATCACAGCTGGTTTGTGGTAATGTAACGTGGGGGACGTTACATTATCACCCTTTATTTATTTTTTAAATAAAAAATATAGTAAAATAAAAAGGAACGAGTCAACGCCTACCTAATTAAAATTATTTAGCCTATCTAAATAATCTATATATTGAACTTAGAACCTAATAGTTTAAAATACCTAATATTGTTTATGCGTGAACCTAGTAATCGCAAGACTTACTAAACAACATATGTAGTTCTATAATGTTTCGTAGTAATCCAAGCTGTAAATGAAATTGATGAAACCTTAAAATATCTCTTATATTAATTGAATAGCTAAAGAGTTCTCTACTTTGCAGTGCTAAGTGATTGTGTAAATAAAAATCTAAATAGGTACTCGTCATTTAACATCGTCTTTATGATCTGAAGAACAGATAGATGGAAAAAGATAATTAACTAAGAAAAAGATTTCAAGTATCATGTTTCTGAATAGTAAATTCTGACATGTACTTAAAGTTAAAGATGAACCCTAAAGTATCCTTGATAGTAAATACTTTAATAAAGAAATCTACACTGCAACGCTATGTGATTTTAATGTGAAATTCGGCAGCAGTCTCCCCAAGGCGGCCGCGGCTCCCAAGATTCTAGGAGCCAACCGGGCAATGTGGGCCCCAAAAGTCCAATGTCAGACTTTCCCAATCTTCTCTAAGAGGTGGTATCTAACTGACACGATTGGTCATTATAGGTAATTATTAAGACTTAACACAAAGGCTTTATTTGCCCATATTCGTAGCTAATGTACTATTATTAATCAAATAAAAATCAAATGTATTGATTTTTGAGCATTAATTTTTAATTAATGTAAGTAATTACCTTTGCCTTGCCAGTAATTTGGCAAGGGTTTCACAAAATTTTTGTGAATGAAATTCAGGCACAACTTCACCTGATAAAATATAACTTGTCTAATTTTATCAACAAACCGGGTTATGATATACACCCAAAAACATTTTATTTAGCAAGTTCCGCTAAATAACTAAGCATGTTTTTTTTTTTTAGATTAGGTCGTCGTTTGACCACCAACTCGCCTGATGATAAGCGACGTTGTGGTCTAAGATGGAGCACGACGACCTATAAGGTACTTTTTCACTCTAGGCTTGAAGTTTTGTAGAGTCAAGAAGTACAAAGACGGCAGTTGAGTGAGGCGCAGTAGCGCACTTGTAGCGCTACTGCTCAGACCCGTCTTCGGAACGGTTACACCGGACTACATCCCGAAACACGACTAGGTCATTTCACGGCATGGCTTGGTCCGGTGGGTGGTAACTAGCCACGGCCGAAGCCTCAATGTCAAAAAGACAGTAAATACACAAATTGCACAATCATTATAAATATTTAATTATGTTCATGCATATTAAAATATTTAGTAAATACGATTAAACATGGCCTCAAGTAATTTAACTTTTAACTTCATGACAAAACTTTAAATCATATAATCGTAATAATTCGATATATGATTGAATTAGCACAATTCTAATAAAAACACTTCATCATCTTAGACATTGTTTATGTAGTGAATTGAATTGCGATCAGCAAAACTCAAAAGAAAAACTTTATCAAAATAGCGTTTGAGCATTCATCTTAGCATCTCACTTGCTAAAACAGGAAACATTTATTAATAAAATTAGGTACTTCAAGACTGTGCGTCTGCTGCAATCTGTCTCACATAACATCACATTTACAAAAATAAGACAAGGATTAATACTCAACGAAATGCGCATATAACTTCTTAATTTTAAAATTAGCTAATGAGCTAAAAATAACCTAAAAATTACCTATTAAACAAATGCTTAGAATGACCATCAAAATGCAAAAAGCCCAAATGCCTCGAACGACGAAATGCTGAATAGCCCCCGATCCTCGCAGCCACTCCCCTATATAGACAAAAAGACAAAAGAAAAATTTACTAACATTTTATTTGTAGGCGACCTCTTTCTCTCTTGTGTAGTTTACTTTTCTCTGTCCCACGCTTCGTTGGTCTTTTGCGAAGCAAAAAAAATCTTAAGTCTGTGGTGATGGCATTTTGAATCATAACAATAACTTCCGTTCAAAGTAATCAAAAATAGATAAGACTACTGGGAAGCGTTCAAAGAATAGGCCCGGAGCGCACCCAGAGTGCAAGTTCACCGTTCAAAGCATCAGTGTTGAAAGGCAAATATTACTCTCTGGGTGCGCTCCGATGTTTCCTCTGAACGCAACCCTGCTGTTAAAACGTACAGACCGAGCAAATTCAAGTGTGGCCAGTCAAAGGATTGTTACTGTGTTTACATCTTAGTTTTACACTAATCGATTAAAATACTTTATACTTATTAAAATATGAAACTAGCGGAATTCATATACACTCAGTAAATCTACCGGTTTTTAAACCGGTACTAGCGAATTCTGCTTAATTTCCGTAAACCAGTTTACATCTGTCTTAGCACCGATACAATCTCATAATTTATGGCCACGCATAATTTATTATTGTGATGGTAACAGAGTTTGAATATTCTCATAAATAAAATATTAGTCCTGACGAGTGCAGGCGATGAAGCATCCTAACATAACGGCACACGTGTATATATTACCTTGCATAAAAATAATATTAGGACAAGCTGTTACCATTACCGTTCGCGATTATTGAGAAAATATAGTATCCAAAAACCTTTCTCGTGATAAATATACTGTAACTAATTATCAAATTTCATCAAAATCTGTTCAGCCTTTTAGCCGTAAAAACCCTATACAGCCAGACAGAGTTCTGGAAGTACGGATACTCTTATTTCCTTCTTAGGGTTCAGTGGTAAGCTAGTTTGTTCAGTTCTGAGTATTTAGGAACTATAAGGACTACAGGGTAGTACATAATATGTACATGTAAATACAAATAAATGTATTATGTTTGGCCGTAAAATTAGATAATACCAGCTATCAATAAAACAATAAAAATAAAAAAATAAACTTTTTAGCCATAAATTAAACCGCCAAAAAAACTGAAAAGCAAAAAATAATTCAAATTCAAAGTCATATATTTGCAGAAATGTAGGTACATACAGGATAGTTGGTCCAAAATAAGAGTCTCACTACGAGTATATTCAACCCTTAGGTGGCGTGCTAAAGTTAGAAATTAGGTGGATAATTAAATTTAAATGGTCATGAAATATCATGTCATTGTTACAATGTCAATCTTTGAAAACAATTATTTCCCTAATCGTAAAATATCTTCTCAAGCCGAAGCTGTTTCAATTTTATTTTAAATACAATAAATGAGTTAGTATCTTTTATTATCTGTCGAATCTTATTATATACTTGAACACCCATACCGAAGATACTATTTCTGTATTGCTTCGTTCTACAGCTTACACAGCCTAATTTATTTTTATGTCTTGAACTTTTTAATGTATTATATTTGCTTAGATCCGATCTTATCAAAAACAGATGCCTCATAAATGTAAATTTAAGGGTAGTATTAATATTTTAAGACTTTTAAAGTAACGCTTGCACGAATCTGTTTGACGAAGCCCGCATTTAGCTCTCATGCACTTTTTCTGTGCCTTAAAAGCAGTTTCTCTCTCAGCTGAGTTCGCCCAGTACAAAACACTGTAACTAAACGTAGATAAGCATGGTAAGCAGTCAATAGTGTAGTTTGGTTGGCACCCTCGGCATTAACATCTGTGAGTGTAAATCACCCCTCTTCTCCCACCTTTAGGGTAGGTTTTGTCGTTGAAGATTAATATAAAACATGAAAAATGATCATAAATAGGAACAGGCATTTTTCTTTCATACTAGTTCCCACTGCGGAATTAACATACAAACAGCGCAGAGGAGCTTTAAAGGTGGCTATTAAACGTCGAAACTTTTACGAATGAAGCCACTATAAAGTTAGTCGCGTTTGAAAGTTGAGTGAACAGTTCGTAATGTAGTTACACGGACAAGCGATTCGAGCAGAGTCGACGACACAACGGACTCTTCTAGCGCGTGCTGCACTGTCGCTGCACCGAGCGTAGTGGAGGGGAGGCATGCCGCCCCTCTGTGTTCTGAGCCTGGCAGCGAGCGGCCAGCGCTGTCGGAGCGGAGAGCCCGCGGAGACCTGCCCTCGGGGGCGAGAGTCTCATTCTTAGCTTAGCAGGAGAATAATATTATAATCGGGGCCTATTCAAGGCCAGAGTGAATAGGTATCTTCTAAGTCTGCGTGCTTCATCCTCGACCACATAACCAACACCACTTACCAACAGGCGAGTTGGTGGTCAAACGCGGACTTATTCGCGTTAAAAAAGTCAAAAAAGTTGCTTTGTTCTTACTACAAAAAAGCCCACAATACACACACACCACAATAAACATAAGAAAATGTTAATATGAATAAATACTCGCAATAAAAGATAAAATAATTGTCATGATGTCGCAGGCTGAGTGACGCGGCGCGTCCTCGACTTCTCATTTGGATTCTCGTTATTTATATTTATCGCAAACTGCTTCTACTTCACAATAAAATTATAACAAAATATAGGACACGCCGTGTTTCGGTCACGAGAGGGAACTAAAAATACACGCAATAATACGACGACGACGGCTGTGCGCGCCGCTGCGTTGAATTGAATCAGTTGTCTAAATATCACCTTCCCCGTATTTATATCTTTGTCACCTAACATGATAACGCTAACGTAATGTTGTAGTACAAATATTTATTATACTCGTTAGTGACGTTGTTCTATTGTATTTCAATAGTTGTTCCATCAGATTTGATTGCATTTAGTACTTCAGAGATTCGTTCATATCGTCTAACCTGCGCTCAGCAGTTTACGTCTCATGCGTGTGCGCAACTCCCTGCGCCCGATGGCGCTGTCCCGTTCCTATATTTTACTTGTGCTCATAACATACGTTTTATGGTTTATATGAAGCGCGAATATTTATGACGAGATATCATGTTTACGGTTCCGATTCTTACGATACAGAAAAATAGCCGTTTTACGATATGGACGATAAAGGAACTGTTTAGCAGCGTTTAATGATACTGCGATCCATACTATCTCACCAGACACGCGCCGCGCCACGCAGGGCTGAGCCCGTGTCTTCTGCTAGTAGGGCTATTCAGTAAACAAAGTGCGGTACCGATTACGAGCCTGCTTTTTAAGAACTTGTTTATTTATTAAATGTAACATACTTAAAAGTAATTTTTATCAAATCATTTTTTATTGGAACACAAATCCCAAGTATAAGCTGCAGGTGAAGCGGGCGCCAGCGACCGCTGTCATGTGTGGCACGACAGAAATCAAAAGCTAAGAAGACATTCCAAGTAAGCGCGCGAGTCCGGAGCGACGTGGGCCGACGCCGCCCGGACGTGTCCCGCGCCCGACGCTGCCCGACTCCGGACGTCCGGCTCACGCCCTCCGGGCCCGTCACGCCTCGGCCGCCGTCGCTTCGCTGCCTACATGGCGCGGCGACGGGCCGGCCGGCTTATCTCAAATATGCATCCCAACATTTTTGATCGTTCTTAATTTTGAAATAATATACTAAAAATAATTACATAATAATAATACATTGGTGAATAAATATTAGAAATGAGTCACGACGACGCTCGACTGGCATCTAGACAATGCTGACTCGTAATCGTAACTGATACCGATACCGAGCCAGGTGGCAGGACGAGTCTACGGGTGTAGTGCGCTGCAACAGACAGGCGTCGCGCTGCGGCGCTGGGCTCGGTGCGCTGCGTCCATTATTAGTTGATTAGAGCCGCGGTCGGCGGGCACGTCGCCGCCAGTCGCGCCGCTCCATCAATGTCCGCGCCCGGCCGAGCAATTAGCGCCCTCGGCCTCGCGCCGCCTGCGGGTCCTCTGTCCTCGCCGGCCACCGCTGATTCACGTGCAACTACGGATATTCAAACAAATAACTGTCCAACGTTCAATGTTTATAAAGGCTGTTACAAAAACCCTTTTGCGCGAAAAAGGATCCGCGAGCCGCGGATTCAGTATCGGTGACAAGTTAAGAATAAAATATTGAATATACTGTAATTATTACCTTTTCCGTAATTAGCACATCCTCGCAGCCGCCCCCCGATCTAGCTGGTGAGCACTTGTTCATAGAAATTCTTCTCTCGCACACAAAGATTCTGCTTGGAGTGTACTACAGTAATTCTGCCACTAATAATTATTTCTCTTCCTTTGAAAAAATTCTTGGAGACCTCATGCCCTCGTATAGTCATTCCATAATAATGGGTGACTTTAACACTTGTCTCATTAAACGTGACTATCGTACCCTCAAATTGCTTAATTTAATTCAGTCCTCTAACATGCACATTCTTCCTCTTAATGCAACTCACCATTTTCCTAATTGTACTCCTTCTCTTCTTGATCTAATTATACTATCTTCTCCTCAGCACGTTGCAAAGCACGGGCAGTTGCCGGCTGATTTCTCATATCATGATCTCGTCTTTTTATCTTATAGAGTCCGTCCACCTAAACCTAAGCCTACTATAATTCTGCAACGCAATTTTAGTGGTATGAATCAAGAAACTTTTGTCAATGATGTTAAAGGTATTGATTGGTCGCCTGTGACAAGCGCTAGTTCAATAGATGAGCAGGTTGCCGTATTTAACTCGCTCCTTACTCAGCTGTACGATGTTCATGCACCATTACGTGCTATAAAAATTAAACACGTCCCAGCGCCTTGGATCACTGATGAGATTAAAGTATTAAAGCACCAAAAGGCCGTGGCTAAAACTAAATACAAAATTCACCCAAATGATTATAACAAAGCACGGTATGTCAAATTGCGAAATCGTTGTAACGTAGTGTGTAGGGACGCGCAGCGACGCCATATTTACGAATCTGTCCAGAATACTGATCCAGCGAAAGTCTGGAAATTTCTGCGGTCCTTGGGAATTGGGAAATCTCGTCATGAAACTATTTCGAATAATTTAGACATTAACTTGCTAAACCAGCATTTTTCTGCGTCTTCTAAGATGGATGCTACTACTAAAAACAGCTCTCTACTGCGCCTTTCCACCGTCCCAACTCATGATCTACCTCCTTTTGTTTTTCGCCAATTTACCGCTTCTGATGTTAGGAAGAGCATCCTCTCAATATCCTCAAATGCTGTTGGGCTTGATATGATCAGCCGTAACATGATAGTTCCTATCCTTGATTACCTGTTACCTGTCCTGTGTCATATTTTGAATTTTTCCATTTCCAGTGGCACTTTTCCATCAATATGGAAAGAAGCCCAAGTTATCCCCTTACCTAAAAAAGCTAACCCTAAGTCCTTTGCGGAGTACCGTCCGATTTCTATTCTTCCTTTCCTCTCCAAGGTTCTTGAGCGTTTGGTCGCTTTCCAATTAAATGTTTTCCTGAACAGAAATAGTCATCTCAATCCTTTTCAGTCAGGCTTTCGTTCGGGGCACAGCACGGTTACTGCACTGGTCAAAATTACTGACGATATTCGTCTAGGGATGGACAGCGGTCAGTTGACCGTTCTGACACTTTTGGACTTTAGCAATGCTTTTAACTCTGTTGACTTTGACATTCTCCTAGCTGTTCTTCGCTCCATTAACATTTCATCAACGGAAATTGACTGGTTTCAAAGTTACCTGTGCGGTCGGCGGCAGAGAGTTCGCTTTGAAGATTCCTTTTCTTCTTGGTGTGACACATCTGCTGGTGTACCTCAGGGTGGCGTTTTATCTCCACTGCTATTCGCAATCTTTATACACTCTATCTCTGACTATCTCACATCGGCTTACCACCTCTACGCAGACGATCTGCAGCTATATTGCCAGGCTCCCTTGGGTTGGTTGGCCGAAGCAGTGGAAGAAATGAACCGGGACCTGCGTAACATCTCTCAGTGGAGTAAATCCTACGGCCTTAAGGTTAACCCTTTGAAAACCCAGGTAATTATTGTAGGAAGTTCTCGTCAAATATGCCAAATCAATTGGGACTCCCTTCCGCAAGTGGTTTTTGACGGAGTTAACATCCCTTATAGTGATACTGTCAAGAATCTGGGCATAACGTTCGATCGATGTTTTACTTGGGGTCCCCAGATTACAGAAACTAGCCGAAGGATTTTTGCCTCTGCGGGATCTTTGCGTAGATTACGAAATTTTCTTCCGATTACCACTAAAATTGCGTTAGCACAATCCCTCTTACTCCCTATCCTTGATTACGGTGATGTCTGCTATCTTGATCTCACACAGGACCAGTTCAACAAACTTGAACGCCTTCAAAACCTCTGTATTAGGTTCATATTTGGCTTGCGCAAGTATGACCATGTTTCCGAGTTTCGAGCCAAACTCAAGTGGCTACCCATTCGTCGTCGGCGTGATGTTCATATTGTGTGTCTTCTCTACACTGTGCTATTTCACCCTTCCTCCCCCCATTACCTCCAGGAACGTTTCAAGTACCTCCACAGCAAGTATCCTTTTTCCTTAAGATCGGCAGAGAATCTTAAGTTAGCCATTCCTTCACACAGAACCAAGTTTTATTCCTCCTCTTTTACATTTCAAGCAGTTATTTTGTGGAATGACCTACCTATCGACGTTAAGCGTGCTCCTTCGCTTGACGTCTTTAAGAGTCGTGTCAAGGCTCACTATCTTTCAAAACAATAGCCGTTTTGAAAGATAGTGAGATACTCGTATGTATGTCACAAAAGTCGCACTATTTATTTATATATTAGTGACATTTATTTTTTAAACATTTTTAAAGTATTTATATTATATTTATTTCGTCTACTTATTAGTATTTATTTTGTGTATTTTTATTATTTTTATCTTATTATTTTTTTACGTCTTGTAAAATTATGTATTACTATTGTATTAGTATTAGAATTTTCAAGGCCTCAACTTTTATAAATGTTCCTGTCCATTCAGGTTGCCTGGAAGAGATCGCTTTGAGCGATAAGGCCGCCCATTAAAAACTTAGTTAAGCCTTATTTAAGTACTATTGTAATTATTTTATGTTTTTAATAAAGAGTTGTTGTTGTTGTTGTTGTATACTGGGGGCTCTATGAGTTAAAACTCAAACTGTTCGAATCTCAGTGTTCACTGATAAATTTTTAAACGCGATTCTTGCTTCCGATTGGATTTATCCTCGATTCCCTATTCCAACATTTTTAAAAGTAGACTGAGATTTAACTATGTATTTGAGTTTGAAATTTTCGGGATCCGATCGGAAACGTTCTCGAATGATTGTGAATAGCACCGCTGGACAGAATTCGGGACATACGAAAGAATTTATGTAGACTCTAGCGATGTAGCGAAGCATAGACGCTTCGCTCGCTGACGCTGGCTCGGATGAAAAAAACTGCAACTGTTTTATTTGAATAGTTATCTCGTGGCACGATACTTAGTACAGTTCAGTACAATACGATGCAGATTTATTACCATTTTGTAAAATTCCCTTTTTTTATTTATTTGGTTTGCGTTCTTAATCTGGTCATAATTGTAGATATTTTAAACTGATATTTTTGCACGAACACTTATAAGTGTGTGCCCTTCAACGATGAAACAGGTAATTGTTATATGCTGCGTAGGTATTACGTTAATAGGTATATACATATACCTAAATATATATACTAAATATAGTCTATATAGCCATAAGTTATGTTACAAATGAAAATGCATTTATATTTTTATACACTAACAAGCTGCGCCCCGCGGTTAAAAAGTGCTATTCTAGACTATAATCTATCTCTGTGCCAAATTTCATCCAGATCTGTTCAGCCGTTCTGACGTGAAAGAGTAACAAACATCCATACATCCATTCTTACAAACTTTCGCGTTTATAATATTAGTAGGACAGGATGACCACCTTTGGCCTTGATACAGGCCTTTAGTCGGTCTGGCCAAGAATCTATGGATTTACGGACTGTTTCCATGGGAAATTTAGCCACTGCTTCTTCAAAGATTTCTTAAGTGGCTCTATGTCGGCGTGTCGTTTAGAGCAGGCCATGCCCTCTAAAACTGACCATAATTTGTAGTCCAGGGGGCTTAGATCTAGGTTAGAGGAGGGCCAGGCTTCAGCCCTTATAGAGTCCGGAACATTGGCTTCCAGCCAGGCTTGGGTAGTTCGCGCCTTTAAAAAGTGTATTGCTAAGGGGTTTTACAACACCATCTAAGACGGTCTCTTGATACACTTTGGCTAAAGTTTTCACCCCTTTTTTACAAAAATGAAGCTTTGTGACGCCGGGATAGGATACACCCCACCAAACCATGATTGACGCAAGGTGATGACCACACTGTACCTTTCCAACCACTTCCGTAGCTTCTTTAGAGCTGTGAGCGCACACTTTGTAGTTTTGGTTGTTGTAGTGCTCTTCTATTGTGAAAAATTTTTTCGTCGGTAAAAAGGATTTTCAGTAACTTTCACCTGCTTAACGGGATAGAAGACATTTTGACCTATCCACTCTCTTTAATTGCAGCGATTGATTAAGGGCATGTCCTGTATATCGGCGATATGCACCAAGTTTCAGGTCTTGTTTTATTATAGAGTCCTAGTCCTAGTCCTCCTTCCTCCTATCTTCATTTCTCGCGAATAGAATTTTTGGTTTCCTCATTGGGTTTTTTGGGAATTCTCCCTTTAACAGCATTAACAGCCTCAGTAGTTCTCATCGCCCGCGACCGCCCCGATCTTTTATGGTCTTCAACAGAGGAAGAGTCGGTATATCTGTCCATACTACGATATACGAACATACGGCTGATACCAAGATTTTTAAGAGTCTTGAAATTAACCGACGGTTCCATACCCACTCTGTGCAACGCAATCACTGCAATTCTGTTTTCTTTAACACCCATTCCATGTTGTAAATTTAATAATAATCACGAAAAATATATGTAAAATGGCGGGAAATTGATTGTAGTTTTCCAAATTTAAATACAGAAAAAAAAAAACGAAGGAGTTTGTATTGTAACAATACACTGAGAAAAATGGCTTTCGTAATTCCGGACAGTTTTAAAGGAATTTACGGACTTTTATCCGTATTCCCAACAAAAAGCTACCAAGAGTTCTTAATAGTGTTTTGTGCGTAATTCACCAAAAAATATCGTGAATAGTCGTCACCCATAAATATCAAGAAACATCACGACGTTATTATGTGCTTTAAACTTATGTTTTATCGTTTCGCGTCATGACATTTTGTCATGACAAACACTCTGAATACTTACGACGAGAAATTATGATCGGAATGATAAATATTGTAGAAAACTGGTAGAGTACTATTATTTAAATGATGAGTCTAAGTGAACATCATGATAATTTATCGGACTTTCCTAATAATTGTAAGGGAAACCATTGAATGGTTTTCGTAATTTCATGACAATTTTTTGAGCTTCCTTGTATTTTATTATTATGAACCAATAAGATTTAATTACCTGTTCTAATGTTTTATTGGTTTTGGAAGGATAAATGCGACCTGCATACCTATAAAATAACAGTACCGTCATGACCAAGCTGTATGTTTTTTACATATTATAGGTATTTTACTGTCAGCTTCTAAATACTATTTCTGATAGCAGGCTGTTTTAACTGGAAATATCACTAGAAATTCCTGATCTATAAGGTTGTGGGTCTCTGAGGGTGGGATAAATGACTACAACACATGATTCAAAAGGGTACTTATAGCATTTTATTTAACAAAGTTACAGATGGGAAACATGAAACAGTTTTTAGCTAAAATAATTAATATACTTGCGCGAGCGCCTTAGCTCACGTTACATCCTCCCCCTCTAACCTAGGTAAAGCGCACTCGCGACTAAAGAGCTTAGGTCTACGTTGTTTATGCTTCTCATGGACCGGTACGAGTGGTACTTCACCTACGAATAGGTCAACTGAAAGAGATGATAACGACCTAAAATCTCACTGGTAGATATCCGTACGTGGTTGCACTCACGGCTTCCCCAATACGGTACGGTCCATCTCTCATTAATTTGGGTGTTTGTCTGCAGGTCGGATCGCTACTGCCTTGTGTTACGCTACTGGCTTCATGTCTCTGTTCTTCTTTTCCACCAGATTTATTGTACCTGAGGATGGTACACCGGCGAGAGACACTGGGTAATGCCGAATGTGTGGCACATACTGTTTCATTATTTCGCTGATAAACTGAGCTCCGTTGTCTCTTAAGATTCGCCTGGGTACTCCGTATCTTAGGATCAGGAATTCATAGATAGACTTGCCCATCCGCGTCATTATCCCATCTTATCCCATCAGAATAAGTAAACACGTCATGCGTCTGCCTCTTCTCTTTAGCGCGTTTTCTCGAATTAGATTTTGATTTTGGGTTAAGAAAAATGGACTCGCCCAAGTGTTTCGAAAATTCTTATTGACACTATTTGTATTAAGTTCCCACTTAAATGCACTATCGGAAAGGGTTCACAAAGTCTATGTTCACGATAGGAATATAGCACATTAAGTCACTTTAGTGTACTGATTCACGTTTTTAGCGTTTTTCACTTTCGATCGCGCCCGCGAGTGTGCCCCGTCACTATAAGATGAGTTGGTTGCGGGTCTCTGAGGACGTTATAAATGAGTTCAACACACGATTCAAAACGGTAATGCACTGTAATTAACCAAAATTACAGATGGAAAACGTCAAACAGTCTTTAAACCATAATTATTTATCAAAATAATTGCGCTAGCGCCTTGTGACCGGCGAAATCAGAAGTCTATCGAGCACTGGTTAAGCCTGCGTTATATTTTTAATTTTCAAACGTACAACAACAAAACGCAATTTTTAATCCCATCTAATAAAATTACATCATGATAAGGTAACGATCAAACCCAATAGATGTTTGTGAATTCTTGACGAAGCATCAAGAGATCATGATATTTTCTAAATACCTAATGAATGACGCCTTGTGCGACGTACCTACCATTTTTTTGTCATGCAGTCATGATATTATTTTATTCCGCTTACGGAATATTCCAGGTTACATACCTCTAAATTGTCGTGCCTAAATCTGTGTCAGGATAAACTTTCAAATCGTCGTGAACTTCACCATAAAACCTTAGGCTAGTACCAGGAATTTAGAATTACGTAATTTAATATTTTAATGATGAAGAGTAATGAAAACCAATGATTAAAATCCCTGCAATTTATAATAATGTAATGTTAGTTTAATCCGACTGAACTATAATTTACTATGCACATGATAATATTAAAGGAGCCAGGATTAAATGATGTTATTCATGTTACTTTTATATGAAGGACGGAAGCCATTTTCTCAGTGTATATATGGCCAGACTAGTTATATAATTTAATCCGACTTCCATAAAGGAGGTTCTTAATTCGGCTGTACTTATGTTTTGTATGTATGTTACGTGATTATTCCGGCAATTGTGAAACGATTTATATTGATTATTTGGCAGCCATAGTACAAGCTTTGCTTAGTTTGGGGTCATGCGACCGTGTGTGGAAGTGTCCAGAATTTATTATTATTTTTTGTTTGGTTGATCGTACTCTAGAGGTGGTCCCATATACATTTATCGAAATCGGTCAAGCAGTTTTTAAAATATTAACAAAAGTCTATAAATTGTTTACGTGGATGACGAATTACAGAATGGGAAGTTGGTTTTTTAAGCTTGGCTTTTTATATAATATTTAAGTTGCGATGTTCCGATGTATCTACAGGTAATGTTACTAAAGTATGATATACAAATTCATTTCAATTTATTTATTCGTACCTTAGAATATTTCAAACACTTGGTAACGTCACGTTACAAATTTTAAATTACAATTAAATTAAATCAAATTAAAAATCATTTATTTCGGAACCAGTCCATAATCGTGGTTAATACAAATACAATTTAAATTCATAGCGGATATAGTACCTTGTCAATTCAAAGCAGCTGTAAGGTATGTATTTCTAAATAACAATAAATAATAATAATAATAAATTTTTATTTCAAAAAGTACATGGTAAAGTTAAAAACTATCAGATACAAACATTTTTATAGAAACAATAAAATATTTTTGTCCTGAACTAGGTAGTCCTGTTTGTCAGGCGATAAATACGGCAAAAACTTAACTTAATATAATCATTGCATACTCACATATTCTAATTCACTAAAATTCTAATTAATTTTAAACTATAAAATAAACTTACTGTAAATTTAAAATTAAACATACAAATTAAACACAAACAAATAACAACTTCTCTGTATCTTCGTAGGACATATTTTGGAGAGCTTCTTTAACAGTTTGCTTACATTTTATATATGTAAGGGAAAATAATTGCCCGAGATAATTAAGTCTATTGTAAAGAAGCGGACCTAAAAACATGAAAAATTTTCTTGTAAAAGCATGCTTTGTTGCTTTTTGAGGGCACACAATATCTTTCCGTCGTTTGTTAGTAATGTCAGCGTTGGAAGGAGTAGCTGCGTGTTGCTTTAGTACTTTGTTCATTATGAAAAGCTGGCGAACGGTTAATACTTCACAAGATTTGTAGAGAAGGTTAGTAGGAAATAGGAAGGGACGGAAAGTTGACACTTGATAAATGTATAAGTACTCCAAGTATGTTCTTTTGGCGCAGTTCACTGTTATTTCAGCCGTCAAGTTTTGATCAACTTCAAATTTCGTAAGTCGGCTAAAAGTATTTGTTTTAATAACAATACAATACATGGGTCATGGAGTTTCTGGCGTTGTGAAGGTATGGGGGTAGCGAGCTCACAGTTCAGGGCAAATAACTAGCCGTCATTTCGTTTTTCTCCAATATCCTACTATTCTATGGGGTTAGTAGGTCATTTCAAATTACTCTGATATCAGATAGGTTCGAGTGCACGAGTAGGTCCGTGCGCTCCTCGATCGATTACTGAATGTGTACTCATGGACGATTGATTCTCTTGCCGAAAAGGCGGCTTTTCCTTTTTATATTTCCGGTCCGGGCTTCGAGAGTCGCGTCGCCTCAGAGAGTCGTAATTGATGAACATCGAGACGGAAACTTGACACTGTCTCGTTACAACAAATCGATTATGTCTCAAAAGGTCGAAACCCTCTGAATGAAGGACGCGGCGCGCGGTGCGGGCGCATGTCCCGAGCCGCCGGCTGCTCACTGCGGGACCTACTGTCGGTACCTACTCGCCCTTTTACACCTACACCTCGCACCGAACTAAAACTGGTGGAGGATTTTTGTCATTTATTTTTACAATGATAAAGACACACATTGTCATACTCACCCGACGTAGCCAGCGCCGTTTTTCCTGACTGAAGACGAGCATCGGCTAATCAAATAATGTAATCAGTTAACTACTTTAATCGAAGTAAGATCCAGCCTCCAAGTCTCGAGCCTCGCGCCGTCGCGGGAGAACGACGCGATGCGACGCTGCGGCACGTCTTTGCTCGATTTGTTTTTGCATACACATTATTTTTCACATGGATAGCCACTGCCTGACATTTGACCTCATTAAAATAATGAGTGACTCTGAATTTCCAAACTTAATCCCCTAACATGATAAGAGAAATCAAGTTTCATAAAAATCGCTCCAACCGTTTCGGAGTTCATAGGGAACATACACACAGACACACACGCACACACAAATGATTTTTATAGACGGATAGAATAGATAAAAATCATAGTGTGTAATGTTGGTGCACCCGCCTGAAAGCTATCCTGGCGGCGCCCATGGCTACGCCATAGCATTGCATTGTAGCGCTGTACGGTGCAGCGCGGGCCGGCGCACAGTGTTCTCTGTAGAACAAGCCAGGTGGACAAAAATATATTTTCATTGTTTCGGAACCATGAAAATATATTATAATAATATAAAATAAAAAAAATAAAAAATGAGTAGTTTTATGTATAAGAAAAAAATATTTTATATTTACAATATTATAAAACAGAAAAAAATACTAAAATAATAATACAATTACCTTAATCTCTACAAATATTACCGCTAATTATATTTACAACCTTAGACTAATACACTATTTACAAAAATTACATATACTAACACTAAAAGGTATCTACATTAAAACTAATTGTCAATATCGGAATCATCGGATTCTGTATCGGATGATTCCGATACAAGATAGTCTTCCTGACTTTGCGGAGGTCTTAGTTGCTGTGGAAATCGAGGCTCTATAGTGGGAGCTATAATGAGCTTTAGGACCTCCGCGCACAATTTATTCGACTTTTTTTTTGGAACTTCCCGGAGGCTGTTGATCAGAGGATCAGATGTTATAATCAACATATTGAGCAAATCTCTATTCGTGGCTTGACGCGAGCACTTTCTCGTGTTGTGCTCTCTGAATCTCCGGCAATCTTTATTTCTAGCTTCTTGGGCTTCTTCTGAAAGCTGCCCTATCGGAACTATTGCCGTCTTTATGACTTCCGTACTGTGAATAAGTAATTTATGCACAGTAGCAGGCATGTAATACCACGAGTAAAGACTTAGATAAAGTCTTCTAATTTCGAGACAAAGCTTATTGAATTCAACTAGATTTATATCGAAACCAGAAGACAATGTCCTCAACAGTACATCGAAGTGTTTGATGATTGTAACATCCAACCCTGTGATCTGAGCACTCAGTTCGGGGTTCCCGAAAAAACGTCGAGCCGTGTTTCCATCATTTGAAGAACCAAATCCTGGTTTTGGTTTGTCTACAATTAATCCCATTTCATGCTTGAATCGTTGTTTGATTTCGTCTGACCTTTTTTTCACACTTGCTTTTTCCTCTGTAGTCCTAGCTTGCCATTTCTTAATATCTAACTTATAACTAATGTGTAAAAAGCACTCAAACGAACGAATCCAAGCATGTAATGTTGACAAACCAAAGCCAAAATTATCTTGATTGCTATCAAAATGCCTTCCTTCATCATTCATCATTTTGGGAGTAGCTCCACAAATATAGCATTTCTGCGCTGACTGGGTCTCTGTCAAAGCGTTGCAGACTTTTCCATCGGTCATAGTCAGCAGGAGCTTGTGTTTAACAGAAATTTCAGAAGCACCAAGATCACAAGATGTAGGCTCCAAGTTGTTTATTTGTTCCAAAACTTTATCGGTTTCGATTTTTGTCAACTCTGTAGTTTCTTTGACAAAAATAAATTTAATTGGTCGACATAACATCGTCGATGATGGACGAGGATTTTGCCAGATGATATTGTTAGCTTCGTCGATTAACCTAAGAGGAACAAACGAATAAACAAAAAGGAACTCATCAGTGTCTTCGCTGTTCTCAAATCTCTGTTTGTAAGCACTATGACCGGAACTCCCGTCACAACCCCATTTACTTATAAGAGTAAATGATGAATTGGGGAGCACACTTGTGACAACTTCTCTCTGAGCTTCTATTAACCGTTCCGCTGTTTTGTTGAGTAAAGCTTGTAACTCAATTTCTGCTCGAGATTGTGTCACAACAATGTGCTCCTCAGAAGGATAACACGCTTTTTTTGATTTAACAATGCAATTATATGATGGAAACACGTGGTGCCCGACTTTCATAGTCCATTTCCTAGTCTGTTTATAGGAGTGAGTGGTCGACTTAGAGTCTATATAGTAGGCTAATGCCTCGTCACTACTTAGTGGTCTATTATTCTGCACAGCACTGGGTTGTTGAAGGCACACACTCGCAGAAGTCGGATTTTCGCCAATGTCCTTTATAACCCTGGCAACGTTTTTGTGTCCAGTAGATCGTGCAGCTACTTCTGCAGCAGTCATCAATTCGCCAACACTCCGCGAGTAAACTAAATCTTCAACTCTACGTTTTTTAGTTTTGAAAGACGAATCTTCGAAGTCTTTTTTGGGTCTTCCGGGTCGAGAGTGGTCAGTGGATGAGGTAGAAGGTTGCGGTTGAATTGACCGCACGCAGAACTCTAACTCTTCGCCTTCTAGCCACAACTTATTCTTAATAAGAAAACGCTCCCTTGACTTTCCTGAAGAAACCCATTTGGAAGCGATTTTTGATGAAATACTGGCTAACTTCATCTTAATGTCTCTTTGACTATCTTCAGAAATTTCAGAAAACTCAAACTTAGACGAAATAAATTCAAATAGACGATCATTTCTTTCGTCTTTTTCGTGTCTAAGCCATTCTTCGAAAAACTCTATTTTATTAATAGAGTGGAGCTTTTCTGCAAAAAAGAGAAAAAAAAATAGTTGTACTCATTTGTGCTACGTAAAATATATGTCACAATAATCTATAGTCATGCAGCTAAAACATATAAAAAAATTAGCCTGGATACAAGAGGATACATGCTTTTCCCATACTCGATAAGTTTGAAATCAAAGAAAAAATATGTTTTTTTTTGTGTTTTCGTTGATAACCTACTCTAATAATTTTTAAGGCACATTAAAAGATTCTAATAATAAAATATTAATATACATACCTTCAGAATTGAAATCCATCACTAAACTTTCCACAAAATTAAAAACTGCCACAATGAGGTGTTAGTGAAAGTGTCGCTAAAATGCAACTGACCTATATTTAAAATTGCATTTACCTCATTAGCTCACTTTGATAAACAATGACTCATTAGTATGGAATGTTAGACATAAATAGTTCTTGGAATTGGGGGTTTGGGGGTTTTGTTTACAGGTACATAGTACTCATTTCCGGGAATTTGATAACGACTTTTGTCCACCTGGCTTGTTCTACAGCGCACACTGTGCGGCGCGGCGGAGAGCTCGTCTCCACTGTAGGGAGTCGCGTGTACAGTCTGCCTGCGATGCGTTCTACACACACGCGCCCACGTTACTACAATTTACATACATAACATCATACAAGTTTGTTTAGATACTGGCCGAAGTCTATTTTAAAATGCGTTTTGGATTGACAGGGGTGAGTTTGATTTGTGAGTACGCACAACGTGCCAGTAGCCCTATTCGGAGATTTGAGATTTTCATCTCACCTTTTTTCGTCTTTGTTGCTCTCGTTTGAAACGTCCTAAGTGTGAGAGTGACCAAGATAAAATCTCATCTCATTTCACGCGCAGGAATAGCCCTCCAGGTCTTGCGACGCCGGCGTACGACACAAAAAACTTTTCCAGTGTGCGTCCAGTCGCGTCGCATTGGGTCGCGTAAACCACGTTGCGTGTGTGCGAGCTTGGATTACGCCTAAGCTACGGATTCACCGGATAATACGCCCTACACGGAACGTATTTTACGCAGAGGCTGAGCCTATTCAGATGGAAATGTGACGCTGCCGAACAACTTTATTTCACTTTTGATGAAATCGTTTAATTCTAATAATGCCAATAAAACTTTTTTTTTTAAATTTCATTGATATTTCTATTCGAGCGGAACTAGATGGTTCGTACCTACCTAATGCTTTTAATTTAAGTTCCCCTAATCGAATCCCTAGTCAATGTTGCAATCACATTTTCGACAAGTACCATGCAATTCAGGCATGTGAGTACCCCACGTTGCATAATCTCTGCACATAAAGGTAAGTATTTTTTTGCGTTTTCTTTAGGCGGTATGTCGTGTTTAGTAGGAAACTGTTCATTAGCTAAGTAGTAGGAGAGAATAGGGGCGCGGGTGAAGGGTGCGGGGTGGGGCACTTTGGGAATGACTCGAGGTCCTCATGTTGCGCGTATCGTCGGGGAACAACATGTCGTACCTACTTCTACGGCTAGCAGCCCTCGTGCAGTAGACATGCTCGATCAAACGCATCGCATCTAATGTGACGGTTTTCTGTCCTAAATGTGACGGGACTAAAAGGTGCACCCAGAGCGCTTACCGCTGGTTCCGATGTATAAGTGATTGTTTCTAGAGTTCTGGCGGACAGCGAGGTCCGCGGCGAGTGTCTGTTGCTGCTACTTCGTCCCGGGCGTGGGACTGCTACAATTCGCCGGCAAATATTCGACTATGAACTGAACAAGACATACGCATTTACCGCAGTCCCGACTGGCAGATGGCCTTGCATGCTGATGAAACTTTCGTGTATTTATTATTCATTTCCGAAGTAGAAATACCTACCTCGAGAAATAACTGTTATTCCCACTTCCCTCTCCTTTGTGTCCCAAAAAACGGATTTCTTATATTTTCATGAAAATAGTAAGTATGGTAATTCCTTTTGCATGGCTCTAATTTTTTCTATGGTCGACATTTTCTTTTAACTTCTTCAAAAAGGTGTAAAGTTTTTGTCCATTTCAGACCCCCTCTAACTCTTACCGTTTTCAAAATACTTTTGTAACTACCCGTTGTCACTATTTTTCCGATTTGAACCACAAGGAGTCATTATTTTAAAGTGTTAATGGAGCTCATCCGATTCAACCACCCCTGAAAGCCCCGAAGCTTCCCTCAAATATGGTTGAGGAGAGCGATGGCTGGCACATGCGTCATACTCGTGATCGGGTGCTGCTTGCGGGTCGCTGGTCGGCTCGTGGTGTACTTACAATGCAATAAGTAAATCTGAAAACCTTTAACCTAATCTTAGTTTACGATTTAATAACTAACCCCCTCTACCTGTATTCCCCTTAAATAATAATTAATGATTTATGTTAACAAAAGTCACGGTCCCCGGAGTCCGTGGAGTGTAATTTTTAAATAATAAAAAAAAAAGCTACACACAAGCCAACTTTCAGGTCATCTGCCGAACGGGACCTTAATTTCGTTAACAAGCCGTAGGTACTAATAATTAATTTGCCGATAGGACTTAAAACTAAAAGGAGAGACGTGCTTCAAAAATATAATTGCTTTAGATCTGGATAGAAGGCTATTTGACGAGTGAGTAAACCTTTCTATCTTTAGTCGACTGGAATGAGTCCGATGAGATTTAGTACCTATACCTAAAGAGAGCACGGAGGTGTTGCGGCACGCCCGTGCTCTGTAGAGCCTCAGAGCCAACCGCATTAGTATTTTTTATAAAACCGCGCGTTTACTTCCACCTGTTCTGTTGAGTAGTTCTGTTGACAGAACTACTGGGATTTTTTTTCCCATTAGTTCTATCCACAAAACATATGGGAATATAATTCCCACCTGTTCTGTTGAGTAGTTCTGTTGGATAAGTTTATAAAGTATATGAGTTTCTGGATGAACCCCAGGCGCATCAAGTCATGGACTGCCTTTGGTCGGCGCCATCGAACAACTAATGTTGTTGAAGGCTGGCATCGCGCCATTAATGGCACATTCAAAACCAGGCCAGCTACTATTTTCCAGTTCCTGAAAAACATAGAAGAAGATGCATCGTTTTCTTCTGTTAAAGCCTGCCAATTGAAATCAGTTAAACGAAGGACAAGTAAACAGATTGAAAACGATGCTATGATAAGAGTGTACCAAATGCAATTGATTACCGGTAACATAATACCTTTGTTTTTAGAGAAACTAAGGTAAAGTGCTCCTATATTGCGAAACCAGGAACAGTTGGAAAAACTGTATCAGCCGCGGACTAGGTTAGTTAAGGTTGTGAAACAAGGCCGTTATGCCAAAATATTAATATTGTAAAATGATTTTTTTTTAAATCAGTAACAACCGTTTTTTTCCCCGTTATAATTTAACTTTTTTCGTATTATTAAATATTTACCGGATTAAAATTATTCCGGTAAATTAATCTAACCGTGTATTTTTTGTAAAACTGACTTACTTGTAACATTTAATGTTATTTATGGTCAGTAAATTTTCTGATTTCTGATTACGAATTTGAATTTTTGTATGTTTTTAATTTCTAACCCCCATAACTCCACCATTTTGCAAAGATTCCGCAACCGTTCATCGATGACCGGTTCGTCAATGTACTGTTCGTCGAAAAGACAGATTGGTAACAGAACAGGCGGGGATACAGTTGAGTTTTATGTCCGGTGTATAGTTTTTTAAATCACAGAACTAATGCGGCGAAATTATCAGTAGTTCTGTCAACAGAATTACTCAACAGAACAGGTGGGAATAGTAGAGATAAGTCAGGTGTAAAGCATAGTCTTTTAAGTCACAGAACTAATGGGGGAAAAAATCCCAGTAGTTCTGTCAACAGAACTACTCAACAGAACAGGTGGGAGTAAACGAAACCGCGCTCGGGCGCGGGCCCCTCGCCGCGCCGCTCCGGCCGGGCCGCCACTCTCTGACAATATGCTGCAACCAAGCAATGCTGCTTGTTGTTGTTCTAATTGTTCATTAATATCAAATTGATAGGTTACGTGTTAGTTTGTAATTTCATTCTACAAAATATAAACGAGTAGACTGAAGAGTTTTCTGAGTGCGGGTCTCTATGACCTGTCACATAATTATAATACCTCTTCCCCATGCCAATACATACACAGTGCAAACAAACTTTACAAAATATCGTTGAACGGACTCATCCATATCTCGAGCGTCCGCAGCGCTGTCGTCGCGTAGATCATCTCAGAGAGGCGACGTTATTAATAGGATGACAATTAAAATTTGTAGAGCCATTGAAAGCGACCGCTTTATCAGGCCGACCCTTTATGTACTTTGTGTCCGTTTAGATTTGTGTTTTAGCATTAAAATATTTTGGTTCTAGTAATCCCGTGGGATATTTATGATTTATAATCACAAGGAATTAGCGGCTAGTTGCCCGTGAGAGAAGCGACTCGTCCAAAAAGTGTATTTACAGCGGGTAATGGGTACGTGCCCCGGCCGGCGCGCGGCGGCCGGCCGGGGCGAGCGAGCGCGGCCGGGCCGGCGCCGCGTGCCGCCCGCCGCCAGACAGCGGTGCTGGCGCGAACTGCTTCCACTCATTCACTCAAAGAACAGAAGTCGAAACTTCGAACACGGCCTTTCTTACAAACTCACTCGGGGCACCGACAGAGTGACGTCACCACCCTCCTATCTAGGTGCTCGCCCTAACGGCCTCCTTAATTGCTTTATATCTACCTAGTTTATTACGCGACGGCGGCTACGTGACTACATATTTTATCCGAAAACTCCCCGAGACGCGCTCTCGCATAGATAAAGGAGTTTATCAAGGAAAATGTTCGCCCTTTAATCGGCGGCGTTTTTAATTAAACTTAGTTTGTAATCAGTCGCGTGCCGGCGCGCGGCGCGACGCGCACTGCTCCCGCGCTGACCGACCACTCGCGACACCGCCGTGTCTTGGTACTTTATACATACAAAAATACACAAGAACTAGTGAATCAAAGGATTAAAAAAGGATTTCCTTTTCAACGAGACTTATCTCGATGGGAAATAAATATTTTATTATGGAAACTGACGTGGTGTTCACACATTATCCTACTCCTATAGGAGTAGGATAATGTGTGAACATAATATTAGTATACTAATATTATAAACGCGAAAGTTTTTATGTATGGACTAGCTTCTGCCCGCGGCTTCGCCCGCGTGGCTTACAGGAAATGAATGACGTTTTTATCTTCATAAATAAATATTATAAGCGGTTACACTCGCTCTCAATTGAATACACAAACTGACAATTTCCCAAACAGAGCAATAAGGACGAAGTTCTTTAGTTGACTAAACTATCTCTAGAATGAGAGTAGTAGTAATAGTATAGTATCAATTGAACTTAAAGTGTGTGTGATAAGATAAAATTAGGAGACAACAAAAAGTAGATAATTGATAATTAATATTGTTTACAACGAAAACCTACCTCAGTTTTTCTTTGTAAACCATATTTTTTCTTTTTTAGGAACACCAGGCTGCTCCATGAGCTTACTCTGGAGCAGGCCACGTATAACTAACCGTGTGAAAAGCATTTCAGCAATCATGAGTTAGGCTTGAGATTTATTTATGGTGCAAAGCAGATTTTGAGGGGAACTGCACTCTTTCTAACTCGAAGGGTAGTTCGATGGTGTTAAAGATATTAGAGGAATCCTCAGCTATAAACACAGACTTATTCGGAAACTATCCACCAGTCAGTATGCTGGCAGACCTTTAGTTAAGACGTTCGAAGTAAAGGCAACCCGTATTGCAAGTTTTGTCTTCCTAATACTAAAGCAGCTTCTTCCATTGACTTCGTCTATTTCTACTTAATACTTCTTCTAAGATCAGACAGACACTAATTATACCTACCTCATCTACTTGATCTCTATTGACAGAAAATCTCTTCACTTGCCCTTTGTAATCTTCTGACAGGCTTGGACTTAATTCTTATATTTTTCCCTTACTGATTAAGGAGGTTTGAAATCTGATAGAATGTCAGCAATATAGTTTACACATTCATATGGAAAAAGCAATGATAGCCTAGTTGAAGAACGCTCGCTTCTCAGGGCAGAAGAAGCGGGTTCAATCCTAGCCGAAGGCACCACCAATTTAGTGATTGAGTGAACATAATATGTTCGTATTTAATGTCATCTGCTACAGGACTGGAGCTCGGTGTATGGTGACAGGCTCGCCACATATTACATTTTGGACTGAAAATCGTCCGGCGAAGTGAGGGTGTTATAATACACCTCTTAAGGGGAAAGGCGTGACGATATGTTATGTTATTTACATAAGGCTGCTTCCTACGAGTATAAGATAGAATCCCAATATTTGTCGTCCACCAGCAAACCACGTGTCATGAAAACTAATTGAAAGTTTGGATGAAATACGCCTTTGAAAGGGAATTTAATTGTTGTAGGATGATAGGCCCCTAATCTTTTGCCGAAGTGAGTGAAGATGATACCTAACACTCGGTGTTATTCGGGTGAACTGTATATAAATACTAAACTCCATGTAGAGCGTATTCTTTCTTAATTTCAACAGTTTTCTCCATTTCCTTCTTCCATTTTTTTGCCATACAAAGCTCGAAAGGTCGTCAGTATACTAATAGTTTCGGCAAAATCCTCTGTTTATATGTAATTAAAATAACAATGACAAAATAGCAAGAACTCGGTCGTAACACTCTCAACACGGAACGGTAAAATAATTAAAAACCACAGTTAAAAACATAACATAACAAATATAACTATGGGGTGCAGACTACAGATACCTATATAGAGAATCCTCAAAAACCTCGAAGTGAAAAATGAATACCAAAAAATAACTTTCTCTGCAAAGTTTTCGGAGTTAAAAGAAGCCCTATAGACTCTGTTGTTGGACGATGATGATGATGATTTCGGAAAAACTGTGATACACGTGTCTCATAATTTTGATTGAAGAGTATTTGTACCAATTTTTGAATCAAACGACTCAGAGAATAAAAAGTTTCATAGAAAATTGAACCCTCCATTTCCCCCCCCTTAGAGGTTGAATTTCGAAAAACCCTTTCTTAGTGGATGTCTACACTGTACAAAGAACACACTCTCCAAATTTCATGATTCTCGGACCAGCGGTTTAGGCTGTGCGTTGATACGAGTATATCAGTCAGTCAGTCAGTCAGGACTTTGAATTTTATAGTTATAGAAGATGGATGTATGTTTGTTACTCTTTCACGTAAAAACTACAGAATGGATTTTAATTAAACTTTACAATAATATAGCTTAAATATCAGAATAACACATAGGTGTCATGATGATAACATATAGGATCACATGATTTAATCAATTATTCTGACTACAGTGGTGTGCGAGACGCAGCCGCGCGCGCGCACTCGCCTTGATGAAAACCGCAGAATGCGGTTGAAACTATGGTTTTAGTCGGAATAATCGATTAAATCGTACGTGAGTAATTCCCGTGTCATATGAAATAAATATTATTTTCAATTGCCACTTTCTACGTAATGTCCCTGAACAATTATATTTAACAGCGTTTTGACATTTAGCTCTAGTAGCAGTCATAATGATAGATGCGTGACAGAGTTCGCCGTGACTACGCCCTACATGATACCTAGAAAAAAATCAGAAATTATCAGTCTCTGAATAAAATAAAAACGGAAGAACAGCAAGGACAGCGAAACTATTAAAGGTTTTAGTTTGCTAAGAAACCCTAAAAACGGGTAAGAATCTATAAACTGGTGGTGTTTAAACATGACAGTGCGTGGTCGCGAGCGCGCCTGCAAAAGGTTTCGCGTTAGGAGGCCGGGAGATAATACTAAAACACATCGACATTTCCTAAATAAAACGTCTCATAAAATTTTACGAATCAAACTGTCACTGTAGCCGGCGTGAAATCAGTAGCTGTAGTATGGATATATAGACTGATGTCAGATATAGATCGGGGGTATTTATGCCTATGTAAGTATCTCGTTCGTTTTGATGGCTTCGTGAAAGGAAAAATATAAACCGTTCGTTGGCGTAATTTACACAATCAAATGTGAGCCGAGCTACTTCGTAGATGTGCTACGGCGCAGCTACAACAGGTCTACCGCTACTCGCTCCGTCATGCACGAGTACTTGGTCGCTAGACTTCCTAGGTTGCACACACATTATCACATGGATGCCTCTACATACATGTTCTCGTCCGGGGCGGGCGGACGCACCGGCCGCGGCAAGGCGCGTCGCCGGACTCAATATACATGCAAATGCGCCCGACACGCCACGTCTGTGGGTACTCTCCGTCTTCGCATTCGAACATATACATGCTCTAACGGTGAAGTGTGTTTACATCATATTAATCAAACTACCATACTAATATTATAAGCTAGCTACGCCCCATGGTTTCACCAGCGGTACAACAGGAATTTAAAGTTTGTATGTATGGATATTTGTTACTCTTTCACGTAAAAACTACTGAATGGATTTTAATGAAACTTTACAATAATATAGCTTATACATCAGAAGAACACACAGGCTACAATGTATAAAGATATTGTGTGAATTGTCCAAAATATGACGAAAAGTGTCAAGTAAAGGGCGGTCCGACGCACGGCGGGTGAGGTGGGGGAAGAAATAGCTTATCACTGAGTGCGCGACGCGAACGCGGCCAGACGCGGGAGGGCGTTATTGACGGTTGAGTTCGTTTTGCGAATTTTCAAGGCACTAGCAATTTGTTAAAAACACATTGTACTTAAATAATATAGACCCAAGGTTAGATATTGGCAGGGTTTTTTTTTGTTAGAAGTTTGGGGAGGAGCACGTACAAAAATATACTTCATTTTTATTTCTATTATCATAGATACTCGTAGGTTACTTACCTGTTAATTACGAGTATAACGAATTTCTTCGTTTGTACTTAAATTACATTAGATAGGTTTTAGGTAGGTAAGTAATTGGTCCTTTTTTGGTTGTTTTGGTTCATTTATAATAAAGTAAATGACATAACATAACAAATCGTCACGCCTTTCCCCCGAGGGGGCTGGCAGAGGTATACAGCACCCACACTTCGCCGCACGATATTCAGTCCCAAATGTGACAGGGGGCGAGCCTGTCGCCATACACCAGGCTCCAGTCATGTAGAAGATGACATAATAACATAACAGCAATAATAATGTAAAATCCAACTTCCTACTACATTTTGTTTAACAAAATTTTTAACAAATCTGTATCAAACAAGAAAAATGCATAAACCCGTAACTAAATTCTAATCTAAAAGCCCGTTGGTAGAGGGAAAGGTGCCCAGAATGCCAGCAGCATTGCCCCGCTGGATGGCCGAAATAAATGCCAGCATTCTGAACACCTGACGCCTCCACCAACCGTTTAGCCAGGTCCCTGTAGAAAGATAGGGCCGCTAGGCCCCACGGACCTTAAGTTTCCACCGCAAACGGCACAAATTTCCTATTAATATTATAAACGCGAAAGTTTGTATGTATGATTATATGGATGTTTGTTACTCGGTCACGTAAAAATCCTTATTAGTCTTAAAATTTAAGACTAATAAGGTGGACTTTTTTGTAGGACTCAAATTGAATTGATTGAATGGAATTGTTGTTGATTTAATAGTCATACAAAAAAGTCCACCGCGGTATTTGTATATCTGTGTCTTATGCCATATATCCATCTGTATCTGGCCATTATAGCGAAAATAGTGAACCATTAAAGGAGAAAGTTTGTGATCTTTGTTACTTTTTCACGCTCAAACTGCTGGATCACTTTTGACAAAATTCAGTATGAAAGTAGCTGACACCCTTGATTTAGAACATAGGCTACTTTTTATCCCGGAAAATTTAACTGTTCCCGTGGGATAAAAAATGCGTCTAAAACGTATAACGATTCCAACGGAAGACCAACGCCGGTTAACAGCCGGCATTATGCTGAGTTGGGGCCGTTTTGTGACCTTGTATATTGTAAAATTCCCTTAATGATTTTAATTTCAATAGGTCACAAATAAACTTTTTTTTCTTTCTTTTTTTTTCTTTCTTATAAACCACTATACATTAACACGTTTTGGACGCATTTTGTTTTTTGTACACATTTTTTAATCCCCTAAAAATATAGTAAATAAATGGTAGTAATAATAGTATCTGTGCATGGGCTTAAAGCAACAAAATTACATTTAATGTAACAAAATGTAATGTAATGACGTTTTACCGCAAAAGGTATCCAATCAATTATAATTATAATCTTGACAATTTGTGTAGTATTAATCGAGTAAATTTTATTAAAGATTTAGGAGTAAAATTTGACCGTAGCCTGACTTTTCACGACCTCATAATTATCTGATTTAGCCAAAGATAGGTACATATCGTCGTCTAGGGTTCGTTTCGCGAAATTCTAAGGATTTTCAAAATCCATTAGTCATCAGAACCTTATACAACTCACTAGTAAGAAGCAAACTCGAACCAAGCTCGTGTGTGTGGAGCGCGCACCGTATCACTTACACGCGGATGCTAGAGAAGGTACATAAATCTTATTTGAGATCCTTAAACTAGAAACTCTACGGTTACTACCCGTACTTGTATTCGACGAAATTCCTGCTCGGCCAGCTCGGGTACAACTCATTAGAAGTGAGAAGGATGATGGATCAGCTCACTATTTCCTGCAAGGTACTCAGAGGATCAGTCGACTCCTTGCACCTACACGAATTGTTGTGCACCTTGTCAGTGCCAAACGGACCCGGAGTGCCAGTTAATACCACAGATCTAGGATGTAAAAGATCGACAGTGACAATTCTATAGTGATACAAAAAAACATTTGCGCATGCGTGAGTAAATTAGTGTTGTGAAAAGTACTTATTAATTTATCGATTGACCAAAAATGGTCCTCCGGGTGCTTGTCGATAAATATAATATTTCGCATACCAATTGAGTTGTTTTTTGTTCCAAGTATAACACCGCTGCTGAGCTAAAATGAATATTAATCACTAAACGGGTGTTAAGCTAGGCGGAAGAGTTAGATATCAGTGTCACCATGTATCTAAATTAACATAAGAAAAGTAAATAATAAGATCAACATAATACTATCCTAGTAATTCACTTCGATATGTGACCCTTGACCAAATTTACTCGTATATGGATTAGGATAAGTAATAATACTTATCTCATTGGTTTTGTACATTTATTTATAATTTACATATATATTATTTAATTTAATTAAATATAATTAAATTAGACTTGGATGTAAGACACCCAAAATGTGTAAATTGAATTAAAAATGACGATCAGAAATTGAAGGTACATACTTATATATAATACAAAAATGTTTTACGCCTCATAATTCAGTACAAACTCATAAGAATATCAATTTACTTTTGATGGCATTGATTCAAAAATGTATGCTTTATTTATGTATTGCACCCATCGCCTACCTAATGAACTTTGATAAAAACTATCGATAATAATGACGTCATCTTTTTATCCATCTCTAGTGAAAATCGAGCGTAAACTAACTAATATTTTAATGCTGAATTTCATCACCAATTCTGCTTTCATCTAGGAAATATAGATGTTACGAAGAAACGACAACAACATACCGCTGGTAAATCGGTTTTTGGAACCAATTTATGTTATGTTTTAGACAAAATTTAGACAAAAACATCACAATGGAATTTTCATATTTACCCATGAAACGACAAATTTTGTGGGTTGAATCTTGAATTCACATCACAATCGCTAAACGCACAAGATGGCATAACTGCATACAATTTTAATTGCTCTCTTTTCATTCAATTTATAATGATACTTGTAAAAAATAATAATCATAGGAATTTTCGCGTGCTCAAAGGTGGCGCGCTGTCATTAATGACAAAAGAAAAATTGACTAAGATTTTATTTGTAGGCGACCTCTTTCTCTCTTGTGGAGTTTACATTTCGATGGAGACTTCTCTGTCCCACGCTTCGTTGGTCTTTTGCGAAGCAAAAAAAATCTTAGGTCTGTGGTTAATACCTAGACGTGGGAAACTGCCCAAGTTATTCTATGTGGATGACTACCGCACTGTGGCACGCTCTATGTCTCCACTCATCCGTGCCCGCCGCCACCTCAATACACTCCTTTCCGCCAACACTGATATTGATATTTTTTGTGACAAATGGAAAATTTTAATCAAGACATTTTTGATATATTGTGAAAACTTAACTGACCAATTTGACAGGAACAAAAAGTCCATATGTGTCTATGTTGTTTGATTAAAATATGATAGAGTATAGTAATACTCTTTACTATTTAATATTTTTTAATTTTTTTGTGTTGGCATTTTATGGATTGTTTTTAATGTAATTTAATTTATTCTGTTTTGAATATTGTTCACATAGATGTTAGTGGATGGGTCCGTTTTTATGTCATAAAACAATTTGAATTTGAATAGTGTTCCCGTGGGATGAGCAAGGAATTAAAAAAAAAGGTAGATTTAATTTGACGTTTTGGACGCACTTTTTAATAAATACCTAACCTATGTAATAGAGCATATTCTGTGCCTTCTTATTATTTCCTAAAAATATAGTGTTCCCGCGGGATGAGCAAGAAATCTAAATAAATTAATTTGTTACTCTTTCAAATCCGAACGAATAAACAATTTTTCTTTAATATGCAGGTAGTTGACACTCTGGATTAACACAATACATTGGCTACTTTTATCCCTTAAAATGTAGTGTTCCCGTGGCATGAGCAAGCATTACTTATATGCGAAAGTTTGGATGGATATTTGTTACTCAATCACGCCAGAATGGCTGAACGGATCTGGATAAAATTTGGCACAGATATACTCGTAGCTTACGTCCTGGACATAGGCTGCTTTTTATTCAAGGCTGAGGAGCTCAAACTCCCCCCCTCTTAAAAATATAATTCACACTCTACAATAGTCAAAATTTCCGTTTTAAATGGTGTTTTTTTTGTTTACCTAGCCTGATACCTTCTATTACCTTCAGCTTCATCTAGCCCGGCAAACCAAAAGCCTCCGTGAAGTAAATGCAAGCTGCGGTGTCGTTTGAGCTGTGTAAAACCGCACGCGGATTGAACGTGGTGATCTGTCACGCAAGCTTGCCGAGGGAATACCTTTTACCTACCGACCCCGGGGGCAGGCTGGGTAGATATGTGGGAAACGCGTCACTGGCAGCATACCCGCTAAAATCCCTTAAAACCTTAAAAATCCTAGGGTATTCCCCACCTCGGCGCAAAATATCCGAGCTACGGGAACGCTCTCATAGACGACCACGGCCCCCGCTATTAGCCTATGCTCTTCCTCGCCTGTGTCGAACACCAGACACATCGTCAGCATCATCTACCTTGCTCGACCGGTGAGCGCCAGACATTCTAACTAATATTATAAATGCGACAGTGAGTTTGTTTGTAACGCTTTCACGTTTCAACTGCTCAACCAATCGTCTTGAAATTTTGCATACATGTTGTCTGGGGTACAGAAAAGGACACAGGGTATTTTTAATTCCGAAAAAATAAACAGTTCCTGTGGGACCGCGGGTGTAACCGCGGGGCGACTGGCGACTGTGTGTGGAAGTGTCCCGAATTTATTAGTTAATTTATTTTAACAACAGGTAACACCGCAGGGCGCAGCTAGTAACAATTAGAAACAGTATTCACAAAAGTCCGATTATGGTTAAGCTAACTAATGCTAAAGTTATTCTCTACTATTTATATCGATCAAACGCAATTTTGCAAACCCTCTACTTACACACCTCTTCAAAGACACAAACTAAACTTTTTGTCGAAAAAAATCTTAATAGTTGTTCTAGTCACGATCATTACAACCATGTAAAATATAACGCAAATTTCCATTGTTGCAGAATCGATGCGGCACCGCCGGCTTCAACGTAAACTAGTAAGTATCGAGACATGTAACGTTAGCTTGAGCCACCGTCATAGGAGGGCACGCGAGGCGAGGCAGGCCAGGCAGGCGAGGGGCAGAACATACGCGGGGATTCGGTGAGCGCCGGCCGCGTTCAGCCGCGTCATGCGCAGCGCCGAGTCCGTCTCGTGCACGGTCTCGTTCAGCAGCGGCACGTACTGACGCAGAGCCGTGAACACGCTGGTGAGCGACTCACCCGCCGCCGCGGCCCTTCCCTGCGCGGCGCACGCCGTGGGGCCCATCGAGGTGACGGCCACCTGTGCCCCGCGGTACACAACGGGCCCACCCGAGTCACCCTCGCACACGCCGCGCCCTGCCCGCTCCGCGCCCTCCTGCGCCGCCGCGCCGCACACGCAGTGCAGCCACCCGCCGTGCTCGCAGCTTCTCAGCACCAGCCGCGTCACGAACAGCTGCTCGCCCTGCGGGACTGACTCCGTGCGCCCGAACCCCAGCACCTGCACACACACACATACATCCTGATCACATCGAAGGCGTGCGGACCACTGACCTACTCTGCACTGAACGCACTCACGTCCACTGGCTTGTCAGCGAGCTCGTAGGGGTCGTAGAGCAGCATTGCGTTGAGTGGCGACACCAGCAGCGGTGAGGCGAGGCGCATGCTTACGCGTGTCCGCACGAGTCCCACGTCATGGTGCAAAAGCGTCACGTCCATGCCGCGCCCCTCGTCCTTCTCCACCACGCGGAACCTGCGGAAAGCAGCCGATGAGTGGGGCGGCAGGAGCGAAGAGCGGGCGGTAGGGGTGGGACACGCACTCCGGATGCCGGTAGAGGTAGTGCACGGGCGCCGCATTCCCTTCCTTGGATGAGCCAGCGGGGTGCTGCGTGTTGTACTGCACGTAGGCGAGGTGCGGTACGACGCAGTGCGCCGCAGTGAGCGCCCAGCGCGGCGTCAGCACGGCGCCCGAGCAGCTCGTCGCCCAGTAGCGGTCCAGCAGCGCACACACCGCGCCCCACTCGTCCAGGGAGGCGGCGCGCCCCCCGAACAGCCGGCGCCCGTCCTCACCCGCGCCCGTGCCTCGCCCGCGCATACTCCTGTAGAACCCGTACTGCGCCGCGTCTGCTGCCCCGGCCAGCACTAACACCACCACGACCCTTTGCATCGTGCACTGCAGCACTCGATCACCGCTCTCAATACACCCCCGTATTTATATATTCTCTTTGAAAAACACCTCACTACAGACGGGTTATATCAGAGTGCCTATATACTTTCAAACGATCACAAACACCGCTCAAATTGCTGTCAGTACTGCTGTCTTGCTGCTGTCAGTAGTGCTGTCACCATGCGTCAGCGTATAAGGAGCGACCAACTTAAGGCGCTGGCCCACCGTGGCACACGGAGAGGCTACGCACGTGTGTCTAGCCTAGTCTAGTCTTCGCTTTGCAAGAAAATGTAAATAAGTCAATTCAGTACCTAGCCTCTCCGTGCACCATGGTAAGACACGCTACAGTTTTACATAGTCGTGGGTTCATAGCGTGTGATGCGGTGGAAACGTAGACCCACGTTGTCTAACAAACGAAGCCACGCAGGTAAAATGCGCCGCGTGGCCGTGCCCAACGTGCGCCGCGGTGGGTTCGCGCCTTTACGTTCACAGTTATACTCGTGTAGGGGAGCTGTCTTCGTATTATCTGCGGAAGCCCGGACAGTCTCTCATGGAATATTTTAGTTTACATATTTAGCTAGTAAGTCTTTTTTTTCCACACACGGTCGCCTGTCACTAAACTAAGCAAAGCTTGTACTATGGCTGCCAGAGACTGATATACATGTTACCGGAAATGTATGTAATCCGTCATTGTTTACAATTCCTAGTAAATGTATGTACCTAATTCATAAAATATACGGAAATGTGTATAACAAATTATATTAGACACATTTCCTAGGAAATATACCGGGTGTAAGGAGACCGTTCTCGAAAACGAAAACTGGGAATAGTGGTGGGGATTACTAATACAAAGCGACTAAAAAAAACGCGAAAAAAGACTTTTTTTTTAAACTTAAAATCTGATATTTTAACATCGACACAAGTTATACAAGCTTTAAAAAGCTAGTTTAAACACCAATTACCAAAAAAAAAAAAATTTACCCTAACGGCAGTCTAATACTAAATGCCTAACAGCTGACGCTAGAGGTGAACGCCCGCACACAGCTGCGCGCGGTCGCGACCTAGGTGCCGCGCCGCCCGCGCCCTCCGCTGTCTCGGCGCGCGCGCGGCCCGCGGCGGCGCGTCGTCGCACTTTCCGTAGGTACTGGCGCCGACCATTGACCCCCGCGATATAAACGCGTTACATTGCTGGTTTGCAAATTTCTAAAAGTTTAAAATAACAGTTATATGGCTAATAGTTAGTGGTTTCGGGTTGTGTATAGATAGTATAATAACGGCGTTTCGGCTTCGAGAACGGTCTCCTTACACCCGGTATACATATCCTAAATAGCAATCGGAAATGTGAAATATTTGAAGTATCAATGGGTACGCGAGAATAGCGGGGCGAGGGGAGGGTGTGTACTTTAATATTGTGACATTTACAATTACTTAAATAACAGACTGATTACTTACCAAACGAAAGTTTCACTTTACAAGAATAATACGAGTGTAAGTCGATTTTGTGATAAAAAAATTTAAACTACTAATAAAGTTACTAAATAGTTGATTTTCGAAGTTTTAATGTAAGATATTATGAAGATTATTATATTTTATGAAATGATTGTTACCTGAATGTTGTTGACTCAACGAGTGCTTTCATAAAAATGATTATTCTCATTTTACATCATAACATATGACAATCATTTTAACAACGTTTTTTATTACAGAAAGCATTATTTTTATGCATTTTCTAATCCGATATTGGAATTATATACAATTCCCAGGATTTTTACACATTTCCTAGGACATTAATGCATTAAATAGTTTTTTAAACAATATTTTATACATTTCCTAAATAGCTTCGGAATTGTATAAATTTCATAGGATTTGCATACAATTTCTTGATTTCATACATTTCCGGTAACATACCTACATACTTAGATATTTTTAAATACATACTTGAATAGATATTAACACCCAGACAAACACTAATGTTCATAACATGAATGTTTGCCCTAGATGGGAATCGAATCCACGCCCCCACGCTCAGAAGGCAGGTTCACTACCAACTGAGCCACCGAGGCAGTCATTGCTAATGGTAACTGTACTCTCTTACTTGATTGACATTAATTAAGACAGCCAAACTTCACACACTTTTTTAAGGTTTGTTTGACACTCAGGTTAACCCTGATCTAAAAAAACAAGGTCTAGCACTCCGAGAGCAGACACGTAATGACGTCACTCGTCATCGTCAGCCGTCTCTTTCGAACTATTTGCAAATGACTTACTTCGGTCTCGCTTAAGCATCGATTGACGTCACTATCGTTATATCTCGCTGAAGCCACTTCTTTTCAATGTGTGTGCGTGGTAATGTTTCCATGAAAAACATTTACAATTGCACGAAAACTAATATTAATTCCCAAACTCTACGTTAGCCATTTCCGTTCTAATATACAACCTTAGGAGATTTAATATTCTAAAACTGCACATATTTGTAAGAGTTTAATGTTACGGCTTGGTCAAAATTGACTTGTAAAAAAACTGCACAGTTTTTTTAAAATAACCTCAAAATGTAGTCCTGGCCACACTTTTATAACGTACTATGTATATTTAAGTACAGGAAATTATACCATAAACCAATGTACATAATGTCGAGTCGACAATGACCAAGCGAGTAGCGTAGTTTTTTGCGTCAATGTGTGAGTGTTGTGTACCTATACGACAGTAGCGTAGTTTTTGGATGGTTGTTGGCTTCACTTATATCATACGCCGTGCGCCATCTTATTCTCTAGGTTGATCTGAGATAGGTATGTATGTACACATTCAACAATCAACACTGACAAACAGAACAGCTGACCAGTAGAAAGACGCCATTTTGATTTTATCCGAGGAATAAGCTTCTTATTCCTCCAAAATTGGTGGGATAAGAGTTACTCTCGTATAACTTCGATATTCTCAGGATAAGTGGTTGGTGAGACGAAAACTTGGCAATCCGAGAGTAAATATTAGTTTTATACTTGGAATAAGACTTATTCTAGTTTGGTGAAATCAGGCCTAAGTGTATTTTTAAAGTGCGAGCGTTCCATCCAAAATGAGAACGAAGAAGCGCCGTATACGAGGTATCCGCGCTCCGTATCGCGGCCGTATCCGCGCAGCGCGACACGCAGCCGCGTTGCTCTGACATTTTATTAAGTAACAACATTTTCTTACTTTTTAAGACAAGAAGTATTTTTGTCTTATTTTAAATGTTAAAAAATATACCTGTAGTAATTAAAAAAATTTGATTGACGAGGGCTTTTAGAGGCAAACCCGGTGAAGCAGCCCCGTCCGGGTTTCCTCTTGTTCACCGTAGCTGACCAGGCCACCAAAGTTTGGATGGATGGATATTTGTTATTCGATCGACCGCCCGGCTTGTAGCAAAAGCCAAAAAGTTACCCGTTTAAAAAAAGCGCTGGTTCTCAATTCGCCGGAGTATTCTTAAAAAAGAAAGAAAATAAAATATTGATTTACCTTACACCGCACTTAATATTTACTATTCTTTTCAATTTTTAATTTTTAATGGATGTTCACCGATTACTCGAATCGAAGATCGAATTTCGAAAATTATTTTTTTAGTTTTATTGGGTGTACTTCCCATCCCTTCTACTAAACAATACTAATAAGCAAAAAACACACATACACATACATAATATTACATCCATTATTACCATTTAAGAGTCTATCTTAGGCCCGTTCTTATTTTTAGTGTATATAAATGATTTGCCGTATATTTATTGTTATATAAGGACCTTACAGACATAGTTCTATTTGCTGATGATACATCTCTTATTTTTAGAACAGATAGGAAAGATAGTGAGCTTGTGCATGTGAACAACGTACTGACTATTATTTCGAGATGGTTCGCTGCGAACAATTTGTTACTAAATGCAAAAAAACTAAGTGTTTAAAATTTTCCATGCCTAATGTTAGACATGTAGAACCAAACGTAATGCTTGAGGGCGATAAACTTAACATAGACAAGGCGACGGTGTTCCTGGGTATAAGCATTGATTCCAAACTGCAATGGGGTCCACATTAGTGCTCTGTCTGGGAGACTTAGTTCTGCTGCTTATGCGGTTCGTAAGATTAGGCAATTGACGGATATAGCTACAGCTAGGATGGTTTACTTTGCTTACTTCCACAGCATAATGTCATATGGCATTTTGCTGTGGGGATCAGCTGCTGAAGTACAGGCCATTTTTATTTTGCAAAAGCGAGCGGTCCGCGCTATCTACGGAATGGGTCCCGCGAATCATTGAGAGATTTATTTAAAGAAATAAATATATTAACTTTACCTTCTTTGTATATCTTTGAAAATATTATGCACGTTCGCAAAAATCTACATAAATTTAAATTAAACAGTGACTATCACAATTATAACACTAGAAATAAGGATAGGATAGCTGTACCGAAATTAGACTGACTAAGTCAAAAAGTCATTTTTAGGCAACTGCGTTCGTTTTTACAATAAAATCCCGAAAAATATAAAAGGGCTCACTGAGGGAAAATTCAAATCACATGTATAAACTACATTAATGAAAAGATAGTACTATAAGGTTAAGAATTATTTAGAAGATAAAGATGTCTGGAGCCTTCCACTTCCGCCAAGTGGCCACTAGTATTTATAGATATTACCTAGTTGTAAGCCAAAATTTGTGAGACTGTAATTTATTTTTTACCTATTTTAAAAAATAATGCCCCTCAGTTTCTTGCCTGTTCTTCTGAGTAGAGACTCTTTATCCGAACAAGGCTGTCAAGTCTATTTAAATAACTTTGACGTTCATAAGTGTATCTTTGATACCTAAATTGAATAAAAACATTTTGACTTTGACTTTGAGAGTGTACCTTTTTTATATACTTACCTATAAGTTACGTACCTTAAATACCTAAACATTTTTTTCTCTTAATTTTAATATTATAAGTACCTACCTATCTTTTTTTTTTTTTCCGTGGGGGAATGCGCTTGCACATCCCCGCCACGCCCCGGGGGAGGCACAGCAGGGCGATGTCGATGTCTGGGCCTCCTAGCGGAGACGGAGTGCGAGCCCTGCTGGCTCGTCTCCGTGTCCGCGCCCTCCGGAGCGGGAGAGAAAGAGGATCCCTTTCTCTCTCCCGCTCCTCGGTCTCTCTCTGCGACATCACCTCCTCGCAGAAGGAGACCATAGCCCTCCAGGACCCTCGTCGGCGACCATCCTAGATAGGACGGTCGGCAGCGAGAGGTCCGCCCCAATAGCCGCGACCAATGCCAGTCGTGGCTCCGCCGCCCCCGGGCATACCTCCAGCACGTGCTGCGTCGTCTCCTCCACGCAGCCGCACTGGTGGCACACCGGGGTCTCTTCCCTCCGTGCTACGCTGAACAGGTATCTCCCGAGGCATCCATGCCCCGAGAGTACCTGGGTCAGCCGGAAGGAGAGACCCCCATGCTCTCGGTGGACCCATTCCCTAAGTACGGGCCGGACCGCTTCCAGAAATCGGACGGCTCCGGCCCCCCTCCTCCGGTCCACCGCGAGCCGCCTGCTCCAGGACTCCAGGGCAGCATCCCTGGAGTCTCGCCTCCACTGCTCCACCTCTCGTGGGCAGGCCGTAGGTCCTGCTCGCGTGCCCGCGCCCTGCGCCAGTATACGTCGGACAGGACCTTAGCCTCCAAGTCCCACGGGAGGGAGCCCGCAATGGCGCAGGCCACCTCGTGTGAGAGTGTGCGGTAGCCCCTGCACACTCTCACCGCCATGACCCTCTGGGCCCCGCAGAGCCGAGCGTTCCCCCTGGAGTCCAGGGAGCCGGCCCATATTGGGGCCCCGTAGAGGGCCATGGAGCGCACCACCGCCATGTATAGGCGGCGGCAGCTCCCACCACAAGTACCTACCTACCTAGTATAAGTTTTTACTAAGTTAGTTATCTTAGCTAAATTTTTGTAATATGTTTCTTAACCTAAACGAGTAAGGAAAAATAAAGCTATTTTGATTTTTATTTTCTATTTTATTTATTATTTTATTTACTTCCCATCCCGACACGATCTCATTAAAAATATTAACGAAATCGGTCGAGCGGTTCTTGAATACTTACAGATTGGTCCAAACATTAACAAAGTCCATTTTCAGAGGAAAAGACTGCGAGGCGCAGCTAGTTTAATTGTTGTTTGTAGTAAAAATGTATGCCCACAAGAATCGGCAGAGGGAATCATATAACTTAACTTGTCACAATATGTTAAGGCTTTCTCCCCTTAATAAGATTTTGTTTTACCTCAGGCGGTTGACGTGGCGGCGGCGGCGGCGGCGGGCGCAAGGCGGCGGTGAGGATGGCTTGGCAGGGGGCGGCATGAGCGGCAACGCGTCGCAGGTGGACGAGTGGGGCGGGCCGGGCTGCGCCTCGGACGAGGGCGTCGAAGACGCTGACAAGCTGTTCCGGTTCGTGGTGCACGGCGTGCTGCTGAACGCTATCGGCGCCGGCGGCCTGCTGGGCAACGCGCTCTCCGTTGTGGTGCTCTCGCGGCCACAGATGCGCTCCTCCGTCAACTGCCTGCTCGTGGGGCTGGCGGCGTGCGACACCGTGCTCATCCTCACCTCCGTGCTGCTGTTCGGGCTGACAGCCGTGTTCCCGTACACGGGTCGGCTGCGCTACTATTACTACCACGTGTGTCCCCATATCACGCCGTACGCGTACCCTATTGCCAACGCGGCGCAGACCATGTCCGTATACCTGACGCTCATTGTGACTGTGGAGCGCTGGGTGGCCGTGTGTCACCCGTTCCGCGCCAAGGCGCTGTGCACGTCGTCACGCGCCCGCTGGTACGTGCTGGGCACGGCTGCCTTCGCGCTCGCCTACAACGCGCCCAAGTTCCTAGAGGCTGAGGTGGTGGCACATGAGGACGACAACGGTGACACCATCTACTGCGTGACCGCAGACCTGCGCTTCCGCACCGAGTCATACATCGTCGTGTACATCCACTCGCTGTACATGGTGGTCATGTACCTAGTGCCGTTCACGGCTCTAGCGGCGCTGAATGCGTGCATCGTCCGGCAGGTGCGGCGCGCGCAGGCCGAGCGCGCTCGGCTGTCACGTGTGCAGCGCCGCGAGCTCGGCCTCGCCACCATGCTGCTCGTCGTAGTGCTCGTCTTCTTCCTGTGCAACCTGCTGCCGCTCGTCACCAACTCGATCGAGGTCTTCCTGGGCGATCGGCTCGAGCGGCTCGACCCGCTCGTCAAGACGAGCAACCTGCTCGTCACCATCAACAGCAGCGTCAACTTCCTCATCTACGTCATCTTCGGCGAGAAGTTCAAGCGCGTCTTCCTCAAGATGTTCTGTGCGGGCGGGCTGGCGCGGAGAGGTGCGCGCGACTCGCCCGACCATACGCGCGATGACTCTTTCGCGTCGTGTGGGGAGCGCGTGTCACTGCGCATGGCGCGCAACGGCACGCTGCGGCGGTCGGACGCGCGCGGGTCACGCGGCGGCGGCAGCGGGGGCGGCGGCGGGGGCGGCAGGACGCGGCGCGCGCCCTCGCCCGCGCCCACCGTCTACTACCCGGCGCCGCTCACGGAGGTGACGAGCACGTCGGCGGCGGAGGCCGGCCGCTGGAACGGCAGCGCGCGCGCGCACTTCTAGCGCGATGTGCTGACTCGTGTGCTCGTGATCGTGTGACGCTCTACACTGTGTTATACGTGCTGGCCTCGATCGTTCCAAACTTATTAACAGCACGAAATAATTTCACAGGGAGTTGTGGTTGACGAGTTTGACGACGAGAGTAAGCGGACTGTAGTTACGAATAGTCATATAGGTACTACCTGAAAACTCATTTACTTTCATTGTGTACTTCAAGTTTATCGATAAAGTTTAAATGTGGTTATGTTTTGTGACTGTTCCAATGAAGATATTAATAAGTTATAAAATATTTATTTAATAAAAAATAATGAATTATAGAGTTTAGTCAATAGACCAAAACATTCGATATAGTAACTGCCGTACAATTACTATTGCTATAGTTCAAGACGCGGTTGCCTGGACCCTGCTCTCACAAGACTCCGAGCAAGTTGTCAAGAGTGTCGATTTCAATGGGTTCCATGGACGGGTTTACAAAATAGGTGAATACATTCCGTCATTGGCGACAGTGTCGCCGCATCCGCTAGTGTCGCCGTAATCGAAATGTATCTTCTTACAAACTCAAAGAAAATGTATAGGAACCAGTAGTGTCGCAGTGACACTGTAGTGCGTCGCTGTCACCGTGTCGCCAATGACGAAATGGAGCCTTAAAGCTCATTGAGTTCAACGAACTTTTAGGGGCTTTTTTATTTTTGGTACTACCGAACCCTAAAAACAAAAATTGAGCAGTCATATTTTTTGTTGTAACTTTAGTGGTTATTGTAAATAATTAGTTCTAAGTAAAATACATGTAATATACTATAACTATGAGTATGTAAATACATTGTTCAAAATGTCAAGGTTAACGAATTGTAAATAAATATGATAGTGTTTGTTGTAAATAAAAAAAAACATGTTACTAAAGATAATTGCAACAAAAGTAAAAAAGAAACATGTTGAAAATGAATTGATTTGTTCATAATTTGACTACCAAACCTTTACGAGACTACTACGGGCTCGATAAATTAAAGTAATTCAACCCAATTACACAAATTGTTTTTATTTCCCTTGACGTGTCTGACGGTAAAACCATAAACTCCGACTGCAACATGGAGCATAATAAGACACCGCACACAACTAGCAGTTAGCTTCGAACTAAGACCTCGTCACTCACATCTCCACAGTTGGATTAGGAAGAATGAACTCGGCCAAGAGAGTTCATTCTTCCTACTTCTTACTTTTCTCTATCTTCTCTTCTTCTCCACATACTTAGTATAAAACAAAGTCACTTTCCGCGTCTGTCTGTATATCCTCTAACTGCTCCTACACCACGCAACGTATTTTGGTTCGGTTTCCACCATCAGATAGTTTTTCACGAAAGGTTTATAAGAATACCTTGGATCGTTGAAGTAGAAGATTTTTGTATTTGACTCTAATAAGATTTGAACTGATCTTTTTCTTCATAGGAGGATATTGTTCCAGATCTTAGACGCACTATATTTGAAGCAACCCTTCCAGCGGTCTTATGTTGAGGTACTTTTAAAGCTTTTATCCCTAAGAGCTTTAAAAATACCTCAACATAGCGAGTATTATGAGAGTGCGTATCTTTCATCCATGTTAGCTTTTCAAAAAGACACTCAGGTTTTTTGCTCCATAATACCTTTTGAGTTGTACAGGCTAGGTGAAGTTCTCTCCTGTCCTTCATGTTAAGTAAGTTTCTTTTAACCAGGAAAGGAGTGCCACGTTCCCTTCTTGGGATATCAAACAGAATCTTGCGCAAGCATTCTGTACTCTTTGAATTGCATTTTCCGTTTTAGCATAGAGCCTCGGTCAATAGACAACACTGCAGTAGATAAATGGAGACAAAACGAAAAGATCACACAATAATATCCTTACATCTTCCGTAATATGATTCTTAATACCTACATACCACTATAGACTACCTTTTATAAAAAGCTGTTCGGATCTTTTCGCTGACTTGCTTAATAAACCTCATTTCATTGTCAAGATTAAGGTTCAGATTACTAGCTTTAGTTTCGATTGGAATTACTTCTCCATTTATGGACAGTTCTGGACAATGGGAATGAACGTTGTCAATTTCCTTTGTTCTCATATTTGCTTCTTTGTTCCCAAAACTTAGCATTTTTGATTTGGAGGGATTTGTTATCAGCGAATTTCTTTCGGCCCATCTCATTAACATCGCCCAACTCATAAATCTAATTCAATTCATTATTAATAGTAATCATTGCTTCATGCGTGTTTTCCGCTTTGAAAGAATAATATATTTGAGTATCGACTGCACTTAAATGGTACTTACACTTTTAATATGATTGGGTAAATCAGCTGTAAAGATAGAGAACAGTATCGGACTTAAAATATATCCCTGTGGCACTCTCCTACTTAATTCATTCACACTGGTTCTAGTCTTCATACCATTGCGGGACTCTGTCTCTACATATTGTTCTCTATTTGACAAATAAGAATAGAACCATTTGCAAGTGCCTTGAGACATCCCACAGTAAGAAAGCTTTCCCATGAGCATATTCGGATTAAGACAGTCGAAAGCACGTGAGAAGTCAAGCAATACTAAAATACTAATTAGTCCTGACTCTGAAGTTGCTACCAGGTCATCAAAAACTTGCAAAAGTGCCGTCTCCATGGCATGCCCCTTCCGAAATCCTGACTGGTATGAAGGGATTATATTTGCTGTGCGCACATATTTTTCTAATTGAAAAAGTACCACCTTCTCTAGAACCTTCGATATCACAGGGAGATTGCTTATTGGTAATTAATGAGGTTATTAATGGTAATTGCGTAAATCTTTAAGTTGTTCTACTCACTGTGACTTAGGTATTGGTCTCACAAGTGCCCGTTTCCACGACTTCGGGAAGGTGTTAATGTTTGTCAGTGTGTCAGTTTAAGATCGCTGTGATAGCTGGTAGTGTTTCAGAGAGGGTGAATTTTACCATGTCCGTGTTAATACTATCGTGCCCTACAGCGTTTGTTTGAATATTAAAAATAATTCTGCTGATACTTTCCGGAGATGCAGGCTCCAACGAAAGCACATTAGAACTTGCTTTCTTGGCTATAATATACTGTAGAGTATCTATAAGAATATATTTATTTATTTATTGATGTACATATGTTTATGATTGATCTATGTCTGTGTTTCCGCCACCAGGAATAGTCAAAAAATGATAGTTGATAGAATCAGGGGTATTCAAGTTATCTGGAATCAGTGTAACGTTTTTATTTAGTACTAGCTTCTGCCCGCGGCTTCGCCCGCGTGGCTTACAGGAAATGAATGACGTTTTTATCTTCAGAAATAAATATTATAAGCGGTTACACTCGCTCTCAATTGAATACACAAACTGACAATACCTATCCCAAACAGAGCAATAAGGACGAAGTTCTTTAGTTGACTAAACTATCTCTAGAATGAGAGTAGTAGTAATAGTATAGTATCAATTTAACTTAAAGTGTGTGTGATAAGATAAAATTAGGAGACAACAAAAAGTAGATAATTGATAATTAATATTGTTTACAACGAAAACCTACCTCAGTATTTCTTTGTAAACCATATTTTTTCTTTTTTAGGAACACCAGGCTGCTCCATGAGCTTACTCTGGAGCAGGCCACTTATAACTAACCGTGTGAAAAGCATTTCAGCAATAATGAGTTAGGGTTGAGATTTATTTATGTTGCAAAGCAGATTTTGAGGGGAAACTGCACTCTTTCTAACTCGAAGGGTAGTTCGATGGTGTTAAAGATATTAGAGGAGTCCTCAGCTATAAACACAGACTTATTAGGAAACTATACACCAGTCAGTATGGTGGCAGACCTTTAGTTAAGACCTTCGAAGCAAAGGCAACCCGTATTGCAGGTTTTGTCTTCCTAATACTAAAGCAGCTTCTTCCATTGATTTCGTCTATTTCTACTTAATACTTCTTCTAAGATCAGACAGACACTAATTATACCTACTTCATCTACTTGATCTCTATTGACAGAAAATCTCTTCACTTGCCCTTTGTAATCTTCGGACAGGCTTGGACTTAATTCTTATATTTTTCCCTTACTGATTAAGGAGGTTTGAAATCTGATAGAATGTCAGCAATACAGTTTACACATTCATGTGGAAAAAGCAATGATAGCCTAGTTGAAGAACGCTCGCTTCTCAGGGCAGAAGAAGCGGGTTCAATCCCAGCCGAAGGCACCACCAATTTAGTGATTGAGTGAACATAATATGTTCGTATTTAATGTCATCTGCTACAGGACTGGAGCTCGGTGTATGGTGACAGGCTCGCTACATATTACATTTTGGACTGAAAATCGTCCGGCGAAGTGAGGGTGTTATAATACAAACCTCTTAAGGGAAAAGGCGTGACGATATGTTATGTTATTTACATAAGGCTGCTTCCTATAAGATAGAATCACAATATTTGTCGTCCACCAGCAAGTCACGTGTCATGAAAGCTAATTGAAAGTTTGGATGAAATACGCCTTTGAAAGGGAATTTAATTGTTGTAGGATGATAGGCCCCTAATCTTGTGTCGAAGTGAGCGAAGATGGTACCTAACACTCGGTGTTATTCGGGTGAACTATATATAAATACTAAACTCTATGTAGAGCGTATACTTTCTTAATTTCAACAGTTTTCTCCATTTCCTTCTTCCATTTTTTTGCCATACAAAACTCGAAAGGTCATCAGAATACTAATAGTTTCGGCAAAATCCTCTGTTTATACGAGTACGTAATTAAAATAACAATGACAAAATAGCAAGAACTCGGTCGTAACACTCTCAACACGGAACGGTAAAATAATTAAAAACCACAGTTAAAAACATAACATAACAAATATAACTATATATGGGGTGCAGACTACAGATACCTATATAGAGAATCCTCAAAAACCTCGAAGTGAAAAATGAATACCAAAAAATAACTTTCTCTGCAAAGTTTTCGGAGTTAAAAGAAGCCCTATAGACTCTGTTGGTGGATGATGATGATGATGATTTCGGAAAAACTGTGATACACGTGTCTCATAATTTTGATTGAAGAGTATTTGTACCAATTTTTGAGTCAATCGCCCAGAGACTAAAAAGTTTCATAGAAAATTGAACCACCCATTTCCCCCCCTTAGAGGTGGAATTTCGAAAAACCCTTTCTTAGTGGATGTCTACACTTTACAAAGAACACACCCTCCAAATTTCATGATTCTAGGAACAGCGGCTTAGGCTGTGCGCTGATATATCAGTCAGTCAGTCAGTCAGTCAGTCAGTCAGTCAGTCAGTCAGTCAGTCAGGCCTTTGAATTTTATATCTATAGATATTAATATTGCTTAAAAATTTTCAAATTTTTTTGAGCTGCTGGAGATTTTTATAGACGAAATGAGTAAAAAAACGCTTTCTTTTCCCTTTTCTAAAGCTAAATTTTCTACCACTAATTTTTAAGGCTTTTGTAGCACGCTTTAGATGACGGAGACTTCTTAGCATGTGCTTTTATAAGTGCTTTGTCCCGGAGAGCCATCATAATCCTGATCGTATCGGTCAGCTAAGGTTTAGGAGAATCCTTCAATCGTTAATTTTTATAGGTGCGTGTCTATCAAAAAGGCTAGTAAGCTGCTCGTTAAATTTCGCGACCATGTCATCAATATAAGACAGATTTAAAATATTATTCCATCGAATGGATTTTAAGTCGTTGTTAAATTGATTTTTCGGAGTACACGATTGGGTTTCCTAATATTAAACTCGCTTAATATCAATGCATGATCACTAAGACATGTGTTGTGCACGACTGTTACTTCTTTTTTACATCTTTCAGGTACATTAGGTATAATCAAGTCTAGCAAGTTGATTGAATCAGGCGTTGCTTTGCGGAAGTTCATGTTCAAAATTGTTACTTGAACTAATATCAAGTGTAATTCCGCTTTAACGTCGCATTAAGTATATCAAGGAATATGATTTTTTTATTCTATTATTAATTTTGAATTTTTTAAATTAATTTAATGAAATTTACTAGAAACTTTGTAGAAATTGATTTTTGAATCTAATTTTAAACGTTATACAATTTGATATTTCAACTAACGAATTTAACAGACCTAATTTAATGGAATCTACTAAAACTTTATACAATTTGATATATGAAGCTTATTCAATAAGGAATTTAACATTAATAATTTTTATCGAAAAATTTATACAATAAACTAAAAACGCACGGTCTATTGAAAACGTAACCAAATACAAAATGTTATTGGAAAAATACCGACAAAATGAAACACTGCAAGAACACACTTACCTAAACTTGACTACAGAATTGCCTTTTTAAATTTAAACATGTTTGTTATTTATTATGACTTTGCATTTATTATGCGATATTTTAGCAAAGTTAGAGTAGTACGGAACACTTTGTTAATAGTGAAAAGTTTTTTAAATTGTATAATACCCTTTAACATTATTTTAGAGTCTATGGAAGTGTCACGGCGAGCAGCATTATCGCCATGGAAAAGAAAAACGACACAAAAAATAACAAAAAAGCAACAACGTTTAAGATTGCTGATGAAAATGAATACAATATTTTTCCAAACGAATATTACAGTTCTCTAGTAATCTGTAGTATTCACACAAATTTAAGAGGCAATCGTGTTTAACATGAAAATAGCTGCGCCTCGCTGAGTGTAGTCGGGTTTTCGTTTTGTTTAATAACTCAATATAATTCTCACTTTTTAGTTTTAATATTTAGAATTAGGCATTTAGCGTTATTACACTTCTACACAAAAATTCATTTACCATTAGAAAAGCTACATTAGTGACAGGCTATGAAACGTAAGCGAAGCCGCGGGCAAAACAGCTAGTAATTAAATAAAGTTAAGCCTATATCGGCGGAGAAATACGAGCACGTCATAATATCTCCACACCCGTTTAAAAATATACATAATTATTTATTTTGAACGCTACTGACCCGTTGAAACGTTATATGTATAGGGTTTGATTGCTAAAAAAACATTAAACGGGTTCTAAGGATAATGAGGATGAACCCATTCCTAATTGAAGGATGATGTGGATTATTCTTGCACATACAGCAATTATTGGAATCAGAAGAGCTATGACGTAGCTGGGGTCTCATATAGTGACTGGCCCAGGATTTTGGGGGGAAGATCTTCTTGGCTTGACTTTTATCAACGTAAGTAAACACCTATAGTAAACACAAAGGCGCAATAAAACAGACATTTAGACTATTCTAGAGTGTAAATTTTGAATACACCTGCACCACTGCAGCTTAGAGCTCAGGACGTCGAATGGGAACAGTCCGGTAACTACCTGGGCGTCCGGTGCACATGCGTGGATTCGACTCTACGCAGTGCAAGCACGCGTAGACTCCGATCTACGCATGTGCTCGCTCCGTTTGCAGAGCACGCAAGCCTTTCTGAGTTCACCAAGCGAAGGCTGAGTCTGGTTCTATGTTCTAAGCTGCTACGAATGACCAAAGTCGGGATATACAAGAGGAATGACTGACCTACACTGGACCGTTACACTACACACATGCACTATGCTCAGCCAGCCAAAGAAAAAGACTTAAGAAATGATCTCGGGAGCTGGCCGGTACGTACGCAAAACGTAATCGTCCGTGACGTGATATGAAGACGTGATATGAATCGGTCATGGTACGTTTGGTCGACTCGACAACGGACCACACCCCTACCTCAACAACATTGCGCCGCTTCACTCACGCCTAAATAAAATAATAAATAAAAGGCGTAAATGAAAACCGCTTTATCTAGTAAACCACTTAATTTTTTACAATAGTGTTTTATATTTGTGAAATCTGCCTATTTAGCTCTACATATTGATTATAATATTGACTTATTTTATAAAATTTACTATTTAATTTGTACTATGTTTTTACAGGCTCTATCATTTTTTAAATGTTCTATCCTATGTCACTTCCACTGCACCTTACAAGTCGAAATCCATCAAGCTGTTTGGGCTGTAGGGAGTGCCAAAGAAACCTCATACATACTTACACTCGAAAAACATAACTCTCCTTCTTATGTAGTCGGGTAAAACAAGGCCCGGCATTCCGACAGCCAACACGTAATGACGTCACTGGACATCGTCTCTAGGATAGGTTAGGTTAGGTTTACCGACCTCCTCCTCCACATGTTTCCCCGGAACTTTCCCCGGAACTTTTATATTAGCTATTAGGTATGTTTTATCATTATATTGCTACTTTGTTAGTTAGTACTTAAGGTACTTCCAATGTACTGTACTTTGTCATTTACTTTTCATTATTGTATTTATTTTTCTTCCGAATGTTTCTAGATTTATATTTTAATTTATTATCCCCTCCCCTTTTCTACGCAAAGTATGTATTTAATCATGGCTCGAGAGAGCCATACGTTGAACTTATATGTTTTCTTGAATGATTTTATATCTTTTTAGTTAATTTTTATTGTGTCTTGAGTCATAGGTGTTATAGTTTTAATCTTTTTTAATTCTTAACTATATCTTAATATATAGCAATTCAATATTATTTTTATCTATCTGTTTATTTGTTTCTATTTATTACTTTGGTTGCAATTTGAACACAATATTCCAAAAATATATTTCTTGTTTTATTTCTTTTCATTAATTCCCTAAAATTTCTTACGCTTATATTTATATTTATTATTTGCTCTACTTCAAACCGCTCGGGGCCAAAAACGGGACATTCCGCAATAATGTGTGGGATTGTTTCATCCTTGCTGGGATCACAGATGCACGATGGGTTCTCCTTGCACTTGAAACGGTGTAAGTACTCGGAGAACCCACCGTGCCCTGTCAGGATCTGCGTTACGGTGCTAGAGATTTCCAGCTTTTTCATTATTTTAAAGGCCGAGACCACATTTGGCAGGAACAACTTCGTAGTTGTTGCTGTATTTTCCGATTCATATCTCCGATTCCATTTGTCGAGCGTGTCCATGCGAATCTGTCGCTTGACAAATGAAATCGGACATCTATCGTAGTGTGGCCTAGTCTTATTTTTTAGAGCTGCGTCCTTGGCCAGCTGATCCGCTCTCTCATTCCCCTCAATCCCAGCATGCGCCTTAATCCAGTAGAGCTCAACCCGCTTGTTCCGTTTGCTGCACTCTACTAGATTACTGCGCACTCTGAATGCGAGGGGATTAAGACAGCGGTTATTTACCACTGCTTCCAAGGACGATCTGGAGTCGCTGAAAATGCCGAAACTCGTCTGGGGTCCGTTAAGCGCCTCCTCGGTAGCTTTCCATATGGCCAGCAATTCCGCCTGGTAGACCGTGCAGTAGGACGACAACTTGAGTTTTCTACTTTTGGTTTCGGCGGCATCACTCCAAAGAGACTCTTCTCGGTGAACCGACACCAGTCGGCTTTCCGGGTGTCATAAATACGCGTCGATATCGGCTTTCTTTCTCCTGAAGGCCTCTCCAGGTTCAGATCGAATGTTATTGCGTTGTGGTCTGAACTGGTGGTTAGGTTAGGTTAGGTTTTTTTTTTTTTTTTTTTTTATTGTTTAAACTACTTCTCCACAGACTCTGTGGTCCGTGATTTTTGTTACAGTAGGTTGTTAAGTTATTAACTAATTTAAGTATTTTATACATTTGCAGTATTTGAAGAGAATATTTAAATAAGGATTTAAAGAAACTTTTAACTTAGCTGTACATTTATGCATATGGCGCGAGCAGACCAGCGACCCGCAAGCAGCACCCGATCACGAGTATGACGCGTGTGCCAGCCATCGCCCTCCTCAACCATATTTGAGGGAAGAGAACGACCCGACACACGACGACGCCTCAAGAAGGTGCCTCCGATGGTGACCATGAGTGCTCGAGGCATACGCACAAACCTCTATATATACACGAGTATAACGCTGTTACATAATTATTTAATTGTATACACACTATTTAACATTTTTCATAAGAATTATCTGTGGAAGCGATCACTAGTAAGTGTTTCATTAGTAATCGCTTTCACATCGTCTTTCATTCGTCAACTGCCTCCTTCCGACTCAGGGCCTCCATCACCGTCTCGTTACGATCTTTTATGGCCATCTGAAGGTTGTATTCTTTGATGGCCGTCGGCGACGCAGCCGATGCTCGCCGGACGAACTTGCTGATGGCGTCGTCTTCGATGTCGTCTGCGTAGTAGACGAAGGTCCCTGTGTGCCGAGATACCGCCACGACCGCGTGTGGAACGCTTTTGTGCAGCTTCATCCTGGCCTCTATGTATGTTCTCTCGTACATATTCTCGTATGTTAGTCCCTGAGCTTCATGGATGGTAAGAGTGCGTGACCCCGCACCTCCACCATAACCCTGGCTGATGAGGGTCTCCTTTTCTTCTTGCGTGTGTACCAAGAAAAGGGTGTTGGGGAGGGTACTGGGTATTTGCGCTCCCTTGAACCTTCTCTGCTCGAGGGACCTAACACGGGAAGCTGAGGAGTATATACCGGAGTATATTTCCCTCAGAGCATACGCGACGTCCATGGGGCTCCGATGAGTGCACAACAACTCCTGGCTGATGTTCGTAACCAGGTTCGGGCGATGATACCTCATTCCGAAAAGGTTTTCCCTGTCGATATAAGGTAGTTGATAGAGGTCTCCGATGAGGACAATTTCACTGGCACCAGACAGCCGTGCAACCATTACGACGGCTCCAAAATGGTTCATGAGAGCCTCGTCCACCAAGAGGCGGTTAAAGCTCTTCCTTCGGAAACCGTTTACAAGAGAGGTTAGGTTAGGTTAGGTTAGGTTAGGTTTTTTTTTTTTTTTTTTTTTTTTATATCCGTCCTCCTCCTCCTATATACCCCGGACTTTAACCCGGGACCTTTGTTAGGTATTGTCATGTATCCTAAGTAAATTTTTGTTTCAAGTGTCTAATGTAGATTTTCCTTAAAGTTTTACAGTTCGATTACATTTATTCGGTTTCGTTTAAAGGAATACATGAAGTTCTATTTTATTCTCGTGCGTTAATGTTATTCTAGTTAATATTTATTTTAGAAAAGTACAAATTTTTATATATGTTTTTTTTTTTTTTTTATATTAATTTATAAGCCTAGTTTTATTACTGTTTAAAATATCGTATGAGTTTGTTGTTATTTATCTATCGTTCTGTATACTTAATTGATATATACTATATTAAAAAAATAGCTATTCAATTAGTTTTATTTATCTATTTGTTTTTATGTATAACTTTGTTTGCTATTTTAATACTAAATTCTACAAATCTCGTTCTAATACTTTTATTTGCCATTATACTACTAATATTATCTATCGTTATGTTCTCACGAATAAGCTGCTCTACATCCATTCGTTCCCGGGAATATACTGGGCATGCGGTCAGGATATGAGGGACTGACTCCTCTTGTTCAGGCTCACAGATGCACGACGGGCTCTCCTTGCACTTGAAGCGGTGCAAGTACTCGGAGAACCCACCGTGCCCCGTAAGAATCTGCGTTAAGAGTGAAGTCACGGACGTCACACATACGGTACACTCGCGTAATATTTTTGTCAAATAAAATACTTAAAAGTTTCAGAAAACCGTGAAAGTGCGACAATTTGAAGCCCTGTACTCAATTGTCTAGGATTAGTGTTTGCGTAAAGTAACACGTTTAAATTGTTGTGATATCAAGCTATTTTGATTGGACGTATCAAAATCCTAAATTTGAAAAGTGGGTACATAGAATTCTTATTTTAATATTTTGCGTGTAAACCTTCAAAATTAAAAAAATATAAAATAAGAAAGATTATTAGTAATAGCGCCATCTAGAGCGTAGTGAACGTACTGTTTTCCGAACTTTTGTACTTCGATTAGAACCTCGAACTTCTAACCGTACCATATATTTAAGCAATGGCAAAGTGCTCGGCTTGTGGAAAATTTTTATCGCCGTCAGGGGCCGCCACCTGTTCGATTTGTCCTTGTATGTTTCATAAGGCTTGTGTGGCAATTCCTGATAGCTCTGTGGTAAAGAAAGATTGGAAATGCCCCGAATGTACAAACAAACAACGAAAGGGGGACAATAGTTGCACCCCTGTAAAGGGTATTAACGACACTATCGTTCAGCCGACGCCGCTGGTGGCCTCTGAAGCTCTTGTCTCCGCCGGCCCGCCGCTGCAGTCGTCGTCGCAACCAGGATCCGTTGCAGGAGACCCCGACGTCAAGGCGATGCGACGTGAGCTCGCAGAGTATATGGCGGAGGAGCGAGAATTTCGAAAGGAATTTCGAGCTGCTATAGCGAGCATGGGAGAACGAGTCAACGGACTAGAGAGAAGACTCGAGGTACTTGAGACGAGAGAGGTGACGGAGGCGGCCGTTCCAAATTCGGAGGTCAAGGAGCTGCAACATACCGTGGTCCAACTCAGGTCGGAACTAAATGACCGAGATCAGGAGGCACTTCTTTCCGATCTTGACATCGGGCAACTGCCGGAGGAGAAAGGAGAAAGCGTTCTACACGTCGTCACTCTCTTGGCTATGAAGCTGGGGGTCACCCTCGACGATCGTGACGTGGTATTTGCCGAGCGGGTCGGAGCGGTTGATGCGAAGGGTTCCAGCAAGGGGACATCCAGTGGAGGGGAGGGAACGCGCCCGCGTCGCGTCGTTGTGCGCCTGGCACGTCGTCATCTGCGTGACGAGCTGCTGCAGGCCGCGCGCGTGCGCCGCAACCTTACCTCAACGGACATCGGGCTGTCGGGACCTCCGAGGCGGATATACGTTAACGAGCGGCTGACGAGGCCTAACCGCCAACTATTTCACAGGGTCCGCGAGGAATGTCGCAAACGGCAGTGGCGTTATTGTTGGACGAAGAAGGGCCGGCTTTATGTCCGACAAGCCGATGGAAAGCCGGTGCACCCTATCCGGTCGGAGACGGACATCAGTCGTGTTTTTGAGTCTCATGCTGTTTGAAAACTTAGTGCGTAGTCTTACTTTCAGGCTCAAAGTATTATTATACTTCTGTAAAAAGATAATTTTAATTTACATATTTTTTTTAAATTATTGTCACAGTTTTCACAACAAAATAACATTTAATTTCATAATTGCATATTTATATATCAGTATAAAACTTATTATATGTATCATTATATTTTTAAACACAATTCACAGTTTATATAACACATTAATTATATGTTACCGAATTGTAAATACACTACTAGTCATTTGTCTTCTTTACGTAGGTTGGTACAATTTATGTAAAAATCTTTATAATTTAATAACGGTCCTTTCGTGCAGTCTCATATTTCTAAGTTCAATGTTTAGATTGTCTTTATTTTTCAATGATTAATAAAAGCCTTACGTTAGGTTTGTTTAATGCAGGTTCCCTCGGCACAAATCATGATAATTTCATAGCCTCAGTCATTCGTAATGATTTGGATATATTAGCTATAAATGAGACCTGGCTCCGCACGGGCGAGGAGGGACGTGCCCCTGCGCCTCCGGGCTACCGATTGCGTCACACGCCGCGGCCACCAGGAGAGCGCTCCCGAGGCGGTGGAGTCGGCTTCTTTATAAAGCGGAATGTTAGAGTGCGCACCTGGTTCCACCCGGTGGACCCGCTGCACAAGTATGTCGAGCAAATGTGGCTCATCATGACTCTTGACGGGAAAAAACTCGCTATCGGAACTGCATATCGCCCGAGATGGATGAATATTGATTTATTTTTTAATGCATTGTCTGATACTATAAGTTCAATTCCCAAATATGATCATTTAATTTTATTAGGAGATTTTAATATAGATTTATTGCATAATAATAACAGTAATACAATACGTTTTAACACATTTCTATCATGTTTCAAGTTGTCTCAACTAGTCAACGAGCCTACGCATTTTACTGAGACTAGTCAGACTCTTATTGATGTTGTATGTTCCGATTTAGGTACAAAAATTGCACTGGAACACGTTGGTACTCTTTTTGGACACTGCCTGCTAATTTGTAAGTTTAATATTAAACGTGAAAAGCCAGCACCTTACGCAATAGCTTACCGACCAAAGAAAAACATTTGTATGGACAAATTTGACATGGACGTATCAAATATAAAATGGGAACGAATATTGTCTTTGAATAACGTAAATGACATGGTTGCCGCATTCAACCATAGTATTGTATCTTTGTTCGATCTACATGCACCTGTAAAGACTGTCGTTATCAAAGAGAAATCATACCCCTGGATAACAGAAACTGTTAAAGTTATGATGAAGTTACGTGATGAGGCTTCCTTAGCTTATCACAAAAATAAAACGGAAGCCAAGAAAATGTACTACAAATCGTTAAAGTCTACGGTTAGTCAAGCACTCTATTTTGAAAAGTCTGCCTATTTTAAATATAATATAAATAATAAATTACACGACCCTAAGTTACTATGGAGAAATATTAAAAATACTCTATTGCCTCACAATAATTCTGAATTACCCATTTTTTTCGACGACGCGAACGGTATAAACAATCATTTTTTAAACGTTCCAGGCACAGCAAGTGTAAGCATATCGCTTCTCACTTATTTTGAATACCACCGCTACAACGACGCAGTATTTCACATAGAGCCAGTTAGTTTTGATAAAACCATTAGAATAATTAAAAGTCTAAAATCCAACGCAGAAGGCTGTGACATGATTAGCCTGGATATGCTTATCATGACATTTCCTAACACATTGGATTTATTAATAGAGTTAATGAATGAGTCTATAAACACTTCTACTTTCCCAGATGCGTGGAAACTTGCTATTGTGCGACCCTTACCTAAGATCTCAAATCCGGTTGATTTGAAAGATCTTAGACCAATTAGTATATTGCCATGTTTGTCGAAGATTCTAGAAAAGGCTGTATGTGAGCAACTCACCGAGTTCCTTGAGAGGAATAAAATTTTGCCGAACGAGCAGTCAGGGTTCCGAAAGGGTCGTGAAACAGTTACTGCGTTGCTTGACGTGACGGACAACATACTCTGTGCCCAAGATGAAGGCATGTGCACAATCCTTGTAATGCTCGATTTTTCTCGCACTTTTGACAGTTTAAATATAGACCTCCTGATGTCGAAATTGCGTTATTATGGGTTTGATTTTGAGTCTTTGCAGTGGTTTAACAGCTATCTTACTAATCGTTACCAGTACGTGAAGCTAAGCCGAAATGATGGATCGACTTCGGTATCAAATAGTTTGGCTGTAAAAAGAGGGGTACCTCAAGGATCAATTTTAGGGCCGATCCTTTTTATTTTGTATTCGGCAGACATGCGAAACCATCTAAAATATTGCAAGTTTCATGTCTATGCTGACGACACTCAGTTATATATTTCATGCAAGCCTACCGAGATCGATATTGCCATAGCCAAACTTAATGAAGATCTTGCTGGTATAGCCTGTTGGTCTGCTAAAAATGCTCTACTACTTAATCCTTTGAAAACAAAGTATTTAATATTTGGCAGTAGACCTCAGCTCGCTCGAATAAACCCAACAATAACCATAATGCTTATGGATAAATCAGTTGAACGGGTTTACGAAGCTCGTAATTTAGGCTTACTTATGGACTGCAACTTGCGTTTCGAAAAACACGTAGCCAAGTCGATACAAAATTGCTTTTATAAATTAAAAGTTCTTTATCGTATCAGACCGTTTTTAAAGGAAGACTTGCGTATACAACTTGTGGAGTCTCTCGTTTTGTCGAAATTAAATTATATGGATGTCGTTTTTGGCCCCAGACTTCTAGCGCGGACACAAACACTTATCCAAAGAGTCCAAAATGCTTGTGCCCGCTTCTGTTTTAATGTTCCGTCAAGAGCTCATGTGACCCCATTTCTCAACAAACACTCCATTCTTAAAATGAAGCATCGACGCAAACTGCACTTAGCTTGTCTGCTATTTGGCGTGATTAAATTCAAACAGCCTTCCTATCTCTACGATAAATTGACTTGGATGCCCAGTCATAAGTCCCAAAGGTCCCGACTCTGTGCACCGGTGCTCTCCACGCAGCGCCATAGCTCAGCCGCTTTCAGAGGCAGTTTCCGATACGCTGCTAGTAAATGCTGGAACAATATCCCACCGCCGATAAGGAACCTGCAATGTGTTAAAAGTTTTAATTTTAAACTTAAAAAAATGATGACTGCACACCAGCAACGGCAGGAGACTCTTAAACACGACACGAGTGCTATATAAGCAATATAATGTCCACTAAGTGGCAATCTAATTGCAATATTTTTCAAATTATACAAACTTACCTTTAGTGTCCATTTAATTTTTGTAGTTTATTTTGTGTTATTATTATTATTGTTGTAGTTTATTGATAGTTTTTGTCACTTATTACCTTTATGTATTTTAATTATTATTATTTTGTAGTGTGTACTGTGTATGTGCTTGTTCCGTGACATCACCAAGCGGTTCCAACGGAAGACCAGCGCCGGTTAATAGCCGGCATTATGCTGAGTTGGGGCCGTTTTGTGACCTTGTATACTAATTGTAAAATTCCCTTAATGATTTTAATTTCAATAGGTCACAAATAAACTTTTTTCTTTCTTTCTTTTCTTTCTTTAAGGAGCCAGTTGGTCTCAGTTCATTAGTGATCCTGTAGGCCGAGATCGCGTCCGGTAAAAAGATCTTTGTGACTGCCGCAGTTTCTCCTGACTTATATCTCCGATTCCATTCGCCAAGCGTTCCCATGCGGATTTGTCGCTTGACGAATGAAATCGGACATCTATCGTAATTCGGCTTCGTCTTGATCTTTAGCGCTGCTTCTTTGGCCAACTGATCTGCTCTTTCATTCCCCTCGAGTCCCGCATGTGCTTTAATCCAAAAAAGCTCAACTTTTTTGTTTTTACTTTGGCACTCTTCTAGATTTTCGCGGATTTTGACTGCGAGGGGATTGAGAGAGCAGTAGTTTGTTATCGCCTCCAGCGACGACCTGGAATCACTAAATATAGCGAAGCTGATCTCCGAGCTCTTCAGCGCTTCGGCCGTTGCCCTGTATATGGCCAGCATTGCTGCCTGGTATACCGTGCAGTATGACGGCAGTTTTAGTTTCAGGCATTTGGTTTCGGCAGCATCGCTCCAGAGAGACAATGCCGCTCCAACCTTTCCCTCTATTTTACTGCCGTCTGTATAAATTTGTACTGCAGAGTTCCTGTTTTTATCGACGTCCTCTTGGTCTGCCAGGCAAGTGAATTGCAGCTGCATATGACGGGCCGGGTGTGGTGTCTCAGCGAACGCGGCTCTTCGCTCTATCTCCACATCTCCTAGCACTGGCTGTGCAACCCCCCTCCTTGCCTTGTACAGCGCGGCTGCTTCTTGTACTCTAAGGTTAGGTTAGGTTTTTTTTTTTTTTTTTTTTTTTTTTTCCTGTCCGGGCGCAGTGTGGCCCGGCCCGCGAGCTAGTTCCCTAACGTAAATCAGGGATTTAGGCATTCTTTATTTTTATTAATTTTACATTTTCTTATTCTAATACTATTTACTACTATTATTCTATATAAGTTCTATACTATTATTCTATATTCTAATACTATTTACTACTATTTAAACAATCACTATTTATTATTATAACATTTACAATTTTTAAAGCTGATGGGTTTATATTACAAATATAAAATCAGCTTTAATTATATATCTATGTTTTTATTTCTACTTACTACCTTACTTATAATTTTTGTGCAGTATTCTAAAAACTTATCTCTTATTTCTTTATCTCTAAATATCTTATTCAAATTATCTTTAGTTATTCTACAATTTATCTTATGCTCTATGTCATGCCTCTCTCGGCCAAAAACTGGGCATTCTATTAGGGCGTGTACAGGGGTCTCGTCATTGTTTATGTCACATATGCACGATGGGTTGTCCTTTAGTTTAAACCTGTGTAGGTACTGGGAGAACCCACCGTGCCCCGTTAACATTTGTGTTATCACCCCGCTTGGTTTTAGCCACCGTATTGTACTGTATGAGCTCGCTACCTCTGGGAAGAAAATTTTTGTCACCGAGGCCGTCTCGCTGTTTTTGTATCTCCGGTTCCATTCGTCAATGGTCGCTGTTCGCAGGTACCTTTTGACGAATGAAACCGGACATTTGTCGTACACGGGTGCCGATCTCGTGTTACGAGCCGCGTCTTTCGCCAATTCATCCGCTCTCTCATTCCCCTCGAGTCCGGCGTGTGCCTTTATCCAGTAAAGACCGACGTTTTTGGATCTTAATAAAGCGTCTTTAATTTTTCCGCGAGTTTCGACTGCGAGGGGATTGAGAGAGCCGTTGTTTGTGATCGACTCTAGGGCCGACCGCGAGTCGCTGTAAATCCCGAAACTTTGCTCTTTGCTCTTTGTAACCTCGTCTAGCGCTGTGCAAATTGCCACCAATTCGGCCTGATAAACGGTGCAATAGGACGGCAGCTTCAATTTCCGGTATTTGGTTTCGGCGGCGCCACTCCAGAGAGATAGTGCCGCTCCAACTCTACCATCAATTTTGCTGCCGTCGGTGAAGATTTTTATTGCGTGCTTGCCATGTTCATTCATTTGCTCCGCGTTATCAATGCATATGAATTGGTGGTCAATTTGCTGTGCCGGATGAGGAGTGTCCGCAAATGCTGTTCTCCGCTCTATTTCCCTGTCTCCTAGCTCCGGCCGCAGTATCCCCCTCCTCGCTTCGTACAGGGCGGCTGCCTCCTGTATTCGGAGGTCGAGGGGCAGAACTCCGGCCAGTGCCAGTGCCGAGTTCAGGGAGACCGTGCGGTGGGCCCTACATAGTTTTTGGGCGAAGCCCCTTTGAACAGCATTGAGCTGCTTTTGGACGCACAGCTTTTTGGACGCGGGTGCCCAGGCTGCTGCAGCGTAACAGATAATGGGTTCTATTACCGCGGTGTAGATGGTTCTAATTACCTCCGTGTGAAGCCCCCATGTGACTTTTGCGGCCCTGGATAGATTTTTGTAAATATTTAGTGCTTTAGCACACACTTTAGCAACATGGTTGTTGAACGTTAGCTTGTTATCTATCCAGAGCCCCAAAAGCCTCATCTCCTTAGACATCTCTATCGGGACTCCGTTCATGCTCAGCCGTGGGGTGTCGTATTTTAGCTTGTTCGTAACTATCATGGCGCAGGTTTTGTGAGGCGCGAACTTGGATTTATTACGAACACCCCACTGGTGAACGTAAGCGAGAGAGTCGTTTGCCCGCCTCTGTATTTCCGATGCTGTTTCACCATCGAACATCAAAACAATATCATCGGCGAACGCCTGACAATAGTCTCCTCGCTCATGAAGACCCTTGAGCAGCGGATCGAGGAGGAGGTTCCAGAGGATGGGCCCCCCGATCGACCCTTGTACGCACCCCTTGGTTGTACTCCGGGTCACCTCCTCCCCCGCGTATCTCAGCTTCACCATTCTGTCGCTTAGGTAGCTGTCGACCACCCTGCGGATATTTATAGGGCATTCTTCCTCCGCCAGTCTCATGCGTATGGCCGGCCACCAAGCACCGTCGAAGGCTCCCTCTATGTCGAGTGATACTATTGTGATAATTTTCTTTTGTTGCAGTTTTTCTTTTATCCTGTTCAGCAAATCATAGAGGGAGTCTTCTGTGCTTTTCTGCGGCGTGAAGCCATACTGGCGGGGGCTCATCTTGGGAATCAGGTGCCATTTGATTCGATTTACTACCATTTTTTCCAGAATCTTTCCCATCACTGGCAGTAATCCTATAGGCCTATATGACTTGGGTTCGGCGTAGTTGTCCTTTCCGGGTTTCCTTAGAACTACGACAGTTGCCTCTTTCCACGGTGTCGGAAAATGTCCTAGCTCTAGGCATTTTCTTGCCAGCGATAGGAAAGCGTCTGGAGTTGTCATAATGGCTCTCTGGCAAATATCCGCAGTTAGGCCGTCTGCACCTGGGGCTTTTTTGGGGTTGAAGCTCTTGACTGCGGCCATGAGTTCTGCAGAGGTGAATGTTGGGTCATGTTCTTCATGATGACTCCGCGCATTCACTTGTTCAGCCGCTGCCCTGACCCATGCGTGTTCGTCCCTATCCTCCGTCTCGTCGTCTTTAGGGAAGAAGGTTTCGGCTAATAGACGCGCTGATTCCTTATTGTTTAGGGTCTTCCCATTTTCATTGAGAGGCTGATCTTCATGTCTTTTTGTAGTTCTGCCTATGACTCTGTATATCCCTTCCCAAAGTCCCTCCCGATCCTGTTTCCCGCAAAAACCCTTCCAGCTTGCAATCTCTGCTTTTGTAGCTTCTTGCTCATATTTTTCTTTTGATTCCAGGTACTCTCCGACGACTCTGGCTCTACGGACTGGCGCTGCACACCGGATTCTACGCTTCCTCGTCGCGACTTCTCTTTTCAGGGCTGCGAGTTCACCGGACATCCAAGGTAATTTAAATTTATTTGAATTTTTTAATTTAGGTATGCTTTCGTTGCATGTTTGCTGTATAATTTTTATGTATTTATTTATGTATTGTTCTAATTGTGTTTTATTTTCAATTTTGTCTAGTTCCGAAAAGTTTATATTATTTTCATTGAGCAGCTGGTTTAATTTATTGTGAAAGCGAGGCCAGTCTGCTTTTCTGCTATTATACACTCTGGTTGTTCTCTTTATTTCTATTCCTTTGGATTTGATTAGACTAATTTTAAAAAGAATCGTATTATGGTCCGATGTCGTCATCCCTTCATCAACCGCCCAGTCGTCCACGTAGCTCAGTAGATCCGATGTGCACGCGGTGAGGTCTACGTAGCTAGAGTAGCGTTTTCCCCCTCTGACCGTGTCGAATGTCGGTATGCTGTTTGTATTGAGTACCTGGAATCCGAGATCCTCCAGGGTTCCTGCGAGCTCTTCCCCCCTGTCGTCCATCGTGGGACTGCTCCACCATGCGTTCTTTGCGTTTGAGTCGCCTCCTATGACAATCATGTGGCCAAAGTTTTGTTTTATTTTAGCGATTTGTCGCAGGTATGGCTCCACTGGTTCTGGTCTAGGTTCAAAGTAGAATGAGACAGCTACTATCTCCCAAGCCTTCGTGCGGATCTTCACAACCACTATATTGTTTGTAGTAAAGTTCGGGTATTGGACGACGTCCAGGCTGTCGTCGAAAACCGCGATTGCCGCCTTGACAGGATTGTTTCCCTGGACGTCGTTTTGGAAGATCCTCACTCCACTATAGCTTCTCATTCCACTTTGACCCCCAACGTAGGGCTCCTGTAGCAAAGCGAATGCCGCCCCCTTCTTGTGCGCCTCAAACATTAGATCGTGTGTCGCTAATTTTTTCCTCTGTAGGTTTGCTTGGGCCACGAGGTACGGTCTCCCGCTCTTTTGACCATGATTTGTCATAGGGACAACTTTAGCAATACGCTATGGTGGAGCGCGCTATCTGGTCCCACTTTCTTCTCACAGGACACTCCGAGCTGAAGGCATTATGCTCGGTCTTTACCAACTTTGCGTGTAGGCAGTTGCAGCACGTCGGTGCGTCGCCGGCCAACCAGTAGGTGCACTGGTCTCTCATGTGGGGGCCCCCGCAGTGGCTACACTTCTCAATGCGCTCCGTGCAGAAGCGCCGGCCGTGACCATACCCGAGGCAGAGCGAGCATTGTACGAGCGGGGATTGATCTTCTACCTTGATCCGCTGTAGATCAATGTGTACTGCGCCCGCCTCGAGCATTCTGCGCCATAGCATAGCGGAGACCCTCATCACGATATGGTGGGTGTGCTGGTTCCTTGTGCGCTTTTTGTATGCAATTTCCGCTCTGCAGTTTTCCTCACTGAGGTCCTTAAAGATGTTTTTGTTTTGGTTCCTCAGACCTTTGAGGATTTCATCGTCACTATGTAACTGCAGAACGTTTCTCATCATGATAAGTGGGTCCTTATTTTTTATGTCCTCTACCTTCAGCTCGGGCGCCTGCGTGAGAACCTCCTTCACCTTCCTTCTCTCTTCTTCCGTTCGGCACCCCATTATAATTTTCCTATCTTTGGCTTTCCTTACTTTTTCTATCCTAATTTCTCCTTCTTTAGCATTTACCACTGTCCTTATCCTTTTCAGGATTTGTTCTCCTGACTCCGTTTCGTCCGTGGCAGAAACTACCACCGAGTGGAGCGCGGTTTGTTCGGGGACTGGATTTCGAGGAGTTGTCGCTGCCACACTTGCATAGGATTTCCTCGAGAGAAGCTCTTTTAAACCTTCCATCCTGTCGTTGTTCTCTTTTAGAAGTTCAGCGTGTCTTTCTATAGTCCTCTCTAATTCCTGCATTTTGTTATCTACTCTTGTCTTTTCCAGTTCTGAGTTTTGTATCGGCTTTCGGGGGAGCTCGGCGGGCTCTTCGTCCTTTTTGCGGCTTGTGGCCGTAACTAGGTCGAAGAGTCGGCCGACGTCCTTCAAGACCGATTCTATAATTTCTTTTTTCGTATTTCGAGAGGCTGAGAGCGTCTGTTTGATCCTGGTTTGCAGGTGCCTCGCTTCGTCGATCTCGTTTGTCGGATTTGGATTCGGTTTTGGGGTGCTCGCCGCAAACTGTCCAGAGAGTCTCCTTATAGCTGCGGGCTTCGGGGGCTTCGGCACCGCTGCTTGTTCTACTGGGGACCTCTGGACAGGCCGGCTAGGGCCCGGCTTTCCCGATTCCCATTCTCCGATGCTGCTTCGGACATTCCTAGCATGTTGTGGACTTTCTTGTCCGGTATTTGTAGTCGGCAGAGTGACAGTTTTGTCCATAGTCTTGTTTTTAGGGGTGTGGAACATGTTTGTGTTTCGGGACTTCTATTTATTTGCTCCGGGAACCTGTCGCGGGTTTATTTAAGTTTGTAAAAGTTGTAAACTTTGTCTTATAATATTAAGGTAAATTTGTAAATAATAAATTATTGTCGAAATTGTTTGTAAAATTTTTTAAATATAAGTATTTATTCGGTCAGGCTAGTTTAGATCCTATTCTAATTTTATTGTCTGTTTCAGGTACTTCACACGGCGTACGAGTCAGCTACAGTAAGTAGGTGGTTAGGTTAGGTTAGGTTAGGTTAGGTTAGGTTAGGTTAGGTTCCCCCCCGAATGAGTTCCCGCCTTGCCGTGGCGGGGGGGCTCAGCGGTCGCAACAGTTGCGGCGGCCGCTGCTAAGAGGAACTCGAGGGGCCTTCTCCGCGCGTTCCAGAGCTTTTATCTGGAGCGAGCGTAGAAGGCGGTCCGGGATCTCGCGTGTACCTCTCCTCGGAGAGGCGCTTGCTGAGAGGCCTGGACGAGGGGGCCATCCTCGGACGGATGGGAGGCTCGACCGACGCCCTGGACAGTCCGGGAAGCGGCGGTGCGAGCCTAGGCGGCCTTGATTGGCTGCGGGACTCGGTCGGCGTCTCGGCCTTATGCTGAGTAGCGGCGATCCGAGGGGCTGGCCTTGCGAAAGGCAGCCTGAAGGAGCCCTCGCTTGTGCCTCTCGCTAGAGAGGCTCTTGCTGACGGGCTCGAGGTGGGCCTTCTACGTGCGCTTCAGAGCTTGTATCTGGAACGCGCGTAGAAGGTGGCAGTAGGGCTCAGCTCTGCTGACGAGGATGGAGGACATGCTCAGTGTTGTTGAGCGAGGAGGAGGTTGTGGATCCGGGAAGGATCGGAGGGCCTTGTATGGCGACACTTTGTGGGCAGTCGTCTCCTCTTCACATCATTGGTGTTAGGATGGGGTCGAGAGTGTGCAGGGTGTCGCGGCACATGGCAAACCAAGTCCCAAGGTTTGGAGGTTGCTGAGGGGAGTGTCCGGGCTGCGAGTCCGAAGCTGCGTCGTATTAACGCGGCGCAGCTTCGGGCTCGCATCTCGGGCATGGTCAGCGGGAAGCTGGCCGTTAGACCTCCACTGGGGAGCTTTACCCATTAAATGAAGCCCTAAAAACAATGGACACAGCGAATTTGAAAATGACTACCCAGGAGGGTCTCCGCGAGGAGGAATCCCTCCGTGCTTCGGCACGCTGCCCCACGTACTCTGGGGGGGGCGCAAATCGCAATATTGAATCAAACGACGACTTATGCATGAAAACGGACACTGATACTGAAGTTCTGAGGGAGGCGCGTGTTTTGCTGACACGCTATGATGACGGAGGCGACTCCGATTCGTCATGCATGAGCATGGTGACGGTGACTGGGTCACCGGACAAGTTGGTTAGTGGCAGAGTCTGGCGAAAGCGGCTCAGGTCAAGTGCGGCAAAGAGCGGTGAAGGAAGTGGCTCTGGATCTGAGGACGTGCTGGAGGCTCCAGCTCTGAAAGTCACTGCATCGCTGAGGGGCAGAGGCAGGGGTCAAGCGCCCACTGTGGATAAGATGGTTTTCCTGAAGGACAAGCCAGAAACAAAGCTGAGAACTGAGCAGCAGGTCGAGCGGAAGAAGACCGCGAAGACACCGATTGTTGGTCGACACTCCGTGTCCTCGGTAAGTGAAGGGGAAGAGCTTGCCTGCGACCTCAACAAGAGGGTGAAGGATAGTTTGGCCACTATCAATGACGTGGCCGTCAAGTCCGGAAACTTAAAAGGGACGTTTCAACGTGCCCTCAAAGAGGCGGCGATCACTATTAAGAGTGTGGTCGAGGATTTACACCAGAGGTCCTCCACAGACGAAACAAAGCGGCTGCAAGTAGCTAACTCGCGCCTGCGCGATGAGGTAGCGGAGCTCCGAAAAGAAATCGTAGAGCTTCGCAGGGAAATGCTTATGGCAAAAGCATCTACCTCTCTACCTGCCCACACGGCAGCGGCGTTGGAGACCTTGACTCAGCACGAGCCTAAACAGGGAGGGGAACTAGAACAGACCATACTGCGCCAGGTAGGGGGAATGGTGAACGCTCGGCTCGAGGCGCTAGAAGAGCGTCTCCTGCCCGCGAAACGCGTGCGCCCCCCTCTGGCAGCAGACCGGAAGAGTGCGGTGACCCAAAAAGCCCCTATTGCTTCAAGCTCAAGGAATGTTACAGGAGCACCCATTTCAGAGCGGCTCGCCCTCGATGTTCGCAGGGGCAAAAGAAGACAGAAGAATGGCAAAAACCAGAGCAGCAGCCAATCTGCAACAGTAATCGTCTCTGGTTTGCAACAACCCCGGTCTTCGCCAACAGTTCCAGCTGGTGACAGCTGGGCGACTGTTGTTAAACGGGGTCGCAATAAGAAGACGCGCACCATGACGGCACAAGCTTTACAGCAGGGAAAGTCGCAGGCTCAAGCTCAAGCTGGATCACGGCTGGCGAAAGAAGCAGTGCCTAAACTCCGTGCCTCCCGGTCCTCGGCTGTTGTCATAACAATACAGCCTGGAGGTGCGGAGAAAGGCATTTCGTATGCGGAGGTCTTGTCAGAGGCCAAAAGAAAGGTGGACCTGACACAGATTGGCATCACATCGCTTAAATTCCGCAATGCAATTACCGGGGGCCGCGTTTTGGAGGTGCCGGGTGGAACCAGTAGCGACAAAGCGGATTCCCTTGCCGCTAAATTAAGGGAAATATACAACCCCGATGACATACGCGTCTCCAGGCCGACCAAATGTGCGGACTTGCGTATCACGGGCCTGGACGACTCCGTGAGTAAGGAGGAGGTCGTAGCAGCCATTGCAAGAGTCGGAGAATGTCAGGCCGATCTGATAAAGGTTAACGAAATTCGTCGCAACCCCGCAGGTGTTGGCACGACCTTCGTTCGCTGCCCTGTAACTGCAGCAAAGAAGTTGACCAGCGGTGGCCGTCTTCTAGTGGGTTGGGTTGCAGCCCAAGTCAAGTTGCTAACCCCAAGGCCGTTGCGTTGTTTTCAATGCCTAGAAATTGGGCATGTTAGGGCGCAATGCAACGGCAACACCGATCGGAGCAACCAGTGCTACCGCTGTGGTCAGCCTGGTCATAAGGCAAGCGAATGTTCGGCCGAGCCGCACTGCACAGTATGCGCAGCAGCAAACAAGCCGGCTGAACATCGCGTGGGGAGCAAAGCATGCAAAGCTTTGCCCCCTAAACAGAAAGCCAGGAAAGTTGCAGCCGAGGCCAAGACCCAGCGGCAGCCGACCCTCCTATCTTCCCAGGACGAGTTGTCGCAAATGGACGCTGAGTGACAATGGCCCTAAAAGTCCTACAGGCGAATATCAACCACTGCGCCAGAGCTCAGGACCTTTTGGTTCAGAGCATGGTGGAGTGGATGATCCCGCTGGCAATAGTGGCGGAGCCATACTGGGTCCCATCGCGAGACAACTGGCTGAGTGACAACGAGGGCACAGTGGTCCTAATTACACAAGTGGCGGCCGGATTTCCTGCAATAGAGAAGGTGGAGAAAGGTTCTGGCTGGGTAGCTGTTTTGGCGGGGGGTATCGCGTACATTGGTGTTTACTTCTCTCCAAACCGATGCCTCGCTGACTTCGAAACCTGGCTCTCTGAGGTGGAGTCTCTTGTGCATCGGTGTTATCCCCATCAAGTGTTGATTGCTGGCGATTTTAATGCCAAATCAGCGATGTGGGGATCACCTGTTGCAAACGAGAGAGGAGAACCAGTGGAGGAATGGGCAACAGCCACTGGACTACTGTTGTTGAATCGGGGAGCGGTACACACGTGCGTGCGGCAGCAAGGCAGTTCCATAGTGGATATCGCGTTTGCTAGCCCCACTCTCGCGCACCGTGTCCAGGGCTGGGAAGTACTGGAGGAAGTGGAGACATTGTCCGATCATCGGTACATCCGATGGGTCCTCTCCCCTCCAGGAGTCCCGAGCGGTCCGAGCCGCTCTTCAGCTGAGGACGCACCGCGCTGGGCCTTGAAGCGTATGAACGCGGATATCCTCCTAGAGGCATCCATTGTTCTGGCGTGGGTCCCGAAACCCGAAGGCGCAGTGGAGGTAGATGCTGAGGCAGAGTGGTTCCGCGAAGCGCTGACTACGGTCTGCGATGCTGCGATGCCCCGCGTGAAATCCCTTACGCCCCGTCGTAGCGTCTACTGGTGGACGACTGAGCTGGCCCGCCTCCGCGAGGAGTGCGTGGCTGCCAGGCGTCGGTACACCAGGCAGCGCAGACGGCGGCAACGGGATCCAGACCGGGAGGCGGAACTTTACGCCTCGTACAGGCAGAAAATCACCTCGTTTCAAAAGGAGATCAAGCAGGCGAAGGACAGCGCCCGAGAGGCCATGCTTGATGATTTGAACCGCGATCCGTGGGGAAGGCCGTACAAGCTGGTTCGGAACAAAATCCGTGCGTGGGCGCCACCACTAACTCAAGCCCTAGAACCTGAGTTTCTGGGCAGCGTTGTAAGGGCTCTATTCCCGCAACCCGGTGAACATGTGAACCCAGTCATGGCACCTCCTACGGACGGCAACATGGAGGAAGACACGCCACAAGTCTCACCAGGAGAGCTTGCTGGAGCAGTGCTGAAGCTCAGGGCTAAAAACACAGCCCCCGGCCCGGACGGAACTCCCGGTCGTGCTTGGGTGCTGGCGATGGAGGCCCTTGGACCCCGGTTTAAAGACCTGCTGACAGACTGTCTGGAGCAGGGACGCTTTCCACGGCAGTGGAAAACTGGAAAATTGGTCCTACTACGTAAGGAAGGCAGACCTGTTGACTCGCCTGGGGCCTACCGCCCAATTGTGCTGTTGGACGAAGCTGGCAAGCTCTTGGAGCGTGTTATCGCCGCTCGTCTCAACAAGCACTTGGAGCGAGTAGGGCCAAACCTGGCTGAGTGCCAGTTTGGGTTCCGCAGAGGCAAGTCCACTATTGATGCCATATCGAAAGTGAGGGCCTTTGCGGAAGAGGCTGTGTCCAGGGGAGAGGTCGTCTTGGCGGTATCACTTGATATCGCCAACGCCTTCAATACCCTCCCCTGGGACTGCATCAAGGAAGCGCTGCGGTACCACGAAATACCCTCCTACCTATGCCGAACCCTTGAGGATTACCTCTCGGATAGGTTCATAATCTATCCGATGAGGGAGGGATGGGGCCGGTGGGAGATGTCGTGCGGAGTTCCCCAGGGCTCGGTCTTAGGGCCAGTCCTGTGGAACGTTGGCTACGATTGGGTGCTTCGAGGGGACAACCTGCGTGGAATCGACGTGGTATGCTACGCGGATGACACCCTGATTCTGGCTCGCGGTCAGAGCTACAGGGAGGCATCCATAATAGCAACTGCGGGCACAGCCCAGGTGGTAGGTCGAATTCGGCGTCTGGGGCTAAAGGTGGCCTTAAACAAGTCCGAAGCCGTGTGCTTTCACGGCCCTCGGAAAGCGCCACCTGCTGGAGCAGAACTAGTTGTGAGCGGTGTTCCAATCGGCGTCGGGTCGACGATGAAGTACCTAGGACTCGTCCTCGACAGCCGATGGAACTTCCAGGAGCACTTTAAACAACTGGTTCCACGGCTCACGAGAGCTGCATCGGCGCTAGGTAGCTTGCTTCCAAATACGGGAGGGCCGAACGTCGCCTGTCGTCGCCTCTACACAGGAGTCGTGCGGTCGATGGCGCTATATGGGGCTCCAACATGGGCTGACGCTCTGAGTGCTCATAACGTAAAACTCCTGCGGAGACCGCAGCGGTTTATGGCACTCAGAGTGACCCGCGCATATCGCACGGTATCGTACGAGGCGGCGTGCGTTCTGGCCGGTACTACCCCGTGGGACCTGGACGCACAAATGCTGGCCCACTTTTACCGACAATTGTCGGATGCACGGTCCAGGGGTGACTATCCTCCCCCTGAGGTGATAAGACGTTGGCGGAAGTTGGGTCAGCAAGGGATCATGAACAGGTGGCGTCGTAGGCTGGATGAGCCGAGCGCTGGTCACCTGACTGTGAATGCTATCCGACCCGTCCTAAAACAATGGGTTGAACGTAAGCATGGGGTCCTCTCTTTCAGGCTCGTTCAAATCCTAACAGGTCATGGCTGTTTTGGCCGATACTTGTTTAGGATAGCCGGAAGAGAGCCTACGCCGGTATGTCACCAGTGTGGCGGCGCCGAAGACACGGCGCAACACACGTTGGAGGCATGCGTGATGTGGGACAGCCAGCGCGTCCAACTTGTGGCGGAAATAGGAGCCGATGTATCACTGCCAGCCGTCGTCTTAGCAATGACTAACAGTGAGTCGGCCTGGAATGCAGTTCGGGACTTCTGCGAAGACGTCGTCGAACGCAAGGAAGTGGCGGAGCGCATTAGGGAGACTGACGCGTCAAGTCACCCTATGCGCAAAAGAAGAGGCGGACGCAGGCGATTGGCGCATGAGCGCCGAATACCTCCGTAATGGGGAACTCTGGGTGGCAGGCTCGGGGGGGCCCGTCGCCTGATTAGAGAGTTGCCCCGAGGTGCACGATGTGTGTGAGGTGTTTCCACACATCGTTAACAAGGGCGGATGGAGCAAAAGCTCCCCAAGACGGGGTCTTCGGAGACCAGCGCTGCTGGGGCTGCGGAAGAGTGCAGGAACGCACCCGCGGCCTCGACTAATGGCGCAATGGAGGAACACCCCCAGGGTTTTTAGTGGGTAGGCCGCCACTAGGGCGGAGACTCCCACATCACCACACTGCTCCCCCCGGGGCAGGGTGGTACCTATAAAAGGTTTTCCCTGGGACAAAAAAAAAAAAAAAGGTTAGGTTAGGTTAGGTTAGGTTAGGTTTTTTTTTTTTTTTTTTTTTTACTCCCGTCCTCCTCCACCAATTTTCCCCGGAAGATTCTCCAGGCCCTTTGTTAGGGATGGTTTGATTTTATCGTATATTTATTCGTACTTAAGGTACTTCTCAATATTCTCTTTTTTTAATTTAAAATTTACTTTGCTAAAATCTATGCAACGTCCGAAGCTTCTAACGATACTTAGACGGACATACTTATGGTTCGATAGAACCATACGTTGTTCGTCTCTTTTCCTATCCACCTTTGTCCTTGTTTGTTCAATTCTATTCTTCCTCGTATTTGTTTTATTTTGCGTTGTGTGTTTCCAAATCTTTATTTTCAGTCCATGTTCTTTTTTAAATTGATATAACTATATTTCAATATAGCCATTCAATATTTCTTTATTTATCTAATTTATTTGTTTCTTTTTATAACTTTACTTGCAATTTTGACACAGTATTCCAAAAAATTATTTCTTGTTTTTACGTTTGTTAATAGTTCCCAGAAGTTATTTACACTTATTTTAGTTCCTATTTTTGTTTCTATTTCGAACCGTTCAGTTCCGTAGGCAGGGCATTCTACGAGTATGTGCGGTACTGTCTCTTCTTTTGTGGGCTCACAGATACACGATGGGTTCTCCTTGCACTTGAATCGATACAAGTACTCGGAGAACCCACCGTGTCCCGTCAGGATCTGCGTCAGGATGCTTGAGGTCTCCATCCTTCTAACTATTCCAAAGGCCGATACGGCGACAGGCAGGAATAATTTCGTAGTCGACGCGGTGTTCTCCGATGCGTACCTCTGATTCCATTTCTCCAGTGTGTCCTTGCGGATCTGGAGTTTTATGAACGAAATCGGGCATTGGTCGTAGTGCGGCCTCGTCTTTATCTTTTGTGCTGCATCCTTGGCCAGCTGATCCGCTCTTTCGTTGCCCTCGAGTCCAGCGTGCGCTTTAATCCAGAAGAGTTCAACTCGCTTGTTCAGCCTTTTGCACTCTCTTAGGTTATTGCGCACGCTGACTGCGAGGGGATTCAGAGAGCGGTTGTTAATCACTGTTTCCAAGGATGATCTGGAGTCACTGTAGATACCGAAGCTCATTTCGGGTCCTTTGAGCGCCTCCTCGGTGGCTTTGCATATGGCCAGCAATTCCGCTTGGTAGACCGTGCAGTAGGACGACAGCTTCAATTTTCGGCTCTTGGTTTCGGCGGCATCACTCCAAAGAGACAGTGCCGCACCAACCTTGCCCTCAATTTTGCTGCCGTCCGTAAATATTTGTACTGCTTGACCCCTGTTCCTATCAACGTCTTCTTGGTCTGCCAGGCACACGAATTGCAGGCTCATATGTTCCGCCGGGTGGGGGGTGTCGGTAAACGCTGTACGTCGCTCGATCTCCCCGTCTCCGAGTGCTGTCTGGGGCACTCCCCTCTTTGCCTCGTACAGGGCGGCTGCCTCCTGTATCCTGAGGTCGAGGGGTAGTATCCCAGCCAGCACCAGTGCTGAGTTAAGGGAGACCGTGCGATAGGCTCTGCACAGTTTTTGTGCAAAGCCTCTTTGGACAGCGTTTAGCTGCCTTTGGATACCCAGCTTCTTTGTTGCAGGACCCCAGACGCTAGACGCGTACATGAGTACCGGCTCTACGACGGCGGTGTAAATGATGCGTACGACTTCAGGGTGGAGACCCCAACTGACCCTAGCCGCAGTGGACAGCTGTTTATAAATATTAGCGGCTTTTTTGCACTGGTTGGACACGTGGCTATTTATTCCAGGTCAACTTCTCGTCGATCGTCACCCCCAGAAGCTTGATTTCATTCGACATGCCAATGTCGACCCCGCCCATCCTCAGGAGTGGGGTGTCATGTTTCAACTTTCGCGTAATCACCATTGCTTTGGTTTTATGCGGCGCGAATTTCAGTTTATTTTTGACACCCCACTCCCGAACATACTCGAGGGCGGCATTGGCTTGTCTCTGAACATCCAGTGCCGTGTCACCATCAAATACCAGGACTATGTCGTCGGCGAATGCTTGGGCGTAGTCTCCCCTGTGTTCGAGGCCTTTCAGGAGTGGGTCCAAGAGGAGGTTCCACAGGATTGGTCCCCCTATGGAACCTTGCACGCAGCCCTTGTTTGTGGCCTTGGAGTACTGCTCGCCTGCGTACCTCACGCTGATGCTACGGTCCTGGAGATAGCTGTCGATTAGCTTTCTGATGTTTACCGGACATTCCGCCTCTGCCAGTCGTACTTTGATGGCGGGCCACCAAGCGCTATCGAAGGCTCCCTCTATGTCCAGCGAGACCATGGTGAGCAGCTTCTTTTGGCTCAATTTGCCATTTATGTGCTGCATCAGGTCATAGAGAGAGTCTTCGGTGCTTCTTTGTGGCATAAAGCCGTACTGGCGAGGGCTCATTCCTTTTATCAGATGCCATTTTAGTCTTCCCACTATCATTTTTTCCAGTATCTTCCCCATCACTGGAAGGAGCCCAATGGGTCTGTATGACTTTGGGTTGGTGTAGTCCTCTTTTCCGGGTTTCCGAAGGACTACTACTGTGGCCTCCTTCCAGATGACGGGGAAGTGACCGAGCTCCAGGCATTTGTTGGCCATTGCCAAGTATAGCTGGGGGTTCCTCGTGATGGCGTGGCGGCAAATGTCAGCGGTGAGACCATCCGCTCCCGGGGCTTTCTTGGGATTAAAGCTTTCCACCGATGCTCTCAGTTCTTCCAGAGTAAACAGCGGGTCATGTTCTTCATCATGATTGCTGTTTACTTGGGCAGCCGAGTTTCTGGTTTGTCGGTGGTCTGCATTATCCTCGCTCTCTAAGTCCTCCGGGTAGAAGGTCTCAGCTAAGACTCTGACCGACTCTTTTGAGTCCATCGTCCTCCCGTCCTTGACTAGTGGTAGGTCTTCTTGCCGCTTTGCAGTCCTTCCTATCACCCTGTAGATGCCCTCCCATACTCCTTCCCGATCCTGCGTCCCACAAAACTCCTTCCAACTCCTAATTTGTGCCATTTTTGCTTCCTTTTCATAATTTTCTTTTGCGTGCAGGTACTCAGCGACGACCATCTCTCTGCGGACTGGCGCTGCCCACCGGACTCTGCGCTTCTTCGTGGCAACATCCTTCTTCAGCTTGGCGAGCTCGTCGGACCACCAAGGTAAGTTCACAATATTTTTAGATTTTAATTTTGGTATTGCTTCGTTACATGCTTCTACTATTAATTTGATATATGCTTCTACTTTATTTTCTAGGTCTATTATGTTTTCTATTTCATCAATTTCTTCTTTATTTAGGTTATTATCGTTTAGCAACTGGGTCACTTTCTCATGAAAGTGACTCCAGTTTGCTTTTCTGCTGTTAAAAATTCGTGTTGTTCTTTCTATACTAATTCCTTTTGCTCTGATGTGCCGAATGTTAAAGATGATGGTGTTGTGGTCCGAGCTCGTTACGCCCTCGTCGATGTGCCAATCCTCGACTAGGTTCAAGAGTTCCGGTGTGCACGCCGTCACATCCACAAAGCTGCTGTACACTTTTCCTCCCCTGGTAGTGAAAAAGGTAGGGGTGGTGTGGTCGTTGTTGAGTATCTGCATGTCCCAATCTTCAAGTGCTCCGGCCAGATCTTCCCCCCTGTCGTTCGTGACTGGACTGCCCCACCAGGGATTTTTGGCGTTTGCGTCCCCTCCTATGAGCACGTTCTGGCGGAAGTGCGTTCTGATCCTGCCCAACTGCTCCAGGTATGGCTCTATCGGTTCCGGGTATGGTTCGAGATAAAAAGACGCTACGAGGATCTCCCACGCTCTGGTCCTGATCTTCACCACAATGATGTTGGGCGTGGTGAAGTCCGGATACTGGATGACGTCCAAGTCGGGATCGAAGACAGCTATAGCTGCTTTGATTGGGCCGTCACCAGGTTTCGTGCTTTGGAAGATCCTCGCGCCTCCGTAGTTTTTAACTCGACCTATCCCACCGATGTAGGGCTCCTGGAGCATTGCGAAGGCCATCTTTTTGTTGTAGGCCTCAAGCATGAGCTCATCTGTTGCGTGTGTCTTTCTTTGCAAGTTTGCTTGTGCTACTACGTATGGCCTCGTGTTAGTTTGAGCAGGATTTCCGCCTGGGACAACTTTAGCAGTACGCCACCGCAGCTCTAGCCAGTGCGTCCCACTTTCGCCTGATTGCGCATTCCGGGCTGAAAGCATTGTGCTCAATCTTTTCAAGCCCGGCGTGCGAGCAGTTACAGCAAGAAGGGGTCGCACCGGCAAGCCAATCCGCGCACTGCGCCTTTAGATGTGGGCCTCCGCAGTGGCTGCACTTTTCCAAGGTTTCTGTGCAGAAACGCCGGCCGTGTCCATATCCGAGGCAGAGCGAGCACTGAACCAGCGGCGATTGGTCTGCTACACGTACTCGCTGTAGGTCTATGTGAACTGCCTCGGCTTGGGTTAAGTGCTGCCACAGTTTCGGAGAGACCCTCACCACTATGTGGCTAGTGTGCGGATTTCTGGTGCGTCTTTTGTACGCTATTTCCGCTCTATCGTCATCCTTCCTGATGTCTCTGAAAATGCCCTTATTTTGAGACCTTAGGGCTTTTAGTATGTCCTCGTCGGTGTTGTGTGAGAGGACGTCTTTGAGGATGATGAGGGGGTCTTTATTTTTGATTTCCTCGACGTTTAGTTCCTTAGCCTTTTCCAGTCTTTCTTTAACTTTACTTCTTTCCTCTTCGGTCCTGCATCCCACTATTACTTTCCTATCTTTCGCTTTTCTTATCCTCTCTACTTCAATTCCTCCTTCTTTAGCGTTGACAGCTTTTCTGATTCTTTCTAATACTTCCTCTCCTGTTTCTCTCTCATTTTTGGCGGTGACGACCACCGAGTGCAGCGCCGTGTGTTGCGGTGGTTGCACTCGGGTGGTTGCCGCCGCCACACTTGCGTATGTTCTTCTCTCTAGGCTTTCTCTCAGGTTCTCCATCTTCTGATTATTTTCTTTTATCAGCTCTGCCTGTCTCTCCAATAGGGCTTCCAGGTTTACTTGGTTGACACTTGGGGGAGGCGCGGCAGAGGTGCGTTCTGTTTCCCTCTCGTCCAACTCTCGGGTCCGCAGCATTGTGTCGGAGGACTGACTCTTTGCGGAGGCAGCCTCTTTCACAAGCTGGAACAGACGCTCAACTGCTTCTGTGACAGCCAGTTTAATGTCTGCTTTGAGGTTCCGAGAGTTGGAGAGATTGGATTTCGCTCTCATGAGGCACGCTTTTGCTTCCGCGATCCTGTCTTGACTTTTCCCTGTCGCTGGTTTGGGAGGGCTTCGTGTTGTTTCCACCGACAGCTTCCTAACTGCTGCCGGTTTCGGTTTAGCAGGGTACGTAGTCACAGGAGTCTTATTTGAAGTTGTCGGGGGTGTCACGCTTTTCCGCTCTGGTCTTCCGTTTTCCCACTTTCCTATGCTTCTCCGTACGCTTGGTACTGCGGTGCCTGCACGTAAAGTGACGGTTCCGGGTCCAGCCGCCGTCGTCTCTGTGCCCTCTCCTTGTGTTTTTGCAGGTGTTCTCAACATTTTCAAAAACTCGGACGTCGCTTGTCAATTTAATTTAGTCTTATAGTAAAAAGCCTTAAAAATACGGTATAAAAGTTTTCAAGCCTTGCTTGGTCCAAATATATAAAAATTGGTATCTTTTGATACAGCTGTCAAAGTGTATATAAAAGTATAAAAGTAAGAAAGAAATTTTAGTCAACGAATTCACCGAACCGCAAGTGAGGAATTCTTCATACCCAATGACTCAAATGGTTGGGGGAGCGGGCCAAAATTTGGAAAAAATGTGCAAATTTCGTTGTTTAAAGGGTGGGGCGCGATGCGCTATCACCCTCTGAACTCTGTAAAAATAATTAAAAAATTCTAGTATGCCAAATATAAAAGTTATACAGTTCCAAAGGTGTGGGTTATGTTAGTTTAGTAAAATTTTGAATGTTTTTCAGTTTTTCTCTGAAGTGTTGCGTTTATTTAAGATTTTTGTTTCAGATCCTGGTGCAGTTCGTCGAGCCGAATCCAGCGACGTGTCACACGATAAGGTAAGTAAAATTTTTAAACAGTCAAAAAATCGGGTTAGGTTAGGTTAGGTTAGGTTAGGTTAGGTTCCCCCCCGAATGAGTTCCCGCCTTGCCGTGGCGGGGGGGCTCAGCGGTCGCAACAGTTGCGGCGGCCGCTGCCAAGAGGAACTCGAGGTGGAGGCTCGACCGGCGCCCTGGACATTCCGGGAAGCGGCGGTGCGAGCCTAGGCGGCCTTGGTTGGCCGCGGGACCCGGTCGGCGTCTCGGCCGTACGCCGAGTAGCGGCGACGCGGGTTGGGGCTCGCCTTTTAGAAGGCAGCCCAGGGGAGCTCTCGCTCGCGTTTCTCCTCGGAGAAGCGCTAGCGATGAGCTCGAAGGGGCCTTCTCCGCGCGCCCCAGAGCTTTTATCTGGAGCGCGCGTAGAGGGCGGTCCGGGATCTCATGCTGAGAGGCCCGGACGTGGGGGCCGTCCTCGGACGGACGGGAGGGACACCCGGTGCGTGGCTAACCCCACCACCGGACGAGGTGTCACAGATCGGAACCCCGTTAGCCGCGAGGCGCGGGACCGAGGGCCTTGGCTTAACCGCCCGGGCCGCGAGGAAGAAAACCTCTATAAAAAATCACCCCGAAGGTCAAGCGGCGGAGCAGCGCGAGGACCTGCATGGCCACCGGGAAGGTTGGTCGCAACTGCTACCCCCGCGGGGGCCCAGCCGAAGCCCTGCGCGGGAGACGCCTAGGCTTACCCGGGTACAGGGGGCACTGCCCGGGTGGACCACTTATATCCCCCATACTCGTGGGAACTTTATGGATTTACTCAAACTAAAATTCAAAGTTCGTGGGGAGGAGAAGGGGCGTAGCCCCGAGGTGGACCTGGGCGGAGAGTCTGACTCTTCGCTCGGGAGTATGATGTCCGTGACATCAACGGACAGGACAGACGGCAAAGGCCTTCTGAAGCGGGTGCGTTCCCGCGAGGTCCTGAGTCCTGAGTCCTGAGTCCTGAGAGGTTAGGTTAGGTTAGGTTAGGTTAGGTTAGGTTAGGTTAGGTTAGGTTAGGTTAGGTTAGGTTAGGTTAGGTTAGGTTAGGTTTTTTTTTTTTTTTTTTTTTTTTTTTTAAATATTAATTCAGTCCCCGGACGTCACCCGGGACCTTTTTTAGGGTTTTTCATGTGACCATTCTATTTCAATTTAGAAAAATAAAGTTATTTAATGTTTCACTACAGTTATTTATTTTAGAATATATATTTGGTCACTAATTTATAAAAAAAAAATGGATACTTAATGTATTTGTCGTTTTTTATGTCGTCGTTAAATTGTCAAGTACTAAATATATATAAATAATAAATGTAATAATTATGTAAAATTTGCTTTAAAGAATTTTATATTTTTCATCTTTGCTCTATGATTGACATATCTATATTATCAAATATAGTTATTCAATTTTGTTTTATTTATCTATTTGTTCCTATGAATTACTTTATTGGCTATTATTATGCAATTTTCTAAAAATCTTTTTCTCATGTTTTTATCCACCATAATGTTACAAATATTATCTACATTTATCTTTTGCCCTATGAGTAGCTCTGTATTGAGTCTTTCCAGGGAGTATGCGGGGCACTCCGCCAGGATATGGACAATAGACTCTTCCTTACCGGGTTCGCAGATGCACGATGGATTCTCCTTACACTTAAAACGATGTAAGTATTCGGAGAACCCACCGTGCCCCGTCATTATTTGGGTGAGAACGCCGGTCGGCATCAATTGCTTGCATATTTTAAAGGCAGCTATCGCATCTGGCCAGAACATTTTAGTCACCCTTCCAGTGTCTTCGGTCTTGTATCTCCGATTCCATTTGTCAAGCGTCACCAATCGGATCTGGCGCTTTGCAAATGAAATCGGACATAGCTCATATTGCGGCCTTGACTTGGTCTTTAGGGCTGCGTCCTTGGCCAGCTGATCCGCTCTCTCATTCCCCTCGAGCCCGGCGTGCGCTTTAATCCAATAGAGTTCAACTAGCTTATTTTGCTTGTTGCACTCCATTAGATTATCGCGGATTTTGACTGCGAGGGGATTAAGTGATCGGTAATTGACCACTGTCGCCAAGGACGATCTAGAATCGCTATAAATGCCATAGCTCATTTCGGGTCTCTTGAGCGCCTCATCTGTGGCCTTCCATATTGCCAATAGTTCTGCCTGGAAGACGGTGCAGTGGGACGACAGCTTCATCTTCAGGCATTTGGTTTCGGCGGCACTGCTCCATAAGGACAATGCCGCTCCAACCTTGCCTTCGATTTTGCTGCCGTCCGTGAAAATTCTGACTGCCTGCGTATTGTGAGTGTTCACGTCTTGCTCGTCTTCCAGACAGATGAAGTTCAGGCTTATATGGTGCGCCGGGTGTGGTGTATCGACGAACGCCGTCTGCCTCTCGATCTCCCTGTCTCCCAGTGTTGACTGTGATACTCCCCTCTTGGCCTCATACAGGGCTGCTGCCTCCTGTATTCTGAGGTCGAGAGGAAGCATCCCAGTCAACACTAGTGCCGAGTTTAGGGAGACCGTGCGATAGGCTTTGCACAGCTTCTGTGCGAAGCCCCTTTGGACAGCGTTCAGTTGCTTTTTGATCCCGATCTTTTGCGTAGCGTCCGCCCAAATACTCGCAGCATACATCACGACCGGCTCTATCACCGCCGTGTAGATGGTCCGGATCACTTCTGGGTGGAGGCCCCAGCTGATCCTGGCAGCTCTGGATAGATGTTTGTAAATGTTCAAAGCTTTTCTGCACACGTTAGCAGCGTGGCCATTGAACGTCAGCTTATCATCTATCCAGAGCCCCAGGATTTTGATTTCCTTTGACATGCCAATGTCGACCCCTCCCATCTTCAGCAGTGGGGTGTCAAATTTAAGTTTTCTGGTCATAACCATAGCGTTGGTTTTATGCGGTGCGAACTTTAACTTATTTTTGACTCCCCACTGCCGAACATAGTCGAGGGCGGCATTTGCACGTCTTTGGACCTCGAGCGCTGTATCCCCATCAAACACCAGCACCACATCGTCCGCAAAGGCTTGGCAGTATTCTCCGCGAGTTTGAAGGCCCTGCAGTAGAGGGTCAAGGAGGAGATTCCAGAGAATCGGGCCGCCAATGGATCCCTGTACGCAGCCCTTTGTGGTCTCTTTCGTCACCTCCTCACCCGCGTACCTTAATTTCACCCTTCTATTTTCGAGGTAGCTGTCCACAACCCTGCGCACATTTATCGGGCACATTTCCTCGGCCAGTCTCACCCTTATGGCCGGCCACCATGCACTATCGAAGGCTCCCTCGATGTCTAATGATACTAGCGTGATGAGCTTTTTCTGTTTTAGCTTTTCGCGTATGTGTTGGATCAGGACATAGAGGGAGTCTTCGGTGCTCCTTTGGGGCATGAAGCCGTACTGGTGAGGACTGAGCCGTGGTACAATGTGCCATTTTATTCGGGCCACCACCATTTTCTCCAGGATCTTTCCCATCACTGGCAACAAACCGATAGGTCTGTATGATTTTGGATCTGTGTAACTTCCCTTCCCCGGCTTACGTAGGATTATAACTGTTGCTACTTTCCATGAGTCCGGGAAGTGACCCAGATCCAAACATTTATTTGCCAGTGATAGGAAAGTGCCTGGGGCCTGGTATATGGCGCGCTTACAAATGTCCGCTGTCAGGCCATCTGAACCTGGGGCCTTTTTGGGGTTGAAGGTCTCGACGGCAGACACGAGCTCCGCAGGGGTAAATGGTGGGTCATGGGTTTCATCATGACCCGCAACATTTACTTGTTCAGCTTCGGTTCTGATGCGCTCGTGCTCTGTGTTGTGGTTAGGTTAGGTTAGGTTAGGTTAGGTTAGGTTAGGTTAGGTTAGGTTAGGTTAGGTTTTTTTTTTTTTTTTTTTTTTTTATCCTGTCCGGGCGCAGTGTGGCCCGGCCCGCGAGCTAGCCTACCTCTGACGGGTAAGCGTCGGAGACCTTACTGCTTATATCATTCTTTCTGGTTCTCTTTGTCATGCATCACACTTTATCATTCATCATCAAACATACTGTTTATTGGTGGGATACCCAATGTTGCTCTAATTTTAGTTTTTATTACAAGGGGATTTCGGGTGTTTTTTATTTTCTTATTTGTAAGTTACAGTTTTATCATTTTTTCTTATCTATCTAATTCTAAACATTATATTTTACTCTGGCCTAATTTCATCTTATTTCTTGATTATCTTAAAGTCTATACATTATTGTCTTATTTTATAACCTTATTTTATCCTCGGGCACTCACTATATATCTTCACATATACAGTAGTGTATCCGCATTATTTCTATTTATTTCTATTTGCTACCTTTTTAACTATCTCTTTACAATAATTCAGAAACTTGTCTCGTATATGTTTGTTTTCTAAAATTTTACTGAGATTTTCTTTTGTGACATCCATATCTATTTCGTTTTCTATATCGAATCTTTGTTTCCCGTACATAGGGCAGTCCGTTATGACATGTAGGGCACTTTCCTCTACTGCAGGGTCACAGTTGCACGACGGACTCTCCTTGCACTTAAAGCGGTGTAAGTATGAGGAGAATCCGCCGTGCCCTGTCAGTAGTTGCACAATCTTTGGGTCTAATTTAATTTTCTTTATTAGACGATATGCCTGTGTCGCGCTCGGGAAAAAGACCTTGGTCGTTGCTGCAGTGTGTCCATCGCAATAGCGCCGGTTCCATTCCTCAATCGATTCCTTGCGGATGTGTCGTTTGACGAATGAAACCGGGCAGCTATCGTAATTTGGTCGGGATTTTGAATGCAACGCTGCGCTCTTTGCTAGCTCGTCCGCTCTCTCGTTTCCCTCCAGCCCCGCGTGTGCTTTTATCCAAAATAATCTCAATATTTTGCGTTTTTCTGTAAGCCATACTATATTTGATCTTATTTTCACTGCGAGGGGATGGGGGGAAACGGAGTTGGTCACCGTTTCGAGAGCGGATCTTGAGTCGCAGTATATGCTGCAGTCGGATGCTGGGTTTTTAATTGCCTCTTCCGTGGCTTCGGCTAAGGCCAGCAGTTCTGCCTGGTGGTTAGGTTAGGTTAGGTTAGGTTAGGTTAGGTTAGGTTAGGTTAGGTTAGGTTAGGTTAGGTTAGGTTAGGTTAGGTTTTTTTTTTTTTTTTTTTTTTTTTTTTTTTTCCGGGCGCAGTGTGGCCCGGCCCGCGAGCTAGGTCCCTAACGCAAATCAGGGTTTTTAGACTGTCTTTATTTACATACATTATGTTTTTATTCTAACTTATAATTACTTAATTATTATTACTTTTCTCTTAATTATCTTTATTATATAATTATAGTTAGTTGGTTTCTATTTTAATATTTCTACTTCCTATTATTACAGTATTATTCTAACTTATGTTTATTCCTATTCTCATAGTTTCTTATTTTCTAATATTTTTACTTGTTTAGGGGTTACAGAGTTCTTTGAAAATAATGATGTTCTAATTCTAATGTTTTCTACTGTTTAGTTTTTTACAAAATTGACCTTATGGCCGGTTGTTAACAGTTCTATGTTAACGATACATGCTGTATGATTTTTAGGACAATGGAGTTTTAAAGCTGATGGATTTATATTACAAAATATAAAATCAGCTTTACTTATATGACTATATTTTTATTTCTATTTACTACTTTGTTTGTTACTTTTGTACAGTATTCTAAAAATGCATCTCTTATTTCTCTATTTCTAAATATTTTACATAAGTTATCTTTATTTATTCTATAATTAATCTTATTTTCTATGTCGTGCCTCTCTCGGCCAAAAACTGGGCATTCTGTTAGAGCGTGTACGGGGGTCTCCTCTTTATCTGGGTCACATAAGCACGATGGGTTGTCCTTCAGTTTAAACCTGTGTAGGTACTGGGAGAACCCACCGTGCCCCGTTAACATCTGTGTGATCACACCTCTTGGTTTTAGCCACCGTACAGTCCCGTAGGAGCCCGCTACCTCTGGGAAGAAAATTTTTGTGACAGAGGCCGTTTCACTGTTTTTGTATCTCCGGTTCCATTCGTCAATGGTCGCTGTTCGCAAGTACCTTTTGACGAATGAAACCGGACATTTATCGTACACGGGTGCCGATCTCGTGTTACGAGCCGCGTCTTTCGCCAATTCGTCCGCTCTCTCATTCCCCTCGAGTCCGGCGTGTGCCTTTACCCAGTAAAGACCGACGTTTTTGGACTTTACTAAAGCGTCGTTAATTTTGCCGCGAGTTTCGACTGCGAGGGGATTGAGAGAGCCGTTGTTTGTGATCGACTCTAGGGCCGACCGCGAGTCGCTGTAAATCCCGAAACTTTGCTCTTTGCTCTTCATAACCTCGTCTAGCGCTGTGCAAATTGCCACCAGTTCGGCCTGATATACGGTGCAATAGGACGGCAGCTTCAATTTCCGGTATTTGGTTTCGGCGGCACCACTCCAGAGAGATAGTGCCGCTCCAACTTTACCATCAATTTTGCTGCCGTCGGTGAAGATTTTTATTGCGTGCTCGCCGTGTTCGTTCATTTGCTCCGCGTTGTTAATGCATATGAACTGGTGGTCAATTTGCCGCGCCGGATGAGGAGTGTCCGTGAATGCTGTTCTCCGCTCGATCTCCCTGTCTCCTAGCTCCGGCCGTAGTATCCCCCTCCTCGCTTCGTACAGGGCGGCTGCCTCCTGTATTCGGAGGTCGAGGGGCAGAACTCCGGCCAACGCCAGTGCTGAGTTCAGGGAGACCGTGCGGTGGGCCCTACATAGTTTTTGGGCGAAGCCCCTTTGAATAGCGTTGAGCTGCTTCTGGACGCACAGTTTTTTGGACGCAGGTGCCCAGGCTGCTGCAGCGTAACAGATGACGGGTTCTATTACCGCGGTGTATATCGTTCTAATGACCTCCGTGTGAAGCCCCCATGTGACTTTTGCGGCCCTGGATAGATTTTTATAGATGTTTAGTGCTTTTGTGCATATGTTTGCGACGTGGTGATTAAATGTTAGTTTATTATCTATCCAGAGCCCCAGAAGTTTCATTTTGCTCGACATCGTGATTGGGACTCGATTCATGCTCAACAGTGGGGCGTCGTATTTCAGTTTGTTCGTAATGACCATTGCGTTGGTTTTGTGTGGAGCAAACTTTGACTTATTACGGACTCCCCACTGGTGAACATAATCGAGTGCCTCATTTGCCCGTCTTTGTATTTCGGATCCCGTGTTTCCGTCGAACATCAATACGATGTCGTCCGCGAAAGCCTGACAGTATTCACCGCGTGCATGGAGGCCCTTCAGTAGCGGGTCGAGGAGAAGATTCCAGAGTATGGGTCCCCCGATGGAGCCCTGGACGCATCCCTTTGATGTCTTTCTCGACGCCTCCTCTCCTGCGTATCTTAGTTTTACTGTCCTATCACTCAGGTAGCTGTCGATAACTCTCCGGATGTTTACCGGGCACCCTTCCTCCGCTAATCTGAGTCGTATGGCCGGCCACCAAGCACCGTCGAAAGCTCCCTCTATGTCCAGTGAAATGAGCGTGATTATCTTTTTCTCCGCTAATTTTTCTTTAATTCTGTTCATCAGGTCATAGAGGGAGTCTTCCGTGCTTTTTTGTGGCATGAAGCCGTATTGATTAGGGCTCATTTTCGGGATGAGGTGCCATTTCATCCGGTTTACCAGCATTTTTTCTAATATTTTCCCCATCACTGGCAATAGGCCGATTGGTCTATAGGATTTTGGCTCTGTGTAGTTATCCTTTCCAGGTTTTCTTAGTACTATCACAGTAGCCTCCTTCCAAGGGGTCGGGAAGTGTCCCAGTTCCAGGCACTTCCTTGCCAGTGACAGGAAAACGCCGGGAGTCGCGATTATGGCCCGTTGACAAATGTCGGCGGTCAGACCATCCGAGCCTGGAGCTTTCTTAGGATTGAAGCTTTGGATTGCGGCCGTCAGCTCTGCAGAGGTAAATGTTGGGTCATGATTTTCAGCATGGCCCGGGACATTTACTTGTTCAGCTTTTGCTCTTGTCCTTTTGTGCTCGTTTCCGTCTTCTGCTTTGTCGTCTTCCGGGTAAAAGATTTCCGCAAGGAGGGTTGCCGAGTCCTTTTTGTCGAGGATTTTCCCATTTTTTGAGAGAGGCAGGTCTTCATGTCTCTTGCTTGTTTTCCCTATAACCCTATAAATCCCTTCCCACATTCCTTCCCGATCCTGTTTCCCGCAGAAACCCTTCCAGCTAGCGATCTGTGCTTTTTTAGCTTCCTCTTCATATTTTTCTTTTGATTCCAGGTACTCTCCGACGACTTTGGCTCTACGGACTGGCGCTGCACACCGGATTCTCCGCTTTTTCGTGGCGACTTCCTTCTTCAGCGCTGCGAGTTCCTCGGACCACCAGGGTAAGTTTAATTTTGTGTTAGTTTTTAGTTTAGGTATGCTCTCGTTGCATGCTTGTTGTATTAATTTTGTGTATTTATTTATATTTTCTTCTAATTCTGGTTTATTGTTGATTTTTTCTATTTCTGGAGTTTCTAGTTTGTTTTCGTTAAATAGTTGTTTTAATTTTTCTTGAAAATGAGCCCAGTCTGCTTTTTTACTATTATATACTCTAGTAGTCCTTTTAATGTCAAATCCTTTGGCTTTAATTAAACTTATTTTAAAAAGAATTGTGTTGTGGTCCGATGTCGTCATCCCTTCGTCAACAGTCCAGTCGTCCACGTAGCTCAATAGGTCCGATGTGCACGCGGTGAGGTCTACGTAGCTAGAATAGCGTTTCCCCCCTCTGACCGTGTCGAATGTCGGAATGCTGTTTGTATTGAGTACCTGGAATCCGAGATCCTCTAGGGTTCCTGCGAGCTCCTCCCCTCTGTCGTCCATCGTGGGACTGCCCCACCATGCATTCTTTGCGTTTGAGTCGCCTCCCATGACAATCATGTGGCCAAAATGTTGTTTAATCTTGGTCAGTTGCTGCAGGTATGGCTCTATTTGTTCTGGTCTAGGTTCGAAGTAGAATGAGACAGCTGCTATCTCCCACGATTTCGTTCGGATCTTCACGACTACGACGTTGTTTGTAGTAAAACTTGGGCATTGAATGACGTCCAGACTGTCGTCAAAGACCGCGATTGCCGCTTTAACTGGATCGTTCCCATGAATGTCGTTCTGGAAGATCCTCACTCCCTTGTAGCTGCTCATTCTACCTCTTCCCCCAACGTACGGCTCCTGCAGTAGAGCGAAAGCTACCCTCTTTTTGTGCGCCTCCAGGATTATGTCGTGAGTTGCCAGCTGTTTCCTTTGGAGGTTAGCTTGAGCCACGAGGTATGGCTTTCCGCTTTTTTGACCACGATTTGCCATAGGGACAACCTTAGCAATAGGCTATGGTGGAGCGCGCTATTTGGTCCCACTTCCTTCTCACAGGACACTCCGAGCTGAAAGCATTATGCTCGGTCTTTACCAGTTTTGCGTGTAGGCAATTGCAGCACGTCGGTGCGTTGCCGGCCAGCCAGTAGGTGCACTGGTCTCTCATGTGGGGGCCCCCGCAATGGCTACACTTCTCGATGCGCTCCGTACAGAAGCGCCGGCCGTGACCATACCCGAGGCAGAGCGAGCATTGTACAAGCGGGGATTGGTCTTCTACCTTGATCCGCTGTAGATCGACATGTACTGCGCCCGCCTCGAGCATTCTGCGCCATAGCATTGCGGAGACCCTCATCACGATGTGGTGTGTATGCTGGTTCCTTGTGCGCTTTTTATATGCTATCTCTGTTCTGCAGTTTTCATCGCTGAGGTCCTTAAAGATATTTTTATTCTGATTTCTCAGACCTTTGAGGATTTCGTCGTCACTGTGTATCTGCAGAACATTCCTCATCATAATAAGTGGGTCCTTATTCTTGATGTCTTCTACTTTCAGCTCGGGCGCCTGCGTGAGAACCTCTTTCACCTTCCTTCTCTCTTCTTCCGTTCGGCACCCCATTATTATTTTCCTATCTTTGGCTTTCCTTACTTTTTCTATCCTAATTTCTCCTTCTTTTGCATTTACCACTGTCCTTATCCTTTTCAGAATTTGTTCTCCCGACTCCGTTTCGTCCGTGGCAGAGACTACCACCGAGTGGAGCGCGGTTTGTTCGGGGACTGGGTTTCGAGGACTTGTCGCTGCTGCGCTTGCGTAGGATTTCTTTGAGAGGAGCTCTTTTAATCCTTCCATCCTTTCGTTGCTCTCTTTTAAAAGTTCGGCGTGTCTTTCAATGGTCCTCTCTAGTTCCTGCATTTTGTTGTTTACTCCTGTCTCTTCCGGTTCTGGGTTTTGTTTCGGCTTTTGGGGGAGCTCGGCGGGCTCTTCGTCCTTTTTGCGGCTTGTGGCCGTAACGAGGTCGCAGAGTCGGCCGACGTCCTTCAGGACCGATTCTACAATTTCCTTCTTTGTATTCCGAGAGGTGGAGAGCGTCTGCTTAATCCTAGTTTGCAGGTGCCTCGCTTCGACGATCTCGCTTGTCGGATCCGGATTCGGTTTTGGGGTGCTCGCCGCAAACTGACCAGAGAGTCTGCGTATAGCTGCGGGCTTCGGGGGCTTCGGCGCCGCTGCTTGTTCTGCAGGAGACCTCTGGACAGGCCGGCTAGGGCCCGGCTTTCCCGCTTCCCATTCTCCGATGCTGCTTCGGACGTTCTTGGCGTGTTGTGGGCTTTCCTCTCGAGTGTTAGAAGCCGGTAGAGTGACAGTTTTGTCCATAGTTTTACTTTTAGGGGTGTGGAACATGTTTGTGTTTCGGGACTTCTACTTATTTGCTCCTGGAAAACCTGTCGCGGGTTTATTTAAGTTTTGTATAAGTTGTAAATCCGTTTGTCTTATAGTATTAAGGTAAAATTGTATATATTAATTTTTGTCAAAATTGTTTGTAAAATTTGTATAAATATATGTATTTATTCGGTCAGTCTACTTTAACGATCCTATTCTAATTATATTGTTTGTTTCAGGTGCTTCGCACGGCGTGCGAGTCAGCTACGGTAAGTAGGCGGGTTAGGTTAGGTTAGGTTAGGTTAGGTTAGGTTAGGTTAGGTTAGGTTAGGTTAGGTTAGGTTAGGTTAGGTTAGGTTTTTTTTTTTTTTTTTTTTTTTTTTTCCTGTCCGGGCGCTTATCGGCCCGGCCCGCGAGCTATTTATCTCTACTTTTCATTTTGCAGAGTTTAAGACTTTGCAAATAATTTACTAGGGCAATAAGTTTTTCAAGGTTTTTTTTTTTTTATTTTTTTTTTTTTTTTTTTTTATTTTTTTTTTATTTTTTTTTATTTATTTATTTATTTTTTTTTTTATTTTTTTTTTTATAATATTATTACTTATACATATACAATATTACTTCTAACTTATCTTAAATATACCTTACCTATTATAACAGCTTATACATTTTTATAGACTAATTTGAGTTCTGAGATACAGAGAAATATACATTTATACAATATAATATACAATAGCATTATACAATAACATTCATTGAATTTACAAATTATACATTAATTTAACAAAATGAAACTTAGAATTTAATTTACACATATTTATTATTATTATTATTATTATTATTTAACTAACACAATTCTACTTATATTTTAATTGTTGACCCATTGGCCTTTACCGCTATGCCCAGAACAGCTTCAGCAAAGGCCAAGAAATGAGTCCGGCTGTCGTCATTGTCAATGAGTTCGCTAATTGTTCTTTCTTTTATTTGACAGCCCACTCTGCACTCGCACTCATGTCTTTTTAAGCCGTACTTAGGGCACTCAGTTAGGATATGGAGAATGGTTTCCTCTGATTGGTCATCGCATGTGCAGTATGGGCTATCAATTAATTTAAATCTATATAAATAAGATCGGATCCCACAATGACCGGTAAAAAGCTGCGTTCTAAGGTTGGATATTTTTATTTTGCTAAGAACTCGATAGGCTCGTGTCGCTTCCGGGAAGAACATTTTCGTGGTAGATGCAGTTGTTCTTTCAGCATATCGCCTGCTCCATTCTTCTTGGGTGTTCATTCTAATAGAGCGCCTTGCGTACGATAGCGGGAATGCATCGTAGACGGGTGCCGTTTTGGACTTCAATGCCGCTTCCTTTGCTAGTTCATCAGCTCGTTCATTGCCTTCTATTCCAGTGTGCGCTTTGATCCAGTATAGTCTTACGTTTCCACAGCACTCCCTCAGCCGGTCTCTGATCTCTGCAGCTATTGGGTTTTCAGTGGTGGGATTCGCAATTGCCTCGAGTGCAGACCGCGAATCGCTCAGGATGTTTCCAGATTCGTTTCCTTTCGCCAAGTACGAGACTGCTCCCAGTATTGCTGCCAGTTCTGCTTGAAAGACTGTACAGTAGCTTGCAAGTAGGGCCTTCTTTTTGTAGGTTTCTTGCCCTTGGCGCCAGCAAGAGATTGCTGCTCCGACTTTTCCTTCAATTTTACTACCGTCAGTGTACAGCATGAGCTCGTTGTTGTCTATGGCGTCTGCTTCGTCCTGGCAGTTGATGAGCCCAAATGTTAGGCACTCCCGTTTCGATGGGTGCAGTAATTGAAACGGGCTCACTCTTCTTTCCAGAATTCGGCCGGGAAGTTCGCTTAGAGGTTTGCCTCTCTTGGTCTTAAAAAGCTCCGCATTCTCCTTCAGACGCATATCAAGTGGAATGATACGAGCTAGAAGAGCGCTAGCTTCTAAGGAGGTGGTCCGGTGTGCTCGGCTGATCTTTATTGCGAACATTCTGGTGATCTGATTCAGCTTCTTCCGTACGTACTCCTTACTGCATATATGCGCCCATACGCTAGCCGCATACAGAATGACAGGCTCTACTGCCGCTACGTATATAAGTCGCGTTATCTCCGGATTCAGACCCCAACTAGACTTTACGGCTCGGGATAACATCTTGAAGATATTGATAGCCTTCGTGGATACTGCTCTCAGGTGTTCTTTAAAAGTAAGAGCCGCGTCTATTGTCAACCCGAGAATCTTGAGGTCTTTCGAGTATTCTAGATTCTGTCCGTCCAGCACCAGCCTTGGCATATCATATTTCAGCTTCTTGGTGGCCAATATCACTTGAGTTTTGTGTGGAGCAAATCGCATTTTGTGCTCCTTTCCCCACCGTGATATAGTTTCTAGTGCCCTGTTGACCTTTCCTTCTAATTCTGCGGCTGATTTGCCCGTAGCCACTACCAATATGTCGTCCGCAAATGCCTGCACGTGGGCTTCTAGTTTATCAGCTTCCTGCAGGAGTGGGTCTAGCTGAATATTCCAGAAGAGCGGACCACAGATTGAGCCTTGGACACATCCCTTGTTGGTGTCTTTTTTTATTGTTTCGCCCAAGTAGAGCAGCTTGACGGATCTATCTGCTAAGTAGCTGAGGACAAGTCTAAGAGTTTGTTCGTCTATCCGTTTCTTGTGTAGTTCATACATTATCCCCGGCCACCAGCAGTTGTCAAACGCTCCTTCTATGTCCAAGGAGACTACCAGCACTAGCTCCTTTCTTCTTATTCCTTGGTCGATCAGCTGGAATGCATCGTGTAATGCGTCTTCTGTTCCACGCTGAGGAGTAAATCCATATTGCCTTGGGCTAAGCTTTCCATCATTTCCAAGGCTCCAGGAGATTCTAGAAGCGAATAATTTCTCCAGAACTTTGCCCATCACTGGGAGTAATCCTATAGGCCGGTATGCCTTCGGGAGTGAGTAATCCTCTTTGCCAGGTTTCGGGATTACCTTGACTCTGGCCAGCTTCCACATGAGCGGAAAGTGGCCTAGGGATAAGCACAGATTAAATATGGCAAGCTGCACTTCTGGTGCTGCTACATAGGCTTCCAGGCATATATCAGATGTGAGGCCATCTTCTCCAGGCGACTTCTTGGGGTTCATCTTCCGGTACACACTTTCAACTTCTTGGTGAGTAAAAGAAGGACTCTCCCGGGGATATTCTGGGTCGCTCTCAATGGCGTCCAATAGCCTTCTTGATTGGGATCTGATTTCTGCCTGATACGCCGTGTCATTAGATTCCTCGTCCCAAGGGAAGAAAGTTTCAGCGAGAAGTTTTGCTGATTGCTCTGGGGTAAGGACCTGTGAGGTCAGTGTTTTTCGCAGTAGTTTGTCCTCCTTGTGGTTGCAGCCTACTTTGAGAATACGGTACGATCGCTGCCAGACTGTTTCCCTCTCTTCCTTGTTGCAAAAGTTCTTCCAGCTTTCAGTTGCTGTTTTTTGTATGAGCTCTTTATACTCCCTCTTTAGTCTTGTATACTCCTGAACTAATAGAGGCCTCCTGACTGGATTTTGTGAGCATTGTACCTTTCTGCGGTATTTTGCCAGTTCTTTTTTCTTCTCGCTGAGTTCGGAGCTCCACCATTCTACTGGTCTGCTGCTTCTCTCTGTTTTGACTGGTGGTATTGTAGCTTCACTGGCTTCTATTATGGACTCCATATATCTCGAGGTAATGTGCTCCAAGTCTTGTGGCTCATTGACGTTAGTTAATGCATCTAAGTTTATATTATTAGCATAAAGACGGTCACGAAGCTGGTCTCTAAACTCAGACCATCGGGCTTTTTTGGTATTAAACCTCCGAGTGGATGTATTTTTGATGATCCGTCTTTCTTCTCCGTACTCTACTTTAAAAGATATAAGACGGTGGTCTGACAGAGTTACAGCGTCAGGGTCTACTTTCCAGTTCCTCACTCTGCCGAGGAGACTATTTGTGCAAACGGTGACGTCGACTATACTGGATCGAGGCTTGCCTTGCATATAGCTGATGTAGGTTGGTAAGGTTCCTTCGTTGAGTACGTTGAGATTGAACTGAGATAGGAACCGCATGTACTCAGTTCCCCTCTTATTGTCCGCTTTACTGCCCCACCATGTACTATTAGCATTGACGTCTCCGCCGATGATGATGTCGTTCGTGCCTAGTTGCTCTACCACATACTGCAGTCTGCCTAAGTCTTGTTCAATATCTTCACTCCCATCAAAATACACACTAACTACTCCTAATTGGCAATTGTCATTTAATTTGATTACACATGCAGCAATATCTTCAAATATAATTTTATCGTTAACAATTACTACTAAGTTTGGATCGACAATGACGACTGCCGCGCGGACAGGTTTCTCCCTATCATTTGTGATTTTCTGAATTATTCGTTTGCTGGTGGTAAGATGAGCTTTGGCTCCAACGAACGGCTCAGACAACAGTAGTATTGACTGTTTGGTCTGTACCGCCGCCTGGATACACTCCTTTGTTGCGGAGTAACCTCGGCCCAGATTAACTTGACCAAATGTAAGTCCTAGCGTAATGTTTTTGTTGTTGCCTGTAGCTGAAATTAGCAATAGGATACAACTGATCTAGCCAGTCTATCCCACCGCTGCCATTCAGGACATTCAGGACTGTATGCTGGGTGTGCCTTTTCAGCAGGGTTCCTGGTTGCCAGACAGTTCTTGCAGCAAGGGGCGGAGTCGCGGCCGGCGCACTCTCGTGTGTCATGGTTGCCTGCGCAGTAACCGCAGCACCGCTCCTTGCTGCAGTCCCTCGCTATGTGGCCAAAGCCAAGACACCTGTAGCACTGGGTTACTGGCGAGTGGTCTACGGCCGGGACGACCTGAAATCCTAGGCGAAGTTGTTGGTCTCTAAGACTGCTCCAGATCCAGGGATTCACTTCAAGGATAACGTTGCACCTAGAATCGTTACGACCCTTGGTGCGCCTTAGTACCTTTATAATAGGTTTCCCCGGCATTGGGGTTGGAAGCAGTCTTAGGTTCTGTTTGAGGACAGCCTCCTCCAACTTGACGTCGGTCAAATCATGAGCCACCCCTACGAGGCGAAGCCGAGGTCTTTTTGTTTGTGGCTGCGACACAGTCAGCTGTTCCGCTGTTGTTTTAATAGCCTTAGTCAGCTTAGCACGGTCCGCCTCCGAGTCGCAGTTTATGACGACTTTCTGTTTCTTAATGGTCCTCATGCTGCTAACTCCTATGCCAAGGTCTATTACGTTCACCTTTGTTTTGATGTCTTTGACCACGTCTTGGCTGGAGTGCAGAGGGTTCACTGATTCAATCATCACTGGATAGCGGGGTTGCATCAGTGCCTCTTTATAGGACGGTCGTTGGTCACTGTCCTGCTTTGGCCGAGGAATAGTGGCTCCAGCTTCCAAGACATCTCCAGCTTCCAACGAAGACCGCGTCTGCTGAGCCGTCTCTTCAAGACTGCTGAGCTTCTCCTTTATCTCTATGAGAGCCATTTCCGTACCTAAGCCGGCAGACTGCCCCTGCATAGCGGCTACAACCTCAGCGAAGGTTACCTCCTTTAGCTCTTCGACACTGGTTCCTATGCTTCTTAGCTGTACCTTTAAGGGGGATACCGCATCCTGCAGCTCATCGCGGACTTCCTCTCGGCGAATGCATCTGAGTTTAGCCATCTCAGCGCGAAGACCTCTTATCTCGTCGACCACTGGCCTTAGAAGAAGCTCGCAATCTAAGGTCGGGGGAGAAGGCCCCTGAGCCGCGACAGGTTGTGGAGAGGAAGACCGAGCGCGAGGACGGTCCTGCATTTGCCGCTGGAGGGAAATCAGTATGGTCTGGATCTCCATAGTGTCCGCCCTTAGGGTTGTAAACCTCTCGCCCAGAGTCCGAAGCTCCTTGAGGACAGCTTCACCACCGCGTCCAGCTCCAACATCCTGCCCCGAGCCCAGTATGCCCTGCATCGTTTGGAGCTGTGCCTCAACTGAGCCGATAGCCTTTATTGGTGCGTCCAGCTCAAAATTAAGCCACCCCCAAATCGACTCCGAAACTTTGTGAGTTGCTTCCTGGCCAGTGAGTAATTCTTCCAGCTTCTTCGCGTGTATCCTTTGCAGGTCAGCTATCTGCCTGTTATGCTGTCTCTCAACCCTAACGAGTTCCTTCGCCGACCTTTTCCGTTCCTGCTCTAGGTTGACAATGTGTCTTGACCTAGAATCCGCGATTGCGAGGACCATTTCGTATAGTTGCTGCAGGCTCTCTGCTGCAATTAACTTGCAGTCTCTCTTCATGTTGCCCGCCCTTTCCAAAGCATCTTTTCCCTGCTGAAGAAGCTGGTTTGCCCTCTGGCCTGCGTGCTCCATGGATAGGGCTGGCCCCTTGGATGAGGAGGGCAGAATGCTGGAGCGCCCACTGCATACACTGGCACTGTCCAAGTCAGACCAATCGTCATCAGTATTAACGTCTGATCGTCGGTCGATTCGCACCAGTTGTCCCTGATTTTGAGTCTCCTGAGCCATCGCTACTGCCGCACTCTGAGATAGGGCCCTTTTTATTAAAGGTTCCGGTCTGACTCCTTTCGGCGTTTTCGGTGGAACACCGGCGGCTGATGAGTGATCCAAGGAGCGAATCACCTCAGCGAGAGTCGGTGATAACCGACCCACGGCGGTAAGGCCCGTTACACATCCTTCTCCAGACGGTGGAAGGTCGATGTCAGAGCAAGTGGATACTATCTCCACGATCACCGGATTGCTCGCCGCCACAGGACTGGGAGACTGTAGTTCCTGGCAGTCTTCTTGCAGCGCTGTTGTCGAAGTGCCTGGTGTCAGTACACAGATCACTGGCTCTGCTCTCGCAAGGCTTGGAGTACTCGGAGCTTCCCCTCTTCTGAGTGCGGATGCTGCAGCTGCAGAAGTTGCTGCCCTAACATTTCTGGGCCGCCTAGCGGCACCTTCAGACTGGGAACTATTTGGTACAGACTCCTTCCTTTTACTCTTCAAGTTGATTGACCTGCTAGACATAACGGTTGTTTACAGTAAATTGAGAGAAAAAAAAAAAAAAAAAAAAAAAAAAAAAAAAAAAACCGTACAGTCTAGATAGGTCTCCTCAAGCCCTTTACAACGATACCAAGCTCGACCTTCTAGGCCAAGTGGTTCGGGAGTAAACCCGAGTTGTAATTTCTGGTTTTGAAACCAAGATGGCGGATGAAATATGGTTTCCCTTATATCTCCCGATCCCCTGGGCCGATTACTGTTTCGATTTCGGATTCCGGTAGAGGACGTCGAGTTTTCTGGACCTGGTTAGTCAGGCTCCCGGCAGCTGGTTCCCCCGAGGAGCTGTTCCTCTGAGAAGGTCAAAACTTGATGGTAGCGAGCTGATGGAAAGTGGTCCTGGTAAGTTGCCCTTAGAATTGCTTCACGTAAGTGAATGAGATCGAGCTCAGATTTTTGATCAGACGCTCCGTTCAGGAGTTATGGTCTCCACCAACTTAACTGGTAATGCCGTCCGTGGGCTCCGTCGGGAATAAAAATCTGCCAAAAATCCAATTCCCGTGCTAAAGTTCTGGAACCAGTTCCGGATCACAGTCCACAGTCTACTGCTTCTTCTGACTTGACCCCCCAAAATTTTCCTCCCTTGGGTTTAGATTGACAGCTTGTCAAAATTCAGTAGGGCTGACCATTTTCTGCAAATAGACTTTTTCGTCGGAACCAGGTGCAAAAAGTGTGGTTTTCAGGCAGTTTTGGGTTGTTAGTGACGTTTCTAGCTTATTTCCAAGGAAACTGTGTCTCTCGATTTAAATTTTTTTTTGAATTTCGGTTAACGGTCAACGGTCGTTATTGGTATCAGAATCTTTAAAAGTCCCTTTCTCCGGAACCGCTCATCCAAAAAATCCAAAATTTTGCACACTTATAAAGGGTGAGCTGTTATGTATTTTGGAACTCAAAAAGTAGGGGGTCATAGATCTTGTTCCAGTTTTAGGAGGTGTCAAACTTTTTAAAATGTGGTGTGAATTTTAAAAACCTTGTAATTCCCGCTAGGATGGCCGGATTTCGCTGTTCGAAGTGACGGGTGGATGGTCTCCGCTGTCCTCACGCTGTGCTGCTGTCAGAATTCCTCCAGGACTTCAGGAACCTGGAGCACGTGGCCACGTGGTTTTCAGTTTTTCTTCAATAACTTGGCGAGTTTTATCAATAAAAATCCGAAACTCAGCCAAGTTATAGATCTCTTCAAGCCGCGTCGAATAGCACTCGAAAAAGTGTAGGTCGTCACTGAAAAACACGCAGCGTTTCAGTTTGAAGATTTTTTGTCACTGAGTTTGAGGTTATCTTTTCGTTTTTTCGTGATAACTTGGTCAAATTTGGTCCAAATTTCAAAATTTTTGCACAGTCACTACACAGTTCTTATAGCGCACCCGAAAATATATTTCACAATTCAAATCGCGTTGTTTTTCGATTTTTGCTGATTTTTCGTGCGCGGAGCGGCTTAGAAACGTGGCGCTCGGACTCGCGGCTCAAGCGGTACTGGGTTAGGTTAGGTTAGGTTAGGTTAGGTTAGGTTTTTTTTTTTTTTTTTTTTTTTTTTTCCCGTCCTCCTCCACCAATTTTCCCCGGAAGATTCTCCAGGCCCTTTGTTAGGGATGGTTTGATTTTATCGTATATTTATTCGTACTTAAGGTACTTCTCAATATTCTCTTTTTTTAATTTAAAATTTACTTTGCTAAAATCTATGCAACGTCCGAAGCTTCTAACGATACTTAGACGGACATACTTATGGTTCGATAGAACCATACGTTGTTCGTCTCTTTTCCTATCCACCTTTGTCCTTGTTTGTTCAATTCTATTCTTCCTCGTATTTGTTTTATTTTGCGTTGTGTGTTTCCAAATCTTTATTTTCAGTCCATGTTCTTTTTTAAATTGATATAACTATATTTCAATATAGCCATTCAATATTTCTTTATTTATCTAATTTATTTGTTTCTTTTTATAACTTTACTTGCAATTTTGACACAGTATTCCAAAAAATTATTTCTTGTTTTTACGTTTGCTAATAGTTCCCAGAAGTTATTTACACTTATTTTAGTTCCTATTTTTGTTTCTATTTCGAACCGTTCAGTTCCGTAGGCAGGGCATTCTACGAGTATGTGCGGTACTGTCTCTTCTTTTGTGGGCTCACAGATACACGATGGGTTCTCCTTGCACTTGAATCGATACAAGTACTCGGAGAACCCACCGTGTCCCGTCAGGATCTGCGTCAGGATGCTTGAGGTCTCCATCCTTCTAACTATTCCAAAGGCCGATACGGCGACAGGCAGGAATAATTTCGTAGTCGACGCGGTGTTCTCCGATGCGTACCTCTGATTCCATTTCTCCAGTGTGTCCTTGCGGATCTGGAGTTTTATGAACGAAATCGGGCATTGGTCGTAGTGCGGCCTCGTCTTTATCTTTTGTGCTGCATCCTTGGCCAGCTGATCCGCTCTTTCGTTGCCCTCGAGTCCAGCGTGCGCTTTAATCCAGAAGAGTTCAACTCGCTTGTTCAGCCTTTTGCACTCTCTTAGGTTATTGCGCACGCTGACTGCGAGGGGATTCAGAGAGCGGTTGTTAATCACTGTTTCCAAGGATGATCTGGAGTCACTGTAGATACCGAAGCTCATTTCGGGTCCTTTGAGCGCCTCCTCGGTGGCTTTGCATATGGCCAGCAATTCCGCTTGGTAGACCGTGCAGTAGGACGACAGCTTCAATTTTCGGCTCTTGGTTTCGGCGGCATCACTCCAAAGAGACAGTGCCGCACCAACCTTGCCCTCAATTTTGCTGCCGTCCGTAAATATTTGTACTGCTTGACCCCTGTTCCTATCAACGTCTTCTTGGTCTGCCAGGCACACGAATTGCAGGCTCATATGTTCCGCCGGGTGGGGGGTGTCGGTAAACGCTGTACGTCGCTCGATCTCCCCGTCTCCGAGTGCTGTCTGGGGCACTCCCCTCTTTGCCTCGTACAGGGCGGCTGCCTCCTGTATCCTGAGGTCGAGGGGTAGTATCCCAGCCAGCACCAGTGCTGAGTTAAGGGAGACCGTGCGATAGGCTCTGCACAGTTTTTGTGCAAAGCCTCTTTGGACAGCGTTTAGCTGCCTTTGGATACCCAGCTTCTTTGTTGCAGGACCCCAGACGCTAGACGCGTACATGAGTACCGGCTCTACGACGGCGGTGTAAATGATGCGTACGACTTCAGGGTGGAGACCCCAACTGACCCTAGCCGCAGTGGACAGCTGTTTATAAATATTAGCGGCTTTTTTGCACTGGTTGGACACGTGGCTATTCCAGGTCAACTTCTCGTCGATCGTCACCCCCAGAAGCTTGATTTCATTCGACATGCCAATGTCGACCCCGCCCATCCTCAGGAGTGGGGTGTCATGTTTCAACTTTCGCGTAATCACCATTGCTTTGGTTTTATGCGGCGCGAATTTCAGTTTATTTTTGACACCCCACTCCCGAACATACTCGAGGGCGGCATTGGCTTGTCTCTGAACATCCAGTGCCGTGTCACCATCAAATACCAGGACTATGTCGTCGGCGAATGCTTGGGCGTAGTCTCCCCTGTGTTCGAGGCCTTTCAGGAGTGGGTCCAAGAGGAGGTTCCACAGGATTGGTCCCCCTATGGAACCTTGCACGCAGCCCTTGTTTGTGGCCTTGGAGTACTGCTCGCCTGCGTACCTCACGCTGATGCTACGGTCCTGGAGATAGCTGTCGATTAGCTTTCTGATGTTTACCGGACATTCCGCCTCTGCCAGTCGTACTTTGATGGCGGGCCACCAAGCGCTATCGAAGGCTCCCTCTATGTCCAGCGAGACCATGGTGAGCAGCTTCTTTTGGCTCAATTTGCCATTTATGTGCTGCATCAGGTCATAGAGAGAGTCTTCGGTGCTTCTTTGTGGCATAAAGCCGTACTGGCGAGGGCTCATTCCTTTTATCAGATGCCATTTTAGTCTTCCCACTATCATTTTTTCCAGTATCTTCCCCATCACTGGAAGGAGCCCAATGGGTCTGTATGACTTTGGGTTGGTGTAGTCCTCTTTTCCGGGTTTCCGAAGGACTACTACTGTGGCCTCCTTCCAGATGACGGGGAAGTGACCGAGCTCCAGGCATTTGTTGGCCATTGCCAAGTATAGCTGGGGGTTCCTCGTGATGGCGTGGCGGCAAATGTCAGCGGTGAGACCATCCGCTCCCGGGGCTTTCTTGGGATTAAAGCTTTCCACCGATGCTCTCAGTTCTTCCAGAGTAAACAGCGGGTCATGTTCTTCATCATGATTGCTGTTTACTTGGGCAGCCGAGTTTCTGGTTTGTCGGTGGTCTGCATTATCCTCGCTCTCTAAGTCCTCCGGGTAGAAGGTCTCAGCTAAGACTCTGACCGACTCTTTTGAGTCCATCGTCCTCCCGTCCTTGACTAGTGGTAGGTCTTCTTGCCGCTTTGCAGTCCTTCCTATCACCCTGTAGATGCCCTCCCATACTCCTTCCCGATCCTGCGTCCCACAAAACTCCTTCCAACTCCTAATTTGTGCCATTTTTGCTTCCTTTTCATAATTTTCTTTTGCGTGCAGGTACTCAGCGACGACCATCTCTCTGCGGACTGGCGCTGCCCACCGGACTCTGCGCTTCTTCGTGGCAACATCCTTCTTCAGCTTGGCGAGCTCGTCGGACCACCAAGGTAAGTTCACAATATTTTTAGATTTTAATTTTGGTATTGCTTCGTTACATGCTTCTACTATTAATTTGATATATGCTTCTACTTTATTTTCTAGGTCTATTATGTTTTCTATTTCATCAATTTCTTCTTTATTTAGGTTATTATCGTTTAGCAACTGGGTCACTTTCTCATGAAAGTGACTCCAGTTTGCTTTTCTGCTGTTAAAAATTCGTGTTGTTCTTTCTATACTAATTCCTTTTGCTCTGATGTGCCGAATGTTAAAGATGATGGTGTTGTGGTCCGAGCTCGTTACGCCCTCGTCGATGTGCCAATCCTCGACTAGGTTCAAGAGTTCCGGTGTGCACGCCGTCACATCCACAAAGCTGCTGTACACTTTTCCTCCCCTGGTAGTGAAAAAGGTAGGGGTGGTGTGGTCGTTGTTGAGTATCTGCATGTCCCAATCTTCAAGTGCTCCGGCCAGATCTTCCCCCCTGTCGTTCGTGACTGGACTGCCCCACCAGGGATTTTTGGCGTTTGCGTCCCCTCCTATGAGCACGTTCTGGCGGAAGTGCGTTCTGATCCTGCCCAACTGCTCCAGGTATGGCTCTATCGGTTTCGGGTATGGTTCGAGATAAAAAGACGCTACGAGGATCTCCCACGCTCTGGTCCTGATCTTCACCACAATGATGTTGGGCGTGGTGAAGTCCGGATACTGGATGACGTCCAAGTCGGGATCGAAGACAGCTATAGCTGCTTTGATTGGGCCGTCACCAGGTTTCGTGCTTTGGAAGATCCTCGCGCCTCCGTAGTTTTTAACTCGACCTATCCCACCGATGTAGGGCTCCTGGAGCATTGCGAAGGCCATCTTTTTGTTGTAGGCCTCAAGCATGAGCTCATCTGTTGCGTGTGCCTTTCTTTGCAAGTTTGCTTGTGCTACTACGTATGGCCTCGTGTTAGTTTGAGCAGGATTTCCGCCTGGGACAACTTTAGCAGTACGCCACCGCAGCTCTAGCCAGTGCGTCCCACTTTCGCCTGATTGCGCATTCCGGGCTGAAAGCATTGTGCTCAATCTTTTCAAGCCCGGCGTGCGAGCAGTTACAGCAAGAAGGGGTCGCACCGGCAAGCCAATCCGCGCACTGCGCCTTTAGATGTGGGCCTCCGCAGTGGCTGCACTTTTCCAAGGTTTCTGTGCAGAAACGCCGGCCGTGTCCATATCCGAGGCAGAGCGAGCACTGAACCAGCGGCGATTGGTCTGCTACACATACTCGCTGTAGGTCTATGTGAACTGCCTCGGCTTGGGTTAAGTGCTGCCACAGTTTCGGAGAGACCCTCACCACTATGTGGCTAGTGTGCGGATTTCTGGTGCGTCTTTTGTACGCTATTTCCGCTCTATCGTCATCCTTCCTGATGTCTCTGAAAATGCCCTTATTTTGAGACCTTAGGGCTTTTAGTATGTCCTCGTCGGTGTTGTGTGAGAGGACGTCTTTGAGGATGATGAGGGGGTCTTTATTTTTGATTTCCTCGACATTTAGTTCCTTAGCCTTTTCCAGTCTTTCTTTAACTTTACTTCTTTCCTCTTCGGTCCTGCATCCCACTATTACTTTCCTATCTTTCGCTTTTCTTATCCTCTCTACTTCAATTCCTCCTTCTTTAGCGTTGACAGCTTTTCTGATTCTTTCTAATACTTCCTCTCCTGTTTCTCTCTCATTTTTGGCGGTGACGACCACCGAGTGCAGCGCCGTGTGTTGCGGTGGTTGCACTCGGGTGGTTGCCGCCGCCACACTTGCGTATGTTCTTCTCTCTAGGCTTTCTCTCAGGTTCTCCATCTTCTGATTATTTTCTTTTATCAGCTCTGCCTGTCTCTCCAATAGGGCTTCCAGGTTTACTTGGTTGACACTTGGGGGAGGCGCGGCAGAGGTGCGTTCTGTTTCCCTCTCGTCCAACTCTCGGGTCCGCAGCATTGTGTCGGAGGACTGACTCTTTGCGGAGGCAGCCTCTTTCACAAGCTGGAACAGACGCTCAACTGCTTTGCTTTGCTCAACTGCTGGTTAGGTTAGGTTAGGTTAGGTTAGGTTAGGTTAGGTTAGGTTAGGTTAGGTTAGGTTAGGTTAGGTTAGGTTAGGTTAGGTTAGGTTAGGTTAGGTTAGGTTAGGTTTTTTTTTTTTTTTTTTTTTTTTTTTTTTTTTTTTCTGTCCGGGCGCTTTACGGCCCGGCCCGCGAGCTAGTTCCCTAACGCAAATCAGGGATTTCGGAGGACTTTATTTACTTAAATACTAGTTACATTCTTAATTCTATCAATTTCTTATCATCTACAGTTTAGCCTAGTTGCGTTTTATTTAAGAACATTTTTTATATTTTGGGTTTCCTAGGGTTATAAGATTATAATATTAATATTAAGAACTATTCACTTAGAATTTCTATGTTTTTACATTTTACAAAATATGGTTGCCTCTAACTTAATCTATTGTTTTAATTTTACATACAGTGGGTAAATGAAGCAGGCGTGAGAATACGACAGTGTTACCCATCGCATTTTCACGCCTGCCACGTTCATCTACCTATAGCTTAACTTATTTATCTATTTTCTTATTTCTACTTAGTGATTTTATACAATTATTTATATTTTTCGTTTTCTAGTCAAAAATTTTTTACATGGTTAGTACAAGACACTTTGTTTTGTTTACATTTTGGGTTTTAAAGCTGATGGTTTATAAGCGACAATATAAATATCAGCTTTATTTACTTAACTATACTTTATTTTTGCCAACTACTTTTGTAATGATTTTTGTACAAAATTCTAGAAATTTATCCTTTGTATCCTTGTCTTTGAGTATTTTACATAGATTCCCTTGCTCTATTGTGCAACCTATTTCCTGTTCCATTTCATATCTATCCCTGCCGTAAATTGGACACTCTGTAAGGACGTGCACGGGTGTCTCGTCTTTGTCTGGTTCACTGGAACACGATGGGCTGCTTTTGAGCTTAAACCTATGAAGGTATTGGGAGAACCCACCGTGTCCTGTGAACATCTGTGTTAGGACGCCATCGGGTTTTAGCTCCCGTACTATTCCGTATGCTTGTGTCACTTCAGGGAAAAATATTTTCGTGGCAGAGGCCGTTTCGCTATTTTTATACCTCCGGTTCCATTCGTCAACGGTTACTGTTCGTATGTACCGCTTGACGAATGAAACCGGACATTTGTCGTACGCTGGTCTGGTTTTGGAGTTTTTAGCGGCGTCTTTTGCCAGCTCGTCTGCTCTCTCGTTCCCCTCGAGTCCTGCGTGAGCCTTTACCCAGTAAAGGTTGACGCTTTTAGATTTTGTTATAGCATCTCTGATTTTACCGCGTGTTTGGACTGCAAGAGGATGGAGAGAGCAGTTGTTTGTCACTGATTGTAAAGCTGAACGTGAGTCGCTGTATATTCCGAAATTTTGCTCGGCGCTTTTCGCGATCTCATCCATTGCAGCATGGATCGCCACCAGTTCGGCTTGGTACACTGTGCAATAGGACGGCAGCTTCAATTTTCGGCATTTGATTTCGCCGGCACTGCCCCAGAGGGACAGTGCCGCTCCAACCTTGCCGTCGATTTTGCTGCCGTCCGTAAAGATTTTTATATTGTGGCCACTATGAGCGTTTAACTGGTCCGCGTCGTTGATGCATACAAACTGGTGGGCAATATGCTGTGCCGGATGGGGAATGTTCGCAAAGGCTGTTCTTCGCTCGATCTCTCTGTCTCCTAGCTCTGGCCGTAGTATCCCCCTCTTCGCTTCATACAGGGCGGCTGCCTCCTGTATTCTGAGGTCGAGGGGCAGAACTCCGGCCAGTACCAGTGCCGAGTTCAGGGAGACCGTGCGATGGGCCCTACAAATTTTTTGTGCGAAGCCTCGTTGTACAGCGTTGAGCTGTTTTTGTACGCACAGTTTTTTAGACGCCGGCGCCCAGACTCCTGCTCCGTAGCAGATAATGGGCTCTACCACTGCCATGTATATAGTTCTTATTACCTCAGTATGGAGGCCCCAGCTTACTTTTGCGGCCCTGGATAGATTTTTATAGATGTTTAGCGCTTTTACGCATGTGTTTGCGACGTGGTTATTAAATGTTAGTTTATTATCTATCCAGAGCCCCAGAAGTTTCATTTCCCTCGACAGTGTAATTGGGACTCGGTTCATGCTCAGCAGTGGGGCGTCGTATTTCAGTTTGTTAGTAATCACCATTGCGTTGGTTTTGTGTGGAGCAAACTTTGACTTGTTACGAACGCCCCACTGGTGAACGTAATCGAGTGCATTGTTTGCCCGCCTTTGTATTTCGGCGCCCGTATCTCCGTGGAACATCAACACGATGTCGTCCGCGAACGCCTGACAATAATCGCCGCGTGCGTGGAGACCTTTCAATAGCGGGTCGAGGAGAAGATTCCAAAGGATGGGTCCTCCGATGGAGCCCTGGACGCATCCCATTGATGTATTTCTCGACACCTCCTCTCCTGCGTATCTGAGTTTCACAGTCCTGCCACTCAGGTAACTATCGATTACTCTCCGGATGTTTATCGGGCACTCTTCCTCCGCCAATCTGAGTCGTATGGCCGGCCACCAAGCACCATCAAAGGCTCCCTCTATGTCCAGTGAAATGAGCGTGATGATCTTTTTCTCTGCTAGTTTTCCTTTGACTTTGTTCATCAGGTCATAGAGGGAGTCTTCCGTGCTCTTCTGTGGCATGAAGCCGTATTGGCTGGGGCTCATTTTGGGGATGAGGTGCCATTTCATCCGGTTAACAAGCATCTTTTCTAATATTTTCCCCATCACTGGCAATAGGCCGATTGGTCTATAGGATTTTGGCTCTGTGTAGTTATCCTTTCCAGGTTTTCTTAGAACTATCACAGTAGCCTCCTTCCAAGGGGTCGGGAAGTGTCCCAGTTCCAGGCACTTCCTTGCCAGTGACAGGAAAACGCCAGGAGTTGCGATTATGGCCCGTTGACATATGTCGGCGGTCAGACCATCCGAGCCTGGAGCTTTCTTGGGATTGAAGCTATGGATTGCAGCCATCAGCTCGGCAGAGGTGAATGTCGGGTCATGGTTTTCAGCATGGCCCGGGACATTTACTTGTTCAGCTTTTGCTCTTATCCTTTCGTGCTCGTTTCCGTCTTCTGCTTTGTCGTCTTCCGGGTAGAAGATTTCCGCAAGGAGGGTTGCCGAGTCCTCTTTGTCGAGGGTTTTCCCATTTTTTGTGAGAGGCAGGTCTTCGTGTCTCTTGCTTGTTTTCCCTATAACCCTATAAATCCCTTCCCACATTCCTTCCCGATCCTGTTTCCCGCAGAAACCCTTCCAGCTAGCGATTTGTGCTTGTTTAGCCTTCTCTTCATATTTTCCTTTTGATTCCAGGTACTCTCCGACGACTTTGGCTCTACGGACTGGCGCTGCACACCGGATTCTACGCTTCTTCGTAGCGACTTCCTTCTTCAGTGCTGCGAGTTCCTCGGACCACCAGGGTAATTTTAATTTTACGTTGGTTTTTAGTTTAGGTATACTCTCGTTACATGCTTCTTGTATTAATTTTGTGTATTTATTTAGGTTTTCTTCTAATTCTGATTTGTTTCTGATTTTTTCTAATTTTGGAATTTCTAATTTATTTTCGCTAGTTAATTGTTTTAGTTTTTCGTGAAAATGAGCCCAGTTTGCTTTTTTACTATTGTATACTCTAGTAGTCCTTTTTATGTCAACTCCTTTGGCTTTGATTAGACTTATTTTGAACAGGATTGTGTTGTGGTCCGATGTCGTCATGCCCTCGTCGATTGTCCAGTCGTCCACGTAACTCAGTAGGTCCAGTGTGCACGCTGTGAGGTCTACGTAGCTGGAAAAACGTTTTCCTCCTCTTATCGTATCAAATGTCGGGATGCTGTTTGTGTTGAGCACCTGGAATCTATGGTCTTCGAGGATTCCTGCGAGATCTTCCCCCCTGTCGTCGATAGTGGGACTGCCCCACCATGCGTTCTTTGCATTAGAGTCGCCTCCTATGACAATCATGTGGTCAAAATGTTGTTTAATCTTGGTCAGTTGCTGCAGGTATGGCTCAATTGGTTCTGGTCTAGGTTCGAAGTAGAATGAGACAGCTGCTATCTCCCACGATTTCGTTCGGATTTTCACGACTACGACATTGTTTGTTGTGAAACTTGGGCATTGAATGACGTCCAAACTGTCGTCAAAGACTGCGATTGCCGCTTTAACTGGATCGTTCCCGTGGATGTCGTTCTGGAAGATCCTCACTCCCCTGTAGCTGCTCATTCTACCTCTTCCCCCAACGTACGGCTCCTGCAGTAGAGCGAAAGCTACCCTCTTTTTGTGCGCCTCCAGGATTAGATCGTGAGTTGCCAGCTGTTTCTTTTGGAGGTTAGCTTGGGCCACGAGGTATGGCTTTTCGCTTTTTCGACCACGATTTGCCGTAGGGACAACCTTAGCAATACGCTATGGTTGAGCGTGCTATTTGGTCCCACTTCCTTCTCACGGGGCACTCCGAGCTGAAAGCGTTGTGATCTGTCTTTGCCAACTTGGCGTGGAGACAGTTTGTGCATGTTGGTTCCGCACCGGCCAACCAGCCTGAGCACTGGTCTCGCATGTGAGGGCCTCCACAGTGACTGCATTTCTCGATGCGCTCTGTACAGAAGCGCCGGCCGTGTCCGTAACCGAGGCAGAGCGAGCACTGTACCAGCGGGGATTGGTCTTCGACCTTGACCCGCTGTAGGTCAATGTGGACTGCGCCTGCCTCGAGCATCCTTCGCCATAGTACTGCAGAGACCCTCATCACGATGTGTTGCGTGTGCTGGTTATTGGCCCGTTTTTTGAACGCTATCTCGGTTTTGCAACTCTCTTCGTCGAGGTCCCTGAAGATGGACTTGTTTTGGTTTTTCAGGCCTTTAAGAATCTCCTCGTCGCTGTTGAGTTGCAGGACGTTTCTGAGCATGATGAGTGGATTCTTGTTTTTTATATCTTCTACTCTCAGCTCGGGCGCCTGCGTGAGTACCTCCTTCACCCTTCTTCTTTCCTCTTCTGTCCGACATCCCATAATAATTTTTCTGTCCTTTGCCTTCCTTACTCTTTCAATCTTAATGTCCCCTTCTTTTGCATTGACTATGGATCTTATTCTCTTCAGTACATCTTCCCCGGACTCCGTCTCATTCGCGGCGGATACTACCACTGAGTGAAGGGCGGTTTGCTGTGCGGGTGTTCTCGCAACGCCGCCGGCCACTACACTCGCGTATGATGCCCCTTGCATAGATCTTTGGTGAGTGTTTAATCTTTCTTTAAGCTCTTTCATGCTCTGGCTGTTCTCTCCTATTAACTTTGCATGTTCTTGCATCATTAGGCGCAGCTCTTCGTGCGCGAGAACAGTTTGGGGCGGGGGAGATAGTGTTAGTGGTTCGGTATCTCGCTCATCACATTTTTCGCATTTTTCCTGTCTCTGTCCTTTCCCTTTCAACTCCGCTTCAGATTCTTTAACAAGTTGGAATAGTCGATCCAGGGACGATACCACGCCTTCTTTTATCTCCGTCTTGGTATTCCTAGAGTTGCTGAGGTGAAGTTTGGCCTTATTTAGGCATGCCCTCGCCTCAGCCACTCTACTAATACTGTAGTTTGGCTTTGTTTGCGGGCTGTCTACGGTGTCTCCGGATTGACGTCGGTTCCCTCTATCCTTTTCCGGACTAGCCGGTTTAGGTTTTTGTTTCAGAGTGGTTGCGGTGGGGGGCGCCGCGCGTCCTGACGTGGAAGCTGCCGGGCATGTTGCTGCGGGTGGCTTTGTGTGGGCGGTCCCCGCTGAAGGCCCGGCTGTAGCCTCGGCCTTATTTAAGGGGCTGAGTGAATGCCTCGGGGATTCTCTTCCTGACTCCCAGTCGTCGATGCTAGTGCGCACCCTTGAAGGGATAAAGGGTAAGTGCTCGGTGTCTGTGGAGTTTTTCCTCTCCATTTGTTTTTTGGCTGGGGTTCGTGTGGCCGCAAACATTCTAGGAGGGTCTTGTCAGTATATTAATATTGAAGTAATTTGTGTATAAGGTTAAGAGTTTAAAGTTTTTTAAAATGTTAAGTGCTGTAATAAGTTACAGTAGTGTCAATACAAATTTAGGGTATGTCAAATTATATATAGTCGAGCGTGGATATATCTCAGGTCACGACCAATAGAGCCGTGCCTTGTTCGTTCTGCTTATGCGCAGTTGTCTATAAATCGTTACAAATGATAAAATTTGTTTTTTAAAACTGGTGTTTTATATGTCAACACAATATAACACAACAATGGTTAATTAAATAATAATTGTAAATAATAAGCTTACGACCAATAAAGCCGTGGCTTGTCCGTTTTGCTAATTAACAGCAGTTGTCTATTAGATATTATACATTATACATCGTTCCAACAATAAAAATGGTATTAGAAAACTAATACTCAACGTTGATGTTTAATTGGAATTTCTTAGTTGACTTACTTCACTATTTTATGTTTATTAATTTTTATTTTCTGTTGCAGGTGGGGCCGAGCGGTACAGTAATAATGTGGATCAATCAATCAACAAATCAATCTAATTAAGTAAAAAGAAACAAATATTTCGTCAAAGAATTTCCCGAACTGAAATTGAGATATTCTTCATACCCAATGACACAATGGGTGGGTGGGCGGGCGAAAATTTTGAAAAAAATGTGCAAATTTCGATGTTTAAAGGGTGGGACGCGATGCGCTATCACCCTCTGAACTCTGTAAAAATAATTAAAAAATTCTAGTATGCCAAATATAGAAGTTATTCAATGCCAAAGGTGTGGGTTATGTTAGGTTAGTGAAATTTAGAATGTTTTTCAGTTTTTCTCTAAAGTGCTGCGTTAATTTCAGTTTTTTGTTTCAGATCCTGGTGCAGTTCGTCGAGCCGAATCCAGCGACGTGTCACACGGTAAGATAAGTAAAGTTTTTAAACACTCTAAAAATCGGGTTAGGTTAGGTTTTTTTTTTTTTTTTTTTTTTTTTTTTTTTTTTTTTTTTTTTCCTGTCCGGGCGCAGTGTGGCCCGGCCCGCGAGCTATCCTACCTCTAACGGGTAAGCGTCAGAGACCTTATCTTTTCTGTCCTGTCATTCTGCTCTCGCTGCCATTCTTCATACTATATCTTTCTTACATTCATCTACTTGCACACTCTTGTTGGTGGGATTCCAACGCTAATTTTTCTTCTAATTTTTAAGTCTAATTTTTCTTTATTTTTACAATGGGAAGTTTGGAAATTAGGGTGTAAATACATTTTTATCATGTTTTATACACAGAGCACTTACGTGTATATTGCAAATATACAGTAGTGCATCCTCTTAATATCTACTTATTTTTATTTGCTACTCTTATTATTATTTCTTTACAGTAATTTAAAAACTTATCTCTAATGTATTTGCTTTCCAGTATTTTATGCAAATTTTCCTTATTTATGTCAACATTTAATTCGTTCTCTATATCAAATTTACGTCTGCCATAGATCGGACAATCTGTGATGATGTGAAAGACGTTTTCCTCAACTTCGGGATCACAGTCGCACGCCGGACTCTCCTTGAGCTTAAAACGATGTAAATACGAGGAGAATCCGCCGTGCCCCGTTAGCAACTGAGTAATTGTGGGCGTCAGTTCGATTTTTCTAATCAGATTGTGCGCCTGGATTGCGTCCGGAAAGAACACTTTAGTAGTAGAGGCCGTCTCTCCGTCACGGTAGCGCCGGTTCCATTCCTCAAGCGACTCCTTTCGGATTTGTCGCTTGACGAATGAAACCGGACACTTCTCATAGTTCGGCTTTGTTTTTAGATGCAATGCTGCGCTCTTCGCTAGTTCATCCGCCCTTTCGTTACCCTCCAGACCCGCGTGTGCCTTTATCCAAAATAATCTCAGTATTTTGTTCCTAGCATTGAGTTTGTGGATGTTGTCTCTTGCTTTCACGGCCAGGGGGTGGAGGGAAGACGGGTTTGTCACGGTTTCCAGGGCGGATCTTGAGTCGCAGTAAATGTTGCAACTAGGTCTCAAAGTCTTGAGTGCTCTTTCCGTCGCTTCCACGAGTGCTAGTAGTTCCGCCTGGTATACGGAGCAGCACTCTGGCAGCTTTAACTTCTTGGTACTAATCTCCGCGGCACCTATCCTAATGGATAGCGCCGCGCCGACTTTCCCTTCGATTTTACTTCCATCGGTAAAAATGTTCAAATCATCGTCGTGATAATGCTGTCCTAATGCTGCTCCGTCCACCAGGTGTTTGAACCCCAGCTCTATCCAACGTGCTGGGTGTGGCATCGCTATAAAGGACGTCGGCGTCTCTATATCCCGGTCTCCTATTATTTGCCGGGAGTAGCCTTTCTTTATTTCATAAAGTGAGGCTGCTTCCCGGACTCGGATGTCTAGAGGAAGCAGCCCGGCCAATAATAGTGCCGCGTTCAGAGACACCGTTTTGTGCGATTTTGTGATCTTTTGCGCAAAACCCCGCTGTACTGCATTGAATAGATTTTTAATCCCTACTTTGTGTGTCGCCGGCGCCCATGCACTTGCAGCGTATAAAATTGTGGGTTCCACCACGGCCCTGTAGATGGTTCTTATGGTATCCGATTGTAATCCCCAATGAACTTTTGCGGCCCTCGACAGCTGCTTGTAGAAGTTTAGCGCTTTTCTGCAGACGTTTGCAGCGTGAGCGTTAAATGTCAGTTTTTCGTCAATCGTAAGGCCCAGGAGTTTAATCTCTTTGGACATGCCAATGCCGACGCCGCCCATGTTCAGGTGTGGGGTATCGTGCTTCAGCTTTTTTGTAATCAGCATAGCCATGGTCTTGTGTGCTGCGAATTTTAGTTTGTTTTTGACTCCCCAAGCCCGAACACGCTCAAGCGTGGCATTGGCACGTTCCTGAATCTCCTGTGCCGTTTCTCCGTCAAAAACTAGGACAACGTCATCTGCAAACGCCTGCACATAATCGCCTCCTCCTTCCAAATCCTTCAAAAGTGGGTCCAAGAGCACATTCCACAGGATCGGGCCTCCGATTGATCCTTGTACACACCCCTTCTCGGTTTCTCTTATGTACTCCTCCCCCGCGTATCTCACTCTTACTTTTCGGTTCGTCAGATAGCTGTCAAGCACCTTTCTTAGGTTTTTGGGACACTGTTCCTCAGCCAGTCGGACTCGGATGGCAGGCCACCATGCGCTATCGAAGGCCCCCTCTATATCCAATGATACTAAAGTTACTATTTTCTTCTGTCTAATTTTCTTATGTATGTATTGGATTAGGGTATAGAGGGAGTCTTCGGTGCACTTCTGGGGCATGAATCCGTACTGGCGAGTACTCATTTTCGGCAGTAGATGAAACTTGATTCGGGTGACCAGCATCTTCTCAAAAATTTTTCCCAGCACTGGGAGGAGTCCAATAGGTCTATACGATTTAGGGGCGGTATATGTCTCTTTCCCTGGTTTTCGCAACACTATCACTGTGGCTTCCTTCCACTGATTGGGAAAGTGGTGATACTCCAGGCACTTATTGAGTATCTTTAAAAACAACTCCGGGTCATTTTTTATCGCCTCCTGACAGATGTCCGCTGTAAAACCGTCTGTCCCAGGTGCCTTCTTTGGGTTGAAGGTGTTCATCGCAGTTTTCAGCTCAGTCTGCGTGAATGGTGGATCACATAGACCATCTTGTTGTCCAGCATTCACTCTTTCCGCTTCCTCTCTAATTCTGCGATGTTCAGCGTTGTCACATTCTCGTAAGTCTTGCGGGTAAAAGGTTTCGGCTAGGACTTTCACTGAACCTTTTGTGTCTAACACTGAACCTCCAACTTCCAGTGGCAAGTCCTCTTCCCTTGTTTTAGTTCTTCCTATAACTCTATAAATTCCCTCCCAAACACTCTCCCTGTCCTGCTTCTCACAGAATTCTTTCCAACTTTTTATTTTGGCTTTCTTTGTTTCTAATTCATACTCGTTTTTCTTTTTCAGGTACTCTTCGACTACTCTCTGTCTACGTATTGGCGCGGCGCATCGGATTCTTCTCTTCCTGGTGGTGACCTCCTTTTTCAGCTTTGCGAGTTCTTCGGACCACCACGGCATGGTAAGTATTTGTTTGTTTTTCTTTTTAGGTATTGTGTCTGTGCATGTTTGTGTTATTGTTCTTGTGTACTTGTCTACTATTGCTTCTATTTCGTCTACGCTGCTAATGTGTTCTGCTTCTTGGTGTGTTATTTTATTCTCATCTTTAAATTGGTTGAATTTTGTATGAAACTCAGGCCAATTTGCTTTTTTGGTGTTGTAGAGTCGTGTTGTCCTAGTGATGTGAGTACCGTTTGATTTGTGTAGGTGTATGTTAAATGTGATGCCGTTATGGTCCGAGCTCGTGAGGTTTTCTTCTACTTTCCAGTCATCCACCAGGGTCAGGATGTTAGCCGAACAAGCCGTTATGTCGACGAAGCTACTGTACCTTGTGTTCCCTCGTATTGTGTCGAAGGTAGGTGTGAGTCCGGTATTTAGCACCTGAAGATCCATTTCATCGAGGGTGCATCTCAGATCTTCTCCTCTATGGTTTGTCGTTGAACTTCCCCACCACACATTCCAGGCGTTTGCATCTCCTCCGATCACCAGGCTTTTAGTTCCCACTTCTTCCCCGATCTTGACTAGATGTTCTAGATATGGACCCATGGGCAAGTCTTTTTCAAAATATATGGAAACCAGCGTGATTTTCCAGGCCTGAGTTTGGATTCCTACAACCGTAATGTTGTTCGTGGTGAGTTGTGGGTATTGTACAACGTCGAGTGTAGAGTCTAGTACGACTATCGCTGCTTTTACAATCCCTTCCCCTTGCTCAGTGCTTTGGAATACCCTTACGCCCTGGTAACTCCTTAGTTTTTTGGCAGCGCCCACATACGGCTCTTGAAGAAGAGCAGCTGCGACTTTTCGTTTCGTTGCCTCGATGAGGAGTTCTTCTGTTGCCAGCTGCTTCTTCTTGAGGTTTGCCTGTATGATTTTGTACGGGACGCCCTTAGCAATAGGCCACGGTAGATCTCGCAAGTGCGTCCCACTTGCGCCTTACCGGGCAGTCATTGCTAAAGGCGTTGTGTTCCGTCTTTCCCATCTTCGCTTTTATGCAGTTTGCACAGCTGGGTGGTGCCTCAGCGAGCCAATCGGCACAGTCGGATCTCAGGTGCGCCCCTCCGCAGTGGCTGCACACATCGATGGCTTCTTGACAAAATCGTTTGCCATGTCCGTATCCTAAGCAGCGAGAACATTGTATTAGGGGGGACTGGTCTGCGACTCTGATCCTCTGCATGTCGATGTGTACAGTCCCTGCGTCGGTTAGACACTTCCAAATGCGTGGCGATACTCGCGCTACTATGTGTGAGGTAAGTGGGTTCCTCGCTTTCCTTCTATAGCGTATCTCTATTTTGTCATCTTCCCCGATCACCCCTTTCAGTAGGTGCCTGTTCTGAGTCCGGATGGCTTTTTCAATGTCCTCATTCGTGTTGCTTTGGAGGACTCCGTATAGGATTATAAGAGGGTCTTTGTTTTTTATTTCCTCTACGTTCAGCTGCACATCTTTTTCTCTTATCCTGTCCCTAACTTTCCTGATTTCCTCCTGGTTTCTACAACCGACTATAACTTTTCTGTCCTTCGCCTTCCTAATCCTGTCTATTCTCACTCCTTCCTCTTTCGCGTTCACCACCCTTCTAATTTTTTCGAAGACCTGCTCTCCCGTCTCATTCTCATCGTTTGACGTGATTATGATAGAGTGCATAGCAGTCGGCTCTGGAGCTTTCCTCCCCGGTGAGCTGGCTGCAACACTTGCGTACGTACCTTTCGTTTCATACAGTTCTTGTTGCTTTTTTAAAATTTCCGTTAATCTTTCCATTTCTTCCTTGTTTTCCTTAAGCATCTTACTGTGTTCTTCTATCTGCTTCAGTATGTTCACCTCTTGTGTTGGTCCCACCTCTTTCTGGTTTTCTGTGTGTTGTTTTTCTTTATCCTTTCCTTTTTCTGGTGATGCTTTCCCTTCATCCTTCCTTTCTTCTTCCGACTCCTTGACTAGCCTGTAAAGCCTTTCTGTGGCTTCTAGTACTTCTGTCTTTATCTCTCCTTTTATGTTGCGGCTGTTTCCTAGGTGCAGTTTCGTTTTGAGGAGGCAGGCTTTCGCCTCAGAAGTCCGGTTTTTATATTTAGGGAGTGGTTTTTGGGGTCCCTCTGGGTCAGTCGTCGACGCCGCCACCTTCCCCTTCAGTGGTCCGAGTTTGTTTTCAGGAACACCCGAAGCCGTTTTGGCTTTTTGTTTTCCCTCTTGCTGACTCAGGGACCTCTGCTGGTGAGGCGGCGAGGTCGCCGTCCGTGCTCCAGCCTCCCCAAAACTACGTCGAACGTTCGAAGCTTTTCCGTCATTTTCTGTCGAGGGGCCGGCCCTCTCCGTCCTTACTCTACTTACTTCGGCTACTGGCGACTTTTCGGTCTCTTTCATGCTCGCGTCTTTAAGAGGGGTTCTAAAACCGAACATTGTTTGGCTTTATGCCGGACAGGAAAACGTCAAACTTGATTTCACGTGTAAAGGGCGTCAAATCAATAAACTTAGACGTATCAAATAAATATTGTCGTAATAAAATAAAGTATAAAATAGCCGCTTAAAATAATGGAAAGCAAATACTAGTTTACCTAGTCAACTGTACCTTTCACAAGAAAGGTTGTCTATATTACTATCTTAATATTAAATACTTAGATCTATCTTATATAACTTATAATACTCTTAACAGTCGGTAGTTAGTTTGAACCGAGTCAGTTTAATCGTGTGGCCAATAAGCCCAGTCGTGAACAAGTATCGCGAAAGAACACAAAATAAAATTAAAATAACTTTCGCAACACCTGCAGTATGTGCGATTAATTTTAACAATTTTTATTGTCAGTTTCAGATGGAGCCGAGCGGTGAACTGGTGGTCAGGACGTCGACGGATGCTGAGGGAACAACGCTGTGTAAGTATAATTTTATATTTAGTGATAGTTATTTAAATAATCAATTTATTCCACAGATGCTCCACTGCGTAGCTCCGTAGGCGCCCGAAACTAGGTCAACGGGGCGCGGCCGAGAGCGGGCTGCGTGCTACGCGGCGCCGCTACGCGCGAGAACTTCGGAGCCGGTCCGCCTCACCTCAGTCTCGCTCCGCGCTCCGCGACGGGAGGACGTCGCTCGGCTGTGCAATTTTATTTCGTAGCGCTGTGCCGCGGACAATAGATCGCGACCAGTTTTGAAATCCGCTTTTTTGGCTTTGAGTTTTTCCGAAATATTTTGCTTGGGTCCTTTTTAGGGGCCCAAAAAATGGATCGTACCGTGCTTAGAAATTTTAGAATATTTCGGATGTGGCCGTAAAGCGGGTTTCAAAAATGTAAACAGAGCTACGAAAATTAAACAGATTTTTAGGCTGCGCTTTAAAGTACTGCTTACATGTGATGAGGGGCTTAGTACTGTGTTTGGGAACTAATACGCAAGTAAATATATACTTTATTCAAAGTGGGGTGGGGGGGGGGGGTCAAAAAATGTTGGGGGGTAGTTGTGTAGGTGTGATGTACATTGGAACTGCTGTCGAAAATTTTCTAACTTCTACCGTTCTCAAGTTACAGGTATTTCTTTATTGGTTCCCACGGTTAGGTTAGGTTAGGTTAGGTTAGGTTAGGTTAGGTTAGGTTAGGTTAGGTTAGGTTAGGTTAGGTTAGGTTAGGTTAGGTTAGGTTTTTTTTTTTTTTTTTTTTTTTTTTTTCCTGTCCGGGCGCTTATCGGCCCGGCCCGCGAGCTAATTATCTCTACTTTTGATTGTGCAGAGTTTAAGACTTTGCATAGAATTGACAAGGGTAATAAGTTTTTCAGTGTTTTTTTTTTTTTTTTTTTTTTTTTTTTTTTTTTTTTTTTTTTTGTATACAATATTATTTCTAACTTATCTAAATATATCTAGCATGTTACAGTTTATAGACTAATCTGAGAAACAAAACAAAACAATATGAAACTTAGAATTTAACACATTATACAGTTTTAAAATATACAACATTATACATACAACATTATTATGAATACATACAAACATTAGCATTACATTAGATTAAGAGGCTCTAATTAAATACTTGCACAATTCAATCCATTAATTACAATTTAATTTACAATTTACAATTACAATTTACAATTTAATTACAATTTAAGGAACTAATCTAAACTAATTTACAATTTAACAATTTAATTACAATTTAAGGAACTAATCTAATTGTAGATCCATTGGCTTTCGCCGCCGCGCCTAAGATTGTTTCGGCGAAAGCCACGAAATGGATCCGGCAGTCGTCATTGTCAATCAATTTACTAATGTTTTCAGCGCTTATTTGATAGCCCATGCTGCACTCGCATTCCATTCTTTTGAGCCCATACTTGGGACACTCTGTTAAGATATGGACTATGGTTTCCTCCGTCTGGTTGTCGCAAGTGCAGAATGGACTATCAATCAGCTTGAACCTATGTAAATATGCACGAATCCCGCAGTGACCCGTGAAGAGCTGGGTTCTAATATTTTTGACTTTCATCTTGCCGAGAATCTGGAAGGCTCGCGTAGCGTCGGGAAAGAACATCTTGGTGATGGATGCTGTTGCGCTCTCAGTATATCGCTTGTTCCATAACTTCTGGGTGTTCAGTCTGATGGAACGTCTCGCGAACGACAGCGGAAACTTGTCGTAGACAGGTGCTGTCTTCGTCTTCAGTGCCGCTTCCTTTGCCAGTTCGTCGGCCCGCTCGTTGCCGTTTATGCCATTGTGTGCCTTTATCCAGTACAGTCTGACGTCTCCCGCGCATTCCGTCAACCGGTCTCTAACTTCGGCTGCTATCGGGTTCTCGGTACCCGGGTTCACTACTGCTTCCAGGGCTGACCGCGAATCACTGAGGATGTGGCCAGATCTCTTCTGTTTGGCTAGGTATGAGACCGCTCCCAGTATCGCGGCCAGCTCCGCTTGGAACACAGTGCAGTAATTGGCGAGCAAGGCCTTCTTCTTATAAATCTCTCGCTCACGGTGCCAACACGAGATTGCTGCCCCCACCTTCCCTTCAATTTTACTTCCGTCGGTGTACAAGGTGAGTTCATTGCTGTCGATGGTGTCCGCTTCCTCCTGGGAATTGACGAGTGCAAATGACAGGCGCTCCCTTTGCGATGGATGTGGTAACTGGAACGGGTTCACTCTTTTTTCGAGGGTTCGACCAGGAAGTTCCTCTAAAGGTTTTCCTCTTTTGATCCTGTAGAGTTCCGCGTTTTCGTTCAGTCTCATATCCAGCGGGATGATGCGGGCTATGAGAGCACTGGCCACTAATGAGGTTGTCCGGTGTGACCTGCTGATTTTGATTGCAAACATCCTTGTTACTTGGTCCAGCTTCTTCTTGACGTACGCCTTCTCGCATATATGTGCCCAGACGCTGGCCGCATACAAAACGACCGGCTCTACCGCCGCCATGTATATCAGGCGAGTTATCTCAGGATTCAAGCCCCAGTTGGACCTCACTGCTCGAGATAGCATCTTGAAGATATTTGTAGCTTTTGTGGTAACGGCTTTCAAGTGCTCCTTAAAGGTGAGAGCCGCGTCTATGGTCAGCCCGAGGATCTTGAGGTGCTTCGAGTACTCTAGGTCCTTCCCATCTAGCACTAGTCTTGGAAGGTCGTACTTCAACTTCTTGGTGGCCAATATCACCTGGGTTTTGTGTGCAGCGAACCTCATTTTGTGCTCCTTCCCCCAACGTGATATTGTCTCCAGTGCCCTGTTGACCTTGGTCTCTACCTCCGTGGATGACCTGCCCGTGGCTATCACCAGGATATCGTCCGCGAATGCTTGCACGTGAGCTTCTAGTTGTTCAGCTTCTTCCAGCAGTGGATCGAGTTGGACGTTCCAAAAGAGAGGTCCACAAATGGAGCCCTGGACACATCCCTTATTGGTCTCTCTTTTTACGGTTTCTCCCAGGTACCGCAAGTCAATGGATCTATCCGCCAGATAACTGAGAACCAGTTTGAGGGTTTGTCTATCAATCCGTTTCTTGTATAGCTCCTGAATTATTCCTGGCCACCAGCAGTTGTCAAACGCACCCTCAATATCAAGTGAGACCACCAGGACTAGTTCCTTTCGTTTTACCCCTAGGTCAATCAGCTGAAAGGCGTCGTGCAGGGCATCTTCAGTTCCCCGTTGAGGGGTGAAGCCGTACTGCCTTGGGCTAAGCTTCCCTTCGCTCCCAAGGCTCCATGAGACCCTGGATGTAAACAATTTCTCAAGGACCTTACCCATAACTGGGAGAAGTCCGATTGGCCGGTACGCTTTGGGGAGCGAATAGTCTTCTTTGCCTGGTTTAGGGATCACTTTGATTCTGGCTATCTTCCAGATACAGGGGAAGTAGCCTAGGGATCGACATTGGTTAAGAATGGCTAGCTGGACTTCCGGGTCTGCCAAGTAGGCTCTCATGCATATGTCGGATGTGAGGCCGTCTTCTCCTGGTGACTTCCTGGGGTTCATCTTCTGATACACGCTAAGGACTTCTTGATGAGTAAAAGAAGGACTCTCCCGAGGGTACTCAGGGTCGCTCTCGATGGTGTCCAGTAAGTGTTTTGACTGGGATCTAATTACTGCTTGGTACTCAGTGTCATTAGATTCCTCGTCGCGTGGATAGAAAGTTTTAGCGAGAAGCTCTGCTGATCGATCTGGAGTCAGAACCTCTGTGCCTGGAGCCTCTCTCAGTAGCTTATCTGCCTTATGATCGCAGCCAACTTTAATGATTCGGTAGGATCGCTGCCAGACTGTTTCCTTTTCTTCCTTATCGCAAAAGCCCTTCCAGCTTTCCGTTGCTGTGTTCTCTATCATTTCTTTATACTCTTCTTTTAGCTTCGTGTATGCTTCCACTAAAAACGGTCTTCTTACAGGGTTCAAAGAACATTGTATTTTTCTTCGAAATCTTAACACTTCCTTCTTCTTCTCTCTAAGCTTAGTATTCCACCATTCTATCGGTCTATTTTTCCTCTCTGCCCTAACCAACGGTATCGCCACTTCACTTGCTTCTACTATAGACCGTACATATCTAGTAGTGATGTTCTCCAGGTCTTGCGTTTGAGTGATGTCTAGAACAGTCTCTAGACTAATATTGTTAGCCTGTATACGGTCGCATAGTTGGTCTCTAAACTCTGTCCATCGTGCCTCCTTCGTATTAAACCTTCGTGTAGACGTGTTATTGATGACCCGCTTTCCTTCTCCATATTCTACCTCAAAGGCTATAAGGTGGTGATCCGACAGAGTTACTGTGTCGGGGTCTACTCTCCACTTCTTTACCTTGCCCAAGAGACTGTTAGAGCACACGGTGACGTCGACTATACTAGATCGAGGTTGGCCCTGCTTGTAGCTAATGTAGGTTGGCAAGGTTCCCTCGTTGAGGACGTTGAGGTCGAACTGGGATAGGAACCGCATGTATTCAGCTCCTCTCCCATTGTCCGCTTTGCAGCCCCACCATGTGCTGGAAGCATTGACGTCTCCGCCGATCACGATGTCGCTTGTTCCAAGTCGCTCCACCACGTACTGTAGCCTATCCAGATCCCGTTCTATACTATCATTCTTATCAAAATACACGCTCACTACACCTAATTTACAGTTGTTATTCAATTTAATTGTACAAGCAGCTATATCTTCAAAAACAATTTCATCATTGACAATAACTACTAAATTTGGATCGACAATGACTACTGCCGCGCGCACTGGTTTATCTCTATCATGTGTGACCTTTTGAATTATTCGCTTACTAGTTGTAAGATGAGCTTTGGCCCCAACGAATGGCTCAGACAGCAGTAGTACTGACTGTTTGGTTTCTATTGCCGTCTGCATGCATTCTTTTGTTGCTGAATAGCCCCGGCCCAGGTTAACTTGTCCAAATTTAAGAGTCATCTTTAGGTGTTTGTTGTTGCCTGTGGCTGGTGTTAACAATATGAAACCGCCGATCTCGCCAGTCTGTCCCAGCGTTGCCACTCTGGACATTCAGGGCTGTAAGCTGGGTGGGCTCTTGCAGCAGGTGCCTTGACAGCCAAGCAGTTTTTGCAACAGGGAGCCGTGTCACGGCGCATGCACTCTCGTGTGTCGTGACTCTCTGCGCAGTAGCCGCAGCACAGCTCCCTGTCGCACTCCCTAGCTATATGGCCATACCCGAGGCACCTGTAGCACTGAGTAACAGGGGAGTGGTCTACGGCAGTTATTACCTGGAACCCAAGACGAAGTTGCTGATCCTTGAGACTGCTCCAGATCCAAGGCTCTACCTCAAGGACGACGTTACTCCTGGAGTCATTCCGGCCTTTGGTGCGTCTCAGAACCTTCACAAAAGGTTTAGCTGGCATTGGTGTCGGGAGCAGTTTCAAGTTCTGCTTGAGTACAGCTTCTTCCAGGCTTGCAACGGTGAGATCGTGGGCTACCCCTATCAGACGGAGGCGAGGTCTTTTCGTCTGAAGCTGTGACACGGTGAGGTTTTCTGCTGTGGTCTTGATTGCCTTGGTCAGCTTGGCACGATCCGCTTCAGAGTCACAGTTAATGACCACTTTCTGCCTCTTAGTGCCCCTGATGCTACTCACTCCTATGCCCAGGTTTATGACGTTAACTTTGGCTTTAATGTCCTTGACCACGTCCTGGCTGGAGTGCAAGGGGTTCACGGACTCCACCATCACTGGGTACCGAGGTTGCATCAGCGCTTCTTTGTAAGACAGCCGTTGGTCAGTGTCACGCCTAGACATTGGGGCCGTGGGTACGGGGTCCGCAGTATAATTCGGTCCCAAGGTGCCAGGTGTTGGTTGACCCATCTCCTCAAGGCAGTTCAGCTTCTCCTTTATTTCTGTTAGAGCCATTTCAGTGCCTATGCCTGCCGACTGGCCCTGCACCGCGGCCACCAGTTCCGCCAGGCTGACTTCCTTCAGCTCTTCAACCGACGCTCCTATCTTCCGCAGCTGTGCTGTCAGTGGGATTATCGCTTCCTGTAGCTCTTCCCGGACCTCCCTTCTTCCTTCTCGGCTCCCAAGCTCTGCTATGTCAGCACGGAGGCCTCTTATTTCCTCGATCATTGGCGCTAAAAGAAGTTCGCGGTCCAAGGGAGGGAGAGAGGTCTCGCTGGTCGTAGCTGGTGGTTGGGGAGGGGAAGGGGAAGGGAGGGCAACGGGTGGTGCGGGGGGGCGGTCTCTCAACTGTCTAAGCATGGTCTGGATCTCCATGGTGTCAGCTCTCAGGGTTGTAACTCTTTCCCCCAAACTCCGGAGCTCCTTGACGATAGCTTCGCTGTCCTGAGCAGCTCCTGGTTCCCTTACCGAGCTCAGCATTCCCTGCACAGCCTGGAGTTGCGCCTCTATTGAGCCAATTGACTTTATAGGAGCGTCTAATTCGAAGTTGAGCCACTTCCAGACCGACTCCGACACTTTATGGGCTGCCTCCTGGCCTGCGAGTAGGTCCTCCAGCTTCTTGGCGTGGGTTTTATGTAATTCAGCCACTTGCCGGTTGTGGATCCTCTCCACTCTGACGAGTTCCTTCGCAGATCTCTTACGTTCTTGCTCTAGATTGACCATATGCCTTGACCTAGAGTCAGAAATCGCAAGGACCATCTCGTAGAGCTGCTGCAAGCTTTCTGCGGCAATCGTTTTGCAGTCTCGTTTCATATTGCCTGCCTTTTCCAGGGCCTCCTTTCCAGCCTGTAGAAGTTGGTTCGCCCTCTGGGTAGCGTGCTCCATGGACAGAGGAGGTCCCTTGGTTGAGGACGGGAGAATGCTCGAGCGCCCGCTGCAGACGCTTGCACTGTCCAGGTCGGACCATTCATCGTCAGTCAAGGCCTCCGAACGACGGTCCATGCGCACCAGTTGTCCCTGGTTCTCCTGAGCCATGGCAGCTGCCGCGCTATGCGATAATGCCCTTTTTAGCAAAGGTTCTGGTCTGCTCCCTTTCGGCGTCTTAGGTATTGTACCCGCGGCAGGAGAGTGTTCCATGGAGCGAATCATCTCCGTGAGAGTTGGTGACAATCGGCCCACAGCAGACAGACCCGTTACACACCCGGCTCCAGATGAAGGAAGGTCGATGTCAGAGCAGCCAGATACGACCTCTATGACTACCGGCCCGCTCGCCACCGATGGACTGGGAGGAGCGGCCTGCGTTCCCTGTGCTTGGAGCGCCATTGTTGAGGTTGCTGGCGTCAAGACCCCAACCGCTGGCTCCGCCCTCACTAGGCTGGTACAGCTTGGAGATTCAGTTTTCTTTAAGGCCAATGCTGCGGCTGCAGCGGTCATTGCCCTGACATTTTTTGGCCTCCTTGTGCCGCTCTCTGACTGTGCTCCGGTAGGGGCTATCTCCTTTTTAGCTTTAAGGTTAACAGACTTGCTAGACATTGTGTACGTTGGAAGCTGAAAAACTAGAAAGGAACTAGAAAGGAACGTTAGGGTGACAAAATTAATTAATTATGTGCAGAAGAGAAAAAGAGAGAAAAAGAAAAAAGAAGAAAAATTTTTTTTTTTTTTTTTTTTTTTTCTTCTTCCCTTTCAGTCAAAATTTTTTTAATTCAGTAGACAGGTCTCCTCAAGCCCTTTACAGCGATGCCAAGCTCGACCTTCTAGGCCAAGTGGTTCGGGAGTAAACCCGAGTTTTAATTTCTGGTTTTGAAACCAAGATGGCGGATAAAATATGGTTTCCCTTATATCTCCCGATCCCCTGGGCCGATTACGGTCGCGATTTTGGATCCCGGTAGAGGACGTCGAGCTTTCTGGACCTATTTGGTCAGGCTCCCGGCAGCTGGTTCCCCCGAGGAGTTGTTCCCCTGGGAAGGTCGAAAAGTGATGGTAGCGAGCTGGTGAAAAGTGGTCCTGGTAAGTTGCCCTTAGAATTGCTTCACGTAAGTGAATGAGATCGAGCTCAGATTTTTGATCAGACGCTCCGTTCAGGAGTTATGGTCTCCACCAACTTAACTGGTAATGCCGTCCGTGGGCTCCGTCGGGAATAAAAATCTGCCAAAAATCCAATTCCCGTGCTAAAATTCCGGAACCAGTTCCGGATCACAGTCCACAGTCTACTGCTTCTTCTGACTTGACCCCCCAGAAATTTCCTCCCTTGGGCTTCGATTGACAGCTTGTCAAAATTCAGTAGGGCTGACCATTTTCTGCAAATAGGCTTTTTCGTCGGAACCAAGTGCAAAAAGTGTTGTTTTTAGGCAGTTATGGGTTATTAGTGACGTTTCGAGCTTATTTCCAATGAAACTGTGTCTCTCGATTTAAATTTTTTTTTGAATCTCGGTTAACGGTCAACGGTCGTTATTGGTATCAAAATCTTTAAAAGTCCCTTTCTCCGGAACCGCTCATCCAAAAAATCCAAAATTTGGCACACTTGTTAAGGTTGAGCTATTATGTCTTTTGGAACTCAAAAAATAGGGGGTCACAGATCTTATTTGTCTTTTTAGGTAGGTTAAGTTTTTCAAAATATGGTAAAAATCTTAAAAACCTTGTAGTTTCCGCTAGGATGGTCCGATTCCGGTGGTCGAAGTGTCGGGTAGATGGTCTCGTTTGTCCTCACACTGTGCTGCCGTCAGATTTCTTCCAGGACTTCTGGAACCTGGAGCACGTGGCCACGTGGTTTTTGGTTTTTCTTCAATAACTTGGCGAGTTTAATCGGAGTAAATCCCAAACTCAGCCAAGGTATAGCTCCCTTCAAGCCGCGTAGAATAGCACTTGAAAACGTGTGGGTCGTCGCTGAAAAACGCGCAGCGTTTCACTTTGAAAAAATTTGATCTCACAATTTGAGGTTATTTTTTGGTTTTTACACAATAACTTCGCCAATTTTGGTCCGAATTTGAAAATTTTTGCACAGTCACTACGGCCTTCTTATGGCGCACACAACGATGTATCACACTGTTGGAATCGCGTTGTTTTTCTATTTTTTCCGATTTTTCGTGCGCGGAGCGGCTTAAAAACGTGGCGCTCGGGCTCGCGGCTGATGCGGTACTGGGTTAGGTTAGGTTAGGTTAGGTTAGGTTAGGTTAGGTTAGGTTAGGTTAGGTTAGGTTAGGTTAGGTTAGGTTAGGTTAGGTTAGGTTAGGTTAGGTTAGGTTAGGTTAGGTTAGGTTTTTTTTTTTTTTTTTTTTTTTTTTTTTTATCCTGTCCGGGCGCAGTGTGGCCCGGCCCGCGAGCTAGCCTACCTCTGACGGGTAAGCGTCGGAGACCTTACTGCTTATATCATTCTTTCTGGTTCTCTTTGTCATGCATCACACTTTATCATTCATCATCAAACATACTGTTTATTGGTGGGATACCCAATGTTGCTCTAATTTTAGTTTTTATTACAAGGGGATTTCGGGTGTTTTTTATTTTCTTATTTGTAAGTTACAGTTTTATCATTTTTTCTTATCTATCTAATTCTAAACATTATATTTTACTCTGGCCTAATTTCATCTTATTTCTTGATTATCTTAAAGTCTATACATTATTGTCTTATTTTATAACCTTATTTTATCCTCGGGCACTCACTATATATCTTCACATATACAGTAGTGTATCCGCATTATTTCTATTTATTTCTATTTGCTACCTTTTTAACTATCTCTTTACAATAATTCAGAAACTTGTCTCGTATATGTTTGTTTTCTAAAATTTTACTGAGATTTTCTTTTGTGACATCCATATCTATTTCGTTTTCTATATCGAATCTTTGTTTCCCGTACATAGGGCAGTCCGTTATGACATGTAGGGCACTTTCCTCTACTGCAGGGTCACAGTTGCACGACGGACTCTCCTTGCACTTAAAGCGGTGTAAGTATGAGGAGAATCCGCCGTGCCCTGTCAGTAGTTGCACAATCTTTGGGTCTAATTTAATTTTCTTTATTAGACGATATGCCTGTGTCGCGCTCGGGAAAAAGACCTTGGTCGTTGCTGCAGTGTGTCCATCGCAATAGCGCCGGTTCCATTCCTCAATCGATTCCTTGCGGATGTGTCGTTTGACGAATGAAACCGGGCAGCTATCGTAATTTGGTCGGGATTTTGAATGCAACGCTGCGCTCTTTGCTAGCTCGTCCGCTCTCTCGTTTCCCTCCAGCCCCGCGTGTGCTTTTATCCAAAATAATCTCAATATTTTGCGTTTTTCTGTAAGCCATACTATATTTGATCTTATTTTCACTGCGAGGGGATGGGGGGAAACGGAGTTGGTCACCGTTTCGAGAGCGGATCTTGAGTCGCAGTATATGCTGCAGTCGGATGCTGGGTTTTTAATTGCCTCTTCCGTGGCTTCGGCTAAGGCCAGCAGTTCTGCCTGGTATACGGAGCAGCACTCTGACAATTTCAGTTTTCGGGTTTTGATCTCGCTGGCATTGTCCCATACAGACAACGCTGCGCCGACCTTCCCCTGAATTTTGCTCCCGTCAGTAAATATCCTGATGTCACTATTATTGTGTTGTTCGAGTGCTGCTCCGTCCGCCAGGCAAGTGAACTTCAATTCCAACCGTTGCGCGGGGTGTGGCATTTGCGTGAAGGAAACCGGCCTCTCCATGTCTCGATCTCCTATTACTCGCTGGGTGTAGCCTTTCCTTGTTTCATAAAGTAGGGCTGCTTCTCGGATTCTTATATCTAAGGGAAGCAACCCAGCGAGCAATAACGCCGAGTTTAGAGAGACCGTTTTGTACGCTTTAACCATTTTTTGAGCAAAACCTCGTTGCACTGCATCAAGCTGTTTCCTTATCCCTAACTTTTCCGTTGCAGGCGCCCACGCACTAGCGGCATAAAGAATAGTGGGTTCTACGACTGCAGTATAGATGGTCCTTATTATCTCTGGCTGGAGACCCCACTCGACTTTTGCGGCTCTGGACAACTGCTTATAGAAATTGAGGGCCTTCCGACAGACGTTCGCGGCATGGGTATTAAATGTAAGCTTGTCGTCGATGGTGAGTCCCAGCAGTTTAATCTCCTTTGACATGCCAATGCTGACTCCGTTCATTCTCAGGTGTGGGGTGTCATGCTTGAGCTTGCGTGTGATAAGCATTGCCACCGTCTTTTGTGGGGCAAACTTTAGCTTATTTCTGTTTCCCCACGCCCAGACATGTCCAAGAGCATCATTGGCACGCCTCTGGATTTCCTGCGCAGACTCCCCATCGAAAACAAGAACAATATCATCCGCGAACGCCTGTACATAGTCTCCTCTCTCGTCGAGTTGTTTCAGGAGTGGGTCCAGCAACAAATTCCACAGAATGGGGCCTCCAATAGAGCCCTGTACGCACCCCTTTTTTGTTTCTCTGAGGAATTCTTCCCCCAGGTACCTCACTCTAACTTTTCGGTCGCAAAGATAGCTGTCGATCACCCGTCTCAAGTTAACTGGACACTTTTCCTCAGCCAGTCGGATTCTTATGGCTGGCCACCATGCGCTGTCGAAGGCTCCCTCTATATCCAACGAAACTATTGTCACCATCCTTTTTTGGTCCAGTTTTGTTTTTACGTGTTTCATCAGGGTATAGAGGGAGTCTTCGGTGCTCTTCTGGGGCATGAATCCGTACTGGCGAGTACTCATCTTTGGCAGTAGGTGGTACTTAATTCGGGTGACCAGCATCTTCTCGAATATCTTGCCCAGCACAGGGAGGAGGCCTATGGGTCTGTATGATTTCGGATTATAGTACGTATCCTTGCCTGGTTTGCGCAGCACAATAACAGTGGCCTCTTTCCAGGGGCTGGGGAAGTGGCTGTACTCGAGGCATTTATTCAGGATTTTCAGGAACAGGTCTGGGTCGTTCCTTACTGCCTCTTTACAAATGTCGGCAGTAAATCCGTCGGCTCCGGGTGCTTTTTTAGGGTTAAATGAGTTTATCGCAGAAAGCAACTCGGTTTGCGTGAATGGTGGATCACATAGATCACCTTGTTCGCCTTCATTCACTTTTTCCGCTGCTACCCTGATTTTGCGTTGTTCTACGTTGTCACTTTCTGGAGGGTCGTTTGGGTAGAAGGTTTCTGCTAGTATTTTAACTGAGCCTTCTGAGTCTAGCACAGTTCCTTCTAACTGTAGAGGCAAGTCTTCCTCCCTTTTCCTCGTCCTTCCTATAACCCTATATATCCCCTCCCATACCCCTTCCCTATCCTGTTTCCCACAGAACTCTTTCCAGCTTTTGATTTTTGCCTTCCTTGCTTCCAGTTCGTATTCTTCTTTCTTTTTCAGGTACTCTTCTACTACCTTCGCTCTACGGATCGGCGCGGCGCATCGGATTCTGCGTTTCCTGGTGGTGACTTCTTTCTTCAGCTTCGCGAGTTCTTCGGACCACCACGGCATGGTGAGTGTTTGTTTGTGTTTCTTTTCCGGTATAGTGTGTGTGCATGTTTGTGTTATCGCTTTTGTGTAACTGCCTACTGTTGCTTCTATTTGTTCGGTGTTGTTTATGTGATCTATTTCTGTGTGTGTTAATTGTTGTTCGGCTTTTAATTGGTCCAGTTTCACATGAAATTGGGCCCAATTTGCTTTCTTAGTGTTGTATGTTCGTGTTGTTCTTGTAATTTGTGTGCCTTTTGATTTGTGTAATTTTATGTTGAAAGTAATGCCGTTGTGGTCCGAGCTCGTGAGGTTTTCCTCTACCTTCCAGTCCTCCACCAGGTTCAGCATATCAGTCGAGCAAGCTGTAACGTCGACATAGCTCTGGAACCGCTTACCGCCTCTTATAGTGTCGAAGGTAGGTACATTCCCTGTATTTAGGACCTGAAGGCCAAGCTCATCAAGAGTTCCCACCATATCGTCCCCTCTGCTATCGATAATCGTACTCCCCCACCAGGTGCTCTTTGCGTTTGCGTCGCCACCAATCACCAACCTCGTAGGCCCCAGTTTTTCGACGATCCTGTTTAGGTGTTCGAGGTCCGAGCTTATGGGTTCGCTGCCGTCAAAGTAGTAAGACACCAACGTGATCCTCCATGCACTGGTTTGGACTTCCACTACCACGATATCTTTAGTGGTGAGTTGCGGGTGTTGTATGATGTCAAGGCTTTGGTCGAAGACAACTATTGCAGCTCTGACAACCCCTTCTCCTCTCTCAGTGCATTGGAAGACCCTTGTTCCATGGTGATCCCGCATCTTTTTGGCCCCGCCCACGTACGGTTCTTGGAGAAGCGCTATGGCTGTTCCGCGTTTCGTGGCTTCGATCAGGATCTCGTCGGTTGCTAGTCTTTTCTTTTGTAGGTTGGATTGCACTATTTTGTACAGGGCGCCCTTAGCAGTAAGCCACGGTGGACCTCGCAAATGCATCCCATTTGCGCCTCACCGGGCATTCGCTATCAAATGCATTGTGGTCCGCCCTGTTTATTTTGGCTTTCTGGCAGTTAACGCAGTTGGGAGGTACTTCAGTGAGCCTGTCGGGGCATTCCGCTTTCATGTGAGCGCCTCCGCAGTGGCTGCACACATCGACGGCTTCGGTGCAGAATCGCTTCCCATGCCCGTAGCCTAGACAGCGCGAACACTGTATAAGAGGGGACTGGTCTGCAACCCTGATTCTCTGCACGTCGATGTGTACGACCCCCGCGTTTGTCAAACGCTGCCATATCTGCGGTGATACCTTCGCGACGATGTGTGCAGTGAGGGGGTTCCTGGCTTTCCGTCTATATCGAATTTCCATGCGGTCCTCCTCGTCACGCACACCACTTAATAGGTGTTTATTTTGCGCTTTGATGGCTTTAACAACGCTCTCATCCGTCTGGCTTCTGAGTACGCTGTATAGAACTATGAGAGGATCTTTATTTTTTATTTCTTCGACACTCAGCTGTTCCCCATTATTTTCGATTTTACTCTTAATCTTTCTCATCTCGTCCTTATCCCTACATCCCAATATAATCTTTCTGTCTCTTCCTTTTCTGATCCTGTCAATCCTTACTCCTTCTTCTGTTGCGTTGACTACTTCTCTTACCCTCTCAAATACCTGGTCTCCTGTCTCCTGGTTGTTTTTGGAAGTTATGACGACGGAGTGCATAACTGTCGTCTCTGGAGACCGTTGTCTGGGTGATCCAGCGGTGACACTTGCATATGTGCCCCTCTTTCCACACGTCTCTTGCTGTGCCTTCATCAGCTCCGTTACTCTGGTCATCTCTTCTTTACTTTCCCTCAGCAGTTTTGCATGTTCTTCTAGCTGTTTTGATAGGTTAGAGATGCCTGGAGTAGATGTAGTTATCCACGTCATGTCCTGTTGCTTATTTTCTTCATTCCCCGTTCCTTCTTTTCCAGTTGGTTGTGGAATTGTCCTCTGTTCGGGGACACTTTGGCATTGTGCAACGTTGGATTCTTTGACTAGTTGATACATCCGTTCCACTGCTGCAATAATACCTTGCTTAATCTCAGTCTTCGTGTTTCTCGAGCTATTGATGAATTGTTTTGCTCGAATCAGGCACGACCTGGCCTCTGCTACTCTTTCAGGTGGTTTTGAGTTTGTAGAGTTTGTCGGGCTCATGGTTGCCTCTAAAGACAACCTTCGCACTGCTGGCTTGGGAGGTTCGGTCGTGGGGACTGTTCGAGGAGGTGTCAGGCTGGTACGCTGGTCCCGGTCCGGTTTCCCGGACTCCCACTCGCCAATGCTCTTCCTGACATTTTTGTTCTGGGTTTTTGGTGACGCTTTCCTTTCCGGTCCAGCCAAGGTTATTGTGGAGTTCGGGTTTTCCTTCGCTGCATCTGGTTTTGCGGGTGTGCGGTACATTTTTCAGGAGAGGATCTACTAATTGCGTATTTTAGGTGTTTGATTGAAATTGTAAATTAGATTAAATTAGATTAAATTTATTAAATTTATTTATTTTTATTTTACAGGTCAGGTTTCCAGGTTCCGGTATGCGTTCCTGTCTATGGGCGGGAGTGCTTCCCGGGGTCAAGAAACAGCGTGATGCAGGTCAGAATGAATTTTCGTGTATTGGTAATTAAATGTCAATGGTAAAGTAAGGCTTATCAATTTTCCGTTCGCGGTCAACAGTCGTCTAACTTTAATTTGACGTGTAAAGGGCGTCAATTGAAAATCAATTAACAAAGGTTGATCGTCAATTTAAAATAATAATAAATTTACACATAAATTAATAATAATACACTTTTGAATTACCTTCAAAAATATAGACTTGGCAATCGCAGTCATTAGCAAAATTTTTCTTATGCACTAATTGTTTTTGTTTTCTGTTTCAGATGGCCAGTACAGCGCGCAGCGACGTCTTTTTAATTTCGAATCCCTAGTCAAGTTTGATTATGGCCAATAAGCCTGTCTATTGGCACGAGGTGGTGCAGGTAAGTAACAATTAATAATGTATAATTGTGTCTAATTTCTATATTCTATCCTAACTAATTTTTATTTTATTTTTCAGATGCAGCTGAGCGGTACACAGTGGGTAAGAGCGTCGTTTATACGTCTAAAAACTTATTTTCTAGCTTAACAATATTTATTTTATTTTTCAGGCAAAACCGGGCGGCAAGCTGATGGCGAGAACGTCGGCGGATTCAAGGGGAATAGCGCTGTGTTTCAAGATAATTTTTATCTGCTCTAGTTTTGTAGTTGTGAAGTTTTTCCTCAAGTATCCGCCGAGTACAGCTTTGATAATTAGATCGCGACCACTTTTGAAATCCACTTTTTTGTCCTTGAGTTTTCCCGAAATATTTTTATTAGGTCTTTCGTGCAATCCCTAAAAACGGATTGTACCGTTTTTAGTTCTGAGGAAATATTTCGGGTTTGGTCATAAAGTGGGTTTCAAAAGTGTAACAAATGCGACGGTGACGACAGTATTTGCCTGTATCAGACCTGCTCAGTTGTATGAGGGCTCTGCACGGTCTCGTGGGGGAAGGTGGACGAAGCCTTTTTGCAGTTTCCGGTATATTGCAAATTTCAAAAATTGAGGGGGGGGGGGGGGGGTGTTTTAGCGGGGGAGATTGTAAATAAAGGTGAGTACTATGTTAAGAATGTGAATGTATGTATATGTAAATAAACTTACTTTAGACAAAAAGGAGGGGGGGGGGGATTTTTTGGGTGTGGTTATATAATATTCTATATACCGAAACTGTTGCCGGAATTCGTCTATCTCCCTCCGTTCTCGAGTTACAATTAATTTTCCCACGGGTCCGCAGAGGTTCTCACGGGTCTTAAAAAGTTCCCACGGTCTGTCAGAAAATTTTTTCTTAAAAATCCGAAACGAGGGGGGGGACGTTAGGTTGCAAAAAATTTTGAGAATCCGAAACTGCTGTCAAAAAATTTTTCTGACGCGCCGTTCCCGAGATATAGGTGGTTCTATTGCTGCATAATATTCCCACGGTCTTGTACAATTTCCCACGCTCATGCGCTTAGGCGCCACATCGGAATGTCACGTTCTATTTTTAAATTGTAGACAGAAGGGGCATCGACCTTTACTTTTTTGCCTATATATCTGTGATCTTTTTTCGGAAAAATCTGAATTTTGGCAGAGGCGTTGCTGTTGAACTATTTTACACGATATAATTTAAAAATTTTGAAAAATGTTTATGAAAATATGAAAATTACGGACTACAAACTTAAAATAGTGCTTTATGCAGTTTGTGGTAATTAAATTTATGTCAATATCTCCGCAACGCTTGAACCGAAAATTTTTCTTTTTGTGTATTTAAATAGAGCGCAGTTTACGTGACCAGCACTGAATTTTTCAGGATGGGTCGTCGCTGAAAATTTAGAGAAAATTTTCGATTTTCTGCGGTGCTAGAGCGTTAAAATATACAAAAGGTTATCCTACTTTAGATTTTCAGTATTTTTCTGTTTCAGGAGCGGCTCCCGGCTGCTTCCCTCTTCCTCCGTCTGGTGTGTGTTCGGTGTTCCCCGCTAGGGTCTGGATCGCCGAGCACGTGCCACGTGGTTTTTGAGTTTTTCAGGGATTTCTCCGCGAGGGAGCTCCCTAAAAATCTGGAAGTGGTGTGAGCTGGTGCAGCTCCCGAAGGGCCTTCTCAAGGCCCGACAAAAGGTGTAGGTCGCAGATCTGGTTTTGGCGGCGTTTCACTTTTTGTGTTTTTAAAACTCACAAATTTTCACTTTTTTCACTGTAACTTCGTGGAAAAAATTCGAAACTGAAAACGGTTTTCAGGGTCGTATGCAGCTTTGAAATGCGCGTCTCCTGACACGTCTCACGAGGTTGGGGGATCACTCCTCGATTTTTGGTGAATTTTAAAGCGAAACGCGCGCACTAAAATATTATTTAAAAAATGCCTGTGAGGCAACTCGTCTGTTTAAAACCGCTGGGACTCGACCGCTCGCAACCAGGGTTGGGATGCCTCTGGTTAGGTTAGGTTAGGTTCCCCCCCGAATGAGTTCCCGCCTTGCCGTGGCGGGGGGGCTCAGCGGTCGCAACAGTTGCGGTGGCCGCTGCCAAGAGGAACTCGAGGTGGAGGCTCGACCGGCGCCCTGGACATTCCGGGAAGCGGCGGTGCGAGCCCAGGCGGCCTTGATTGGCCGCGGGACCCGGTCGGCGTCTCGGCCGTATGCCGAGTAGCGGCGACGCGGGTTGGGGCTCGCTTTTCGGGAAGCAGCCCAGGGGAGCTCTCTCTCGCGCTTCTCCTCGGAGAAGCGCTAGCGATGAGCTCGAGGGGCCTTCTCCGCGCGCCCCAGAGCTTTTATCTGGAGCACGCGTAGAAGGCGGTCCGGGATCTCGCGTGTACCTCTCCTCGGAGAGGCTCTTGCTTGAGAGGCCCGGACGAAGGGGCCGTCCTCGGACGGATGGGAGGGACACCCGGTGCGTGGCTAACCCCACCACCGGACGAGGTGTCACAAATCGGAACCCCGTTAGCCGCAAGGCGCGGGACCGAGGGCCTTGGCTTAACCGCCCGGGTCGCGAGGAAGAAAACCTCTATAAAAAATCACCCCGAAGGTCAAGCGGCGGAGCAGCGCGAGGACCTGCATGGCCACCGGGAAGGTTGGTCGCAACTGCTACCCCCGCGGGGGCCCAGCCGAAGCCCTGCGCGGGAGACGCCTAGGCTTACCCGGGTACAGGGGGCACTGCCCGGGTGGACCACTTATATCCCCCATACTCGTGGGAACCATATGGAAAGTTTAACACATACTTCTTCGGTTCGGAAAGGGAGGGGGCAAGGCCCCGAGGTGAATCTGAGCGAGGAGTCTGACTCCTCGATCAGAAGCATGAAGTCGGTGATCGGGTCGCCAGCTAGATCGCTGGACGGCAGTCTCCGACGGAAGAGGGAGAGATCCCGTAAGAGCGTCTGCGATGCCAATCGTAGCTTCGGCTCTGGGAGTGAGGAGGACGCCCCGGCTGTGAAGCTAGTCGCAGCCCGGCGAGGCAGAGGCCGGCCGCCTACAACAGGCGAATACGTCGGACTCGCCCAGGCCAAGGCGGCTCTAGTAGCAGCCGAGAGGCAAGAGATGGAGCTGAGGGCCGAACGTGAAGTGGCAGATATGACCGTGATGTTGCGCTCACAGTCGGCAACCGACGTTCGGCTCTCAGAGTCTTCCACCGGTGACCAAGAAGAGCTGGCCACGGACTTGAGCAGGAAGGTGCTGGACAGCGTGGCTACTATTAATAATGTGGCTGCGAAGTCCAGCAATCTCAAGGGCACGTTCCAGCGGGCTCTGAAGGTGGCTGCAAACACCATCAAAGAGGCGATGGAAGACCTCTCGAAGCGGTCCTCTACGGAGGAGACCAAGAAGTTGCAGGCGGCAAATACGCGCTTACGTGATGAAGTCGCGGAGCTCCGGAAAGAAATTGCAGAGCTTCGCAAAGAAATGACGGCGGCTAGAGTCCTCGCCCCACCACAGGTCTCGAGATCCTCGATCCAAAGCGAGCCTCATCTGGTGGAAGAGCTCGAACAGGCCATACTGCGCCAGGTGGGTGGTATGTTAAGCGCACGATTTGAGGCACTGGAGGAACGCCTCTTACCTGAAAAGCGCATACGTCCCCCACTGGCTGCAGATCGCAAAAACGCTATGGCCTCGAGGATTGAGAACGAGCAACAGACACCAGGCCCATCTAGGGTCTTAGCTGGCTCGAACCGTACGGAGGTCTCTGCCCAACACCCTAAACCCAAGAAGGGAAAAGGGAGGGGGAAAAAGAGCGCGAAAGTGACACCGGGTATGGCCGAGCCTACCCAGGAAGTCCTGATGGATTTGGAACCAACCGCTGGTCCATCGGCCCCCCGTCCGGCCCCTGTTCTCGAACAGTGGTCTAAAGTGGTGCGACGGGGAGCCAGAAAAACCGAGAAGGCGCCAACGTCGTCAGGGAAAAAGCCTCCACCCTCAGCAAAGACTCGAGGCTCGAACCCAGTCGGATCTGCAAAGGCACCAAAGGCAGCCAAGCTCCGTCCTCCCCGCACTGCAGCGGTTATTATAACGCTACAACCCGGGGCAGCGGAGCAAGGCTTGTCCTACGCCAAGGTGCTCGCGGAGGCCAGAACTAGGATTAATTTAGAGGAGCTTGGCCTACCGCCAATAAGTATGCGGACAGCTGCCACAGGAGCCCGCGTTATAGAGGTGCCCGGTGCGGAGAAGACCGAGAAGGCCGATGTCCTAGCCGCCAAATTGAAGGAGGTGTTCCAGAGCGCGGAGGAGCTCATCCGAGTGTCAAGACCAGTCATCACGGCGGATATTCGCTTGAGTGGCCTTGACGACACGGTGACCGTCCCGGAGCTCAAAGAGGCACTATCCAAGGCGGGAGAGTGCCCACCCGATGAATTTAAAACGGGTGACATCAGGAAGGGACCCGGCGGGATGGGCACCGTGTTCGTCCGGTGTCCGGTAACGGCCGCAAAAAAGGTGGCTGCGAGTGGCCGTCTCCTCGTGGGATGGGTGGCGGCGCAGGTCAAGATTCTTGAATCAAGACCGCGCCGCTGCTACAAGTGTCTTGCGCCGGGTCATGTAAGGGCCCAATGCAAATCAGAAGTTGACCGCAGCGAAGAGTGCTATCGCTGCGGTCAAATTGGCCACAAGGCTAGCAGCTGCACTGCCGCTCCAAACTGTACCCGCTGTTCAGCTGCGGGGAAGCCGGCAGGTCACCTTTCTGGGGGCAAGGCATGCTCCAAGCCCCCAGCTAAACCCAAGGCGAAAGAGAAGACGACTGAGACTGAGGCCACGGCCAAGTCCCAAGCGACTCGCCCCTCAGGGGAGCAGGAGGTGAGCATGGAGGAAACATAATGCAGGACACCCTAACGTTCCTTCAGACGAATGCCAATCACTCTGCCAGGGCTCAAGACCTTCTCCTTCAGAGCATGGCAGAGCGGTCTACGCAGGTATGTGTGGTCGCCGAGCCATATAGAGTTCCGCCCAGAGCTAGTTGGGTTGGAGACCTGGGTGGCCTAGTGGCAATCACAACGCAGTCGCCTGCCTGGTCTCCTCCCCTCGAGGATGTGGTCAAGGGAACAGGTTATGTCGCGGCTCGAATTGGTGGGATTGTGGTTGTGGGGGTTTATTTCTCCCCTAACCGAACCCTCGCCGAGTTCGAGGACTTTCTAGGCGAGGTGGGGACTTTAATTGGTCAGAACCGTCCCCGACCAATTATAGTCCTCGGAGACCTCAACGCAAAGTCCATGGCGTGGGGGTCCCCAAGAACGGACGCAAGAGGCGAGGCAGTCGGTGAGTGGCTGGTCGAGACGGGGTTGTGTGTCCTGAACCGCGGCTCCCAGAACACATGCGTTCGACGATCAGGTGGCTCGGTGGTCGACGTGACCCTCGCCACCCCTGAGCTCGCGGTGCGGGTCCGTGACTGGGAGGTCCTGGTCGACGAGGAGACGCTCTCTGATCATCAGTACATCCGGTTTAGCGTCTCCTCAATTTCGGCGAGACAGGACACCCGGTTGCCGTCTATGAGTGGTCCGCGTTGGGCACTGAACAGCCTGGACTCGGAGTTACTGCTTGAAGCAGCGATAGTCCAGGCTTGGAACCCCCCTCCACCGGAGCCAGTAGACCTGGATGAGGAGACTGATGGGCTGTGCAAGGCCATGGTACACGTATGCGACGCCGCCATGCGACGTGCGAGGCCTCCACAGTCCAAGCGCCAGGTCTACTGGTGGAACGAACGGATCGCAGGGCTCCGCCGCGAGTGCCTGATGAAACGCCGCCGCTACCAGCGGCAACGCAGAAGAAGGCGTCGGAACGAAGAGCTGGACACAGAGCTGGATGCCCTCTATGCCACCTACAGAGAGGCGCACAAGACTCTTCGGGTCGCAATTAGTGCAGCTAAAGCGGAGGCCTGGCAGGTGTTACTGGAGTCACTGGAAAGGGACCCGTGGGGGCGACCGTACAGGTGGGCAAGGCAGAAGCTTCGCCCCTGGGCCCCCCCAATCACCAGCACTCTCGAGCCTGAGGTACTGCGTAAGGTGGTCGAGGGATTGTTCCCTAGTAGTATGGGGACCGAATACGTCCCTCCCATCATGGTGGTATCTGCCTCGGAGGACGAGGAGGCTAGCAGTCTCGACGAGGTCTCGGCGGGAGAGCTGAGGGCTGCTGTTCTGAGAATGAGGGCCAAGACCACAGCACCGGGGCCTGACGGCATACCTGGACGTGCATGGGCCCTCGCTCAGGACGCCTTAGAGCCTAGAGTGCAGGACCTCTTCACCAGGTGCATCCGGGAAGGGCGCTTTCCGAGACGCTGGAAAAGTGGGAAGCTCGTCCTCCTGAGGAAGGAAGGACGACCGGTGGACGCACCCTCAGGGTACCGTCCCATTGTACTGCTTGACGAGGCCGGGAAGCTGCTCGAGCGGGTGGTAGCTGCCCGCCTCGTCAAGCACCTGGAGAGAAACGGGCCCGATTTGGCAAACACACAGTTCGGGTTTCGGAGGGGTCGCTCAACGATCGACGCAATCGCGCACGTGCGGGACCTGTCTGAAGAAGCTTGCTCCACAGGCGGCGTGATGCTAGCTGTGTCTTTAGACATAGCAAACGCATTTAACACGCTGCCGTGGAGCACCATAATGGAAGGACTGAGGTACCACAAGGTACCCCAAAATCTGCAAAACATTGTCGGAGACTACCTCTCCGATAGGGAGGTAGTCTTCCCGACGATGCATGGGGAAATGAAAAGCTCCATGACGCGCGGTGTTCCACAGGGGTCTGCACTCGGCCCCCTTCTGTGGAACATCGGCTATGATTGGGTCCTCCGGGGCGCTACCCTCCGTGGCGTCGGCATCGTTTGTTATGCCGACGACACGCTGGTTACCGCCCGGGGTAAGGATTACCGGGAGGCGGCGATCCTCGCAACGGCTGCGGTTGCAGCAGTGGTGGGGAAGATTCGGAGGCTGGGCCTGGAGGTGGCGCTCCACAAGTCCGAAGCGATCTGCTTTCATGGACCGCGACGGGCGCCACCTGCAGGCTCAAACATAGTTGTGGGGGGAACTGACATCCCCGTCGGTACAACGCTGAAATACCTCGGTGTTGTACTCGACGGCAGGTGGCGGTTCTCGGAACACCTTCGGAGGCTGTCCCCTAAGCTTCTTGGAGCATCCGGGGCACTGGGCCGACTGTTGCCCAACCTAGGGGGAGGTGGAGCTAGCTGCCGCCACCTTTACATGGCGGTGGTACGCTCCATGGCCCTGTATGGGGCTCCGATCTGGGCGGATGGCTTATCCCCAAAGGAGGCAACTTTGCTCCGCAGACCCCAACGGTCTATGGCCATTAGGGTATGTAGGGGATACCGGACCATATCCCATGAGGTGGCGTGCGTCCTTGCCGGGTCGTTGCCTTGGGACCTCGAAGCCAAAGTCCTGGCCCAGGTATACTGGCGCCGGGTGCGGGCGCGGGAGCAAGACCTGCGCCCCCTGCCTGAAGAGGTCCTGCGGTGGAGGAGGAGTGCCAGAAGAGAGGCCATAACGACCTGGCAGGAGCGCCTTCTGACGGGGCCTGCGAAGCGGGGCGCGGGAGCTACTCGGCTTCTTGAAGCGATCCGACCAGTCCTGCGCGAGTGGGTGGACCGCAAACACGGCGTCCTCACCTTCCGGATGACGCAGATCCTGACCGGACACGGCTGCTTCGGCAGGTATCTGCATAACGTCACCGGGAGGGAGCCGACTCCGGAATGCCACAGCTGCGGCTGTGCAGAAGAAACCGCACAGCACGTACTGGAGGCATGTCCGGCCGACAGTGGGCTGCGCCAGGCCCTGGTCGCAGTTGTGGGGAACGACCTCTCCTTGCCGGCCGTCATTAGAAAGATGGTCGGCGATGAGAGGTCGTGGGACGCAGTAGCGTCGTTTTGTGAGGTCGCCATGTTGCGGCGAGAAGATGAGGAGCGGGAACGGGAAATCGCCCCTCTCGCTCACCCAAGTCGAAGAAGACGGACACGGAGGCGAGCCAGCAGGGCTCGGACTCCGTCTCCGATTGGAGGCCATGGGGCGTCGGATGCGGGGGTGTCCGACGCTTCCGATTAGGAAATTGGCCACGAGGAGATGATGCCTGGGTGTCCCTGGGCATCACTCGAGTGAAATAGAAGGGCAATAGCTCTCCGAGTATGGGTCCGGAAGCGGACAGCGGCGTGGGCCGGGTCGTGCGCGAATGCCGCAAGCGACCTCACGACCCGACCTGTGCCGGCGACGAGGGACACCGTGGGGTTTTAGTCGGTATGGGTGCCCTTCTGGCATCGAGTCCGACATACCCCGCACCGCCTCCCCCCGGGGGTGGAGCGGGAATGCGTAAGTGCATTTCCCCACGTAAAAAAAAAAAAAAAAAAAAAAAAAAAAAAAAAAGGTTAGGTTAGGTTCCCCCCCGAATGAGTTCCCGCCTTGCCGTGGCGGGGGGGCTCAGCGGTCGCAACAGTTGCGGCGGCCGCTGCCAAGAGGAACTCGAGGTGGAGGCTCGACCGGCGCCCTGGACATTCCGGGAAGCGGCGGTGCGAGCCTAGGCGGCCTTGGTTGGTCGCGGGACCCGGTCGGCGTCTCGGCCGTATGCCGAGTAGCGGCGACGCGGGTTGGGGCTCGCCTTTTGAGAGGCAGCCCAGGGGAGCCCTCGCTCGCATTTCTCCTCGGAGAAGCGCTAGCGATGAGCTCGAAGGGGCCTTCTCCGCGCGCCCCAGAGCTTTTATCTGGAGCGCGCGCAGAGGGCGGTCCGGGATCTCATGCTGAGAGGCCCGGACGAGGGGGCCGTCTTGGACGGATGGGAGGGACACCCGGTGCGTGGCTAACCCCACCACCGGACGAGGTGTCACAAATCGTAACCCCGTTAGCCGCGAGGCGCGGGACCGAGGGCCTTGGCTTAACCGCCCGGGCCGCGAGGAAGAAAACCTCTATAAAAAATCACCCCGAAGGTCAAGCGGCGGAGCAGCGCGAGGACCTGCATGGCCACCGGGAAGGTTGGTCGCAACTGCTACCCCCGCGGGGGCCCAGCCGAAGCCCTGCGCGGGAGACGCCTAGGCTTACCCGGGTACAGGGGGCACTGCCCGGGTGGACCACGTATATCCCCCATACTCGTGGGAACTATATGGATACGTTTAAACCAAAGTACCAAGTTCGTGGAGAGGGAAGGGGGCGTAGCCCCGTTGTGGATACCGCTGAAGAGTCTGACTCTTCGGTCGGTAGTTTGGTGTCGGTAGCGGGGTCCTCGGATGGCAGGACTCATCTTAAGCGGGTGCGATCCTGCGACAAGATGAGTGTAGCCGGCAGTCCGATCGACTCCGACGACGACGAGGAGGTACCGGCCACTAAGGTCATTGCGGTGCCGAAAAGAGGCAGAGGCCGGCCGCCCACTACGGGAGAGTACGTCGGCCTCGCCAAGGCCAAAGCTGCCCTAGTGGCTGCTCAGAGGTCTGAGATGGAGTTGAGGGCTGAGCGGGAAGTCGAGGAGCTGACCGTAAACCTACGGTCACAGACTTCGGCGGAACCCCGGCTCTCCGAGTCTTCGGCCGGTGAGCAGGAGGAGCTGGCTTCGGACCTGCGTAGGAAGGTGCTGGAAAGCGTGGCCACCATCAACAGTGTGGCCACGAAGTCCAGCAACCTAAAAGGGACGTTTCAGCGGGCGCTGAAAGTGGCGGCTTCCACCATAAAGGAGGCGATGGCCGACTTGCAGACGAGGTCCTCAACAGAGGAGACCCGGAGACTGCAGGTCGCCAACACGCGCCTGCGCGAAGAAGTAGCGGAGCTCCGGAAGGAGATTGTGGAGCTCCGCAGAGACGTAACTGCGGCAGCGGCTTCCGCTCCTCCACAGGCCTCGGGATCCACTATCCGGCACGAGGCCCGCTCAATGGAGGAGGTGGAGCAAGCTGTGTTGCGCCAGATTGGGGGCATGCTCAATGCACGGTTTGAGGCGCTAGAGGGGCGCCTCCTACCAGAGCAGTGCACCCGCCCGCCACTGGCTGCAGACTTGAAAGGCAAAAGTTCTCGGAGAGCCATGGATCCGATCCCGGACCACGGGCTCCCGGGAACATCGGCCGTGACTCAGCCTTCTTCCATTGCCCAAAAGGGCAAGAAGGGGAAGGCCAAGAAAGTTACGAAGGAAGGACCCCCCGGTGTGGTCCCAAGCCCAGAGGCCCTTCGACCGGCGTCTGCAGCTCCTGCAAAGGAGTCATGGGCCACGGTGACCAAGAAGGGCCGCAAGAAGGCTGGTTCGACGACTTCTGCACCGCCGCAGCGACAGTCGCAGGCGCAAGCCGGTTCGCGACAGTCGCAGGCCGGTGGTAGGAGAGGCCGTCGGAAGGGCAAAAAGGAGGTAGCCAAGCCCAAGCTCCAAGTCCCCCGCTCCGCAGCTGTCATCATGACGTTGCAGCCTGGAGCGGCGGAGAGGGGTGCAACGTATGCGGCGGCGTTGCTTGAGGCAAGGCGAAGGGTGAACATAAGGGAGATGGGCATCACCGTCAACTTTCGGGTAGCGGCCACTGGCGGCCGCATGTTGGAGGTGTCCGGCGACTCTAGCGGCGAGAAGGCGGACTCCCTGGCTGCGAAGCTCAGGGAGATTTTTGACGAGGGCGACGTCCGAATCTCCAGGCCGATGAAGTGCGCGGACCTGCGTGTCACTGGCCTGGATGACTCGATCACCACGGAGGAGGTTGCTGCTGCCATAGCAGGGGTTGGTGAGTGCCACGCCGACCAGATCAAGGTTGGTGACATTCGCCGCAACGCTGCCGGAATCGGGACGACTTTTGTCCGATGCCCGGTGGCCGCAGCGAAAAAAGTTGCCAGCAATGGTCGCGTGCAGGTGGGATGGGTCTCGGCCCAGGTAAAGGTTTTGCCGGCCCGGCCTTTACGCTGTTACCGGTGCCTCGAGTTGGGGCATCTCCGGGAACAGTGCGGGGTAGACAACCGAGACCGCAGCGGTGAATGCTACCGCTGCGGTCAAGAAGGCCATAAGGCGAGTGAGTGCTCGTCCGAGCCTCATTGCTCGGTGTGCGCGGCAGCGGGCAGACCAGCCACCCACCGGTTGGGTGGCAGGGCCTGCGCCGTGCCCAAAAAGAAGGGCGGGAAGGTTGCAGTCGTGGCCAAGGCCAAGAAGCCGCCAACCCGCACCCCGCCAGCACGGGAAGAGGAGTCGCGGATGGACGCTGGTTAAGGCGCCCATCTGTGACTGGGAACTTGGGCGTTGGTTCGGGGGAACCGGCGTCCACCACAAAGTTCCCGAGATGGCACGATGTGGGAGGTGTTCCCCACATCGTGACAAGGTGGGTGGAGCAGAAGCTCCCCGAGGAGGGGTCCCAGGGGACCAGCGCCCAGGCCGGGGCTGCGGAAGAGTACGAGAAATGCTCCCGGGCCCCGGCACATAGCGCAAAGGAGGAACACCCCAGGGTTTTTAGTGGGTATGCCGCCACTAGGGCGGAGACTCCCACATCACCACACTGCTCCCCCCGGGGTAGGGTGGTACCTATAAAAGGTTTTCCCTGGTAAAAAAAAAAAAAAAAAAAAAAAAAGGTTAGGTTAGGTTCCCCCCCGAATGAGTTCCCGCCTTGCCGTGGCGGGGGGGCTCAGCGGTCGCAACAGTTGCGGCGGCCGCTGCCAAGAGGAACTCGAGGTGGAGGCTCGACCGGCGCCCTGGATATTCCGGGAAGCGGCGGTGCGAGCCCGTGGAGGGACCCGTTCGGCGTCTCGGCCATATGCCGAGTAGCGGCGACGCGGGTTGGGGCTCGCCTTTTTGGAGGCAGCCCAGGGGAGCCCTCGCTCGCGTTTCTCTTCGGAGAAGCGCTAGCGATGAGCTCGAAGGGGCCTTCTCCGCGCGCCCCAGAGCTTTTATCTGGAGCGCGCGTAGAGAGCGGTCCGGGATCTAGCGTGTACCTCTCCTCGGAGAGGCTCTTGCTGAGAGGCCCGGACGAGGGGACCGTCCTCGGACGGACGGGAGGGACACCCGGTGCGTGGCTAACCCCACCACCGGACGAGGTGTCGCAGATCGGAACCCCGTTAGCCGCGAGGCGCGGGACCGAGGGCCTTGGCTTAACCGCCCGGGCCGCGAGGAAGAAAACCTCTATAAAAAATCACCCCGAAGGTCAAGCGGCGGAGCAGCGCGAGGACCTGCATGGCCACCGGGAAGGTTGGTCGCAACTGCTACCCCCACGGGGGCCCAGCCGAAGCCCTGCGTGGGAGACGCCTAGGCTTACCCGGGTACAGGGGGCACTGCCCGGGTGGACCACGTATATCCCCCATACTCGTGGGAACTGTATGGATTTGCTTAAACCTAAATTCAAAGTTCGTGGGGAGGAGAGGGGGCGTAGCCCCGTTGTGGATACCGCTGAAGAGTCTGACTCTTCGGTCGGTAGTATGGTGTCGGTAGCGGGGTCCTCGGATGGCAGGACTCATCTTAAGCGGGTGCGATCCTGCGACAAGATGAGTGTAGCCGGCAGTCCGATCGACTCCGACGACGATGAGGAGGTACCGGCCACTAAGGTCATTGCGGTGCCGAAAAGAGGCAGAGGCCGGCCGCCCACTACGGGCGAGTACGTCGGCCTCGCCAAGGCCAAGGCTGCCCTAGTGGCTGCTCAGAGGTCAGAGATGGAGTTGAGGGCCGAGCGGGAAGTCGAGGAGCTGACCGTAAACCTACGGTCACAGACTTCGGCGGAACCCCGGCTCTCCGAGTCTTCGGCCGGTGAGCAGGAGGAGCTGGCTTCGGACCTGCGTAGGAAGGTGCTGGAAAGCGTGGCCACCATCAACAGTGTGGCCACGAAGTCCAGCAACCTAAAAGGGACGTTTCAGCGGGCGCTGAAAGTGGCGGCTTCCACCATAAAGGAGGCGATGGCCGACTTGCAGACGAGGTCCTCAACAGAGGAGACCCGGAGACTGCAGGTCGCCAACACGCGCCTGCGCGAAGAAGTAGCGGAGCTCCGGAAGGAGATTGTGGAGCTCCGCAGAGACGTAACTGCGGCAGCGGCTTCCGCTCCTCCACAGGCCTCGGGATCCACTATCCGGCACGAGGCCCGCTCAATGGAGGAGGTGGAGCAAGCTGTGTTGCGCCAGATTGGGGGCATGCTCAACGCACGGTTTGAGGCGCTAGAGGGGCGCCTCCTACCAGAGCAGTGCACCCGCCCGCCACTGGCTGCAGACTTGAAAGGCAAAAGTTCTCGGAGAGCCATGGATCCGATCCCGGACCACGGGCTCCCGGGAACATCGGCCGTGACTCAGCCTTCTTCCATTGCCCAAAAGGGCAAGAAGGGGAAGGCCAAGAAAGTTACGAAGGAAGGACCCCCCGGTGTGGTCCCAAGCCCAGAGGCCCTTCGACCGGCGTCTGCAGCTCCTGCAAAGGAGTCATGGGCCACGGTGACCAAGAAGGGCCGCAAGAAGGCTGGTTCGACGACTTCTGCACCGCCGCAGCGACAGTCGCAGGCGCAAGCCGGTTCGCGACAGTCGCAGGCCGGTGGTGGGAGAAGCCGTCGGAAGGGCAAAAAGGAGGTAGCCAAGCCCAAGCTCCAAGTCCCCCGCTCCGCAGCTGTCATCATGACGTTGCAGCCTGGAGCGGCGGAGAGGGGTGCAACGTATGCGGCGGCGTTGCTTGAGGCAAGGCGAAGGGTGAACATAAGGGAGATGGGCATCACCGTCAACTTTCGGGTAGCGGCCACTGGCGGCCGCATGTTGGAGGTGTCTGGCGACTCTAGCGGCGAGAAGGCGGACTCCCTGGCTGCGAAGCTCAGGGAGATTTTTGACGAGGGCGACGTCCGAATCTCCAGGCCGATGAAGTGCGCGGACCTGCGTGTCACTGGCCTGGATGACTCGATCACCACGGAGGAGGTTGCTGCTGCCATAGCAGGGGTTGGTGAGTGCCACGCCGACCAGATCAAGGTTGGTGACATTCGCCGCAACGCTGCCGGAATCGGGACGACTTTTGTCCGATGCCCGGTGGCCGCGGCGAAAAAAGTTGCCAGCAATGGTCGCGTGCAGGTGGGATGGGTCTCGGCCCAGGTAAAGGTTTTGCCGGCCCGGCCTTTACGCTGTTACCGGTGCCTCGAGTTGGGGCATCTCCGGGAACAGTGCGGGGTAGACAACCGAGACCGTAGCGGTGAATGCTACCGCTGCGGTCAAGAAGGCCATAAGGCGAGTGAGTGCTCGTCCGAGCCTCATTGCTCGGTGTGCGCGGCAGCGGGCAGACCAGCCACCCACCGGTTGGGTGGCAGGGCCTGCGCCGTGCCCAAAAAGAAGGGCGGGAAGGTTGCAGTCGTGGCCAAGGCCAAGAAGCCGCCAACCCGCACCCCGCCAGCACGGGAAGAGGAGTCGCGGATGGATGCTCGTTAAGGCGCCCATATGTGACTGGGAACTTGGGCGTCGGTTCGGGGGAACCGGCGTCCACCACAAAGTTCCCGAGATGGCACGATGTGGGAGGTGTTCCCCACATCGTGACAAGGTGGGTGGAGCAGAAGCTCCCCGAGGAGGGGTCCCAGGGGACCAGCGCCCAGGCCGGGGCTGCGGAAGAGTACGAGAAATGCTCCCGGGCCCCGGCACATAGCGCAAAGAAGGAACACCCCAGGGTTTTTAGTGGGTATGCCGCCACTAGGGCGGAGACTCCCACATCACCACACTGCTCCCCCCGGGGTAGGGTGGTACCTATAAAAGGTTTTCCCTGGTAAAAAAAAAAAAAAAAAAAAAAAAGGTTAGGTTAGGTTCCCCCCCGAATGAGTTCCCGCCTTGCCGTGGCGGGGGGGCTCAGCGGTCGCAACAGTTGCGGCGGCCGCTGCTAAGAGGAACTCGAGGGGCCTTCTCCGCGCGCCCCAGAGCTTGTATCTGGAGCGCGCGTAGAAGGCGGTCCGGGATCTCGCATGTGCCTCTCCTCGGAGAGGCTCTTTTCGAGAGGCCTGGACGAGGGGGCCATCCTCGGACGGATGGGAGGCTCGACCGGCGCCCTGGACAGTCCGGGAAGCGGCGGTGCGAGCCTAGGCGGCCTTGAATGGCTGCGGTACTCGGTCGGCGTCTCGGCCTTATGCTGAGTAGCGGCGATCCGAGGGGCTGGCCTTGCAAAAGGCAGCCTGAAGGAGCCCTCGCTTGTGCCTCTCGTGAGAGGTTCTTGCTGACGGGCTCGAGGTGGGCCTTCTGCGTGCGCCTCAGAGCTTGTATCTGGAGCGAACGTAGAAGGCGGTCGTGAGGGGCTCGGCTCTGCTGAGGGAAGGGCTCGCATAGGCCTGGACGAGGGGGCCATCCTCGGACGGATGGGAGGCTCGACCGGCGCCCTGGACAGTCCGGGAAGCGGCGGTGCGTGCCTAGGCGGCCTTGACTGGCTGCGGTACTCGGTCGGCGTCTCGGCCTTATGCTGAGTAGCGGCGATCCGAGGGGCTGGCCTTGCAAAAGGCAGCCTGAAGGAGCCCTCGCTTGTGCCTCTCGCTAGAGAGGTTCTTGCTGACGGGCTCGAGGTGGGCCTTCTGCGTGCGCTTCAGAGCTTGTATCTGGAGCGAACGTAGAAGGCGTCCGTGAGGGGCTCGGCTCTGCTGAGCGAAGGGCTCGCATAGGCGAGCGAGGAGGAGTGCTCTGTGCGGCGGTGCTCCGTGGGCGGCCTTTGCACTTTTTGGTGTAAGGGTGACGTTGAAGGTCTGCGGGGCGCCGCCGTACAGAGCAAACCAAGTCTCAAGGTTCGGGGGTTGCCGAGGAGAGTGTCCGGATTGGGAGTCTGGAGCTGCGTCGTATTAACGCGGCGCAGCTCCGGGCTCGCACCCCGGGCATGGTCAACGGGAAGTTGGCCGCGAGACCCCCACTGGGGAGCTTTACCCACAAATGAAGCCAAACAAAACATGAATTACAGCGATTTAAAGGAAACTACCCAGGCGGGTCTCCGAGAGGAGGAATCCCGCCGTGCTTCGGCACGCTGCCCCACGTACTCTGGGGGGGGCGCAAATCGCCAAATTAATAACAACGACGACCACAGCTTACGGCACACGGACACCGATGGAGAGAAAAGAAGGGGGCAAGGCCCTGATGATGATTTAGAGGAGGCGCTTAGGCGCGATTTAGGCGACCGACCAAGCTCGGTTGAAAGAATGTCGGGTGACGAAGACCCTTCTGGGTCCAAGGACGTGTCAGAGGACTCTGATGCCAGTTTGGCGGCGGTGACTTCCCAGGGTTCTGGAAAGTCACTGTCGCAAGGATGGCGGAAACGTCAGCGAGAGGGGGAGGACGAGGCTACCGTGGGAGAGGATGTGACCTCGCCCAAAGTAGCCTCGTCCCGGCGAGGACGAGGACGCCCGCCCACAACGGGCCAATACGTCGGCCTTGCCAAGGCAAAGGCCGACCTGAACGCCGCCAAGGCCGAAGCTCTTCGGCTGGAGGCTGAGGCGGACCTGGCCTGGGAGGCGAGGAGGAAAAGAGAGACGGCAGCTGCTGCTCTCCAGAACTCACCGAGGAGGACAGTGGCTGGACAGAACGAGGCGCCCGAGGACTCTCCAGACCTGCACAGACTCGTGCAGGAGTCTCTGGAGACCATCGAGAAGGTCGCCAAATCCTCGGGCAACCTTAAGGGCACATTTGTGAAGGCCCTTAAGGACGCGACGAAGACGGTCCGGGATGCGGTGGCGGAGATGCGGGCTCGCACGGTGCCGGAGGAGCTGATCCGCATGGAGGCAGCCAACGCGAAGCTCACGCGTGAGCTAGGCGAAATGCGCAAGGAGCTGGCGGAGCTCCGGGCCACGCGTGAGCAAGCGGCTCTGACTGCCTCTCCAGCCGCACCTACGGAGGAGCTCGTGCGGGCGGTCATGGTGCAAGTGGGCACCATGATGAACGCCCGCTTTGAGGGCATGGCGGACCGGCTGCTCCCCGAGAAGAGGGTGAGACCCCCGCTGGCGGCCGACAGCCGCAAGCAGAAAGCGGTGACCAGCACCAGTCGGGGAGTAGCTCCTCGTCCTGAGCCGGAGCAGGTCCTTCGCCCGGAGCCCAAGCCCAGTAAAGGTAAGGGCACCGGGAAGAAGACCAAAGCCCCTCATGCCGGACGTGAGGACATGGAGTTAGACGCTCCACCGCCGCCACCCCTGACAGAGCCCTGGACGGAGGTGGTGAAGAGAGGGAGACGGCCTCAGGCTCGAGTGCCGCGGCCTGCGACAACGGCGCAGCCGGAGCGGCCTCAGGCGAGGCAACCGGCCCCACCTGCGCCAAAGAAGGACAGGAAGGTCAGGCTTCGCCCCCAGCGCACAGCAGCCGTGGTAATCACGCTGCTGCCGGGGGCGCAGGAGAAAGGCTTGACCTACTCCAAGGTCCTGAGCGAGGCTAGGGGCCGGATTGATCTGGCGAGCTTCCCGCCGCTTAAAATGAGGGTGGCGGCTACAGGGGGTCGAGTCCTGGAAGTGCCTGGCACGGAGAGGACGGAGAAGGCCGACTCCCTGGCCCAAAAGCTGCGGGAAGTGTTCCAGGGTGCTGAGGGGGACATCCGGGTCTCAAGGCCGGTCACCACCGCTGATATGCGAGTGAGCGGCCTTGACGACTCGGTGGACCTGGCGCAGCTGCAAGCTAGCCTCGCCAGGGCCGGAGAGTGCGGCGCCCAGGACCTGAAGGTCGGGGAGATAAGGAGGGGTGCGGCGGGCATGGGCACTGCTTTTGTCCGGTGCCCTGCCACTGCCGCCAAAAAGATCGCGGCAGGCGGTGGCCGGCTCCTGGTGGGCTGGGTGGCGGCTCGGGTCCAGGTGCTAGACGCCCGGCCCCGCCGCTGCTTCCGCTGCCTTGCCCTGGGACATGTGAGGGCCCAGTGCACGTCCGAGGTTGACCGCAGCGATGATTGCTATCGCTGCGGTCAAGCAGGCCACAAGGCCAGCGGTTGCTCCGCCGCCCCACATTGCACTCTGTGTGCAGCAGCGGGGAAGCCGGCGGACCATCTCTCCGGGGGCAAGGCATGTGCCAAGCCCCCGTCAAAAGCAGATGCGCGACGAGGAACGGCGGCGACTAAGGCCAAGGCAAAGTCGCAGCCGACTCGCCCCCATGCGGAGCAGGCGGCCAGTATGGAGGAAAGCTAATGGCAGAAGGCCTTACTTTCCTCCAGGCAAACGCCAACCACTCTGCCAGGGCTCAGGATGTTTTTCTCCAGAGCCTGGCAGAGCGGTCGATCCAGGTGGCCGTGATCGCCGAGCCGTACCGGGTCCCGCCCAGAGCTGACTGGGTGGGAGACCTGGACGGCTTGGTGGCGATCACAACCCAGTCGCCTGCCCGGTCCCCTCCCTTTGAGGGTGTGGTAAAGGGTAGGGGACACGTCGTGGCCCGTATTGGCGGGATGGTGGTCGTGGGGGTGTACTTCTCCCCCAACAGGGCCTTTGCCGAGTTTGAGACATTTCTCGGTGAGGTAGGGGCCCTGGTTGGCCAGAACCTTCCCCGACCGGTCATCGTCCTTGGGGACCTCAACGCCAAATCCACGGCGTGGGGGTGTCCAAGGACAGATGCCAGAGGCGAGGCCGTTGAGGAGTGGCTGGTGGAGGCGGGACTGTGCGTCCTCAACCGCGGGTCCACGCACACGTGCGTGCGGCGTACGGGTGGATCGGTGGTTGATGTGACCTTTGCCACCCCCGAGCTCGCGGCGCGGGTCCGGGATTGGGAAGTGCTGGTGGACGAGGAGACGCTGTCTGATCATCGGTACATCCGATTTAGCGTCTCCTCGTCAACGTCCTCAGCGGGACCGGGCGCGCGATTACCACCTGCGGTTGGTCCGCGGTGGGCGCTGAACCGCCTGGACGTGGAAGTGCTGCAGGAGGCAGCCATAGTCCAGGCGTGGAATGCGCCCCCCTCGGAGTCAGTAGACCTGGACGTGCAGGCTAATGGGCTGTGTGAGGCCATGGCGCGCGTGTGCGACGCCGCCATGCCACGCGCGAGGCCTCCGCAGTCCAAACGCCAGGTCTACTGGTGGAGTGAGGGGATCGCCGAGCTCCGGCGCGAATGCCTGGCGATGCGACGCCGCTACCAGCGTTACCGAAGGAGGAGGCAGCGGGATGCGGCGGAACTGGACGCCCGCTACTCCACCTATCGGGAGGCGTGCAGGGCTCTGCGAGTGAGCATCAGCCAGGCCAAGGCGCAGGCATGGCAGGAGCTGCTGAGCTCGATCGAGCGGGATCCCTGGGGGCGGCCGTACCAGTGGGCCAGGCGGAAGCTTCGCCCCTGGGCCCCCCCGGTCACTACGACTCTCGAGCCGGTGGTCCTCCAGCGGGTGGTTGAGGGACTGTTCCCCGGTAGCCCGGGGACCGAGTTCGTCCCTCCCACCGCGGCGGTGCCTGCTTCGGAGATCGAGGAGGAGGTGCCCGAGATCTCGCAGGGCGAGCTGGGCGCGGCCGTTCTCCGCATGAGGGCCAAGAACACGGCGCCAGGTCCCGATGGCATCCCTGGCCGCGCGTGGGCCCTCGTGCAAGAGGAGCTGGAGGGGCGGGTGAGGGCGGTATTCGACCGCTGCCTGCGAGAAGGGCGGTTCCCCAGGCGGTGGAAGAAGGGCCGGCTCGTCCTCCTGCGTAAGGAGGGGCGTCCAGCGGACGAACCGGCGGGCTACCGCCCTATAGTCCTCCTTGACGAGGCGGGCAAGCTGCTGGAGCGCGTGGTGGTTGCCCGCCTCGTTAGGCATCTTGAGAGTGTCGGCCCGGACTTGGCCGACACTCAGTTCGGGTTCCGGAGAGGTCGCTCGACGGTGGATGCCATATCCCACGTCCGCGACCTCTCCGAGAGGGCGTGCTCCAGCGGTGGGGTGATGTTGGCGGTGTCGTTAGACATCGCCAACGCCTTTAACACCCTGCCATGGGGTGCAATATTGGGTGCACTGGGGTACCATAGAGTCCCCCAGTACCTTCGGTGCCTCGTCGGGGACTACCTCTCGCATAGAGAGGTAGTGTACCCGACGAAAGATGGGGAAGGCTGCAGCCCTATGACCCGCGGTGTTCCGCAGGGGTCCGTACTGGGCCCGACCCTGTGGAACATAGGGTACGACTGGGTGCTGCGAGGCGCTAACCTTCGTGGCGTCGACGTAGTTTGCTACGCCGACGACACGTTGGTTACCGCCCGGGGAGGGACATACAGGGAGGCATCCGTCCTGGCTACAGCCGGAGTTGCGGCAGTGGTAGCCAGGATTCGGCGGTTGGGCCTGGAGGTGGCGCTCCACAAGTCCGAGGCCATATGTTTTCATGGTTCTCGGAGGGCGCCACCTGCAGGCTCATCGATTGTTGTGGGTGGAACCTCCATTGCTGTTGGGTCGACGCTGAAATATCTCGGCGTCGTACTTGACAGCAGGTGGAGGTTCGAAGCCCACATACAGAGGCTGGTCCCGAGGCTCGTGGGGACGGCGGCTGCGCTAAGCCGCCTCCTTCCGAACCTCGGTGGGGCTGGTGGGAGCTGCCGCCGCCTATACATGGCGGTGGTGCGCTCCATGGCCCTCTACGGGGCCCCAATATGGGCCGGCTCCCTGGACTCCAGGGGGATCGCTCGGCTCTGCGGGGCCCAGAGGGTCATGGCGGTGAGAGTGTGCAGGGGCTACCGCACACTCTCACATGAGGTGGCCTGCGTGATCGCCGGCTCCCTCCCGTGGGACTTGGAGGCCGGGGTCCTGTCAGACGTGTTTTGGCGCAGGGCGCGGGCACGCGAGCAGGACCTACGGCCTGCCCCACGAGAGGTGGAGCAGTGGAGGCGAGACTCCAGGGATGCTGCCCTGGAGTCCTGGAGCAGGCGGCTGGCGTTGGACCGGAGGAGGGGGGCCGGGGCCGCCCGATTTCTGGAGGCGGTCCGGCCCGTACTTAGAGGATGGGTCCAACGTGAGCATGGGAGTCTCTCCTTCCGGCTGACTCAGGTACTCTCGGGGCATGGATGCCTCGGGAGATACCTGTTCAGCGTAGCACGGAGGGAAGAGACCCCGGTGTGCCACCAGTGCGGCTGCGCGGAGGAGACGGCGCAGCACGTGCTGGAGGTATGCCCGGGGGCGGCGGAGCCACGACTGGCGTTGGTCGCGGCTGTAGGGGCGGACCTCTCGCTGCCGACCATCCTATCTAGGATGGTCGCCGACGAGGGGTCATGGAGGGCTATGGTCTCTTTCTGCGAGGAGGTGATGTCGCAGAGAGAGACCGAGGAGCGGGAGAGAGAAAGGGACCCTCTTTCTCTCCCGCTCCGGAGGGCGCGGACACGGAGGCGAGCCAGCAGGGCTCGCACACCGTCTCCGCTAGGAGGCCCAGGGGCGCCGGACACGGGGGTGTCTGGTGCTCCCAAATAAGGAGGGTCTCCTGAGGAGTCGATGCCTTGGTGTCCAGGGCATCGCTTCGGAGCTGGGGAGGGGGACGAGCCCCCTCCTGAGGTGGGTCCGGCTGCGGACAGCGGCGTGGTGGGGTTACGGAGATTCTGAGAGAGGCCCCGTGACTCCGCCACTGCCGACGAGGATGGACACCGTGGGGGTTTAGTCGGTAGGGGTGCCCTTCTGGCATCGAGTCCGACATACCCCGCTGCGCCTCCCCCGGGGCGTAGCGGGGATGTGTAAGCGCATTCCCCCACGAAAAAAAAAAAAAAAAAAAAAAAAAAAAAAAAGGTTAGGTTAGGTTCCCCCAGCGCACAGCAGCCGTGGTAATCACGCTGCTGCCGGGGGCGCAGGAGAAAGGCTTGACCTACTCCAAGGTCCTGAGCGAGGCTAGGGGCCGGATTGATCTGGCGAGCTTCCCGCCGCTTAAAATGAGGGTGGCGGCTACAGGGGGTCGAGTCCTGGAAGTGCCTGGCACGGAGAGGACGGAGAAGGCCGACTCCCTGGCCCAAAAGCTGCGGGAAGTATTCCAGGGTGCTGAGGGGGACATCCGGGTCTCAAGGCCGGTCACCACCGCTGATATGCGAGTGAGCGGCCTTGACGACTCGGTGGACCTGGCGCAGCTGCAAGCTAGCCTCGCCAGGGCCGGAGAGTGCGGCGCCCAGGACCTGAAGGTCGGGGAGATAAGGAGGGGTGCGGCGGGCATGGGCATTGCTTTTGTCCGGTGCCCTGCCACTGCCGCCAAAAAGATCGCGGCAGGCGGTGGCCGGCTCCTGGTGGGCTGGGTGGCGGCTCGGGTCCAGGTGCTAGACGCCCGGCCCCGCCGCTGCTTCCGCTGCCTTGCCCTGGGACACGTGAGGGCCCAGTGCACGTCCGAGGTTGACCGCAGCGATGATTGCTACCGCTGCGGTCAAGCAGGCCACAAGGCCAGCGGTTGCTCCGCCGCCCCACATTGCACTCTGTGTGCAGCAGCGGGGAAGCCGGCGGACCATCTCTCCGGGGGCAAGGCATGTGCCAAGCCCCCGTCAAAAGTAGATGCGCGACGAGGAGCGGTAGCGACTAAGGCCAAGGCCAAGTCGCAGCCGACTCGCCCCCATGCGGAGCAGGCGACCAACATGGAGGAAAGTTAATGGCAGACGGCCTAACTTTCCTCCAGGCAAACGCCAACCACTCTGCCAGGGCTCAGGATGTCTTTCTCCAGAGCCTGGCAGAGCGGTCGATTCAGGTGGCCGTGATCGCCGAGCCGTACCGGGTCCCGCCCAGAGCTGACTGGGTCGGAGATCTGGACGGCTTAGTGGCGATCACAACCCAGTCGCCAGCCCGGTCCCCTCCCTTTGAGGGTGTGGTAAAGGGTAGGGGACACGTCGCGGCCCGTATTGGCGGGATGGTGGTCGTGGGGGTCTACTTCTCCCCCAACAGGGCCCTTGCCGATTTTGAGACGTTTCTCGGTGAGGTAGGGGCCCTGGTCGGCCAGAACCTTCCCCGACCGGTCATCGTCCTTGGAGACCTCAACGCCAAATCCACGGCGTGGGGGTCCCCAAGGACAAGTGCCAGAGGTGAGCTCGTCAATGAGTGGCTGGTGGAGGCGGGTCTGTGCGTCCTAAACCGCGGGTCCACGCACACGTGCGTGCGGCATACGGGCGGGTCGGTGGTGGACGTCACCTTTGCCACCCCCGAGCTCGCGGCGCGGGTCCGGGATTGGGAGGTCCTGGTAGACGAGGAGACGCTATCTGATCATCGGTACATCCGATTTAGCGTCTCCTCGTCAAGGTCTTCAGCGGCAACGGGCGCGCGATTGCCACTTGCGGTTGGTCCGCGGTGGGCGCTGAACCGCCTGGACGTGGAAGTGCTGCAGGAGGCAGCCATAGTTCAGGCGTGGAATGCGCCCCCCTCGGAGTCAGTAGACCTGGACGTGCAGGCCAATGGACTGTGTGAGGCCATGGCGCGCGTGTGCGACGCCGCCATGCCACGCGCGAGGCCTCCGCAGTCCAGGCGCCAGGTCTACTGGTGGAGTGAGGAGATCGCCGAGCTCCGCCGCGAATGCCTGGCGATGCGCCGCCGCTACCAGCGCTACCGAAGGAGGAGGCAGCGGGACGCGGCGGAAGTGGACGCCCGCTACTCCACCTATCGGGAGGCGTGCAGGGCTCTGCGAGTCAGCATCAGCCAGGCCAAGGCGCAGGCGTGGCAGGAGCTCCTGAGCTCGATCGAGCGGGATCCCTGGGGGCGGCCGTACCAGTGGGCCAGGCGGAAGCTTCGCCCCTGGGCCCCCCCGGTCACCACGACTCTCGAGCCGGTGGTCCTCCAGCGGGTGGTTGAGGGACTGTTCCCCGGTAGCCCGGGGACCGAGTTCGTCCCTCCCACCGCGGCGGTGCCTGCTGCGGAGGTCGAGGAGGAGGTGCCCGAGATCTCGCAGGGCGAGCTGGGCGTGGCCGTCCTCCGCATGAGGGCCAAGAACACGGCGCCAGGTCCCGATGGCATCCCTGGCCGCGCGTGGGCCCTCGTGCAAGAGGAGCTGGAGGCGCGGGTGAGGGCGGTATTCGACCGCTGCCTGCGAGAAGGGCGGTTCCCTAGGCGGTGGAAGAAGGGCCGGCTCGTCCTCCTGCGTAAGGAGGGGCGTCCAGCGGACGAACCGGCGGGCTACCGCCCTATAGTCCTCCTTGACGAGGCGGGCAAGCTACTGGAGCGCGTGGTGGTTGCCCGCCTCGTCAGGCACCTCGAGGATGTCGGCCCGGACTTGGCCGACACCCAGTTCGGGTTCCGGAGAGGTCGCTCGACGGTGGATGCCATATCCCATGTCCGCGACCTCTCCGAGAGGGCGTGCTCCGGCGGTGGGGTGATGTTGGCGGTGTCGTTAGACATCGCCAACGCTTTCAACACCTTGCCGTGGGGCGCAATATTGGGAGCGCTGGGGTACCACAGGGTCCCCCAGTACCTCCAGTGTCTCGTCGGGGACTACCTTTCACATAGAGAGGTAGTTTACCCGACGAAAAATGGGGAGGGCTGCAGCCCCATGACCCGCGGTGTTCCACAGGGGTCCGTACTGGGCCCCACCCTGTGGAACATAGGGTACGATTGGGTGCTGCGAGGCGCTAACCTTCGTGGCGTCGACGTAGTTTGCTACGCCGACGACACGTTGGTTACCGCCCGGGGAGGGACGTTCAGGGAGGCGTCCGTCCTGGCTACAGCCGGAGTTGCGGCTGTGGTAGCCAGGATTCGGCGGCTGGGCCTGCAGGTGGCGCTCCACAAATCCGAGGCCATATGTTTTCATGGTTCTCGGAGGGCGCCACCTGCAGGCTCATCGATTGTTGTGGGTGGAACCTCCATTGCTGTTGGGTCGACGCTGAAATATCTCGGCGTCGTACTTGACAGCAGGTGGAGGTTCGAAGCCCACATACAGAGGCTGGTCCCGAGGCTCGTGGGGACGGCGGCTGCGCTAAGCCGCCTCCTTCCGAACCTCGGTGGGGCTGGTGGGAGCTGCCGCCGCCTATACATGGCGGTGGTGCGCTCCATGGCCCTCTACGGGGCCCCAATATGGGCCGGCTCCCTGGACTCCAGGGGGATCGCTCGGCTCTGCGGGGCCCAGAGGGTCATGGCGGTGAGAGTGTGCAGGGGCTACCGCACACTCTCACATGAGGTGGCCTGCGTCATCGCTGGCTCCCTCCCGTGGGATTTGGAGGCTGAGGTCCTGTGCGATGTGTTTTGGCGCAGGGCGCGGGCACGAGAGCAGGACCTACGGCCTGCCCCACGAGAGGTGGAGCAGTGGAGGCGAGACTCCAGGGATGCTGCCCTGGAGTCCTGGAGCAGGCGGCTGGCGCTGGACCGGAGGAGGGGGGCCGGGGCCGCCCGATTTCTGGAGGCGGTTCGGCCCGTACTTGGAGAATGGGTTCATCGGGAGCATGGGGGTCTCTCCTTCCGGCTGACCCAGGTACTCTCGGGGCATGGATGCCTCGGGAGATACCTGTTCAGCGTAGCACGGCGGGAAGAGACCCCGGTGTGCCACCAGTGCGGCTGCGCGGAGGAGACGGCGCAGCACGTGCTGGAGGTATGCCCGGGGGCGGCGGAGCCACGACTGGCGTTGGTCGCGGCTGTAGGGGCGGACCTCTCGCTGCCGACCATCCTATCTAGGATGGTCGCCGACGAGGGGTCCTGGAGGGCTATGGTCTCTTTCTGCGAGGAAGTGATGTCGCAGAGAGAGACCGAGGAGCGGGAGAGAGAAAGGGATCCTCTTTCTCTCCCGCTCCGGAGGGCGCGGACACGGAGGCGAGCCAGCAGGGCTCGCACACCGTCTCCGCTAGGAGGCCCAGGGGCGCCGGACACGGGGGTGTCTGGTGTTCCCAATTAAGGAGGGTCTCCTGAGGAGTCGATGCCTTGGTGTCCAGGGCATCGCTTCGGAGCTGGGGAGGGGGACGAGCCCCCTCCTGAGGTGGGTCCGGCTGCGGACAGCGGCGTGGTGGGGTTACGGAGATTCTGAGAGAGGCCCCGTGACCCCGTCACTGCCGACGAGGATGGACACCGTGGGGGTTTAGTCGGTAGGGGTGCCCTTCTGGCATCGAGTCCGACATACCCCGCTGCGCCTCCCCCGGGGCGTAGCGGGGATGTGTAAGCGCATTCCCCCACGAAAAAAAAAAAAAAAAAAAAAAAAAAAAAAAAGGTTAGGTTAGGTTCCCCCCCGAATGAGTTCCCGCCTTGCCGTGGCGGGGGGGCTCAGCGGTCGCAACAGTTGCGGCGGCCGCTGCCAAGAGGAACTCGAGGTGGAGGCTCGACTGGCGCCCTGGACATTCCGGGAAGCGGCGGTGCGAGCCTAGGCGGCCTTGGTTGGCCGCGGGACCCGGTCGGCGTCTCGGCCGTATGCCGAGTAGCGGCGACGCGGGTTGGGGCTTGCCTTTTGGGAGGCAGCCCAGGGGAGCCCTCGCTCGCGTTTCTCCTCGGAGAAGCGTTAGCGATGGGCTCGAGGGGGCTTTCTCCGCGCGCCCCAGAGCTTTTATCTGGAGCGCGCGTAGAGGGCGGTGCGGGATCTCATGCTGAGAGGCCCGGACGAGGTGTCACAGATCGGAACCCCGTTAGCCGCGAGGCGCGGGACCGAGGGCCTTGGCTTAACCGCCCGGGCCGCGAGGAAGAAAACCTCTATAAAAAATCACCCCGAAGGTCAAGCGGCGGAGCAGCGCGAGGACCTGCATGGCCACCGGGAAGGTTGGTCGCAACTGCTACCCCCGCGGGGGCCCAGCCGAAGCCCTGCGCGGGAGTCGCCTAGGCTTACCCGGGTACAGGGGGCACTGCCCGGGTGGACCACGTATATCCCCCATACTCGTGGGAACTTTATGGATACACTTAAACTAAAGTACCAAGTTCGTGGGGAGGGGAAGGGGCGTAACCCCGTTGTGGATACCGCCGAAGAGTCTGACTCTTCGGTCGGTAGCATGGTGTCGGTAGCGGGGTCCTCGGACGGCAGGACTCGTCTCAAGCGGGGGCGATCCCGCGATAAGATGAGTGTAGCCGGCAGTCCGATCGACTCCGATGACGACGAGGAGGTACCGGCCACTAAGGTAGTCGCGGTACCGAAAAGAGGCAGAGGCCGGCCGCCTACCACGGGCGAATACGTTGGCCTCGCCAAAGCGAAGGCTGCTCTGGTAGCTGCTCAAAGGGCGGAGATGGAGATGAGGGCTGAGCGGGAAGTCGAGGAGCTGACCGTAAACTTACGGTCACAGACCTCGACGGAACCTCGGCTCTCCGAGTCCTCGGCTGGAGAACAAGAAGAGTTGGCCAGTGACCTGAGAAGGAAGGTGCTGGAAAGCGTGGACACCATCAACACGGTGGCCGCGAAGTCCAGCAACCTGAAAGGCACTTTTCAGAGGGCACTGAAGATGGCGGCGTCAACGATCAAAGATGCGATGGCTGACTTGCAGTCGAGATCCTCAACCGAGGAGACCCAGAGACTGCAGGCAGCCAACACGCGCTTGCGTGACGAGGTGGCGGAGCTCCGCAAGGAGATTGCCGAGCTCCGCAGAGACGTGGCTATGGCCTCAACTTCCGCTCCTCCGCAGGTCTCGGGATCTGAGATCCGACGCGAGACCCGATCGGCGGAGGAGCTAGAGCAGGCTATTCTGCGACAAATGGGGGGCATGATGAACGCTCGGTTCGAGGCGCTAGAGGGGCGCCTCCTGCCCGAGCAGCGTAGTCGGCCCCCCCTGGCTGCAGACCGGACAAGCAGGGTTTCTCGGAAGGCCCCATCGGTCTCGACTCCAGACCCAGGGCTTCCGGGAACATTGGAAGTGGCGAAATCTTCCTCCAATGCCCAAAAGGGAAAAAAGGGGAAGAAGAAGATGACAAAGGATGGCCAACCTGCTGCCATCCAATGTCCGCAGACCCCTCAATCGACACTCGCCGCCCACGGCATAGAGTCCTGGGCCGCGGTCACAAAAAAGGGGAGGAAGAAGGAAGGCTCGACTTCGGCTCCTGCACCACCACAGCGACAGGCGCAGGCGCAGGCCAGTTCGCGTCAGTCGCAAGCTGGTGGTGGACAAAGCCGTCGCCGAGCAAAGGCGAAGAAGGTTGCTCCGCAACTTCGCGTCCCTAGCTCTGCAGCTGTCGTCCTTACATTGCAGCCTGGGGCGGCGGAGAGGGGCGCGACTTACGCCGCTGCGCTGTTGGAGGCGAAGAGGCGGATCGATCTGCCCCAGCTCGGGATCCCGGCCGTGGGCTATCGTCATTCGGCTACTGGTGGCCGAATGCTAGAGGTGTCAGGTGAGGGCAGCAGCGACAAGGCTGATTCCCTCGCTGAAAAGCTGAGGGAAATTTTCAGCGAGGAGGATATTCGAGTCTCCAGGCCAACCAAATGCGCAGACATGCGCGTCACCGGCCTGGATGACTCGGTTACAAAGGAAGATGTCGCTGCTGCCATCGCCAGGGTTGGCGAGTGTCGGGCCGACTCTATTAAGGCTGGCGACATTCGCCGCAACGCTGCCGGCATCGGGACGACCTTCGTTCGATGCCCGGTGGCCGCGGCGAAAAAAGTCGTCAGCAAGGGTCGCGTGCAGGTGGGATGGGTCTCGGCCCAGGTAAAGATACTGCCGGCCCGGCCTTTACGTTGTTACCGGTGCCTCGAGTTGGGGCATCTCCGGGAACAGTGCGGGGAGGACAACCGAGACCGCAGCGGTGAATGCTACCGCTGCGGTCAAGAAGGCCACAAGGCGAGTGGGTGCTCGTCCGAGCCTCATTGCTCGGTGTGCGCGGCAGCGGGCAGACCAGCCACTCACCGGTTGGGTGGCAGGGCCTGCGCCGTGCCCAAAAAGAAGGGCGGGAAGACCGCATTCACGGCCAAGGCCAAGAAGCCGCCAACCCGCGCCCCGCTGTCAGGACCTGAGGAGTCGCAGATGGACGCCGGCTAAGGCGCCCACCTGTGACTGGAAACTCTGGGCGTCGGTTCGGGGGAACCGGCGTCCACTAAAGAGTTCCGAGATGGCACGATGTGGGAGGTGTTCCCCACATCGTGACAAGGTGGGTGGAGCAGAAGCTCCCCGCGGAGGGGTCCCAGGGGACCAGCGCTCAGGCCGGGGCTGCGGAAGAGTACGAGAAATGCTCCCGGGCCCCGGCACATAGCGCAAAGGAGGAACACCCCAGGGTTTTTAGTGGGTATGCCGCCACTAGGGCGGAGACTCCCACATCACCACACTGCTCCCCCCGGGGTAGGGTGGTACCTATAAAAGGTTTTCCCTGGTAAAAAAAAAAAAAAAAAAAAAAAGGTTAGGTTAGGTTCCCCCCCGAATGAGTTCCCGCCTTGTCGTGGCGGGGGGGCTCAGCGGCCGCAACAGTTGCGGCGGCCGCTGCTAAGAGGAACTCGAGGGGCCTTTTCCGCGCGCCCCAGAGCTTTCATCTGGAGCGCGCGTAGAAGGCGGTCCAGGATCTCGCATTTGCCTCTCCTCGGAGAGGCTCTTTTCGAGAGGCCTGGACGAGGGGGCCATCCTCGGACGGATGGGAGGCTCGACCGGCGCCCTGGACAGTCCGGGAAGCGGCGGTGCGAGCCTAGGCGGCCTTGAATGGCTGCGGTACTCGGTCGGCGTCTCGGCCTTATGCTGAGTAGCGGCGATCCGAGGGGCTGGCCTTGCAAAAGGCAGCCTGAAGGAGCCCTCGCTTGTGCCTCTCGTGAGAGGTTCTTGCTGACGGGCTCGAGGTGGGCCTTCTACGTGCGCTTCAGAGCTTGTATCTGGAGCGAACGTAGAAGGCGGTCGTGAGGGGCTCGGCTCTGCTGAGCGAAGGGCTCGCATAGGCCTGGACGAGGGGGCCATCCTCGGACGGATGGGAGGCTCGACCGGCGCCCTGGACAGTCCGGGAAGCGGCGGTGCGAGCCTAGGCGGCCTTGACTGGCTGCGGTACTCGGTCGGCGTCTCGGCCTTATGCTGAGTAGCGGCGATCCGAGGGGCTGGCCTTGCAAAAGGCAGCCTGAAGGAGCCCTCGCTTGTGCCTCTCGCTAGAGAGGTTCTTGCTGACGGGCTCGAGGTGGGCCTTGTACGTGCGCTTCAGAGCTTGTATCTGGAGCGAACGTAGAAGGCGGTCGTGAGGGGCTCGGCTCTGCTGAGCGAAGGGCTCGCATAGGCGAGCGAGGAGGAGTGCTCTGTGCGGCGGTGCTCCGTGGGCGGCCTTTGCACTTTTTTGGTGTGAGGGTGACGTTGGAGGCCTGCGGGGCGCCGCCGTACAGGGCAAACCAAGTCTCAAGGTTCGGGGGTTGCCGAGGAGAGTGTCCGGATTGCGAGTCCGGAGCTGCATCGTATTAACGCGGTGCAGCTCCGGGCTCGCACCCCGGGCATGGTCAACGGGAAGTTGGCCGCGAGACCCCCATTGGGGAGCTTTACCCACAGAATTAAGCTAAACCAAAAAATGAACAACAGCGATTTAGAAGAAACTACCCAGGCCGGTCTCCGAAAGGAGGAATCCCGCCGTGCTTCGGCACGCTGCCCCACGTACTCTGGGGGGGGCGCAAATCGCGAGAACAACACCAACGACGACCTACGCATACATACGGACACCGATGGAGAGGGAAGCAGGGGGCATGGCCCCGAAGAGTTGGAGAAGTCGCGCCTAAGCAGGCGCGACTCAGGTGACCGGGCTTGCTCGGTCACTTTAGAGAGAATGTCGGGTGACGAAGACCTTTCTGGGTCCATGTCACTCGACCTATCGGAGGACTCCGACGCCAGTTTGGCGGCGGTGACGTCTCAGGATACTGAAAGGTCACTGCCGCTAAAATGGCGGAAACGCCAGCGAGAGGGGGAGGACGAGGCTACCGTGGGCGAGGATGTGCCCTCGCCTAAAGTAGCCTCGTCCCGGCGAGGACGAGGTCGTCCGCCTACAACGGGGCAGTACGTTGGCCTTGCCAAGGCAAAGGCCGACCTGAACGCCGCCAAGGCCGAAGCTCTTCGGCTGGAGGCTGAGGCGGACCTGGCCTGGGAGGCGAGGAGGAAACGAGAGGCGGCAGCTGCTGCTCTCCAGAACTCACCGAGGAGGACAGTGGCTGGACAGAGCGAGGCGCCCGAGGACTCTCCAGACCTGCACAGACTCGTGCAGGATTCCCTGGAGACCATTGAGAAGGTCGCCAAAACCTCCGGCAACCTGAAGGGCACGTACGTGAAGGCCCTGAAGGACGCGGTGCAGACGGTCCGGGACTCGGTGGAGGAGATGCGGGCTCGCACGGTGCCGGAGGAGCTGGTCCGTATGGAGGCAGCCAACGCGAAGCTCACGCGTGAGCTAGGCGAAATGCGCAAGGAGCTGGCGGAGCTCCGGGCCACGCGTGAGCAAACGGCTATGACTGCCTCTTCAGCCGCACCTACGGAGGAGCTCGTGCGGGCGATCATGGTGCAAGTGGGCACCATGATTAACGCCCGCTTTGAGAGTATGGCGGACCGGCTGCTCCCCGAAAAGAGGCTGAGACCTCCGCTAGCTGCCGACAGCCGCAAACAAAAGTCGGTGGCTAGCACCAGCCGGGAAGTGGCTCCTCGCCCTGAGCCTCCGCAGGTCCCTCGCCCAAAGCCCAAGCCCGTAAAGGGTAAGGGTATTGGGAAGAAGACCCCAGCCCCTGAAGCCGGACGTGAGGAGATGGACCTCGACGCTCCACCGCCGCCACCCCTGACAGAGCCCTGGACGGAGGTGGTGAAGAGAGGCAGACGGCCTCGGGCTCGAGTGTCGCGGCCTGCGACAACGGCGCAGCCAGAGCGGCCTCAGGCGAGGCAACCGGCCCCACCTGCGCCAAAGAAGAACAGGAAGGTCAAGCTTCGCCCCCAGCGCACAGCAGCCGTGGTAATCACGCTGCTGCCGGGGGCGCAGGAGAAAGGCTTGACCTACTCCAAGGTCCTGAGCGAGGCTAGGGGCCGGATTGATCTGGCGAGCTTCCCGCCGCTTAAAATGAGGGTGGCGGCTACAGGGGGTCGAGTCCTGGAAGTGCCTGGCACGGAGAGGACGGAGAAGGCCGACTCCCTGGCCCAAAAGCTGCGGGAAGTATTCCAGGGTGCTGAGGGGGACATCCGGGTCTCAAGGCCGGTCACCACCGCTGATATGCGAGTGAGCGGCCTTGACGACTCGGTGGACCTGGCGCAGCTGCAAGCTAGCCTCGCCAGGGCCGGAGAGTGCGGCGCCCAGGACCTGAAGGTCGGGGAGATAAGGAGGGGTGCGGCGGGCATGGGCACTGCTTTTGTCCGGTGCCCTGCCACTGCCGCCAAAAAGATCGCGGCAGGCGGTGGCCGGCTCCTGGTGGGCTGGGTGGCGGCTCGGGTCCAGGTGCTAGACGCCCGGCCCCGCCGCTGCTTCCGCTGCCTTGCCCTGGGACACGTGAGGGCCCAGTGCACGTCCGAGGTTGACCGCAGCGATGATTGCTACCGCTGCGGTCAAGCAGGCCACAAGGCCAGCGGTTGCTCCGCCGCCCCACATTGCACTCTGTGTGCAGCAGCGGGGAAGCCGGCGGACCATCTCTCCGGGGGCAAGGCATGTGCCAAGCCCCCGTCAAAAGTAGATGCGCGACGAGGAGCGGTAGCGACTAAGGCCAAGGCCAAGTCGCAGCCGACTCGCCCCCATGCGGAGCAGGCGACCAACATGGAGGAAAGTTAATGGCAGACGGCCTAACTTTCCTCCAGGCAAACGCCAACCACTCTGCCAGGGCTCAGGATGTCTTTCTCCAGAGCCTGGCAGAGCGGTCGATTCAGGTGGCCGTGATCGCCGAGCCGTACCGGGTCCCGCCCAGAGCTGACTGGGTCGGAGATCTGGACGGCTTAGTGGCGATCACAACCCAGTCGCCAGCCCGGTCCCCTCCCTTTGAGGGTGTGGTAAAGGGTAGGGGACACGTCGCGGCCCGTATTGGCGGGATGGTGGTCGTGGGGGTCTACTTCTCCCCCAACAGGGCCCTTGCCGATTTTGAGACGTTTCTCGGTGAGGTAGGGGCCCTGGTCGGCCAGAACCTTCCCCGACCGGTCATCGTCCTTGGAGACCTCAACGCCAAATCCACGGCGTGGGGGTCCCCAAGGACAAGTGCCAGAGGTGAGCTCGTCAATGAGTGGCTGGTGGAGGCGGGTCTGTGCGTCCTAAACCGCGGGTCCACGCACACGTGCGTGCGGCATACGGGCGGGTCGGTGGTGGACGTCACCTTTGCCACCCCCGAGCTCGCGGCGCGGGTCCGGGATTGGGAGGTCCTGGTAGACGAGGAGACGCTATCTGATCATCGGTACATCCGATTTAGCGTCTCCTCGTCAAGGTCTTCAGCGGCAACGGGCGCGCGATTGCCACTTGCGGTTGGTCCGCGGTGGGCGCTGAACCGCCTGGACGTGGAAGTGCTGCAGGAGGCAGCCATAGTTCAGGCGTGGAATGCGCCCCCCTCGGAGTCAGTAGACCTGGACGTGCAGGCCAATGGACTGTGTGAGGCCATGGCGCGCGTGTGCGACGCCGCCATGCCACGCGCGAGGCCTCCGCAGTCCAGGCGCCAGGTCTACTGGTGGAGTGAGGAGATCGCCGAGCTCCGCCGCGAATGCCTGGCGATGCGCCGCCGCTACCAGCGCTACCGAAGGAGGAGGCAGCGGGACGCGGCGGAAGTGGACGCCCGCTACTCCACCTATCGCGAGGCGTGCAGGGCTCTGCGAGTCAGCATCAGCCAGGCCAAGGCGCAGGCGTGGCAGGAGCTCCTGAGCTCGATCGAGCGGGATCCCTGGGGGCGGCCGTACCAGTGGGCCAGGCGGAAGCTTCGCCCCTGGGCCCCCCCGGTCACCACGACTCTCGAGCCGGTGGTCCTCCAGCGGGTGGTTGAGGGACTGTTCCCCGGTAGCCCGGGGACCGAGTTCGTCCCTCCCACCGCGGCGGTGCCTGCTGCGGAGGTCGAGGAGGAGGTGCCCGAGATCTCGCAGGGCGAGCTGGGCGTGGCCGTCCTCCGCATGAGGGCCAAGAACACGGCGCCAGGTCCCGATGGCATCCCTGGCCGCGCGTGGGCCCTCGTGCAAGAGGAGCTGGAGGGGCGGGTGAGGGCGGTATTCGACCGCTGCCTGCGAGAAGGGCGGTTCCCTAGGCGGTGGAAGAAGGGCCGGCTCGTCCTCCTGCGTAAGGAGGGGCGTCCAGCGGACGAACCGGCGGGCTACCGCCCTATAGTCCTCCTTGACGAGGCGGGCAAGCTACTGGAGCGCGTGGTGGTTGCCCGCCTCGTCAGGCACCTCGAGGATGTCGGCCCGGACTTGGCCGACACCCAGTTCGGGTTCCGGAGAGGTCGCTCGACGGTGGATGCCATATCCCATGTCCGCGACCTCTCCGAGAGGGCGTGCTCCGGCGGTGGGGTGATGTTGGCGGTGTCGTTAGACATCGCCAACGCTTTCAACACCTTGCCGTGGGGCGCAATATTGGGAGCGCTGGGGTACCACAGGGTCCCCCAGTACCTCCAGTGTCTCGTCGGGGACTACCTTTCACATAGAGAGGTAGTTTACCCGACGAAAAATGGGGAGGGCTGCAGCCCCATGACCCGCGGTGTTCCACAGGGGTCCGTACTGGGCCCCACCCTGTGGAACATAGGGTACGATTGGGTGCTGCGAGGCGCTAACCTTCGTGGCGTCGACGTAGTTTGCTACGCCGACGACACGTTGGTTACCGCCCGGGGAGGGACGTTCAGGGAGGCGTCCGTCCTGGCTACAGCCGGAGTTGCGGCTGTGGTAGCCAGGATTCGGCGGCTGGGCCTGCAGGTGGCGCTCCACAAATCCGAGGCCATATGTTTTCATGGTTCTCGGAGGGCGCCACCTGCAGGCTCATCGATTGTTGTGGGTGGAACCTCCATTGCTGTTGGGTCGACGCTGAAATATCTCGGCGTCGTACTTGACAGCAGGTGGAGGTTCGAAGCCCACATACAGAGGCTGGTCCCGAGGCTCGTGGGGACGGCGGCTGCGCTAAGCCGCCTCCTTCCGAACCTCGGTGGGGCTGGTGGGAGCTGCCGCCGCCTATACATGGCGGTGGTGCGCTCCATGGCCCTCTACGGGGCCCCAATATGGGCCGGCTCCCTGGACTCCAGGGGGATCGCTCGGCTCTGCGGGGCCCAGAGGGTCATGGCGGTGAGAGTGTGCAGGGGCTACCGCACACTCTCACATGAGGTGGCCTGCGTCATCGCTGGCTCCCTCCCGTGGGATTTGGAGGCTGAGGTCCTGTGCGATGTGTTTTGGCGCAGGGCGCGGGCACGAGAGCAGGACCTACGGCCTGCCCCACGAGAGGTGGAGCAGTGGAGGCGAGACTCCAGGGATGCTGCCCTGGAGTCCTGGAGCAGGCGGCTGGCGCTGGACCGGAGGAGGGGGGCCGGGGCCGCCCGATTTCTGGAGGCGGTTCGGCCCGTACTTGGAGAATGGGTTCATCGGGAGCATGGGGGTCTCTCCTTCCGGCTGACCCAGGTACTCTCGGGGCATGGATGCCTCGGGAGATACCTGTTCAGCGTAGCACGGCGGGAAGAGACCCCGGTGTGCCACCAGTGCGGCTGCGCGGAGGAGACGGCGCAGCACGTGCTGGAGGTATGCCCGGGGGCGGCGGAGCCACGACTGGCGTTGGTCGCGGCTGTAGGGGCGGACCTCTCGCTGCCGACCATCCTATCTAGGATGGTCGCCGACGAGGGGTCCTGGAGGGCTATGGTCTCTTTCTGCGAGGAAGTGATGTCGCAGAGAGAGACCGAGGAGCGGGAGAGAGAAAGGGATCCTCTTTCTCTCCCGCTCCGGAGGGCGCGGACACGGAGGCGAGCCAGCAGGGCTCGCACACCGTCTCCGCTAGGAGGCCCAGGGGCGCCGGACACGGGGGTGTCTGGTGTTCCCAATTAAGGAGGGTCTCCTGAGGAGTCGATGCCTTGGTGTCCAGGGCATCGCTTCGGAGCTGGGGAGGGGGACGAGCCCCCTCCTGAGGTGGGTCCGGCTGCGGACAGCGGCGTGGTGGGGTTACGGAGATTCTGAGAGAGGCCCCGTGACCCCGTCACTGCCGACGAGGATGGACACCGTGGGGGTTTAGTCGGTAGGGGTGCCCTTCTGGCATCGAGTCCGACATACCCCGCTGCGCCTCCCCCGGGGCGTAGCGGGGATGTGTAAGCGCATTCCCCCACGAAAAAAAAAAAAAAAAAAAAAAAAAAAAAAAAAAAAAAAAAAAAAAAAAAAAAAAGGTTAGGTTAGGTTCCCCCCCGAATGAGTTCCCGCCTTGCCGTGGCGGGGGGGCTCAGCGGTCGCAACAGTTGCGGCGGCCGCTGCTAAGAGGAACTCGAGGGGCCTTCTCCGCGCGCCCCAGAGCTTGTATCTGGAGCGCGCGTAGAAAGCGGTCCGGGATCTCGCATGTGCCTCTCCTCGGAGAGGCTCTTTTCGAGAGGCCTGGACGAGGGGGCCATCCTCGGACGGATGGGAGGCTCGACCGGCGCCCTGGACAGTCCGGGAAGCGGTGGTGCGAGCCTAGGCGGCCTTGAATGGCTGCGGTACTCGGTCGGCGTCTCGGCCTTATGCTGAGTAGCGGCGATCCGAGGGGCTGGCCTTGCAAAAGGCAGCCTGAAGGAGCCCTCGCTTGTGCCTCTCGTGAGAGGTTCTTGCTGACGGGCTCGAGGTGGGCCTTCTACGTGCGCCTCAGAGCTTGTATCTGGAGCGAACGCAGAAGGCGGTCGTGAGGAGCTCGGCTCTGCTGAGCGAAGGGCTTGCATAGGCCTGGACGAGGGGGCCATCCTCGGACGGATGGGAGGCTCGACCGGCGCCCTGGACAGTCCGGGAAGCGGCGGTGCGAGCCTAGGCGGCCTTGACTGGCTGCGGTACTCGGTCGGCGTCTCGGCCTTATGCTGAGTAGCGGCGATCCGAGGGGCTGGCCTTGCAAAAGGCAGCCTGAAGGAGCCCTCGCTTGTGCCTCTCGGTAGAGAGGCTCTTGCCGACGGGCTCGAGGTGGGCCTTCTACGTTCGCATCAGAGCTTTTATCTGAAGCGAACGTAGAAGGCGGTTGTGAGGGGCTCGGCTCTGCTGAGCGAAGGGCTCGCATAGGCGAGCGAGGAGGAGTGCTCTGTGCGGCGGTGCTCCGTGGGCGGCTTTTGCACTTTTTGGTGTAAGGGTGACGTTGAAGGCCTGCGGGGCGCCGCCGTACAGAGCAAACCAAGTCTCAAGGTTCGGGGGTTGCCGAGGAGAGTGTCCGGATTGCGAGTCCGGAGCTGTGTCGTATTAACGCGCCGCAGCTCCGGGCTCGCACCCCGGGCATGGTCAACGGGAAGTTGGCCGCGAGACCCCCACTGGGGAGCTTTACCCAAGCAATTAAGCACAACAAAAAACAAAATGGAATACAGCGATTTGGGAACGACTACCCAGGCCGGTCTCCGAAAGGAGGAATCCCGCCGTGCTTCAGCACGCAGCCCCACGTACTCTGGGGGGGGCACAAATCGCCAGATAGATGAAAACAACGACCCACGCAAGAAAATGGACACCGATGAAGAGAGAAGTAGGGGGCATGGCCCTGAGAATTTAGAGGAGGCGCCTAGGCGCGAGTCAGGTGAGAGGGCTGGCTCGGTCACCTCAGTGAGAATGTCGAGTGATGAAGACCTTTCTGGGTCTAAGTCACTCGACCTATCAGAGGACTCCGACACCAGTTTCGCGGCGGTGACTTCCCAGGATACTGGAAAGTCACTGCCGCAAAGATGGCGGAAACGCCAGCGAGAGGGGGAGGACGAGGCTACCGTGGGCGAGGATGTGACCTCGCCTAAAGTAGCCTCGTCCCGGCGAGGACGAGGTCGTCCGCCCACAACGGGGCAGTACGTTGGCCTTGCTAAGGCAAAGGCCGACCTCAACGCCGCCAAGGCCGAAGCACTTCGGCTGGAGGCTGAGGCGGACCTGGCCTGGGAGGCGAGGAGGAAGAGGGAGACAGCAGCTGCTGTACTCCAAAACTCACCGAAGAGGACAGAGGCTGGACGGAGCGAGGCACCCGAGGACTCTCCAGACCTGCACAGACTCGTGCAGGATTCCCTGGAGACAATCGAGAAGGTCGCCAGGACCTCCGGCAACCTGAAGGGCACGTTTGTGAAGGCCCTGAAGGACGCGGTGAAAACGGTCCGGGACTCGGTGGAGGAGATGCGGACTCGCACGGTGCCGGAGGAGCTGATCCGTGTGGAGGCGGCAAACGCGAGGCTCACGCGTGAGCTAGGCGAATTGCGAAAGGAGCTAGCGGAGCTTCGGGCCACGCGGGAGCCAGGAGCTCTAACTGCCCCTCCTGTCACAGATACGGAGGAGATCGTGCGGGCGGTCATGGTGCAGGTGGGCACCATGATGAACGCCCGCTTTGAGGGCATGGCGGACCGATTGCTCCCCGAGAGAAGGTTGAGACCCCCGCTGGCTGCTGACAGCCGTAAACAGAAAGCGGTGGCTAACACCAGCCGGGAAGTGGCTCCTCGCCCTGAGCCTGCGCAGGTCCTTCGCCCAGAGCCCAAGCCCGTTAAAGGTAAGGGCACTGGGAAGAAGACCCCAGCCCCTGAAGCCGGACGTGAGGAGATGGACCTCGACGCTCCACCGCCGCCACCCCTGACAGAGCCCTGGACGGAGGTGGTGAAGAGAGGGAGACGGCCTCGGGCTCGAGTGTCGCGACCTGCGACAACGGCGCAGCCAGAGCGGCCTCAGGCGAGGCAACCGGCCCCACCAGTGCCGAAGAAGAAAGACCGGAAGGTCAGGCTTCGCCCCCAGCGCACAGCAGCCGTGGTAATCACGCTGCTGCCGGGGGCCCAGGAGAAAGGCTTGACCTACTCCAAGGTCTTGAGCGAGGCTAGGGGCCGGATTGACCTGGCAAGCTTCCCGCCGCTGAAAATGCGAGTGGCCGCTACAGGGGGTCGAGTCCTGGAAGTGCCTGGCACGGAGAGGACGGAGAAGGCCGACTCCCTAGCCCAAAAGCTGCGGGAAGTTTTCCAGGGTGCTGAGGGGGACATCCGGGTCTCAAGGCCGGTCACCACCGCTGATATGCGAGTGAGCGGCCTTGACGACTCGGTAGACCTGGCGCAGCTGCAAGCTAGCCTCGTCAGGGCCGGAGAGTGCGGCGCCCAAGACCTGAAGGTCGGCGAAATTAAGAGAGGTGCGGCGGGCATGGGCACTGCATTTGTCCGGTGCCCTGCCACTGCCGCCAAGAAGATCGCGGCAGGCGGTGGCCGGCTGCTGGTGGGCTGGGTGGCGGCTCGGGTCCAGGTGCTGGACGCCCGGCCCCGCCGCTGCTTCCGCTGCCTTGCCCTGGGCCACGTCAGAGCCCAGTGCAGGTCCGAGGTTGACCGCAGCGATGATTGCTATCGCTGCGGTCAAGCAGGCCACAAGGCCAGCGGTTGCTCCGCCGCCCCCCATTGCACTCTGTGTGCAGCAGCGGGGAAGCCGGCGGACCATCTATCCGGGGGCAAGGCATGTGCCAAGCCCCCGTCAAAAATAGATGCGCGACGAGGAACGGCAGCGACTAAGGCCAAGGCCAAGTCGCAGCCGACTCGCCCCCAGGAGCAGGCGACCAGTATGGAGGAAAGTTAATGGCAGACGGCCTAACTTTCCTCCAGGCAAACGCCAACCACTCTGCCAGGGCTCAGGATGTTTTTCTCCAGAGCCTGGCAGAGCGGTCGATACAGGTGGCCGTGATCGCCGAGCCGTACCGGGTCCCGCCCAGAGCTGACTGGGTCGGAGATCTGGACGGCTTAGTGGCGATCACAACCCAGTCGCCAGCCCGATCCCCTCCCTTTGAGGGTGTGGTAAAGGGTAGGGGACACGTCGCGGCCCGTATTGGCGGGGTGGTGGTCGTGGGGGTGTACTTCTCCCCCAACAGGGCCCTTGCCGAGTTTGAGACGTTTCTCGGTGAGGTAGGGGCCCTGGTCGGCCAGAACCATCCCCGACCGGTCATCGTGCTTGGAGACCTCAACGCCAAATCCACGGCGTGGGGGTCTCCAAGGACAGATGCCAGAGGCGAGGCCGTTGAAGAGTGGCTGGTGGAGGCGGGACTGTGCGTCCTCAACCGCGGGGACACGCACACGTGCGTGCGGCATACGGGTGGGTCGGTGGTGGACGTCACCTTCGCCACCCCCGAGCTCGCGGCGCGGGTCCGAGATTGGGAGGTGCTGGTGGACGAGGAGACGCTGTCTGACCATCGGTACATCCGATTTAGCGTCTCCTCGTCAACGTCTTCAGCGGGACCGGGCGCGAGATTGGCACCTGCGGTTGGTCCGCGGTGGGCGTTGACCCGCCTGGACGTGGGGGTGCTGCAGGAGGCAGCCATAGTCCAGGCGTGGAATGCGCCCCCCTCGGAGTCAGTAGACCTGGACGTGCAGGCCAATGGGCTGTGTGAGGCCATGGCGCGCGTGTGCGACGCCGCCATGCCACGCGCGAGGCCTCCGCAGTCCAAACGCCAGGTCTACTGGTGGAGTGAGGGGATCGCCGAGCTCCGGCGCGAATGCCTGGCGATGCGACGCCGCTACCAGCGCTACCGAAGGAGGAGGCAGCGGGATGCGGCGGAACTGGACGCCCGCTACTCCACCTATCGGGACGCGTGCAGGGCTCTGCGAGTGAGCATCAGCCAGGCCAAGGCGCAGGCATGGCAGGAGCTCCTGAGCTCGATCGAGCGGGATCCCTGGGGGCGGCCGTACCAGTGGGCCAGGCGGAAGCTTCGCCCCTGGGCCCCCCCGGTTACCACGACTCTCGAGCCGGTGGTCCTCCAGCGGGTGGTTGAGGGACTGTTCCCCGGTAGCCCGGGGACCGAGTTCGTCCCTCCCACCGCGGCGGTGCCTGCTTCGGAGATCGAGGAGGAGGTGCCCGAGATCTCGCAGGGCGAGCTGGGCGCGGCCGTCCTCCGCATGAGGGCCAAGAACACGGCGCCAGGTCCCGATGGCATCCCTGGCCGCGCGTGGGCCCTCGTGCAAGAGGAGCTGGAGGGGCGGGTGAGGGCGGTATTCGACCGCTGCCTGCGAGAAGGGCGGTTCCCCAGGCGGTGGAAGAAGGGCCGGCTCGTCCTCCTGCGTAAGGACCCCTCCTTAGTCTTCCCTTCCTCGTCCAGCGGACGAACCGGCGGGCTACCGCCCTATAGTCCTCCTTGACGAGGCGGGCAAGCTACTGGAGCGCGTGGTGGTTGCCCGCCTCGTCAGGCACCTCGAGGATGTCGGCCCGGACTTGGCCGACACCCAGTTCGGGTTCCGGAGAGGTCGCTCGACGGTGGATGCCATATCCCACGTCCGCGACCTCTCCGAGAGGGCGTGCTCCGGCGGTGGGGTGATGTTGGCGGTGTCGTTAGACATCGCCAATGCCTTTAACACCCTGCCATGGGGTGCAATATTGGGGGCACTGGGGTACCATAGAGTCCCTCAGTACCTTCGGTGCCTCGTTGGGGACTACCTCTCGCATAGAGAGGTAGTTTACCCAACGAAAGATGGGGAAGGCTGCAGCCCTATGACCCGAGGTGTTCCGCAGGGGTCCGTACTGGGCCCGACCCTGTGGAACATAGGGTACGACTGGGTGCTGCGAGGCGCTAACCTTCGTGGCGTCGACGTAGTTTGCTACGCCGACGACACGTTGGTTACCGCCCGAGGAGGGACATACAGGGAGGCGTCCGTCCTGGCTACAGCCGGAGTTGCGGCTGTGGTAGCAAGGATTCGGCGGTTGGGCCTGGAGGTGGCGCTCCACAAGTCCGAGGCCATATGTTTTCATGGTTCTCGGAGGGCGCCACCTGCAGGCTCATCGATTGTTGTGGGTGGAACCTCCATTGCTGTTGGGTCGACGCTGAAATATCTCGGCGTCGTACTTGACAGCAGGTGGAGGTTCGAAACCCACGTCCAGAGGCTGGTCCCGAGGCTCGTGGGGACGGCGGCTGCGCTAAGCCGCCTCCTTCCGAACCTCGGTGGGGGTGGTGGGAGCTGCCGCCGCCTATACATGGCGGTGGTGCGCTCCATGGCCCTCTACGGGGCCCCAATATGGGCCGGCTCCCTGGACCCCAGGGGGATCGCTCGGCTCTGCGGGGCCCAGAGGGTCATGGCGGTGAGAGTGTGCAGGGGCTACCGCACACTCTCACACGAGGTGGCCTGTGTCATCGCTGGCTCCCTCCCGTGGGACTTGGAGGCTGGAGTCCTGGCAGACGTGTTTTGGCGCAGAGCGCGGGCACGCGAGCAGGACCTACGGCCTGCCCCACGAGAGGTGGAGCAGTGGAGGCGAGACTCCAGGGATGCTGCCCTGGAGTCCTGGAGCAGGCGGCTGGCGTTGGACCGGAGGAGGGGGGCCGGGGCCGCCCGATTCCTGGAGGCGGTCCGGCCCGTACTTAGAGAATGGGTCCAACGTGAGCATGGGAGTCTCTCCTTCCGGCTGACTCAGGTACTCTCGGGGCATGGATGCCTCGGGAGATACCTGTTCAGCGTAGCACGGAGGGAAGAGACCCCGGTGTGCCACCAGTGCGGCTGCGCGGAGGAGACGGCGCAGCACGTGCTGGAGGTATGCCCGGGGGCGGCGGAGCCACGACTGGCGCTGGTCGCGGCCGTAGGGGCGGACCTCTCGCTGCCGACCATCCTATCTAGGATGGTCGCCGACGAGGGGTCATGGAGGGCTATGGTCTCTTTCTGCGAGGAGGTGATGTCGCAGAGAGAGACCGAGGAGCGGGAGAGAGAAAGGGACCCTCTTTCTCTCCCGCTCCGGAGGGCGCGGACACGGAGGCGAGCCAGCAGGGCTCGCACACCGTCTCCGCTAGGAGGCCCAGGGGCGCCGGACACGGGGGTGTCTGGTGCTCCCAATTAAGGAGGGTCTCCTGAGGAGTCGATGCCTTGGTGTCCAGGGCATCGCTTCGGAGCTGGGGAGGGGGGCGAGCCCCCTCCTGAGGTGGGTCCGGCTGCGGACAGCGGCGTGGTGGGGTTACGGAGATTCTGAGAGAGGCCCCGTGACCCCGCCACTGCCGACGAGGATGGACACCGTGGGGGTTTAGTCGGTAGGGGTGCCCTTCTGGCATCGAGTCCGACATACCCCGCTGCGCCTCCCCCGGGGCGTAGCGGGGATGTGTAAGCGCATTCCCCCACGAAAAAAAAAAAAAAAAAAAAAAAAAAAAAAAAAAAAAAAAAAAAAAAAGGTTAGGTTAGGTTAGGTTAGGTTAGGTTAGGTTAGGTTAGGTTAGGTTAGGTTAGGTTAGGTTAGGTTAGGTTCCCCCCCGAATGAGTTCCCGCCTTGCCGTGGCGGGGGGGCTCAGCGGTCGCAACAGTTGCGGCGGCCGCTGCCAAGAGGAACTCGAGGTGGAGGCTCGACCGGCGCCCTGGACATTCCGGGAAGCGGCGGTGCGAGCCTAGGCGGCCTTGGTTGGTCGCGGGACCCGGTCGGCGTCTCGGCCGTATGCCGAGTAGCGGCGACGCGGGTTGGGGCTCGCCTTTTGAGAGGCAGCCCAGGGGAGCCCTCGCTCGCATTTCTCCTCGGAGAAGCGCTAGCGATGAGCTCGAAGGGGCCTTCTCCGCGCGCCCCAGAGCTTTTATCTGGAGCGCGCGCAGAGGGCGGTCCGGGATCTCATGCTGAGAGGCCCGGACGAGGGGGCCGTCTTGGACGGATGGGAGGGACACCCGGTGCGTGGCTAACCCCACCACCGGACGAGGTGTCACAAATCGTAACCCCGTTAGCCGCGAGGCGCGGGACCGAGGGCCTTGGCTTAACCGCCCGGGCCGCGAGGAAGAAAACCTCTATAAAAAATCACCCCGAAGGTCAAGCGGCGGAGCAGCGCGAGGACCTGCATGGCCACCGGGAAGGTTGGTCGCAACTGCTACCCCCGCGGGGGCCCAGCCGAAGCCCTGCGCGGGAGACGCCTAGGCTTACCCGGGTACAGGGGGCACTGCCCGGGTGGACCACGTATATCCCCCATACTCGTGGGAACTATATGGATACGTTTAAACCAAAGTACCAAGTTCGTGGAGAGGGAAGGGGGCGTAGCCCCGTTGTGGATACCGCTGAAGAGTCTGACTCTTCGGTCGGTAGTTTGGTGTCGGTAGCGGGGTCCTCGGATGGCAGGACTCATCTTAAGCGGGTGCGATCCTGCGACAAGATGAGTGTAGCCGGCAGTCCGATCGACTCCGACGACGACGAGGAGGTACCGGCCACTAAGGTCATTGCGGTGCCGAAAAGAGGCAGAGGCCGGCCGCCCACTACGGGAGAGTACGTCGGCCTCGCCAAGGCCAAAGCTGCCCTAGTGGCTGCTCAGAGGTCTGAGATGGAGTTGAGGGCTGAGCGGGAAGTCGAGGAGCTGACCGTAAACCTACGGTCACAGACTTCGGCGGAACCCCGGCTCTCCGAGTCTTCGGCCGGTGAGCAGGAGGAGCTGGCTTCGGACCTGCGTAGGAAGGTGCTGGAAAGCGTGGCCACCATCAACAGTGTGGCCACGAAGTCCAGCAACCTAAAAGGGACGTTTCAGCGGGCGCTGAAAGTGGCGGCTTCCACCATAAAGGAGGCGATGGCCGACTTGCAGACGAGGTCCTCAACAGAGGAGACCCGGAGACTGCAGGTCGCCAACACGCGCCTGCGCGAAGAAGTAGCGGAGCTCCGGAAGGAGATTGTGGAGCTCCGCAGAGACGTAACTGCGGCAGCGGCTTCCGCTCCTCCACAGGCCTCGGGATCCACTATCCGGCACGAGGCCCGCTCAATGGAGGAGGTGGAGCAAGCTGTGTTGCGCCAGATTGGGGGCATGCTCAATGCACGGTTTGAGGCGCTAGAGGGGCGCCTCCTACCAGAGCAGTGCACCCGCCCGCCACTGGCTGCAGACTTGAAAGGCAAAAGTTCTCGGAGAGCCATGGATCCGATCCCGGACCACGGGCTCCCGGGAACATCGGCCGTGACTCAGCCTTCTTCCATTGCCCAAAAGGGCAAGAAGGGGAAGGCCAAGAAAGTTACGAAGGAAGGACCCCCCGGTGTGGTCCCAAGCCCAGAGGCCCTTCGACCGGCGTCTGCAGCTCCTGCAAAGGAGTCATGGGCCACGGTGACCAAGAAGGGCCGCAAGAAGGCTGGTTCGACGACTTCTGCACCGCCGCAGCGACAGTCGCAGGCGCAAGCCGGTTCGCGACAGTCGCAGGCCGGTGGTAGGAGAGGCCGTCGGAAGGGCAAAAAGGAGGTAGCCAAGCCCAAGCTCCAAGTCCCCCGCTCCGCAGCTGTCATCATGACGTTGCAGCCTGGAGCGGCGGAGAGGGGTGCAACGTATGCGGCGGCGTTGCTTGAGGCAAGGCGAAGGGTGAACATAAGGGAGATGGGCATCACCGTCAACTTTCGGGTAGCGGCCACTGGCGGCCGCATGTTGGAGGTGTCCGGCGACTCTAGCGGCGAGAAGGCGGACTCCCTGGCTGCGAAGCTCAGGGAGATTTTTGACGAGGGCGACGTCCGAATCTCCAGGCCGATGAAGTGCGCGGACCTGCGTGTCACTGGCCTGGATGACTCGATCACCACGGAGGAGGTTGCTGCTGCCATAGCAGGGGTTGGTGAGTGCCACGCCGACCAGATCAAGGTTGGTGACATTCGCCGCAACGCTGCCGGAATCGGGACGACTTTTGTCCGATGCCCGGTGGCCGCAGCGAAAAAAGTTGCCAGCAATGGTCGCGTGCAGGTGGGATGGGTCTCGGCCCAGGTAAAGGTTTTGCCGGCCCGGCCTTTACGCTGTTACCGGTGCCTCGAGTTGGGGCATCTCCGGGAACAGTGCGGGGTAGACAACCGAGACCGCAGCGGTGAATGCTACCGCTGCGGTCAAGAAGGCCATAAGGCGAGTGAGTGCTCGTCCGAGCCTCATTGCTCGGTGTGCGCGGCAGCGGGCAGACCAGCCACCCACCGGTTGGGTGGCAGGGCCTGCGCCGTGCCCAAAAAGAAGGGCGGGAAGGTTGCAGTCGTGGCCAAGGCCAAGAAGCCGCCAACCCGCACCCCGCCAGCACGGGAAGAGGAGTCGCGGATGGACGCTGGTTAAGGCGCCCATCTGTGACTGGGAACTTGGGCGTTGGTTCGGGGGAACCGGCGTCCACCACAAAGTTCCCGAGATGGCACGATGTGGGAGGTGTTCCCCACATCGTGACAAGGTGGGTGGAGCAGAAGCTCCCCGAGGAGGGGTCCCAGGGGACCAGCGCCCAGGCCGGGGCTGCGGAAGAGTACGAGAAATGCTCCCGGGCCCCGGCACATAGCGCAAAGGAGGAACACCCCAGGGTTTTTAGTGGGTATGCCGCCACTAGGGCGGAGACTCCCACATCACCACACTGCTCCCCCCGGGGTAGGGTGGTACCTATAAAAGGTTTTCCCTGGTAAAAAAAAAAAAAAAGGTTAGGTTAGGTTAGGTTCCCCCCCCCCCCCCGAATGAGTTCCCGCCTTGCCGTGGCGGGGGGGCTCAGCGGTTGCAACAGTTGCGGCGGCCGCTGCCAAGAGGAACTCGAGGTGGAGGCTCGACCGGCGCCCTGGACATTCCGGGAAGCGGCGGTGCGAGCCCGTGGAGGGACCCGCTCGGCGTCTCGGCCATATGCCGAGTAGCGGCGATGCGGGTCGGGGTGGCCTTTTTCAAGGTAGCCCGACGGAGCACTCGCGTGCACCTCTCCGAGGAGAGGAGTCGTTGACGTGCTCGGGCAGCCGGTTTGTGCTTACCCCACCACCGAATGCGGAGGAGCATATCGTAACCCCGTTAGCCATAATGGCGCGGGACCGAGGGCCTTGGCTTAGCCGCCCGGGCCGCGAGGAAGAAAACCTCTATAAAAAATCACCCCGAAGGTTAAGCGGCGGAACAGCGCGAGAACCTGCATGGCCACCGGGTATGGTTGGTCGCGACTGCTACCCCCCGCGGGGGCCCAGCCGAAGCCCTGCGCGGGTTACACCCTAGGCTTACCCGGGTACAGGGGGCACTGCCCGGGTGGACCACTTATATCCCCCATACTCGTGGGAACTTTATGGATACATGTAAACATAAAATTTCTTCGGATCGGAGGGGGAGGGGGCAAGGCCCCGAGGCGGAGATGGGTGAGGAGTCAGACTCCTCATTCAGGAGTGTAAGGTCGGGAGCAAAGTCGTCCGCGGGATCGCGTGATGGCAGCATTCGACGGAAGAGGGAGAGGGAACGGGAGAAATCCCGTGAGAGTCAGGCCGATTCCAACCGTGGAATTGGCTCTGACAGTGATGAGGACGCGCCGGCTCCGAAGGTGCTTATAGCCCGGCGAGGCAGAGGCCGGCCGCCTACCACAGGCGAGTACGTCGGCCTCGCCAAAGCCAAAGCGGCGTTAGTAGCGGCCGAGCGGGAAGAGATGGAGCTCAGGGCCGAGCGTGAGGTCGTGCAAATGACTGCGATGCTTCGATCGCGGTCATCGTCCAGCACGCGACTATTGGAGCTGTCGGCTGGAGGAGAAGACGCATCAGGCGCCGACCTCAGCAAGCAGGTGCTGGACTCTTTGGTAACAATTAATAACGTTGCTACCAAATCAGGTAACCTAAAGGGCACGTTCCAACGTGCCCTGAAGGAGTCGGCGTCTGCTATCAAAGATGCGGTCGAGAAGCTGCAGAGCAGGTCCTCAACAGAGGAAACGCGGATATTGCAGGCGGACAATGTGCGCCTCCGTGGAGAAGTGGCAGAACTCCGCAAGGAGATGGCCGAACTTCGCACAGAAATGGCGAAGCTACGAGCCTCCCCTTCTCCACAAGTCCCGAAGCTTCCGAGTGGAAGTAGACGGCTGGAGGATCTTGAGCAGGCCATACTGCGCCAGGTGGGAGGAATGTTGAGTGCGCGGTTCGAGGCGCTCGAAGAGCGTCTCCTACCGGAGAAACGCATCCGTCCTCCTCTGGCTGCAGACCGCAGAAGTACCATGTCCTTGAGGACCACTGCGCAGTCTACGGAGGTAGACCCGACACCGGGTCCATCTGGTGTCCCTGCAGGCTCTGTTGCCATGGAGACGTCGGCTCCAGCCCCGAAACTCAAAGGGAAAGGCAAGAAGAGCAAAGCGGCATCGGGTAAGGCCAAGCCTACCCTGACACGCCCAGCAGCAACGAACCCAACCCCGGGTACTTTAGCTTCCCGTCCAACCCCACCTGCCACTGAACAGTGGACTGAAGTGGTGCGACGGGGAGCCAAACGGAACGAGAGGGCCCCAGCGACGGCAAGGCGTGGGTCTCCACCCGCAGCGAAGACGCAAGGCCCAAAACGAGCCGAACCTGGGAAGACCCCGAAGGTGGCAAAACTCCGCCCTCCCCGCACCGCAGCGGTTGTTATCACCCTGCAACCTGGGGCGGCGGAGAAGGGCCTTACATACGCCACAGTGCTGGCTGAAGCCAAGGCTAAAGTAGACCTGGGGGAGCTTGGGCTACCGCCCATACACATGAGGACGGCTGCCACGGGCGCCCGAGTCATAGAGGTCCCTGGCGCTGATAAGGCGGAAAAGGCCGATGCCCTTGCCGATAAGCTCAAGGAGGTGTTCCGAGGGGCGGAGCAGGACATCCGCGTGTCCAGGCCGGTCACCACCGCAGACGTGCGCGTGACTGGCCTCGATGACACCGTTACGGTCCCAGAGCTCCAGCAGGCGCTGTCTAAAGCGGGAGGGTGTCCACCAGGCGATTTTAGGACTGGGGACATAAAGAAGGGTCCTGGGGGCATGGGCACATCGTTTGTCCGTTGCCCAGTGACGGCTGCAAAAAAGATAGCGACGAGCGGCCGACTTCTGGTCGGATGGGTGGCGGCGCAGGTCAAGATCTTGGAGTCGAGACCGCGCCGCTGCTTCAGATGCTTAGCGCCTGGCCACGTAAGGGCCCAGTGCAAGGCAGAGGTGGACCGCAGCGAAGAGTGCTACCGCTGCGGTCAAAAGGGGCACAAGGCGAATGGCTGCTCCGCCACCCCGCACTGCACATCATGTGCTGCAGCAGGGAAACCCGCGGCCCACCTTACTGGGGGCAAGGCTTGCACCAAGCCCCCAGGCAAACCAAGGACGAATAGGAAGGCGACTGCGACCGAGGCCACGGCCCAGTCGCAGCGGACACAGCCCTCAGGGGAGCAGGTGACGCGCATGGAGGAAACGTAATGCCAGGCACAATCACGTTTCTCCAGGCGAACATCAACCACTCTGCCAGAGCTCAGGACCTACTACTCCAGAGCATGGCAGAGCGGTCGACCAAGGTGTGCGTGGTTGCCGAACCGTACAGGGTCCCTTCCAGAACCGACTGGGTCGGGGATCTGGACGGTTTAGTGGCAATCACCACGCAGTCGCCAACCCAGTCCCCTCCCTTTGAGGACGTGGTGAAGGGTAGGGGGTTCGTGGCAGCCCGGATGAGCGGAATCGTGGTTGTGGGCGTGTATTTCTCTCCCAACAGGGCCCTCGCTGAGTTCGAGGATCTTCTTGGCGAGGTGGGGACCCTGGTGGGCCGGAACCGCCCGCGACCATCGATAGTCCTCGGCGATCTCAACGCCAAATCCACGGCGTGGGGATCGCCTAGGACGGACGCAAGAGGTGAAGCTGTTGGCGAATGGTTGGTGGAGACGGGGCTGTGCGTGCTGAACCGCGGCTCCACGCAAACGTGCGTACGGCGCGCGGGCGGGTCGGTGGTGGATGTGACCCTGGCAGCCTCCGAGCTTGTGGCGAGGGTACAAGGCTGGGAGGTTCTGGCTGACGAGGAGACGCTCTCCGACCACCGGTATATCCGGTTCAGCGTCTCCACGTCCTCGGCGAGACAGGACACCCAGTCCCCGCCGGTGGTTGGCCCGCGCTGGGCGCTGAAGCGCCTGGACTCAGAGAAGCTGCTGGAGGCGGCTATAGTCCAGGCGTGGAACGCCCTCCCATCGGTCACACCTGACTTGGAGGAGGAAGCTGATGCCCTGTGTAAGGCCATGGTGCACGTGTGCAATGCCGCAATGCCACGTGTGAGGCCTCCACAGGGCAAAAAGCAAATGTATTGGTGGAACGAGCACATCGCGGAACTCCGCCGCGCGTGCCTTGCGTCGCGCCGCCGTTACCAGCGGCAACGCCGCATAAGGGCTCGCTCGGAGGAGCTGGACAGGGAGCTGGATGAGCTCTACGCCACATACAGGGAGGCATGCCGGGCCCTCCGCATCGGCATCAGTGAGGCGAGAGCGGAGTCCTTCCAGATGTTGCTGGACGCTCTGGAGAGGGACCCATGGGGACGGCCGTACAGGTGGGCGAGGCATAAGCTTCGCCCCTGGGCACCCCCAGTCACCATCACCCTTGACCTGGAGGTCCTCCAGCGGGTGGTCGAGGGTCTGTTCCCCGGGTCACCGGGGACCGATTTTGTCCCTCCCACCATGGCGTTGCCTGCTGAGGTGGGCGAGGATACTGGCGACCCTGATGAGGTCTCGGAGGGGGAGCTGTGGGCCGCTGTCCTCAAAATGAGGGCCAAAAACACGGCGCCGGGGCCAGACGGTATACCCGGCCGTGCCTGGGCCCTCGCTCAGGAAGCACTCCAGCCCCGAACGCAGGACTTCTTCAGTCGGTGCCTCAGGGAAGGGCGATTTCCGAGGCGCTGGAAGAGCGGCAGACTCGTCCTCCTGAGGAAGGAGGGACGGCCGGTGGACACCCCCGCGGGGTATCGCCCCATAGTCCTCTTGGACGAAGGGGGTAAGCTCTTGGAGCGGGTCGTCGCCTCCCGCCTAGTGAGGCACCTGGAGAGGGTCGGGCCGGACCTGGCGCCCACGCAGTACGGCTTCAGGAGAGGTCGCTCAACGGTCGATGCTATAGCGCATCTGAGAGACCTCTCTGAAGAAGCGTGCTCCACCGGCGGCGTAATGCTAGCAGTGTCCTTGGACATTGCGAATGCATTCAATACGCTGCCGTGGAGCACAATCCTGGAGGGGCTGAGGTTCCACCGAGTGCCCCAGTATCTCCAAAGCCTCGTCCGGGACTACCTCTCCGACAGAGAGGTAGTCTACCCGACGATGCTAGGGGAGAGGAGAAGCCCAATGACGCGGGGGGTTCCACAGGGGTCCGTTTTGGGTCCCCTGTTATGGAACGTGGGCTACGACTGGGTCCTCCGAGGCGCTACCCTTCGTGGCGTCGGCATCATTTGCTATGCCGACGACACGATGGTTACCGCCCGGGGGAAAGACTTCAGGGAAGCGTCGGTCTTGGCGACTGCCGCAGTAGCGGTGATAGTCGGAAAAATCCGGAGGCTGGGCCTGGAGGTGGCGCTCCACAAGTCTGAAGCGATCTGTTTTCATGGACCGCGACGGGCGCCACCTGCAGGCTCACATATAATCGTGGGAGGGACCGCCATCCCTGTCGGTACCACGCTGAAGTATCTCGGCGTGGTACTCGACGGCAGGTGGCGGTTCGGGGAGCACCTCCGGAAGCTGTCGCCGAAGCTCATTGGTACAGCTGGAGCCCTGGGCCGACTACTGCCCAACTTGGGGGGAGCCGGAGCCACTTGCCGCCATCTTTACATGGCGGTGGTGCGCTCCATGGCGCTGTACGGGGCCCCCATTTGGGCCACCGGACTGTCACAGCAGGAGGAGGCCGTGCTCCGCAGACCACAAAGGTCTATGGCCATACGGGTATGTCGGGGCTACAGGACTCTGTCCCATGAGGTGGCCTGTGTACTTGCCGGGTCGATGCCGTGGGACCTCGAGGCCAGAGTCCTGTCCCAGATATACTGGAGACGGGCGCAGGCGCGAGAGGACGGCCAGCACCCCTTGCCGGAAGAGGTCCTGCGTTGGCGAAGGAGGGCCAGGAGGGAGGCCATAGAGGCCTGGCAGGAGCGCCTACTAACGGGGCCTGCGAGGCGCGGCACAGGAGCGACACGGCTCCTCGAGGCGATAAAACCTATCCTTCGGGAGTGGGTTGAGAGGCGGCACGGGGTCATGACCTACCGGCTCACACAGATCCTGACCGGACACGGCTGTTTCGGCAGGTATCTGTGTAACGTAGCCGGGAGGGAACCGACCCCAGAATGCCATAGCTGCGGATGTGCCGAAGAAACTGCGCAACATGTCTTAGAGACATGTTCAGGAGACGAAGGGCTGCGTCTGGCCCTGATACAGGTGGTCGGCAACGACCTCTCCTTGCCCACTCTCATACGCAAGATGGTGGGCGACGAGAGGTCGTGGGATGCAGTGGTGGCGTTTGCGGAGGCGGCCATACTGCGGAGAGAGGAAGAGGAGCGGGAGCGAGAGATCGCCCCTCTCGCTCATCCAAGACGGCGAAGGCGGACGCGGGGGAGGGCCAACAGGGCCCGGACTCCGTCTCCGGTGGGAGGCCCTGGAGTGTCGGATGCGGGGGTGTCCGATGCTTCCGATTAGGAAAGGGCAACCGAGTGGTGATAGCTGGGTGTCCCCAGCTATCATTCGAGTGAAAATGGTGAGTGGTGAAAATCAAGGCCTCAAGAGATGGGTCCGGACGCGGACAGCGACATGGGCGGGGTTGCGAAAGCGTGCAATCAACGGTCGCGTGGCCACGCCCTTGTCGATGAAGAGGGACACCGTGGGGTTTTAGTCGGTATGGGGGCCACTAGGGCCTCGAGTCCGACATACCCCGCACTGCCTCCCCCCGGAGGTGGAGCGGGAATGCGTAAGTGCATTTCCCCACGCAAAAAAAAAAAAAAAAAAAAAAAAAAAAAAAAAAGGTTAGGTTCCCCCCCGAATGAGTTCCCGCCTTGCCGTGGCGGGGGGGCTCAGCGGTCGCAACAGTTGCGGCGGCCGCTGCCAAGAGGAACTCGAGGTGGAGGCTCGACCGGCGCCCTGGACATTCCGGGAAGCGGCGGTGCGAGCCTAGGCGGCCTTTGATGGCCGCGGGACCCGGTCGGCGTCTCGGCCGTACGCCGAGTAGCGGTGACGCGGGTTGGGGCTCGCCTTTTAGTAGGCAGCCCAGGGGAGCTCTTGCTCGCGCTTCTCCTCGGAGAAGCGCTAGCGATGGGCTCAAAGGGGCCTTCTCCGCGCGCCCCAGAGCTTTTATCTGGAGCGCGCGTAGAGGGCGGTCCGGGATCTCATGTTGAGAGGCCCGGACGAGGGGACCGTTTTCGGACGGACGGGAGGGACACCCGGTGCGTGGCTAACCCCACCACCGGACGAGGTGTCACAGATCGGAACCCCGTTAGCCGCGAGGCGCGGGACCGAGGGCCTTGGCTTAACCGCCCGGGCCGCGAGGAAAAAAACCTCTATAAAAAATCACCCCGAAGGTCAAGCGGCGGAGCAGCGCGAGGACCTGCATGGCCACCGGGATGGTTGGTCGCAACTGCTACCCCCGCGGGGGCCCAGCCGAAGCCCTGCGCGGGAGACGCCTAGGCTTACCCGGGTACAGGGGGCACTGCCCGGGTGGACCACTTGTATCCCCCATACTCGTGGGAACTATATGGATACACTCAAATTAAAGTTCCAGGTTCGTGGAGAGGGAAGGGGGCGTAGCCCCGTTGTGGATACCGCCGAAGAGTCTGACTCTTCGGTCGGTAGCATGGTGTCGGTAGCGGGGTCCTCGGACGGCAGGACTCATCTCAAGCGGGGGCGATCCCGCGATAAGATGAGTGTAGCCGGCAGTCCGATCGACTCCGATGACGACGAGGAGGTACCGGCCACTAAGGTCGTCGCGGTACCAAAAAGAGGCAGAGGCCGACCGCCTACCACAGGCGAGTACGTCGGCCTCGCCAAGGCGAAGGCGGCCCTTGTGGAAGCACAGAGGCAAGAAATGGAGTTGAGGGCCGAACGGGAAGTTGAGGAGCTGACCGTAAACTTACGGTCACAGACCTCGACAGAACCCAGGCCCTCCTCGTCGTTTGCTGGTGAACAGGACGAGCTGGCCTCGGACTTAAGTCGGAAGGTGCTGGAGAGTGTTGCAACCATCGACAGCGTGGCTGCAAAGTCCAGCAACCTCAAAGGCACCTTTCAACGGGCGCTTAAGGTGGCGGCCTCTACTATAAAGGAGGCGATGGCTGACCTGCAGACGAGGTCCTCAACTGAGGAGACCCGGAGATTGCAGGCAGCCAACACACGCCTCCGTGAAGAGGTAGCGGAGCTCCGCAAGGAAATTGTCGAGCTCCGCAGAGATGTGACGAAGGCAGCGGCTTCCGCTCCTCCGCAGGTCTCGGGATCTGAGATCCGACGCGAGACCCGATCGGCGGAGGAGCTAGAGCAGGCCATTCTGCGACAAATGGGGGGCATGATGAACGCTCGGTTCGAGGCGCTAGAGGGGCGCCTCCTGCCCGAGCAGCGTAGTCGGCCCCCCCTGGCTGCAGACCGGACAAGCAGGGTTTCTCGGAAGGCCCCATCGGTCTCGACTCCAGACCCAGGGCTTCCGGGAACATCGGAAGTGACGAAATCTTCCTCCAATGCCCAAAAGGGAAAAAGGGGGAAGAAGAAGATGACAAAGGTTGGTCAACCCGCTGCCATCCAATGTCCGCAGACCCCTCAATCGACACCCGTGGCCCACGGCAAAGAGTCCTGGGCCGCGGTCGCAAAAAAGGGGCGAAAGAAGGAAAGCTCGACTTCGGCTTCTGCACCACCTCAGCGACAGGCGCAGGCGCAGGCCAGTTCGCGTCAGTCGCAAGCTGGTGGTGGACAAAGCCGTCGCCGAGCAAAGGCGAGGAAGGTCGCTCCGCAACTTCGCGTCCCCAGCTCCGCAGCTGTCGTCCTGACATTGCAGCCTGGGGCCGCGGAGAGGGGCGCGACTTACGCCGCCGCGCTGTTGGAGGCGAAGAGGCGGATCGATCTGCCCCAGCTCGGGATCCCGGCCGTGGGCTATCGTCATTCGGCTACTGGTGGCCGAATGCTAGAGGTGTCAGGTGAGGGCAGCAGCGACAAGGCTGATTCCCTCGCTGAAAAGCTGAGGGAAATCTTCAACGAGGAGGACATCCGAGTCTCCAGGCCAACCAAATGCGCAGACCTGCGCGTTACCGGCCTGGATGACTCGGTTACAAAAGGAGATGTCACTGCAGCCATCGCCAGGGTTGGCGAGTGTCGGGCCGACCTTATTAAGGCTGGCGACATTCGCCGCAACGCTGCCGGCATCGGGACGACCTTCGTTCGATGCCCGGTGGACGCGGCGAAAAAAGTCGCCAGCAAGGGTCGCGTGCAGGTGGGCTGGGTCTCGGCCCAGGTAAAGGTTCTGCCGGCCCGGCCTTTACGCTGTTACCGGTGCCTCGAGTTGGGGCATCTCCGGGAACAGTGCGGGGAGGACAAACGAGACCGCAGCGGCGAATGCTACCGCTGCGGTCAAGAAGGCCACAAGGCGAGTGGGTGCTCGTCCGAGCCTCATTGCTCGGTGTGCGCGGCAGCGGGCAGACCAGCCACCCATCGGTTGGGTGGCAGGGCCTGCGCCGTGCCCAAGAAGAAGGGCGGGAAGGCCGCACTCGTGGCCAAGGCCAAGAAGCCGCCAACCCGCACCCCGCCAGAACGGGAAGAGGAGTCGCGGATGGACGCCGGTTAAGGCGCCCATCTGTGACTGGGAACTTGGGCGTCGGTTCGGGGGAACCGGCGTCCACCACAAAGTTCCCGAGATGGCACGATGTGGGAGGTGTTCCCCACATCGTGACAAGGTGGGTGGAGCAGAAGCTCCCCGAGGAGGGGTCCCAGGGGACCAGCGCCCAGGCCGGGGCTGCGGAAGAGTACGAGAAATGCTCCCGGGCCCCGGCACATAGCGCAAAGGAGGAACACCCCAGGGTTTTTAGTGGGTATGCCGCCACTAGGGCGGAGACTCCCACATCACCACACTGCTCCCCCCGGGGTAGGGTGGTACCTATAAAAGGTTTTCCCTGGTAAAAAAAAAAAAAAAAAAAAAAAAAGGTTAGGTTAGGTTAGGTTAGGTTAGGTTAGGTTAGGTTAGGTTAGGTTAGGTTAGGTTAGGTTAGGTTAGGTTAGGTTAGGTTAGGTTAGGTTCCCCCCCCCCCCGAATGAGTTCCCGCCTTGCCGTGGCGGGGGGGCTCAGCGGTCGCAACAGTTGCGGCGGCCGCTGCCAAGAGGAACTCGAGGTGGAGGCTCGACCGGCGCCCTGGACATTCCGGGAAGCGGCGGTGCGAGCCTAGGCGGCCTTGGTTGGCCGCGGGACCCGGTCGGCGTCTCGGCCGTATGCCGAGTAGCGGCGACGCGGGTTGGGGCTTGCCTTTGGGAGGCAGCCCAGGGGAGCCCTCGCTCGCGTTTCTCCTCGGAGAAGCGCTAGCGATGGGCTCGAGGGGGCTTTCTCCGCGCGCCCCAGAGCTTTTATCTGGAGCGCGCGTAGAGGGCGGTCCGGGATCTCATGCTGAGGGGCCCGGACGAGGGGACCGTCCTCGGACGGACGGGAGGGACACCCGGTGCGTGGCTAACCCCACCACCGGACTAGGTGTCACAAATCGGAACCCCGTTAGCCGCGAGGCGCGGGACCGAGGGCCTTGGCTTAACCGCCCGGGCCGCGAGGAAGAAAACCTCTATAAAAATCACCCCGAAGGTCAAGCGGCGGAGCAGCGCGAGGACCTGCATGGCCACCGGGAAGGTTGGTCGCAACTGCTACCCCCGCGGGGGCCCAGCCGAAGCCCTGCGCGGGAGACGCCTAGGCTTACCCGGGTACAGGGGGCACTGCCCGGGTGGACCATTTATATCCCCCATACTCGTGGGAACTGTATGGATTTGAAACTTAAATTTACATCGGTTCGAAGGGAGGAGAGGGGGCGTAAGAGCCCCGAGGTGGACCTGGGCGGGGAGTCTGACTCCTCGGTCGGGAGCATGCTGTCGGTGACGGAGTCGCCGGACAGGTCGGGGGGAAAAGGCCCCCTGAAGCGGGTTAGGTCCCGCGAGGTGTTGAGTCGCGCTGTTAGCAGCGTTGACTCCGATGACGATGAGGACGCTCCAGCCACAAAGTTGGTTGCAGTGCCGAGAAGGGGCAGAGGCCGGCCGCCTACTACAGGCGAGTATGTCGGTCTCGCTAAGGCGAAGGCGGCTCTTGTGGCTGCAGAGCGCCAGGAGTTGGAGCTGAGGGCTGAACGTGAGGTTGAAACGCTGACCGCAACCTTGCGGTCGCAAAGATCGACGGACGCTCGACTCTCAGAAGTTTCGAAGGAAGACTCTTCAGTGCTGGCCTCCGACCTCAACAAGAAGGTCCTAGACTGTGTGGCCACGATTAACAACGTGGCCACTAAGTCTAGTAATTTGAAGGGCACTTTCCAGCGCGCATTGAAGGAGGCGGCGTTCACTATCAGGGAGGTAGTGGACGACCTGCAGACAAGGTCCTCGACAGAGGAGACCAGAATCCTGCAGGCCGCCAATGCGCGACTGCGTGAAGAGGTGGCGGAGCTCCGAAAGGAAATCGTTGAGCTCCGTAAGGATATGGCCCTGGCTTCAACTTCTGCTCCTCCGCAGGTCTCGGGATCTGAGATCCGAAGAGAGGCCCGATCAGCGGAGGAGTTAGAGCAGGCTATACTGCGGCAACTCGGGGGAATGCTGAACGCTCGGTTCGAGGCGCTAGAGGGGCGCCTCCTACCTGAACAGCGTACTCGGCCTCCCCTTGCCGCAGACCGGAGAGACCAGGTTTCCCGGAAAGCACCAACGGTTCCGATTCTGGACCAGGAGCTTCCGGGAACATCGGAAGTTACGCAGCCTTCCTCCAATGCCCAAAAGGGCAAGAAGGGGAAAGCCAAGTCAACAAAAGATGGACAGGCTGCTGCTGACTCTAGCCAACAGACCTCACGACTGGAACCCGCAGCCCAAGTCAAGGAGACTTGGGCGACGGTAACAAAAAAGGGGCGCAAAAAAGGCGGCAAGACGGCTCCAACAACACCCAAGCGACAGTCGCAGGCAGGTGGTGGGACAAGCCGTCGCCCAGCGAAGGCGAAGAAGAAGACTACGCCTAAGCTTCAGGTGCCCCGCTCGGCCGCAGTCGTCTTGACGCTGCAGCCTGGAGCGGTGGAGAACGGTGCCACGTACGCTGCTGCCCTGTTGAAGGCGAAGCGTAGTGTCAATCTGCAGGAACTAGGCATACCGGCCGTCAACTTCCGCGTTGCCGCCACCGGTGGCCGCGTATTGGAGGTCTCAGGCGTGTCAAGTGGAGAGAAGGCGGACACCCTCGCTGCGAAACTGAGGGAGGTCTTCGACGCGAACGATGTCCGGGTCTCCAGGCCGATGAAGTGCGCAGATCTGCGCGTCACCGGCCTGGATGACTCGGTCTCCAAGGAAGACGTCGCCACGGCCATTGCCGAGGTTGGAGAGTGCGGTGTAGGCCTTGTGAAGGCCAACGACATCCGCCGCAGCGCCGCCGGCATCGGTACGACATTCGTCCGATGTCCGGTGGCCGTAGCGAAAAAGGTTGCCGGCAACGGTCGCCTTCAGATCGGATGGGTTGCGGCCCAAGTGAAGGTGTTGGCAGCTAGGCCACTGCGCTGCTTCCGGTGCCTCGAGGTGGGGCACCTCCGGGAAAAGTGTCCGGCGGAGAAGACAGACCGCAGCGGTGAATGCTACCGTTGCGGCCAGACGGGCCACAAGGCGAGTGGGTGCACGAAAGAGCCACATTGCTCTGTGTGTGCAGCGGCTGGCAAACAGGCCAGCCACCGTCTAGGAGGTAAAGCCTGCGCTCTGCCTCCAAAGAGAAGGAGGGTTGCAGCCGGGGCCAAGGCCAAGCCATCGACCCTACCGTCAGCGCGGCATGAGGAGTCGCAGATGGACGCCGGTTAAGGTGCCTATCTGTGACTGGGAACTCTGGGCGTCGGTTCGGGGGAACCGGCGTCCACTAAAGAGTTCCGAGATGGCACGATGTGGGAGGTGTTCCTCACATCGTGACAAGGTGGGTGGAGCCTAAGCTCCCCGAGAAGGGGTCCCAGGGGACCAGCGCCCAGGCCGGGGCTGCGGAAGAGTATGAGAAATGCTCCCGGGCCCCGGCACACAGCGCAAAGGAGGAACACCCCAGGGTTTTTAGTGGGTATGCCGCCACAGGGCGGAGACTCCCACATCACCACACTGCTCCCCCCGGGGTAGGGTGGTACCTATAAAAGGTTTTCCCTGGTAAAAAAAAAAAAAATAAAAAAAAAAAAAAAAAAAAAAAAAGGTTAGGTTCCCCCCCGAATGAGTTCCCGCCTTGCCGTGGCGGGGGGGCTCAGCGGTCGCAACAGTTGCGGCGGCCGCTGCCAAGAGGAACTCGAGGTGGAGGCTCGACCGGCGCCCTGGACATTCCGGGAAGCGGCGGTGCGAGCCTAGGCGGCCTTGGTTGGCCGCGGGACCCGGTCGGCGTCTCGGCCGTATGCCGAGTAGCGGCGACGCGGGTTGGGGCTCGCCTTTTGGGAGGCAGCCCAGGGGAGCCCTCGCTCGCGTTTCTCCTCGGAGAAGCGCTAGCGATGAGCTCGAAGGGGCCTTCTCCGCGCGCCCCAGAGCTTTTATCTGGAGCGCGCGTAGAGGGCGGTCCGGGATCTCATGCTGAGAGGCCCGGACGAGGGGACCGTCCTCGGACGGACGGGAGGGACACCCGGTGCGTGGCTAACCCCACCACCGGACGAGGTGTCACAAATCGGAACCCCGTTAGCCGCGAGGCGCGGGACCGAGGGCCTTGGCTTAACCGCCCGGGCCGCGAGGAAGAAAACCTCTATAAAAAATTACCCTGAAGATCAAGCGGCGGAGCAGCGCGAGGATCTGCATGGCCACCGGGAAGGTTGGTCGCAACTGCTACCCCCGCGGGGGCCCAGCCGAAGCCCTGCGCGGGAGACGCCTAGGCTTACCCGGGTACAGGGGGCACTGCCCGGGTGGACCACGTATATCCCCCATACTCGTGGGAACTGCATGGATAAATTTAAACTAAGAATCCCAGTTCGGAAGGAGGAGAGGGGGCGTGGCCCCGAGGTGGACCTGAGTGGGGAGTCGGACTCCTCACTTGGGAGCATGGTGTCGGTGACGGACTCTCCAGTTCGGTCGCCAGACAGTAGAACCTTGCTAAAGAGGGTGAGGTCCAGTGATAGGATGAGCGGTGCGGGAAGTCCTATCGATTCGGACGATGACGCAGACGCTCCAGCTACGAAGGTAGTTGCAGCGCCAAGGAGGGGCAGGGGCCGGCCGCCTACTACGGGCGAGTATGTCGGCCTCGCCAAAGCTAAAGCTGCATTAGTAGCTGCTGAGAGGCAGGAGATGCAGTTGAGGGCCGAGCGCGAGGTCCAGGAGATGACCACTTCTCTGCGGTCACAAAGACCTACAAGCGCTCGGCTTTCCGAGGCATCAGGTGCAAACTCGGAGGAATCTGCCTCTGATTTGACGAAGACGGCCCTGGACTGCGTAGCCACGATTAACAACGTGGCTACTAAGTCTAGTAATTTGAAGGGCACTTTCCAGCGCGCATTGAAGGAGGCAGCGTCCACTATCAGGGAGGTAGTGGACGACCTGCAGGCAAGGTCCTCGACAGAGGAGACCAAAATCCTGCAGGCCGCCAATGCGCGACTGCGTGAAGAGGTAGCGGAGCTCCGGAAGGAGATTGTTGAGCTCCGCAGAGATTTGACAGCTGTCTCAGCTTCCGCTCCTCCGCAGGTCTCGGGATCTGAGATCCGACGCGAGACCCGATCAGCGGAGGAGCTGGAACAGGCCATACTGCGGCAGATAGGGGGTATGCTCAACGCTCGTTTTGAGGCGCTAGAGGGGCGCCTCCTACCCGAGCAGCGCGCCCGCCCCCCTCTTGCCGCAGATAAGAAGGGCAAAACTTCCCGGAAAGCCCCAACGGTTCCGACTCCGGACCCAGGGCTTCCGGGAACATCGGCAATGACGCAGCCTTCCTCCATTGCCCGAAAGGGTAAGAAGGGGAAGACCACAGAAGTGAAAAAGAACGGACAGGGTACTGTCGCAAGTCAGGAGACCCTTCGTCCGGCACCCGCAGCCCAACCCAAGGAAACTTGGGCGACGGTTGCTAAAAAGGGTAAAAAGAAGGGTGGCTCGACGGCTTCGGCACCGCCGCAGCGACAGGCGCAGGCGCAAGCCAGTTCGCGTCAACCGCAAGCTGGTGGTGGATCGAGCCGTCGCCCAAAGAAGGCGAAGCCGGCCGCTCCACAACTTCGTGTCCCCAGCTCTGCAGCTGTCGTCCTGACACTGCAGCCTGGGGCGGTGGAGAGGGGCGCGACCTACGCCGCCGCATTATTGGAGGCGAGGAGGAGGTTTGATATGCGAGAATTAGGCATTCCAATCATAAACTTCCGCGTAGCCGCCAGTGGCGGCCGGATGTTGGAGGTACCAGGTGCGACAAGCGGTGACAAGGCGGACGCCCTTGCGGCGAAACTGCGAGAGGTCTTTGATCCAGATGACGTCCGTGTCTCCAGGCCCATGAAATGCGTAGACCTGCGCGTCACCGGCCTGGATGACTCGGCCACTGAGACGGAAGTCGCCGCCGCCATTGCGCGAGTTGGCGAATGCGAGGCTGACCTCGTAAAGGCGAACGCCATCCGCCGCAACGCTGCCGGCATCGGGACGACCTTCGTTCGATGCCCGGTGGCTGCGGCGAAAAAAGTGGCTAGCTCTGGACGTATAAAGGTGGGCTGGGTCTCGGCCCAGATAAAAGTCCTAGCGGCTAGGCCGCTGCGGTGCTACCGGTGCCTACAACTGGGGCATCTCCGGGGGCAGTGCGCAGAGGGCAACAAGGACCGCAGCGGTGAATGCTACCGCTGCGGTCAAGAAGGCCATAAGGCAAGTGAGTGCTCGTCTGAGCCTCATTGCTCGGTGTGCGCGGCAGCGGGCAGACCAGCCACCCACCGGTTGGGTGGCAGGGCCTGCGCCGTGCCCAAAAAGAAGGGCGGGAAGGTTGCAGTTGTGGCCAAGGCCAAGAAGCCGCCAACCCGCAGCCCGCCAGCACGGGAAGAGGAGTCGCGGATGGACGCTGGTTAAGGCGCCCATCTGTGACTGGGAACTTGGGCGTCGGTTCGGGGGAACCGGCGTCCACCACAAAGTTCCCGAGATGGCACGATGTGGGCGGTGTTCCCCACATCGTGACAAGGTGGGTGGAGCAGAAGCTCCCCGAGGAGGGGTCCCAGGGGACCAGCGCCCAGGCCGGGGCTGCGGAAGAGTACGAGAAATGCTCCCGGGCCCCGGCACATAGCGCAAAGGAGGAACACCCCAGGGTTTTTAGTGGGTATGCCGCCACTAGGGCGGAGACTCCCACATCACCACACTGCTCCCCCCGGGGTAGGGTGGTACCTATAAAAGGTTTTCCCTGGTAAAAAAAAAAAAAAAAAAAGGTTAGGTTAGGTTAGGTTAGGTTAGGTTAGGTTAGGTTAGGTTAGGTTAGGTTAGGTTAGGTTAGGTTAGGTTAGGTTAGGTTAGGTTAGGTTAGGTTAGGTTCCCCCCCGAATGAGTTCCCGCCTTGCCGTGGCGGGGGGGCTCAGCGGTCGCAACAGTTGCGGCGGCCGCTGCCAAGAGGAACTCGAGGTGGAGGCTCGACCGGCGCCCTGGACATTCCGGGAAGCGGCGGTGCGAGCCTAGGCGGCCTTGGTTGGCTGCGGGGCCCGGTCGGCGTCTCGGCCGTATGCCGAGTAGCGGCGACGCGGGCTGGGGCTCGCCTTTTGGGAGGCAGCCCAGGGGAGCTCTCGCTCGTGCTTCTCCTCGGAGAAGCGCTAGCGAGGAGCTCGAGGGGCCTTCTCCGCGTGTGCCAGAGCTTTTATCTGGAGCGCGCGTAGAAGGCGGTCCGGGATCTCGGGTATACCTCTCTTCGGAGAGGCTCTTGCTTGAGAGGCCTGGACGATGGGGGCCGTCCTCGGACGGATGGGAGGGACACCCGGTGAGTGGCTTACCCCACCACCGGACGAGGTGTCACAGATCGGAACTCCGTTAGCCGCGAGGCGCGGGACCGAGGGCCTTGGCTTAACCGCCCGGGCCGCGAGGAAGAAAACCTCTATAAAAAATGACCCCGAAGATCAAGCGGCGGAGCAGCGCGAGGATCTGCATGGCCACCGGGAAGGTTGGTCGCAACTGCTACCCCCGCGGGGGCCCAGCCGAAGCCCTGCGCGGGAGACGCCTAGGCTTACCCGGGTACAGGGGGCACTGCCCGGGTGGACCACTTATATCCCCCATACTCGTGGGAACTATATGGATTTATTAAAACTAAAATTCAAAGTTCGTGGGGAGGAGAGGGGGCGTAAGAGCTCCGAGGTGGACACCGGCGAAGAGTCCGACTCTTCGGTCGGTAGTATGGTTTCGGTGACTGCGTCACTGGATGGGTCGGATGGCAGGGCTCATCTGAAGCGGGTTCGGTCTCGCGAGAAGATGAGCGTAGCCGGGAGTCCGGTTGACTCTGACGATGAGGAAGAAGTACCGGCTACAAAGGTCGTCGCGGTGCCAAAGAGAGGGAGAGGCCGACCGCCCACCACGGGCGAGTACGTCGGCCTGAGCAAGGCGAAGGCGGCCCTAGTAGCCGCTCAAAGGCAGGAGATGGAGTTGAGGGCCGAGCGAGAAGTCGAGGAGCTGACCGTAAATTTACGGTCACAGACTTCGACAGAACCTCGGTTCTCTGAGTGTTCGGCGAGAGAGCAGGAGGGGCTGGCCTCTGACCTGCAAAGGAAGGTGCTGGAAAGCTTGGCCACCATCAACACGGTGGCCACGAAGTCCAGCAACCTTAAGGGCACTTTTCAGCGTGCGCTGAAGATGGCTACGGCCACTATACAGGAGGCGATGGCTGACCTGCAGACGAGGTCCTCAACCGAGGAGACCCGTCGACTACAGGCAGCTAACACTCGTCTGAGAGAGGAGGTATTAGAGCTCCGCAAGGAAATTGTGGAGCTCCGCAGAGACGTGACGGCAGCAACGGATTCCGCTCCTCCACAGGCTTCGGGGTTCATGACCCGGCACGAGGCTTGTCCAACGGAGGAACTGGAGCAGGCCGTTCTGCGCCAAATAGGGGGGATGCTGAACGCTAGGTTCGAGGCGCTGGAGGAGCGCCTCCTTCCCGATAAGCGCATCCGTCCCCCCTTGGCAGCAGATGCCAAAAACGCCGCTACCAGGAAAGCCCCCGCTAATCCGGTTTCGGATCCGGGGCTTCCAGGAACATCAGCGGCAACTGGAGGTACGCAGACTTCCTCTAACACCCGAAAGGGCGGTAAGGGGAAGGGGAAAAAGACGGTGACAAAGGATGCCCAACCTGCGGCATTCTCTGGCTCGCAGGGTTCGCAGCCAAAGCCGCAGGCTCCCGCCAACGAGACCTGGGCCACGGTCACCAAAAAGGGGCGAAAGAAAGGTGGCCTGACGGCTTCTGCACCACCGCAGCGACAGTCGCAGGCGCAAGCCGGTTCGCGACAACCGCAGTCAGGTGGTGGAAAAAGCCGTCGGAAAGGCAAAAAAGAGGTGGCCAAGCCCAAGCTCCAAGTCCCCCGCTCCGCAGCTGTCATCATGACGTTGCAGCCTGGAGCGGCGGAGAGGGGTGCAACGTATGCGGCGGCGTTGCTTGAGGCAAAGCGAAGGGTGAACCTGACGGAGTTGGGCATCACCGTCAACTTCCGGGTAGCGGCCACTGGTGGCCGCATGTTGGAGGTGTCCGGCGATCGCAGTGGCGAGAAGGCAGACTCCCTGGCTGCGAAGCTCAGGGAGATTTTTGACGAGGGTGACGTCCGAATCTCAAGGCCGACTAAGTGCGCGGACTTGCGTGTCACTGGCCTTGACGATTCGGTCACCAAGGAGGAGGTCGCTGCTGGCATAGCCAGGGTTGGCGAGTGTCGGGCTGACCTGGTCAAGGCTGGCGACATTCGTCGCAACGCTGCCGGCATCGGGACATCCTACGTCCAATGTCCGGTGGCTGCAGCGCAGAAGGTCGCAGGCAAAGTGCGAATCCAGGTGGGGTGGGTTTCGGCCCAAGTTAAGGTGTTGCCAGCTCGGCCGTTGCGCTGCTTCCGGTGCCTCGAATTGGGGCACTTCCGGGAGCAGTGCGGGGCGGACAAAACAGACCGCAGCGGTGAGTGCTACCGCTGCGGTCAAAACGGCCACAAAGCCAGTGGGTGCTCTAGCGAGCCCCACTGCTCGGTGTGCGCAGCAGCGGGCAAACCAGCCAACCACCGATTGGGAGCCAGGGCCTGCGCTGCGCCCCAAAAGAAGGGCAGGAAGGTCGCGTCCGGGGCCAAGTCCCGGCAGCCGCCATCCCGCAACCCGCCAGCAGGGCCTGAGGAGTCGCGGATGGACGCCAGCTAAGGCCGCCCATCTGCGACTGGGAACTTGGGCGTCGGTTCGGGGGAACCGGCGTCCACCACAAGGTTCCCGAGATGGCACGATGTGGGAGGTGTTCCCCACATCGTGACAAGGTGGGTGGAGCAAAAGCTCCCCGAGGAGGGGTCCCAGGGGACCAGCGCCCAGGCCGGGGCTGCGGAAGAGTGCGAGAAGTGCTCCCGGGCCTCGGCACAAAGCGCAAAGGAGGAACACCCCAGGGTTTTTAGTGGGTATGCCGCCACTAGGGCGGAGACTCCCACATCACCACACTGCTCCCCCCGGGGTAGGGTGGTACCTATAAAAGGTTTTCCCTGGTAAAAAAAAAAAAAAAAAAAAAGGTTAGGTTAGGTTAGGTTAGGTTAGGTTAGGTTAGGTTAGGTTAGGTTAGGTTAGGTTAGGTTAGGTTAGGTTAGGTTAGGTTAGGTTAGGTTAGGTTCCCCCCCGAATGAGTTCCCGCCTTGCCGTGGCGGGGGGGCTCAGCGGTCGCAACAGTTGCGGCGGCCGCTGCCAAGAGGAACTCGAGGTGGAGGCTCGACCGGCGCCCTGGACATTCCGGGAAGCGGCGGTGCGAGCCTAGGCGGCCTTGGTTGGTCGCGGGACCCGGTCGGCGTCTCGGCCGTATGCCGAGTAGCGGCGACGCGGGTTGGGGCTCGCCTTTTGAGAGGCAGCCCAGGGGAGCCCTCGCTCGCATTTCTCCTCGGAGAAGCGCTAGCGATGAGCTCGAAGGGGCCTTCTCCGCGCGCCCCAGAGCTTTTATCTGGAGCGCGCGCAGAGGGCGGTCCGGGATCTCATGCTGAGAGGCCCGGACGAGGGGGCCGTCTTGGACGGATGGGAGGGACACCCGGTGCGTGGCTAACCCCACCACCGGACGAGGTGTCACAAATCGTAACCCCGTTAGCCGCGAGGCGCGGGACCGAGGGCCTTGGCTTAACCGCCCGGGCCGCGAGGAAGAAAACCTCTATAAAAAATCACCCCGAAGGTCAAGCGGCGGAGCAGCGCGAGGACCTGCATGGCCACCGGGAAGGTTGGTCGCAACTGCTACCCCCGCGGGGGCCCAGCCGAAGCCCTGCGCGGGAGACGCCTAGGCTTACTCGGGTACAGGGGGCACTGCCCGGGTGGACCACTTATATCCCCCATACTCGTGGGAACTATATGGATACGTTTAAACCAAAGTACCAAGTTCGTGGAGAGGGAAGGGGGCGTAGCCCCGTTGTGGATACCGCTGAAGAGTCTGACTCTTCGGTCGGTAGTTTGGTGTCGGTAGCGGGGTCCTCGGATGGCAGGACTCATCTTAAGCGGGTGCGATCCTGCGACAAGATGAGTGTAGCCGGCAGTCCGATCGACTCCGACGACGACGAGGAGGTACCGGCCACTAAGGTCATTGCGGTGCCGAAAAGAGGCAGAGGCCGGCCGCCCACTACGGGAGAGTACGTCGGCCTCGCCAAGGCCAAAGCTGCCCTAGTGGCTGCTCAGAGGTCTGAGATGGAGTTGAGGGCTGAGCGGGAAGTCGAGGAGCTGACCGTAAACCTACGGTCACAGACTTCGGCGGAACCCCGGCTCTCCGAGTCTTCGGCCGGTGAGCAGGAGGAGCTGGCTTCGGACCTGCGTAGGAAGGTGCTGGAAAGCGTGGCCACCATCAACAGTGTGGCCACGAAGTCCAGCAACCTAAAAGGGACGTTTCAGCGGGCGCTGAAAGTGGCGGCTTCCACCATAAAGGAGGCGATGGCCGACTTGCAGACGAGGTCCTCAACAGAGGAGACCCGGAGACTGCAGGTCGCCAACACGCGCCTGCGCGAAGAAGTAGCGGAGCTCCGGAAGGAGATTGTGGAGCTCCGCAGAGACGTAACTGCGGCAGCGGCTTCCGCTCCTCCACAGGCCTCGGGATCCACTATCCGGCACGAGGCCCGCTCAATGGAGGAGGTGGAGCAAGCTGTGTTGCGCCAGATTGGGGGCATGCTCAATGCACGGTTTGAGGCGCTAGAGGGGCGCCTCCTACCAGAGCAGTGCACCCGCCCGCCACTGGCTGCAGACTTGAAAGGCAAAAGTTCTCGGAGAGCCATGGATCCGATCCCGGACCACGGGCTCCCGGGAACATCGGCCGTGACTCAGCCTTCTTCCATTGCCCAAAAGGGCAAGAAGGGGAAGGCCAAGAAAGTTACGAAGGAAGGACCCCCCGGTGTGGTCCCAAGCCCAGAGGCCCTTCGACCGGCGTCTGCAGCTCCTGCAAAGGAGTCATGGGCCACGGTGACCAAGAAGGGCCGCAAGAAGGCTGGTTCGACGACTTCTGCACCGCCGCAGCGACAGTCGCAGGCGCAAGCCGGTTCGCGACAGTCGCAGGCCGGTGGTAGGAGAAGCCGTCGGAAGGGCAAAAAGGAGGTAGCCAAGCCCAAGCTCCAAGTCCCCCGCTCCGCAGCTGTCATCATGACGTTGCAGCCTGGAGCGGCGGAGAGGGGTGCAACGTATGCGGCGGCGTTGCTTGAGGCAAGGCGAAGGGTGAACATAAGGGAGATGGGCATCACCGTCAACTTTCGGGTAGCGGCCACTGGCGGCCGCATGTTGGAGGTGTCCGGCGACTCTAGCGGCGAGAAGGCGGACTCCCTGGCTGCGAAGCTCAGGGAGATTTTTGACGAGGGCGACGTCCGAATCTCCAGGCCGATGAAGTGCGCGGACCTGCGTGTCACTGGCCTGGATGACTCGATCACCACGGAGGAGGTTGCTGCTGCCATAGCAGGGGTTGGTGAGTGCCACGCCGACCAGATCAAGGTTGGTGACATTCGCCGCAACGCTGCCGGAATCGGGACGACTTTTGTCCGATGCCCGGTGGCCGCAGCGAAAAAAGTTGCCAGCAATGGTCGCGTGCAGGTGGGATGGGTCTCGGCCCAGGTAAAGGTTTTGCCGGCCCGGCCTTTACGCTGTTACCGGTGCCTCGAGTTGGGGCATCTCCGGGAACAGTGCGGGGTAGACAACCGAGACCGCAGCGGTGAATGCTACCGCTGCGGTCAAGAAGGCCATAAGGCGAGTGAGTGCTCGTCCGAGCCTCATTGCTCGGTGTGCGCGGCAGCGGGCAGACCAGCCACCCACCGGTTGGGTGGCAGGGCCTGCGCCGTGCCCAAAAAGAAGGGCGGGAAGGTTGCAGTCGTGGCCAAGGCCAAGAAGCCGCCAACCCGCACCCCGCCAGCACGGGAAGAGGAGTCGCGGATGGACGCTGGTTAAGGCGCCCATCTGTGACTGGGAACTTGGGCGTTGGTTCGGGGGAACCGGCGTCCACCACAAAGTTCCCGAGATGGCACGATGTGGGAGGTGTTCCCCACATCGTGACAAGGTGGGTGGAGCAGAAGCTCCCCGAGGAGGGGTCCCAGGGGACCAGCGCCCAGGCCGGGGCTGCGGAAGAGTACGAGAAATGCTCCCGGGCCCCGGCACATAGCGCAAAGGAGGAACACCCCAGGGTTTTTAGTGGGTATGCCGCCACTAGGGCGGAGACTCCCACATCACCACACTGCTCCCCCCGGGGTAGGGTGGTACCTATAAAAGGTTTTCCCTGGTAAAAAAAAAAAAAAAAAAAAGGTTAGGTTAGGTTAGGTTAGGTTAGGTTAGGTTAGGTTAGGTTAGGTTAGGTTAGGTTAGGTTAGGTTAGGTTAGGTTAGGTTAGGTTAGGTTAGGTTCCCCCCCGAATGAGTTCCCGCCTTGCCGTGGCGGGGGGGCTCAGCGGTCGCAACAGTTGCGGCGGCCGCTGCCAAGAGGAACTCGAGGTGGAGGCTCGACCGGCGCCCTGGACCCGGGACCCGGTCGGCGTCTCGGCCGTATGCCGAGTAGCGGCGACGCGGGTTGGGGCTCGCTTTTCGGGAAGCAGCCCAGGGGAGCTCTCTCTCGCGCTTCTCCTCGGAGAAGCGCTAGCGATGAGCTCGAGGGGCCTTCTCCGCGCGCCCCAGAGCTTTTATCTGGAGCACGCGTAGAAGGCGGTCCGGGATCTCGCGTGTACCTCTCCTCGGAGAGGCTCTTGCTTGAGAGGCCCGGACGAAGGGGCCGTCCTCGGACGGATGGGAGGGACACCCGGTGCGTGGCTAACCCCACCACCGGACGAGGTGTCACAAATCGGAACCCCGTTAGCCGCAAGGCGCGGGACCGAGGGCCTTGGCTTAACCGCCCGGGTCGCGAGGAAGAAAACCTCTATAAAAAATCACCCCGAAGGTCAAGCGGCGGAGCAGCGCGAGGACCTGCATGGCCACCGGGAAGGTTGGTCGCAACTGCTACCCCCGCGGGGGCCCAGCCGAAGCCCTGCGCGGGAGACGCCTAGGCTTACCCGGGTACAGGGGGCACTGTCCGGGTGGACCACGTATATCCCCCATACTCGTGGGAACCAAATGGATAAGCTTACCTTAAAATTTGGCACGATGAGGAGGGAGGAGAAGGGGCGTAGGCCCGCGGTGGATCCTGGCGAGGAGTCAGACTCTTCAGTCGGGAGTATGGCTTCGGTGACGGGGTCTTCGGATGGTAGAACTCATCTGAAGCGGGTTAGATCCCGCGATAAGATGAGTATCGCCGGGAGTTCGATAGACTCCGATGACGAAGAAGCTCCGGCTACTAAGGTAGTAGCTGCAGCGCGGAGAGGCAGAGGCCGGCCGCCCACCACGGGCGAATACGTCGGCCTCGCTAAAGCGAAGGCTGCTCTGGTAGCTGCTCAAAAGGCGGAGATGGAGATGAGGGCTGAGCGGGAAGTCGAGGAACAGACCGTAAACTTACGGTCACAGGCTTCGACGGAACCTCGGCTCTCCGAGTCTTCGGCTGGAGAACAAGAAGAGCTGGCGTCGGACTTGACACGGAAGGTGCTGGAGAGCGTGGCCACCATCAACAGTGTGGCCACGAAATCCAGCAATCTCAAAGGTACCTTCCAAAGAGCGCTGAAGGTGGCAGCTTCCACCATTAAGGAGGCGATGGCAGACCTGCAGACGAGGTCCTCGACTGACGAGACCCGGAGACTGCAGGTCGCCAACACACGACTCCGTGAGGAGGTAGCGGAGCTTCGCAAAGAAATTTCGGAGCTCCGCAAGGACGTTACCGCGGCAACGGCTTCCGCTCCTCCACAGGCCTCGAGGTCAATGACCGGGCAAGAGCCTCGCTCGACGGAGGAGTTGGAGCAAGCCGTCCTGCGTCAGGTAGGGGGCATGATTAACGCTCGTTTTGAGGCGCTAGAGGAGCGCCTCCTACCCGACAAGCGAATTCGTCCCCCCCTGGCTGCAGATGCCAGAAAAAGTGCCGCTTCACGGAAAGCCCCCACTAATCCACTTTCGGACCCGGGGCTTCCCAGTACATCAGCGGCAACGGGAGTTGCACAGCCTTCCTCCGATACTCGAAAGAGTAAGAAGGGGAAGGGGAAAGGGAAGGCCACGAAGGGTGCTCAACCAGCGTCAGCCTCTGGCTCGCAGCGTCCAGAGTCAGCCCCGACGGCCGCAGAAAGCGAGACGTGGGCCACGGTGACTAGGCGTGGTGGAAAGAAGAAGGGTGGTGGAACAGCGCCTGTGCCTCTTCAGCGACAGACAGCGCAAGCTGGTTCGCGACGGTCGCAGGGCGCGTCGAATCGTCGCCCAACAAATAAGAAGGAGCCTACGCCGAAGCTCCGCGCCCCTCGCTCCGCAGCTGTCGTAATGACACTGCAGCCTGGAGCGGCGGAGAGAGGAGCGACGTACGCCGCTGCGCTTCTGGAAGCGAAGAGAAGGGTTAACATACAGGATCTCGGGATCTTAACCCTGAACTTCCGCATAGCAGCCACCGGCGGCCGGGTACTGGAGGTGTCAGGAGACTCCAGTGGTGAGAAGGCGGACTCCCTCGCTGCGAAGCTGAGGGAGGTCTTCGACCCGGGTGACGTTCGGGTGTCCAGGCCGATGAAATGCGCGGACCTACGCGTCACTGGCCTGGACGACTCGACTACTAAAGAGGAGGTAGCCACTGCCATCGCTAGAGCAGGGGAGTGCGAAGTTGGCCTTATAAAGGCCAACGATATTCGCCGCAACGCCGCCGGCATCGGTACAACATTCGTCCGATGCCCGCTGGCTGCGGCAAAGAAGGTCACCGGCACTAGCCGGTTGAAAATTGGCTGGGTTTCTGCCCAGGTGAAGGTGTTGCCGGCAAGGCCACTTCGCTGCTTCCGGTGCCTAGAGTTAGGTCATCTCCGGGAGCGGTGCCCGGCGGACAAGGTAGACCGCAGCGGAGAATGCTACCGTTGCGGTCAAACAGGCCATAAAGCGAGTGGATGCTCGTCCGAGCCTCATTGCTCGGTGTGCGCGGCAGCGGGCAGACCAGCCATCCACCGGCTGGGTGGCAGGGCCTGCGCTGCGCCCAAAAAGAAGGGCGGGAAGGCCGCAGTCTTGGCCAAGGTCAAGAACACGCCAGCTCGCACCCCGCCAGCGGGGCCTGAGGAGTCGCGGATGGACGCCAGCTAAGGCGCCCATCTGCGACTGGAAACTCTGGGCGTCGGTTCGGGGGAACCGGCGTCCACTAAAGAGTTCCGAGATGGCACGATGTGGGAGGTGTTCCCCACATCGTGACAAGGTGGGTGGAGCAGAAGCTCCCCGCGGAGGGGTCCCAGGGGACCAGCGCCCAGGCCGGGGCTGCGGAAGAGTACGAGAAATGCTCCCGGGCCCCGGCACATAGCGCAAAGGAGGAACACCCCAGGGTTTTTAGTGGGTATGCCGCCACTAGGGCGGAGACTCCCACATCACCACACTGCTCCCCCCGGGGTAGGGTGGTACCTATAAAAGGTTTTCCCTGGTAAAAAAAAAAAAAAAAAAAAAAAAAAAAAAAAAAAAAAAAAAAAAAAAAAAAAAAAAAAAAAAAAAAAAGGTTAGGTTAGGTTCCCCCCCGAATGAGTTCCCGCCTTGCCGTGGCGGGGGGGCTCAGCGGTCGCAACAGTTGCGGCGGCCGCTGCCAAGAGGAACTCGAGGTGGAGGCTCGACCGGCGCCCTGGACATTCCGGGAAGCGGCGGTGCGAGCCTAGGTGGCCTTGGTTGGCCGCGGGACCCGGTCGGCGTCTCGGCCGTATGCCGAGTAGCGGCGACGCGGGTTGGGGCTCGCCTTTTTGGAGGCAGCCCAGGGGAGCCCTCGCTCGCATTTCTCTTCGGAGAAGCGCTAGCGATGGGCTCGAAGGGGCCTTCTCCGCGCGCCCCAGAGCTTTTATCTGGAGCGCGCGTAGAGGGCGGTCCGGGATCTCATGCTGAGAGGCCCGGACGAGGGGGCCGTCTTCGGACGGATGGGAGGGACACCCGGTGCGTGGCTAACCCCACCACCGGACGAGGTGTCACAAATCGTAACCCTGTTAGCCGCGAGGCGCGGGACCGAGGGCCTTGGCTTAACCGCCCGGGCCGCGAGGAAGAAAACCTCTATAAAAAATCACCCCGAAGGTCAAGCGGCGGAGCAGCGCGAGGACCTGCATGGCCACCGGGAAGGTTGGTCGCAACTGCTACCCCCGCGGGGGCCCAGCCGAAGCCCTGCGCGGGAGACGCCTAGGCTTACCCGGGTACAGGGGGCACTGCCCGGGTGGACCACGTATATCCCCCATACTCGTGGGAACTGCATGGATAAACTTAAAATTAGAATCCCAGTTCGGAAGGAGGAGAGGGGGCGTGGCCCCGAGGTGGACCTGAGTGGGGAGTCGGACTCTTCACTTGGGAGTTTGATGTCGGTGACGGACTCACCAGTTCGGTCGCCGGACAGTAGAACCCTGTTAAAGAGGGTGAGGTCCAGCGAGAGGATGAGCAGTGCGGGAAGTCCTATTGATTCGGACGATGACGCAGACGCTCCAGCTACGAAGGTAGTTGCAGCGCCAAGGAGGGGCAGGGGCCGGCCGCCTACTACGGGCGAGTATGTCGGCCTCGCCAAAGCTAAAGCTGCATTAGTAGCTGCTGAGAGGCAGGAGATGCAGTTGAGGGCCGAGCGCGAGGTCCAGGAGATGACCACTTCTCTGCGGTCACAAAGACCTACAAGCGCTCGGCTTTCCGAGGCATCGGGTGCAAACTCGGAGGAATCTGCCTCTGATTTGACGAAGACGGCCCTGGACTGCGTAGCCACGATTAACAACGTGGCTACTAAGTCTAGTAATTTGAAGGGCACTTTCCAGCGCGCATTGAAGGAGGCAGCGTCCACTATCAGGGAGGTAGTGGACGACCTGCAGGCAAGGTCCTCGACAGAGGAGACCAAAATCCTGCAGGCCGCCAATGCGCGACTGCGTGAAGAGGTAGCGGAGCTCCGGAAGGAGATTGTTGAGCTCCGCAGAGATTTGACAGCGGTCTCAGCTTCCGCTCCTCCGCAGGTCTCGGGATCTGAGATCCGACGCGAGACCCGATCAGCGGAGGAGCTGGAACAGGCCATACTGCGGCAGATAGGGGGTATGCTCAACGCTCGTTTTGAGGCGCTAGAGGGGCGCCTCCTACCCGAGCAGCATGCCCGCCCTCCTCTTGCCGCAGATAAGAAGAGCAAAACTTCCCGGAAAGCCCCAACGGTTCCGATTCCGGACCCAGGGCTTCCGGGAACATCGGCAATGACGCAGCCTTCCTCCATTGCCCGAAAGGGTAAGAAGGGGAAGACCACAGAAGTGACAAAGAACGGACAGGGTACTGTCGCAAGTCAGGAGACCCTTCGTCCGGCACCCGCAGCCCAACCCAAGGAAACTTGGGCGACGGTTGCTAAAAAGGGTAAAAAGAAGGGTGGCTCGACGGCTTCGGCACCGCCGCAGCGACAGGCGCAGGCGCAAGCCAGTTCGCGTCAACCGCAAGCTGGTGGTGGATCAAGCCGTCGCCCAAAGAAGGCGAAGCCGGCCGCTCCACAACTTCGTGTCCCCAGCTCCGCAGCTGTCGTCCTGACACTGCAGCCTGGGGCGGTGGAGAGGGGCGCGACCTACGCCGCCGCATTATTGGAGGCGAGGAGGAGGTTCGATATGCAAGAATTAGGCATATCAACCATAAACTTCCGCGTAGCCGCCAGTGGCGGCCGGATGTTGGAGGTGCCAGGTGCGACAAGCGGTGACAAGGCGGACGCCCTCGCGGCGAAATTGCGGGGGATATTCGATCCGGATGACGTCCGTGTCTCCAGGCCAATGAAGTGCGTAGACCTGCGCGTCACCGGCCTGGATGACTCGGCCACTGAGAGGGAGGTCGCCGCCGCCATTGCGCGAGTTGGCGAATGCGAGGCTGACCTCGTAAAGGCGAACGCCATCCGCCGCAACGCTGCCGGCATCGGGACGACCTTCGTTCGATGCCCGGTGGCTGCGGCGAAAAAAGTGGCTAGCTGTGGACGTTTAAAGGTGGGCTGGGTCTCGGCCCAGATAAAAGTCCTAGCGGCTAGGCCGCTGCGGTGCTACCGGTGCCTCCAACTGGGGCATCTCCGGGGGCAGTGCGCAGAGGGAAACAAGGACCGCAGCGGTGAATGCTACCGCTGCGGTCAAGAAGGCCATAAAGCGAGTGAGTGCTCGTCCGAGCCTCATTGCTCGGTGTGCGCGGCAGCGGGCAGACCAGCCACCCACCGGTTGGGTGGCAGGGCCTGCGCTGTGCCCAAAAAGAAGGGCGGGAAGGTTGCAGTCGTGGCCAAGGCCAAGAAGCCGCCAACCCGCACCCCGCCAGCACGGGAAGAGGAGTCGCGGATGGACGCTGGTTAAGGCGCCCATCTGTGACTGGGAACTTGGGCGTCGGTTCGGGGGAACCGGCGTCCACCACAAAGTTCCCGAGATGGCACGATGTGGGAGGTGTTCCCCACATCGTGACAAGGTGGGTGGAGCAGAAGCTCCCCGAGGAGGGGTCCCAGGGGACCAGCGCCTAGGCCGGGGCTGCGGAAGAGTACGAGAAATGCTCCCGGGCCCCGGCACATAGCGCAAAGGAGGAACACCCCAGGGTTTTTAGTGGGTATGCCGCCACTAGGGCGGAGACTCCCACATCACCACACTGCTCCCCCCGGGGTAGGGTGGTACCTATAAAAGGTTTTCCCTGGTAAAAAAAAAAAAAAAAAAGGTTAGGTTAGGTTAGGTTAGGTTAGGTTAGGTTAGGTTAGGTTAGGTTAGGTTATTTTTTTTTTTTTTTTTTTTTTTTTTTTTTTTTTTTTATTGTTTGTCGTCTTACCCCCGAATAATGTTCAGGATTATACTACTGGATTTCTTATTCTACTACATACAATTTAATATTACTTTCTTATTCTAGTGACTACTTCTACATTTATTAACCTACTTAATTATTATCTTAAATGCTACTTACGCTATGTGAATTTACAATTTATTACTATTCTAGGTCTTAATTTTGCTAAGGATTATATAATTACACTATATAACTTAACAAATGCTTATTTACCTAATGTCGTATTTCTATTATTTACAATTTTACATATTTGAGTACAGTAGTTCACAAAGTCTAAACTAAAATGTTTGTCTGTTATTGCCTTGCTGAAACTGTCCACATCTATACTTATCCCTAATTTCTGCTCCAAGTTGAATCTACGTACTGTGTGAACCGGGCATTGTGTGAGGATATGTGGTACATCTTCAATCACATCTGGGTCACAAATGCATGATGGGTTCTCCTTGCACTTGAATCGATGTAAGTACTGAGAGAACCCACCATGCCCCGTAAGTATCTGGGTGAGTACACCCGCTGGTCTGGCTTTACGCACGAACCGGTATGCGCACCTCACGTCCGGAAAGAAAAGTTTAGTAATTGACGCGGTGTCTCCAGCCTTATACCTGAGGTCCCATTCTGTCAAGAATGTATCTCGGATTTGCCGCTTAATGTGGGATATTGGACACCGGTCGTAGTCGGGCTTTCGTTTCAACCTTAGTGCGGCCTCCTTGGCCAGATCGTCGGCGCGTTCGTTGCCTGGGAGTCCCGCATGGGCTTTGACCCAAAACAAGGACACATCTTTGTCTTGGATAAGAGCTTTTTGCAGGTTCTCCCTGATCTCCACAGCCAGAGGGTGAAGAGAGCCATGGTTAGCGATCGTCTCCAGTGCGGCCATCGAATCGCTGTACAGACCGTAGCTCCTTTCCTTCCTCTTGAGGATTTCACCTGTAGCCTTGCATATGGCCAGCAACTCCGCCTGGTAGACTGTACAGTACGCGGACAAGCAAAGCTTGAGGTTCCGGATCTCGGCTTCACTGTTCCACAAGGAGAGTGCAGCTCCGACCTTTCCCTCAATCTTGCTGCCGTCGGTGAAGATTCTCACCTCCTGCACGTTATACCTGTCCACAAGGCTTTGGTCTACCAGACGGACAAATTCCAGGTTCATATGCGTAGCGGGATGAGGAGCTTCTGCAAATCTTACCGGTCGCTCGGTTTCTCTATCTTCTAGGTCTGACAGGGATGACCCTCTCTTCGCCTCATACAGAGCGGCTGCTTCCTGTATCCTGAGGTCAAGAGGCAGTATCCCCGCCAGCACCAGCGCCGCGTGTAGTGAGACCGTTCGATAAGATTTGCAAAGCTTCAGGGCGAATCCTCTCTGGACCGAGTTGAGCATCTTGCGCACTCCGATCTTCTTGGCTGCCGATGCCCATATTGGTGCAGCGTACATTATGATGGGCTCTATCGTAGCGGTATAGATCGTGCGAATTACCTCGGGATGTAAGCCCCAGTTCACTCTTGCGGCTCTAGAGAGCTGCTTGTAGATGTTGAGCGCCTTACGACATTGCAGCGCGACGTGCGTGTTGAAAGTCAGTTTGTCGTCAATAATTAGTCCTAAGATCTTGACTTCCCGTGACATGCCAACACTTACCCCTCCCATAGTCAGCAGCGGTGTGTCGTACTTGAGTTTCCTGGTTATTACCATTGCGCAAGTTTTGTGCGGCGCAAACTTCAGCTTGTTCCGAACACCCCACTGCTGCACATAGGCTAGCGCTGCGTTGGCCTGTCTCGACACGTCAAGTCCAGTGTCTCCGTCGAAAGTCAACACTACATCGTCAGCGAAGGCCTGCGCATACACGCCTTTCTTCTCCAATTCTCGAAGCAGAGGGTCCAGAAGAAGGTTCCATAGGATAGGACCACCAATTGACCCCTGCACGCAACCTTTGCTGGTGCTCCTCGTGCATTCTTCCCCGGCGAATCTTACACTGACTTTTCTGCAGTCGAAGTAACTATCAAGTAGCCTCCTGATATTTACAGGACACTTTTCCTCTGCCAGACGGATTTTTATGGTTGGCCACCATGCGCTGTCGAAGGCCCCCTCTATATCCAATGACACTAAGGTTACCAGCTTCTTCAGCTTAATCTTACCTTTAATACGGTGTATTAGTGTATAGAGGGCGTCTTCGGTGCTCTTTTGGGGCATAAATCCGAACTGGCGAGTACTAATCCTCGGTACTAGATGCCATTTAATTCTCGTTACTATCATCTTTTCTAGGACCTTCCCCATAACTGGCAGTAGCCCAATAGGTCTGTAAGCCTTGGGGTTCGTGTAATCTTCTTTGCCCGGTTTTCTCAGGACTACCACGGTAGCCTGTTTCCAGATATCCGGGAAGTGGCTTATCTCGAGGCACTTGTTGAAAAGGGCAAGGGATGCGTCCAGGTCCTGATAGATAGCTCTACTGCAGATGTCCGCTGTGAAGCCATCCGCTCCTGGGGCCTTCTTTGGGTTGAAACTGCCCACCGCGGTCTTCAGCTCCAGCAATGTAAACGGTGGGTCATGGCTCTCATCATGCTTCCATTCGTTTACACGCATTGCCACTTCTCTAGCGCGGCGATGATCTTCATTGTCAGATTCCTCCAGGTCTTGTGGGTAGAATGTCTCCGCTAGTAAGTTCGCCGACTCTCTTGGGTTTAGATATACACCTTCTTTGGTCAAGGTCAAGTCTTCTTGTCTCTTGGTGGTCCTTCTGATGACCCGGTAGATACCGTCCCATACTCCTTCCTTGTCCTGTCTTCTACAGAACTCCTTCCAGCTGTCTATTTGGGCTTTCTTGGCTTGGCACTCATATTCTTCCTTTTTCTTCAGGTACTCAACCACCACTATTTTCCTGCGGTATGGTGCCGCGTTCCTGATCTTACGCCTGAAGGTAGTGGTGGTTTTCTTTAGCCTTGCAAGCTCATCATTCCACCATGGGACCTTGAGTACTTCCGTACTCTTTTTAATGGGCATACTGCTCTTACATGCGCTTATAATTGCGTCAGTGAATTTAGTAATAAAATTTTCCAGTTGATTTTTCAAAAATATACTATTTATGGACTCAAAGTTTATGTTTTGACAAGATTTTATTTCCGAAAGTTTCGTATTGAATAGGTCCCAGTTCGCCTTTTTCGTGTTGTAGAGCCTAGTCGTTCTCTGCACTTTTAGGCCTTTACTTATTTGGAGACTTATTTCGAACAGAATGGCGTTGTGGTCAGAGCTTGTCATCTCCTGGTCTACCCTCCAGTTATCTACCAACTCCAGTAGATCTTCCGTGCAGGCTGTGATGTCTATAAAGCTAGTGTACGACTTGTTACCCCTTACGGTGTCAAAAGTGGGCGTATCACCGCTATTGAGTACCTGTAATTCCAGCTCTTCCAGGGTCCCAGACATCTCAACTCCCCTGTGGTCTACTTTGGTGCTGCCCCACCAGGTACTCTTGGCGTTGCAGTCGCCACCTATTAGCAGTCCTCTTGGGCCCAGCTCCTCTCTGATCTTTTTGATCTGTTCCAGATATGGCTCTATGGGCTGATCTGGCTCAAAGTAGAAGGACACCGCCGCGATTTCCCAGGCGCTGGTTCGGATCCTCACTACAACAATATTGTTGGTCGTGAGTTTCGGGCACTGCACGACGTCAAGCTCGTTATCGAGAACGACAATCGCTGCTTTTACTGTCCCATCTCCTACTGCTGCGCACTGGAAGATTCTCGCCCCACGGTAATCCTTCATCCTTCTCGCCCCACCCACATACGGCTCCTGGAGTAGTGCAAACGCTATTTTTCGCCTGCTGGCTTCTATCAAGAGTTCTGTTGTCGCCAGGTTTTTTCGCTGGAGGTTTGCTTGGGCTACTGCATATCTTTTGGTGGGGTTGCCTGCCCTTGAGCGACTTGGAACCACTTTAGCAATACGCTACTTTAGCCCTTGCTAGTGCCTCCCATCTCCTACGCACCGGGCACTCGGAGCTAAAGGCATTATGCTCTGTATTTTCCATTTTGGCAGCCGCGCAATTGCAGCAGGTTGGTGTTGCTGTTGCCAAGTAATCCGCGCATTTGTTTCTCATGTGCGGACCGCCGCAATGGCTGCATTTTGGGAGGACGTCCTTGCAGAACCGCCGTCCGTGTCCGTAGGCCAGGCACATAGAGCATTGCACAAGTGGAGATTGGTCTGCGACTTTAATCTTTTGCATATCTATATGTACTGCACCTTTGGCCATCATGCGGTTGTAAATCTGCGGGGAAACCTTCAGAGCTATGTGGTTCGTGAGCGGGTTTCTGGCCCTTCTCTTGAACTTGACCTCTACTCGATCATCCTCCTTGTCGATGCCCTGAAAGACCTCCCTATTTTGATTTCTCAATGCAAGTACGACGTCATCATCACTGTTTAACGTCAGCACGTCTCTGAGAACCACCATAGGGTCCTGGTTTTTCATTTCCTCCACAATAAGTCGATCGCCTGCGCTCTTTAGTCGCTCTCTTATCCTTTTCCTTTCCTCTTCTGTTTTGCATCCTATGATAACCTTCTTGTCTTTTACCTTCCGGACCCTTTCGACAGTCACCCATCCGTCCTTAGCGTTAACCGCCTTCCTCACCTCACTCATAACCTCTTCTCCAGTGTGCGTCTCGTCTTTCGAAGTTATGACGATAGAATGAAGCGAGTTCCGCTCAGGAATTCTGGGTTGCATTGCTGTCACGTTCGCGTAGGTAGCTAGTCGCTGTGAGGTCGTGTGGTGTAACGCAATGGACTCCTTCAGTTTTTCCATCTCTATCTGCGTCTTGTCTATTTTTGCCCCTTGCTCCATCAACATCTGGATTAGCTCCTGTCTTTCATTTCCAATGATGTTCTGTCCTGTCCCCATGTCCCTCACTTTCGTTCCTTTACCCTCTGTACTAATATTTTTATTTTTTCTTTCAGATTTTGCTTCAGTTACTTCATCTTTCAACAGTTGGTACATTCTTTCCACCGCCAGAGTGATGCCCGCCTTGAGATCTAACTTCATATTGCGAGCCTCGTTAAGGTGTGACTTCGCCTTGTGAAGCCAATTTCGGCACTCTTTCACTCTGTCGATAGGCTTAAGCACCTCTGATACCGGCTTAGGTGACTCATTCACAATCTCCACAGATGCTCTTCGTGATACCGGCTTTTCTACGGGGGACGCTGCCATCTGCTTCAACTTCGAAGGAGCCACTATCGGAGCCGGTGCCTGCTTCTTAGGTGAGTGCGGGTGTGCTGTTGAAGTGCATGGTTTGGGTTCTCCCATGCCACTCTCCCATTCTCCTATGCTCCGCCGTACGTTAGGAGCTTGTGTCTGGTTTTTAGGGGAAGGTCCTGCCCTCTCTTTATCATTTGGGGAGACAGGGGTGATCATGTCAGTCTTTTTCTTGAGTGGTGTATGTGCGAGGAACATGGTCGGAGGTAGGTCGTCAGTTACTCAAACGTCAGTCAATTAGCAAAATCTCGTCTTATTCTAAGTGTACTAGTCAAAAAACACAGTAACACGCACAGTCTATGTTTATTGATGTGTATCAACAACACAAGTCATCAATACAAGTCACAGCAAAAGGTCAGTAAATTTACCTAAACAAATACAACAAACAAAATAATAAACAATGTAATGAATTAATAAAAATACTATGATACCACATAGATGGTTTATGTTAACGGGACTATGGAAGATAATATTCTAGTCGTCTCGATGAATTTCCGATTATGTATCAATATTTATATCTATATTTTATTATTATTACTTACAGGTTTTTGAGTTCTGGTCGTGCCAGCCAGCGTGTGCTCCCGTCTTCACGAGTGTCCCAGGTGCCGTTAGCAGCGGTCACAAGTACTAACTATTAGTATTAACGTAGGTATGTGAATAGTTCTGGCAG